>CM075336.1:88193144-89394811 GCA_037788925.1 Mytilus galloprovincialis | reverse complement strand
CATCAAGGAGCATCGTGAAAAAGTTACATGTCTACAAGTTTTCTTGATATCATATTATCGTGAAAATCTGTAATTAGCGACTTCAATGATATGTAGGTGTCAATATGGAGTTAAAAAGGGTGGTCAGCACAGAGACAGAATAATCCGTCAACTTAGGATTACTTTTCCCCATTTATTTGTTACCCGGTTAACTGTTATGTACAAATGGATGAATCCGGCTTTTTGCGTCACCCTTGTACAGAACATGTATTATCCCGTCCGAAATATGCATTGTGCAAATGCTTTGTTAATTTTCTTGTGTTTTTATTTTATTTATTTGCATCGTTATTGTGTTAACTATTTCATTTATCGAAATGATAAGTTTTCGTGTGATAAAAATACGCTTATAAATTTATCACATGTACCTGCGACTGCCATCGTTTCCATTTCAGACATAGTGGAAATCTCCGTCGAAGTAAGGGTCTGTCGAGATAATCATATAGAATAATTATATTTAAAAATCTAGCATCATAAAATAAGCATTCCCTTTATTATCAACGTCTTTTTTGAAGTCATACTATTTTACTTTTGAAGTTTTGTTTGAAAAATTACCAGCTTTTGTCTAAATTGCCTCTCAAATTCTGAAATGTACGCATAATCTCTGAAAAAAGTAAAACTCCAAGGAAAATTCAAAATGTCGTAATCAAACGGCAAAATCAAATGACAAAACGCACCAAACGAATAGACAACAAATGTCTTATTCCTGACTTAGTACAGGCATTTACAAATGTAGAAAATGGTGGATTGAACCTGATGTTATAGCGCTAAACCTCTCACTTGTATGACAGTCGCATCAAATTCAGTTAAATTAAAACGATGCATAAACAAAACAGACATAATATGTAAAATAGTCAAAATATGGGTACAACAGTCATCACTGTGTCACAATCTCAAAACAAACGTATATTTATCAAAAGCATCTATCAAATTTAAGAACCACATTCATTGCTTCGCGTATATGACGTCAGAAAATGTAAACGTCACATAGGAAGAAGCATGAAATAATATTGTTTTCAAAAAAATTATAACTTCACATGGAGAATGGTGGTATACAAGGTTAAAATATCAAAAGTTATATTAGAACCAATCTCAGAAACAGATCGATATTTAAAATTTATCAAGAGTTTTTGTTAGAATTTTATGAATCCACATATGGTTAATACTACTACGCGAGTGAAATATATGTTTCCTTATAATAGAACGATAACATAATGACATATAATAGAACAATTATATACAAACACATTGACGGGATGTATATGTACTGAGCCAAGCCAAATGGATATCACAGCAAACAGACCAAACAGTATAAGTAATATAAATAATCGAACAATAAAAGAAAATATTACACGTTGTTAAGATTATAAACAACGTCAATGCGCAAAAGTTGATACGGAACATTTATCAACAAGTTCTTGGTATCTTTCGATGAACTTTTTTTTTTTAGAAAAAAGACATCCTTTGACATAACCCTGGTTCATCAACTTTCTGTTCAGACACTGGTGAAGTTTTACAAAGTCTGATTATGAGCTGCAAGCTCTTGAATATCAAATAAGTTGGGAAATGTATATCCCATATGCAGGTGAATTTGGTATATAGCTACTAAGGTGGGGGCATTTTATAATTTCAAAAATAAAAAAAAGTCTCGTTTGTCATAGATTCTTGTACTGAGATAACTGTGTATGTCAAATTCGAGGTATAAGTTTAAAACTGAGACTGAGGAAGCCGTGTCTGTTTTTTTCTTTTATTTCAAGTCCTGGGGGATATATTAAAAGAACCCAATCAGAAAAGTTCCGATTGTTAAATTAAAATATGATGTTTTGATTTTTTAAAGATATATCATATTATTAATGATTCTAAAAAGTCTAAATTAAGTCGGCCTCATATCTTGACTTACATCTAGAAATTGACAATGAGGGTCGGTTAAAAACAACTTTACGACAAAAGAGATGATTTCAGCTTTCCAATTGTGAACTTTCCATTTCAAAGTAGCAACATTCCAGAACCACCTGCATACGGGATATACATCTCCCAATTGATACAATATTCCCATGCTTACATTTCTTATCATGATTTTCATGTTAGAGGGTTGTTGATCACAAGGAAGCTATTAAACCAAGAGTTCCAAATGGTGAAATTGAAGTAATCCCTCTGTCAATTTTACGGACGCCATCACTAGTTGGTTGACCGTTATGGAATAACCGTTTCACAAACGATATCGGATATGTTCCTTACGTCGTAATTATAATCCCCTTCCCTTTCATGAATGTGACCTACCGAATTAGACTATTACCGGATTTGTTATCACATAAGCAATACGACGGGTGCCACATGTGGAGCAGGATCTGCTTACTCTTCCGGAGCACCTGAGATCACCCCTAGTTTTTGGTGGAGTTGGTGTTGTTTATTCTTTAGTTTTCTATGTTGTGTCATGTGTACTATTGTTTGTCTGTTTGTCTTTTTTCATTTTAAGTCATGGCGTTGTTACTTTATTTTCGATTTATGAGTTTGGCTGTTCCTTTGGTATCTTTCGTCCCTCTTTTGAAGACAACATTCAAACCTATGATTGTGGGTTGATTAAAACCGCATTTCTTTATACATATGAATGCAAAACAAATTCCTTGCGGAAGGGGTTAACATAAAGCGCAAAAAACATTTTCACAAAAGAGAATACAAATAGAAACGCATTTGCCTAACAGGTCAAACAAAGGGTGTTCTTAAATCTACTGACTGCCATTTGCAAAATTACCAACAACAAAAAGCCGGTTCACCAGATGTAAAATAATATATCTTAATCATAAATTTAATACCAAACTGAACTGCAGTAGCTCTATTGTGTTATAGATACACATACCGCAAATAAAAAAAAAAAAAACACATTTACCTGCAACAGCCATTGATCCCGTTCTAGTCATACTTGACATTGGTGCTCCGAAGAAGGGATCTGTTGAAAAAATAACGAGTACATTTTTTTTCTAAGATTTTATTGCATATTTAGCATTCTCTTTATCAATATCATTTACTACACCGTGATCAACTTCTAGAAAATGACCAACTTTGTCCGATTGTTTGTATACACATAAATGCTGTCGTAAAATTTCGAGAAGGTTGTATCATGTCTGAATTTGTTTTAACATATATTTAAAAATTCTGTTTGTTTGTTTGTTTTTCCTGAATTACTGAAAGGTATACTTGACATATATTGCACAGATCTTAATTGACTTAAAATAAAATGTCTCAACAGTAATGATTTTGTAAATGAAAATTGCTGTGGATTTATTATTATTCATTTGATACCAATTTTCTTTGATTTTGTGGGTATTTGAGAACGATTGAATTAATTGTTAAACAAATGTTTTTCTTTAGGATTATAAGCAGACTTTGTAAATTTTCATTAATTTACAAGAATTCGTACCGGCGAAAACAGACGAACCAACATTGTTATTCTTTTGAAGCTGATGACGTACACATTCCGTGAAAAGGGTGGAGGAATACAACAAAGGATATTCAAAGTTATCAGTGAAAAAAGAACTGACTATGTTGTTTAAAATAAACACAAAACAACACAAAACAACACATTAGTCTGCAAAACTCATCAAGGAAAACAAAAGGAGGAGAAACACATACCTCAACATGCACAACAAGAACATGCACTACACGACGAACAAATAGCACAGTTGCAGTATATAGTTATCAAAGGTATCAGGACTATAAGTCAATACGCCAGACGCGCGTTTCGTCTACATAAGACTCATCATTGACACTCAGATCAAAATAGTTATAAAGCCAAACAAGTAAAAAGTTGGAGAGCATCGAGGACCAAAAATTACAAAAAAATGTGTCAAATACGTCCAAGGTAATCTATTCCTTGGATAAGAAAATCTGGAATTTTTCGAAAAATTCAAAGTTTTGTAACTTGAAATTAAAAAAAAAAACAAACTATATAAATGACATTCATGTCAAAACCGAAGTGCTGACTACTTGACTGGTGATACCCTCGGGGACGAAATGTCCACCAGCATTGTATTTATAACATGAGTTCTATAGCCTCATTGACCTTGATACAAATAACATTAAATATATTTTGGGCATTCGAAGCGTTTTATTTGATATGCAGGAACATTTGAATCAACCATTATAGGAGACAAGAATCGATAAGATACTCCAAAGCTTTAAGATATATATAATTAAAAGAGACCAGAAATACCTTAATTCATTAAAGATTAATTTTGATCAATGTTAGAATCTACGTTTACGAGTAATACCGTATAGCGTGTTATTTTCGTGGGGTGAAAAAATTAGCTTTTTTTCGCGGCTATAATACAATCGCCAAAAATAAGTTCCACTAATTTAAAAGTGCACATGCAAAGGTATTGATAAAAATTATGAATCATCCAAAAGAATAACCGCCTAAATTTTTTGTATAGCTTTTTTCAATGAAAACCGAAATTTAACAACCGCGAAAATAACCCGCTATACGGTAATATGCTAGCAGCGGAAGATTAATTAAAAGTTTAATGTTTTTTCATCAGGTTCATGTCAGTACAAAATCATTAACTTATAACCATTTTTTACCAACTGGGAAAAGATCCAACCTAAAGAGGATTCGATATTGCGAGTTGTAAACAGAAAGAAATACTGATGCATAGCATCACACACTACATAAAAAAAAAGATGTAGTATGAGCATAAAAAATAAGATGTGGTATAATTTCGAAAGAAACAATTTTTCACAAGAGACCAGATGGCACAGAAATTAACATCTATATGATACCGTACGGCCTTCAACAATGAACAAAGTCCATATTCAGCTATACAACTAGAAAGGGAAAACATATGACCTACCAAAACAAACGACACCACCGAACAACAGGATGCTGACTTTGAACAGTTGCATTCAAATGCAGTTAATCATGAGTTTAACTAAACTGAGTATAATATTTACGGTAATTAATTCATGAACTAATATTTACCTTTGACATTTTCTTACTGGTCTAAAAAATCATGCCTGAATTTCTGTAAATAAATTTACTTTCGTGCGTACCACATGTACCAAATTTCGTCAATTATAAAAACTTACATATTCAACAAATCTGTGTTTTAAACAGTTTCATAAATCAGAATTACAAAACGTAGCAAAAATAAGTTTTGGTACGAAATGTCCACACTTTCGTTACTCAGGTAGGTTTATCACGTGATGAAATTACATTATCTGTTACCTCTACGTTATGAATATTCATGACATAAGTGACGTCATAATCATAATGTCAAAGCAGCTGTGTTTACACGTATAACAATGTGAAAACAGAAATGTTGATCAAATAAAAAGATTTGTTTATTATTTGTAATAGTATTGAAAAATGTACTCCAAGTTATTTTTTATAGGATTAATTACAGATGCTATTTTCGAGGTATGTAAAGATATGCACAAAATGCAGTAAAAAGTTTTCTTTCGGAAACGGATCCTGGTTTCAAAGACATAGTTTGGAAAAAAAAATCATTTGTTACATATTTCTGAATTTACAAATTGACCAAATATGTGTCAAGCTTGAGCTTTCTTTTTCCAACCAAACAATCGTTGATTGGTACAATTATTGCAGTGAAAAGTGTATAGAAATTTTGGAAATAGACAGTGAAACAATAGAAGGTGATAGCGTAATTGTTGAAATAATTGAACTTTAGAATAGAAAATACCACAGAGGATGCCAAGTAGAAGGTCAAGGATTTGGGATGCACAGTGGAAAATATAACAAGATAAATATTAATAAAATTAAAGACTGTCTAAACAAAAAAAACCCATAATTATTGACTATTGGAAGGCATATGATTGTCTAGGTTCGAAGGAATTTACACACCTAAGTGTCAATTATTCGGTGAATTTTTAAACGGTAATCAAAAATTGCCGCTATTAATATTCCAGCATAGCAACGCAAATTGAGGTTATTGGACATGCGCATACATTGTGCATCATTCGGGATCTGCTAAAATAGATTATGCCAGTACTTAAGAATCTCAAATGACGTATTTGGGACATTTGTTTGTGTGCATACTTATTTGACATATTTAGAAATGAAATAAGTGATACATGTATTCAATTGTCCTGAAATATGTATCTATTTTTACAATTGTCTTGGAAATGTACACACTTGAAAAACTGTTGCCTTGCAATATGTTTATTTATTTGTGTATCTTCAATGTTGAATACTGTAATTTACGTTGTCATCCACAAATACTAGGGTTGTAGCACGTTTGACCTGAAAAATAATAAGAGTAATTTTACTATTCAACACAAGTGTCCGTTAACGATTTTATAATGAACCAGATGTGTATCTCATTTTGAATAATTGACTAGTAGTAGTAAAATGTTACAAAAATTATCAATGCGTACATTGACAGCGTTTTCTTATATAAAAGTTAAAAGGCATTGTTTGGTTATAATAGGAAATACAGTATGTTCAATCAGTTCACGTTTGAATCCGCCGACTCAATCTTATATTAATTTGTATATCTAATATTATAGATAAGTGTCGATTTCAGTTGTATTTCTTTACAATTCTGTTTCACTCGTTATGATGTAAAATGAAGGACTAAATATTTGTTATATTCCCTCCTGATTTTTTCAATCATCGAACAAAAAATACTTATTTCTTAATTATGCGTGTCTGTTTGAGAACCGTCGTGTTGCTTATGTGATAACAAGTCTGGTAAATAGTCTAATTCGGTAGGTCACATTCATGAAAGGGAAGGGGATTTTTGTTACGACGTAAGGAACATATTTGATATCATTTGTGAAACGGTTATTCCATAATGGTCAACCAACTCGTGATGACGTCCGAAATATTTACGAAGATATGATTTCAACTTATCAATTTGGAACTCTTGGTTTAATAGCTTCCTTGTTAGCAGCAACCCTCTATCACGAAAATCAGGATAGAAAATGCAAGCACGGGAATATCGTATCAATTGGGAGATATATACACCGTATGCAGATGCTGCTGGAATGTTACTACTAAGAAATGGAAAGTTCACAACTGGAAAGCTGAAATCATCTCTTTTGTCGTCAAGTTTTGTTTTCAACTGACCCTCATTGTCAATTTCTAGATGTAAGTCAAGATATGAGGTCGACTTAACTGTATCTGTTGTATCTTTCATCTCTAGTTCGATCAAAAATTTGTTAAAAAATATAAAAAACTACATTGAGAATGTCGTGTAAATTTCTTTCAAATTTTATATAAATGAGATTTTATCAAGAAAAATTTAGACACAAGTCATGCTTTTGGAGAATTTCGACTATTTATTTATGCAAATTAAGACAAAAATTGTTCTTTCCAGACTTTTGGACTTTTGTAGTGAAGGCATTTGATTTTATTTAGAATCGATTACAGAGAAATTGAAAGTTGACTATTTGGAAACATAAATCAACAGAAAATTGACAGATTTATATGTATAACGATGTAAAAGAATACACGATGTGTAATATTTCAATGACACATATTATTAATGTGTATGAATAAATAACTGCACAGGCAATGCAAAAGGAATAAGTGCATTACAACAAGAACAAACTTGATTTTTAATCTACTTTTTGTAGATATGTGTTAATTCCAAAGTATAAGGATTTACTAAACGTGCTTTTTATGACCTCTTGACATTGTTTTTTGTTACAACCAAGTCCGTTACAGCATGCTATACAAAGGACAAGGTCTCCATGATCTGCTCTCTTACCAATGGTTGGTCTGTGAGTAATTTGGTACTCTTTTAACAATACATCGCATGCCTGAAATATACTATATTTTGATAGACAAACGGTTTATTTGATTTTGTGTCTAATAAGTTTGAATACCATGGAGAGGTTGTTTGTAAATACAATGTTGTTCTTGAAGTATTTTTCATATACTCCCCTAAGTTTAAAAAAACCATTTAACTCTCTGTGCAATCGTTTAGCTATCTTAGTTTGTGATGTTTGCTTTGCTTCGCTTCTTTTTTAATTTAATTTAATTTATTATTTAAAAAATAATGTGTTGTTTAAGGGGGTAATGCATACTTAGCTTTCCTCATTATTCACACTTACGTCGACACTGATTTTTTAAACTTCAGATACAAAAATGATATACTGTGGATTCATTATTATTCGTTGGATACCAATTTTCATGGCTTTTGTGTGTACAGGTAAACCACGAAATTTAATGTTCAACGAATGACTAATTTTGTATACGTTTAGATGCAGACCTAGGCTGTAGAAAGATATCAGATTGGTTGCTTCCATAAGATGTTGACATTACCCGAATATATGTTGGAAGTCATATGCATCCCGTAAAAACTCTCCAATAAAACTAGTGCCCTTTTATGATCTACATGATACTAAGAAATAGCATAATGTAGGAGATTTTTTTGTAAAATATTCACTTAGGAAACACGTTCTAAAAGTCTCATTTTCAAACAGTACAACAAAGATAAAGTTACATCCCTTAATACAAATATCAGATTTAAATTACTGTGTCATATGGTGAGGAAACAAATTGTGAACAGTAAAGCATGGCAACTGTCGATCAAATGGTCCGTGAGGTGATGCGGACATGCGATTTTATAATCAATTACGCCTTACAAAAAGTAACCATAGCCTTATACATATACACCTTATGTTGATTGTATTGACACTGCTATATATGTAAATTTACACATTTTAACAATGGAATCAAAGTGAGCGTGTTGTTGTAACGTTTACTAAGTGGAGTGCAGTTTATAAGTTTTTTTTCAAATTTCTATATACAGAAACAAACACAATTATAAACATGAAAATGATCGGATGTACATTTCCCTATGATATCACTGAACACCAGTTAAAGCCTGAAATGACTTGTACTCGACTGTACTGATATTTACTCGAAAAGTATGAATAGATGTGAATTTTATTTGATATTACTCGACTGTAGTACTTTACTCTACCAATACTGAACCCTTATATGTGTGACTAAACCATACTTAACGTAGTTTTAACCGTTCCTTACTAGGTGTCGACAATGCTCGGCCTAGTTTGAACCATACTTGACTAAGTCTGAATTCTTAAACTAGTCTGAACCATATTCGACCTAGTGTTAACCATACTCGACCAAGTTTAACCAAACGAGACCTTTTACCTTATTTATCTATTGTATTTCATCAATTTATCATTTGTTTTTGTTGGCTGTTGTTAACTCAGTTGAAATTATAACGTATGTATGCAAACAATAAACCTATTTAGTTTTATTTCAAAAGTTAGGAAATTTAAGTTTTTAGTTCGAGAACGGAAACAGACTGTTTCAGACTGGTTAAAAAAATCTAACAAGTTAAGACATTTACTGATTGGCAGTATATGGTCAAATTCACATAACGGAAAATGATTCAACCAAGAATGAGTTCTTTTGTTTGTTTGTAACAATGCTATATACCACAATTCCTATAAATATGGTCAAATGAAATATGCGACACAATATGGGCTTTTATAAATTATGTCAAATAATCATACATACTATAATGAATTACTGTTTCACGAAATCATATGAATTGCGTGTCAATATTTAAATACAAATTATACCATACATATTGCCTAATTGAATTGGCAATATCGCAAAATTGATTAAAAAAATTTCGAAATTAATTGTGAATATAAACAGTAAAATCACAAAAATACTGAACTCCAAGGAAAATTCAAAAAGGAAAGTCCCCAATCAAATGGCAAAATCAAAAGTTCAAACACATTAAACGAATGGATAACAACTGTCATATTCATAAAATGTGGTGTTGCCCAAAAACAGAAGAAGTTAATGTGAAGTGACTTATTAAATCAGTATGAACAAATGAATTTATATTCACGATGTCTGAAGCTGCTTCATAGCAAACTTAAGATGTAGAAATGATAAAGGTTAAATAGGTAGCATAATATGTTGCTAAGTCTTTAATTTCCCATGTTGTGTCTTGTGAACTATTACTATTCTGCTTGACCTTTTCCTTTTTAGCCATGAAGTTGTCTGCTTATTTTCGAACTATGAGTTTGACTGTCCCTCTAGTACTTTTCGCTTCTCTCTTATTTATATATGGACAAGGGATTGTTTTTGATCGTTATACAATTCTTTTCATAATTGTATGATCTGTTTTATGTTGACTGTAACAATTAGGCTACACACAAAAATAATCATTTCTTTGATTGAATTCTACGTCAGTAGTAGTTCATGTCATGTTTAATACTCTGGTTATAATTTGACCACGTTGGCACATTGCTACTACATTTCGATTGACTTTCAAAAAAATATTTCCCCCTTAATTATTCAAATGAGATGACTGGCACATAACTTACATATTATATATTCAAGTTGATAGGTGACCTTCAAACTGAGGTCAAAGTCTTAGGTCAATTTGCAGTTTAAAATTTTGACCTTTGCAATAGCTTTATAATGGCAAACATATCTCACAAAACAATGTTTACACTTGATATGTAACTGAATTAAAGTACTACTATTTTTTGGAGGGATTTTCAATACTCATGTCGTCATGTGGTAAAAGCATGAATATTATAATGTGTAGAACGTATTTATTTTAAAATGACTAATTTACCGTTCATACTTATTGTATGATTTGCGTAATATAATAAACGTATATGAAATGATCTTTGTAATGAACTTTTTAGTATCAATAAATTCAATAAAATTCCAGATCTAGTCCCCTTTGTAGTTGTGATGCTTTTGAAAGCTTCTCTCTGCATGTTAGTTATGTAGATTTAGGAAGATGTGGTATGAGTGCCAATGAAAAAAAACCCTCCATCAAAGATCGCAATATATAAAAGTGAACCAGTATAGCTCAAGGTTCGGTCTTTAACACGGATCTTTAACACATACCGAAGAACAAGCTATAAGGGGGCCCAACAATAACTGCTGAAGTGTTAAAGCATTTAAACGGTAAAAACCAAAGGTTTTATCTATATAAAAAACGAGAAACGAAAAACACTTATGAACCACATCAACAAACGACAACTACTGTCAACCACTCTCCTGACTTATGACAGGTGCAAACAATTGCAGCGGGAATAAAAGGGTTTAATGGTACCAAACCTTCTCCCTTATCTGAATCATAGAGAAATAATCACAATATAGAATATATATTATAAAATATTAATAGGAAATAATTGTTTCAATATAACGACATATGATTCAGATAATAACAAGGAAGGTTTGTGTGAATGTTGAATTGTAAAATCCCATTTCTCGTGGTAAACCTAATGAAAAGGGAAATTTCAATTACACATTTGAAGAATCCTGTTTATTTCATACATACAGTTACTTACACTTTTCAGCTCACATCCGAGTTCATGTTTTATAGCGCCACCAGTAAACACTGTTTTTACTACACAGGTCTACAAACAGAAAATGAATCCATCGAATGACCTTTCTGTCAAGTGTCAAATGAGTTTTCTGTGTACCATTGATGTTATTTGGTAATATCCAACAATTCTGAACATAAAAATAAAAGGAATTTAATCTAGAAAAAAAACATTTAAAAAATTATATCAATATGTAATTTGCAGATCTCTGAAACATACTAGTCTTCAAGGATCATGTTCATTTTTTCAATATATGAAAAGTTCAAACGCATGTTGAAGGCTTTGATCATTCATGTACGATTTGACATTAAATGAATCCGTACTAGCTATAAAACTAGGTTTAACCCAACAAAACTGTCGTACATGTGAGAGGTTTAGCACTTTAAAACTAGGTTCAGTCCACCATTTTCTACATTTGAAAATAACTGTACCAAGTCAGGAATATGACAGTTGTTGTCCATTCGTTTGATGTGTTTTGTCATTTGATTTTGTCATTAGATTAGAGACTTTACGATTGAATTTTCCTCGGAGTTCAGTATTTTTTGTGATATTACTTTGTACTGTTCGGAGTATTGCTGTTTTAAGTCAGGAATATGGCATCGTTTTTACTTGCTCTGTGTGATTTTGTCAGTTTTTATTTAAATCTGACACGATGTATGTTTATGCTTTTGTCATTGATTTGTTTAAATTGCAATTCTTTAATAACAGAAGAGTCTACCGATATACTCTTCTATAATTACTATGAATTTTGAAGCTTTGCCTACTTTTAAGACAATTATGTAATTTCAAAATAGAGGAACAAAGGAAAGATAAACTGTAACTGAAAGCCATTTTCTCATGCGGCAAATTTTACGGGAACGTTCAAAACTGTAACGAATGACATTTGATAGACTATCGCGATTCAGCGAACAGACCATTGCACATCAGTAGGACTGTCAAACTTCATCGTCCCCGTCTCATCCCCGAATGCTACATACATAGCAGAGTGTTAAGAAAAACTGATGTCTTGCTTTCATATTTTTACTTTTCCCACCTCACTTGGTTGACAAGTCTGGTCCACTGCACAATCATGTGGATCACCAACCCTGTCACAAATGCCACAAGTATTTCCGGCTGCAACAGGTGCTGAAGTAAAAATTATTTGTAAGGTTTTTTATCAAATCGTTTAACCGAACCAAGTCACATAAAAAGACAGCCAATGGCAACAATAGGTCTTTTACCCAGGACCAAAACACTACACCGGGAGGCGGGCTTCTGCTGGCCCTTAAACAAAAATCGGTGTTACACATGACTCCGAAACATACAAATGAACTAATATAAAAAAAAATCGTACAGGACTAACAAAAACAAGAGGCCCATGATTTGGAACAGACGTAAAAATGCGTTAGCGTAAAGTACGCTTATATGTATTTGCTCAGTAGCTATTGTTAAACAGCTTATTTTCTAAAGCGTGTTGGCTTCATCAAACCTAAAGTGCTACCTGTCAGACGTGTCTTATAGGTGTCTAATACGTGTAACTTGTCCTCATTTGTGCACACCTTGTACCCATCTAAATGAGACAACCAAAATCATGCCTTCTTGTTAGTATTTAGTAGATTTTAAAATGTTTAAGCAGACATTTGATTTTTTCAAAAATTATGATATTTCCCTGACCACGCTTACTAAGGATTCATTTGTTTTATTGGATACTAATTTTCGTGGATTAAGGAAAACGTATATATTGGTGTATATCTAATTGTGTGTTTAACCCGAAGTTTACATAAAATTCGAAAGAATATTTTCATTTCGTTGAACATTAAATTTCGTGGTTCAATTGCACAATGAATACCACGAACATAAGAATCAAACGCACAATAATGAATTCGCAGTACGTTTAACAACCTGTGTCAAGTTGACCAGAAATGATGCAATTATAGTTATGCTGAACTCCCTTTGAAACTTATACATGTTATATTGAATGATAAAGACAGCTTCCTTAGATCGAATACCTAGTAAAAGGTACCAGACGACACGAAAATCTCGAACACATCAAACGAATAAAAACGAGCTGTCTTTTTCCTGACTTGGTACACGCATTTTATTTTATATGAATTAGTGAAAAGTGGTGGATTTAAGCTGTTGTTATTGATTGAATTATAATTTTTTGAAAAAACTAGAAATGTTTATAAATTTGTATTTTCTTTTTTCATCCGATACCGCTTCAATACATTCTCTTTAAAAATTTTAAAACAAAATTGATTTTATCCTCTTGTTCATTTGTTTTCGTTTGTTGATAATATTCATACTTGTTTCTCTTTATTTCACTATCGATTATACCGTTGTTTTCCTGTTTGATTAGTTTGTACACTTTATATGTCTAGTAATATGTTATCAGGTTTAAAGCTTGCCTAATGACAAGGTTGATACTAACATTGACAATGGAATAGCGCCATTAGTTTCTAGCGATAACATTTCACATCATTATAATGTGATGAGAAAATATGCTAACAGTTATGAAGATCAATGGATGATAAACTGTTGATTATTTTTATTTTATGTTGATCTGTATTTTGTTTCGATGTTTCAGTGAAAAATTACTCACCTTGCTTGCATAAGTAACCATTACATGGGATGCCTTCACTATTTGGCGGGCTATTACAGCACTGAGAACACCCTATGGTTCTCTTTGATGTTCTCTTCCCAAAAGTGGTGGATATCAAATTACACACCTGAAATACAGAAATCACTCTCTGAATTTTATTCAAATTAAGATTGACAGCAATAAAAAAATGGACAACTCACTCATTTACAACCAAATTTGCATACAAAATATTTGTATTTAGGAAATAATTCATTAAAAGATTTCAGAAATTTGTGGGAATGCAATATGTGCATTGTTTAATACCTTTCTAAATTTTACATGAAAGACAGTTGAAGACCGGAAGCAAAGATGAAAAACATAACTTCAAATAAGAAGATAACATATGAGTGTCTATGAGACAGCTCTTCACTCTAGTCAAACTTTGTTAAAAATAAATCATTATTGGTCAATGAATGGCCTCCAACACAAAGCCTTTGTGCTCACCGAACGACAAGCTATAAAGTGCTCCAAAAATAACTAGACAAGTGCAAAATCATTAAAAAAGGAAAACCAACAGTATAATCTATATAAAACCAGAAACGAGAAACACTAATGAACCACATCAACAAACGACAACCACTAAACAACAGATGCCTTACTAATGCTAACCTGTATGTATGAAACTTTATATCATATATCACCATATCAATTGAAAATCATTTCAAATATAAAATATCTTATTCATTATCATTTGAATTTCCTGTAAAGGACAACGACGTTCTCATCATGACTTATTATTTGTAGTTTTATATTTTTTATTCGAGCGTCACTGATGAGCCTCTTGTAGACGAGTCTTTTGTTTTGTGCAAAAATAGAATTTCAATCCTGGTATATATGATGAGTTTGTATATTTTCATATTTAAATAACTCCAAAGGAGATTTGTCGGATATCTTTCAAAAGTACGATTTAATAACAACTGTTATACATAAATATTGAAAACTTGTTTAATTATATTGCATAGATAATTTTATAGTTCCATAAAATTTAGACAATTCTTTTCCATTTGATAGAATGATGCATGTTTATGCTCTCCTCTAAATAGTTATCAAAGGTACCAGGATTATAGTTTAGTCCGCCAGACGCGCGTTTCGAATACATAAGACTCATCAGTGACGCTCATATAATTTTTTTTATAAAACCAAACATGTAGAAAATTGAAGAGCACTGAGGATCCAAAATTCCAAAAAGTTGTGCCAAATACGGCTAAGGTAATCTATGCCTTTGATAAGAAACATTAGGGTGATAGTATGAAATTAAACATGATGACCCGAATCGCGAGTATCATTTGCGAACAAAGTAGTGACATTCACGTAGTGGCAAAAGAAAACAGATAAATGTCACCATACATACTATGAAGCTGAAGGACGCCTCCGGGTGCGGGAGTTTCTCGCTACATTTAGGACCAATTGGTGGCCTTCGTCTGTTTTCTGCCCTATGGTCCGGTTGTTGTCGCTTTGACACATTCCCCATTTCCTTTCCCAACTTTAATTAACTTAATAAATCATTTTCAAAGAATTAACAAGAATTCACTGGTTTTAAATGGATATATTCCCACAAATATAAGAAATGATATGCATCTACGTACTTGTTTTGATCTACACCCAGCATTAAAAACAGCAGATAGATCCGGAAGTATATGCCAATCCAGGAAACATTCCTGTAAAAACAAGTTTTGTTAATTTTCAAACTCTGAAACTGTAGTAATCAATAAAGGTTAATTCAGTAAATGACCAATAAATAGCTCATGCATATGTTTGTTGGACTGAATGCTCCTTATGGTTTATCCAGAAAGGTGCTTTGAACAATATTTTAAGCATCAAAGTTATCAAGTGATATCTTTATTTTCAACAAGAATTGCATATAAAAAGTTATTCATTTTCTTTACATGTACTTAGTACATGTATAAAACAAAAATAAAAACGAATAGTTGGCGATTCAAATAATCCCAATGATTTGAAATACATTCATTGGACTTGCATGGAACGACACGTATGCAACTAGATTTGTTTTCTATTTCAGGAACAGGCATTATGTGTTAACTGCATCATTTGTGAGTAAACAAGCATGTGTAATACAGTAGTAATCACAGTTGACGGAACTATTGAGGCATAAAGAATTCATCCATATTGTACGGAATTCAAAAGTAGTTGACAGTATAAAAAAGAATATGTGGTATGTCTGCCAATGAAACAACTCTCCACAAGAGACCAAAAATGACACATAAATTAACAATTATAGGTCACCGTACGGCCTTCAACAATGAACAAAGCCCATACCGCATAGTCAGCTATAAAAGGCCCCGAAATAACAATGTAAAACAATTGAAATCTTGTTTTGATTATTAAAACCCATGTAAATACCGACTTTAGCAAACATAGCAATCGTTAATCTTTTGATGTGATTAACACATAGTCTTCAAAGTTCATGATAGTTTGATTAGTTGTATATGGAATCAATGTTTTGGTACTCTTCCTACCAACATTATCTTTTGTTTGCTATGATTTTTTGTTCTAATTACGATTTTTGTTTTGAATAAAAACATTCTGTTAAAAAAATATATCCCCGTTTAAATCTAACAAACACTAAATAATTATAGGCACATGTGGTGTGAGTGCAAATGAGACAACTCTCAATCCAAATTACAATTTATAAAGGTAAACCATGTTTAGCAGTTGAAAACGGTTAAATAGTAATGACGCAATTGCGGTTAAATTCATAATCTGGCGTCAGTTTAGCAACCAACACATCACATTTGTTTTAGGTAAGATGTATATGAAAAACAAAAATCTTCAATTAGCACAATAAGCATAACTCTAATTGTATTTTTCCATTTTTATGACACATTTAAGCTGCTATTACTGTTATATTTTGTTGGTTAAATTTTTTGTGGTTTGCATTTGTCAACTTATGCATTTGAATAATTATTATGTGGAATAACCCAATATGAATAAATTCCATATCTCTGACAACTTGTCTTTACTCAGTAATATGAATATATATACCTCATCACTATCCGTACATAAAGCTTTCTGGGTTAAGCAGTCGGTTACATTGGCAACTTGATTGCAGAATAAGCATGACAATCCTAAAAAAAAAATCACAAGAACATCTGATCATCAAATTATTGACCGCTTAATTGATCTAAAAATTGATTTAAAAAGAAGCTAGTGAAATAAAATAAAACCGTTAAAATCACAAACGACACTACTGCGACTACATGGTGTGTTATTTCTAAAGGTCGTTTTGATATTCATTTTGAATGTTTAACCTGCAATACATATGAATCTGATGTCATGTTTACACTTATCATTAAAAAAAAAATTGGTTCCCTGTTCAAATAAATAAAACAAAGCAGCAGGCGACCAAAACTATTGACACAATTATTATTTGGTGGAATATTTTAAAACTAAAAGACTCTAATGTCATAACATATTGAAATGTAGAATCACAAGAATACTGAACTCCGAAAAAAAGTCCATAATCAAGCAAATAAGTAAAATTTAAAAACACACATTTCCCATAGTACAATAAATAAAGGCAACAGTAGTATACCGCTGTTCAAAACTCATAAATCCAGGGACAAAAAACAAAATCGGGGTAACAAACTAAAACCGAGGGAAACGCATTAAATATAAGAGGAGAACAACGACATAACACCGAAATGTAACACACACAGAAACGGACCAAGCATCAGACAAAACACCACGAGAATAACAAATATAACCAAATACATGAATTTGGGATAGACAAGTACCGTGCCACGTCTGATCTCAATATCTCAAAAATAAGAGAAAACACAAACGACTCAACGTTAAAATGCAACACACACAGAAACGAACAATAATACAACAATGGCCATCTTCCTGACTTGGTACAGGACACTTTTAAAGGGGGAATAAAAGTGGTGGGTTGAACCTAGTTTTGTGGCATGCCAAACCTCGCACTTTAATGGCAAAGTTAAATATAACATTGAAATGACAACATAATATTACAGGACTACAATACAAATAAATAGGAGAACATATTAGACAAAGAAAAACATGATTAATAGATAACAAAAAGCATCAGGTTTAAAATTCAATACGCCAAAAACGCGCCTTGTCCACACAGGACTTACAAGTGACGCCCAGATATAAAAGATCGAAAGTGAAAAAAGTACAAAGTTGTACAGCACTTGAGATAAAAAGTTGAAAAGGTTTCGCAAAATACGGCATTGTTTTTATGCCCGGGATAAGAACATTCTTATTATATAGAACAATTCATGCTATTGCAAACAGTAAATTTTATCAAATGAATATGAAAGAGATATACATAAAGAAACTGAAGTATTAACTAATTACAGAAAACTAAACCCGAATACATAACGCCCAGATATAAAAGATCGAAAGTGAAAAAGGTACAAAGTTGTACAGCACTGAAGATCAAAAGTTGAAAAGGTTTTGCCAAATACGGCATTGTTTTTATGCCCGGGATAAGAACATCCTTATTATATAGAACAATTCATGCTATTGCAAACAGTAAATTTTAACAAATGAATATGAAAGAGATATACATAATGAAACTGAAGTATTAACTAATTACAGAAAACTAAACCCGAATACATAATGCTATTAAAGTTTAACACAGAATAGACACACCCGAATCAGTCCAGGCGTCAACGTAATTACAAAAATGTGACGTCACATACGATGGCGAAAAGGTACAAACGTTATGCCACATTTGAATTTATGAAATTTAGAAACAGCATGACGTCACATATGAAAAACTATCAAAGTGAGATAGAATTAGGATTGATTTAAGATTATATCAGAACTAAATACTGATAATTAATTTAAACAAAATGCATATTGCAATACTTATTAATAGCAATTAACTGTAATATATATATGTCCAGTTTGTTATGAATCCAACTTCAAACGTAAATAATCGTACAAAATTTAATACAATTAATAAAGGCGGTGAATAACACAATGACGGGATGTATAAGTACAGAGCTAAGGCATACATGTAACGAAAAAAAGGCATATAGACATAGCACATAGCAAAAATGAAAGACCAGCAACAACTAAGTTTTCAATATAACACCAAAAGACAAAGCACATCAGCAAAATGAAAGACAGGAATACGAGAATATCATGAATGACAGAATGTACAAGTACAAGTACAAGTATCCAGCTTAATACGAATAAAACAATCAAATGCTTAACAAATATTTACAAAAAGGCATATATCAAATATAACAAATTCATGCTATTCTTTTTTTTTTTTTTTTTTTTTTTTTATTAATGTATGTTAATCTACCCATAAACGATTGAAAGGTTTTGACCACGGGGCTCTAACATTGAATCGCGCGTATGACGCCAGAATGTAAACGTCACACAGGCAGAATTATAAAATAATGTCGTTAAAATTATGAAAATAATATAGTCTTTAGTTCTTAAAACATATCCTCTGCAGAATGTAAATTAGATGGTAAATTTCCTTTTTGACGATTGTCTATAGGTTAATTGTGTATTTCTTCTAAAAAAAGAGTCACGTAATTATGTATAAAAGAAACACAATATGGAATATATGAAAGGCATTAGCAAATATGAAAGACAATGAGAGTCGCACAGTTCGTTTCCAATGGGATGCCGACAATTTGTTGAAAAAGTCTACCTCCAATTTAAACAAATATGCTGTGTGTTGATAAGAAACTCCAGTATACTGATCACTTGTTTCATGTTTTATCCTTCTATTCACTATTAACAAAATATGCCTTCTGGTAACTTAGAGAAATAAATGTATAGCGTATGCTACCATTTTTATGATGAAACGCATTGTGGATAATTTTTTTGAAGCGATTTTTCACTTTTACATGGGACATGGGGGTAAACAGTGTTGAAGAATCAAAAATCAGAACCAATTTCATAAAAAGACCGAGATTTACAATTTTACAGAATTTCTCTAAAATTTAAAATAAAAAACACACAAGGTTAATACCACTACGCGAGTGAACAGTTTCGCGGTATTTCTGGCAATCCTCTTTCACTGCAGACAGAAGTTTAGAAAATGTAATGAACAATTTTTTAGTGGAACATGCAGATGATCCGGCAATGTACCGTTGTTTGTATGGAATTTTGTGGAGCTAGGGTATCCGATACAAACAAAGTATATCCACCGATTTGTTATTCAATGTAATGTTCATTGAAGTTATGAAGGACTTATGATTAACTAAGATCTCATTTTGGTCAAATGATATCTTTTTGTATGCTGGATTACATGAGTACTCATTTATTCATTTACACGACAATCGGAGTAATACGATTTACATATAAAGACAATATTATTTAAAACTTTGTCCGCAGGAACAACAACATACTTATCATGAAGAGATGATAGATATTTTACAGCCTCTCTGTCTCTCAAAACGGACTTTGGTCGATCATTCATACAGATTTTCAACTTATTAGTGACTCCGTTTTATCAGATACCTGATTGTTTTAACCCATCCTGGCATAGTGTCCAGTTCAACTTCTTCACGTGTAGCGCATGCTCTGGTGTAGTCCTTAATGGAATTCATAATTATTTTTTAAGACCATGAGAAGTCAACTTTCGGTATTTTTCATGTTGAATAATTTTTAAAACCCCAGTAATGAAATGTCATGAGGGGCTGTAATTATAAAGCGAGTGAGAACAGTCACATGTCAGAGTTTTTTTTAGATCCTTGATTGAGGTAAATGTAAATTATTTTCAAAGGACCAAGTCACAATAAACTTGTAAAAATGTTAAGGTTTTTCTTTAAATTCATAACTCACCATATACACAGGATATATAACTTATCCCAACAATAAGAGTGAATTCTAAAATTAAATAATTATATGATAAACATATATGTTATACTCACATCATAGATAATTATTAATTTGTTAATGCGGATTCCCATCGCATGAAATCATCTCTTTATGGAAGTTTCAGTAAGTATTCACGTAAAATATAAAACACCCTTACGTAATAAGATAATTATGAAATAACTTCTAATATAAACGATATCAGTAACAGGTCTGATATTTATTTGATGAAAATTCAAATAATGACATCTTTAATTGTATTTGTTTTTTTTCACATCAGTCTTCTCAGTCTATTTTTTTAGGATCTCTGGTCTTTTTAGTTAAATTAAATTAAGTTAGCAGTTTCAAGTTCATATTTGTTTTATCTTCAGTAAATCTGAACACTATTTAAAATATTGAAAACTAGTTAAATTCAAATTTTCTCACGATTTTTTTACGACCGACCAAAAAAGGAAGTTCAGATATTATACTATAACATATAAAAAATTCAGCTGTGCGTTAGGTGGGTGCATTAAAGTCACTAACTAAGCGTCTTTTCTTAAAATGTCACTCGCCTATTATAGACGCATTTTATTCTGTAAAAGTACTCTTAAAGTAATGTTCATGTATGTGCAAAAATTGCATTGATTCCATTTTACATTGCCTTTGGTGTATACACAGTATATATTAGAAGCTTTTGAATCCCTATAAATATTGATAATAGACTTTAACATGATTATGGAACCAGGTTAATAATATAAATAAGCACTCACATTAATAGTTAAGAGCTCTCCTAGGTGTATGCATGACAATGATTATCGTTTTAAATCGGTTAGCGGTTTATCTTGATTGAACTTGATTGAACTTAAATTTTCTTCACCTTGTGTTAGTTGTACGTTGTACTTTGGTATTGCATATCTTTAATATAGCTGATTACTGCAGTTTATCGAGATCGTTCATAAAATGTAAAGCACAGAAGACTGAATATCTTAAATGATATACTAATCTATTTATACAATTATAGTATTTCTGTTAAATTTTCCCGTATATTTTATAATGTTAGTTTTTCGTAATTTTAAACACATTTAACTCGTTCATAGGAGTTTCTTGTTTTTGATTTTATATTGATGATGCCGTTGGCTTTTCCTTTAATTGGTTGTACACTAGTAATGTTTAGGCCGTTTATAACTTGCTGGTTGATGTGAGCCATAGCTCTGTGTTGAAGGCCGTATCTGGACCTATAATGGTTTACTTTTATAAATTGTTACTTAGATGGAAAGTTTTCCCATTGGCACTCATACCACATCTTCCGAAATATATATATATATATATATACCAACAGAATGAATGTGGCACCGAATTAAATTGTAGTAAAAATTGCATAACATTAACATATTATAAGACAATCAAAATACAATACGAGATGCTATACGAATGAAGTCGTTTATAGATTAATGGATCATTTGAAAACTAATTATACGATTCCAATTCCTTTTAGGATTTTTAAAACTTATCTTTTTGGATTTTCTTGTTATGTCCCTACATGTATTGGTTATCAAACTGATCACGTTTACGAGTCATTGGTTTTCTTGACGGCCATGATGAAGGTAAATAAAAAAAAGCACATCACACGAATGGAAATTAAGTATTATTCTAAGATACTGGCGCTCGGTTTAATTCACTACTGGGGGATTGTTAGTTCCCGAAGGTACTATCATCTGAAAAATCTTCAGTACTTACATGTTTGTACATGATTTTTGGTTGATGTTTTAATTTACATGCAGTTTATAACTTAAGGATGTAAACCTCTGAGGAGCAAAACATTTCTAGAGTTAATTTTTTTTCTTAATTTGATTTTTGTGTTTATAAGACTGTAGCAAAATAATTGGTTAAGAAAAAATCATATGGTGGTGAACTTTCTTTGTTGCTACGGCCCTTTGAAAATGTCCAATTTTGATGATTTTCCTATTTTTCGTCGATTTGTTCCTATTTTTGGGCTATTATCGTGAAAAAAGTCGCAGTTCCACAATTGTTTTGTTTTCATACTTTCTATAAAGATAAAGTCGACCAATCTGAATAAATTTTACTTAAACAAACTATAGGTAGGTGTTTATATAAGAAAATGTTATCATATTCTGATGCGAACTCATCAACATTGTAAATTGAAATAAGTAAATTACCTTCACAATTACATACAAAATATGAAAGTTCTACTCAACATGATGTGACAACTATCGTTTTGATTGTTAAACATTTTTACTGAATAATATGAATATGGATGTATATTTTGAGACACTTACACTGAGTGAATACATCTTGTTTTAAACTGTTTGTCATCCTACTGTTACATGAATTAGCAGAAAAGTATGTAAGAGGCACGCATTTACTTTTTAGACTTGCGGACACTAAGTGTAAATGTTAAAAACGCACAATCATTATGGTATTTAAGATGCATAACATGCAATAAAACAACGACTGTGCAAAAATTAAGAAGTATTTCATACGAACCTTTGATTAATTTTACATTTTAAACAATCTATTTAACAAAGCTCAGAATATTTGCATGATTTGTATAGGTCTTTTTTTTCGGAAAGCGAATTCTTAAAAAAAATAGTCTGTTACATATATGTACATTATGATATGTGGTTTCTTGTAAATAGATGTAAGAATATGAGGTGTGAGCGACATCGAGACAACTCTTCATCCCAGAAACAGTTTGTAAAACCATATCATAAAACCTCAAAAGTATGGCCTCCAACACGGAGCCACAGTTCAAATCGAACAGCATGCTATCTTAGCCCAAAACGAATAGCTCAGACCATTTAAACGGAAAAACCAACAATTTAATCTATAATACAAACGAGAAACGAGAAAAACTAATGATTATAAACATGAACCTAGTAAATTAAAGTCCAATTAGAGTATTGTTTATCGTAAAATCCAATACTTATGCTGTACGATAAGTTTGTTTGACAAATACAGGCAACATTAATATACCGCTGTTCGAAATTCATAAATCAATAGAAAAAAGCAAATCCGAGTTACAAACTAAAACTGAGGATCAATAAGTGAATTTACAAGAAATATGTCAAATTATCTGTGCTTAAGTTTACAAATATTATGTAGCTGACCAGAAACACAATTTAGAAGTACTATGCTTGTATCCTCAGGCGTTACTGTTTGGCGGTAACTTATATGATCAGTGGAGAAACAGTGACGGTTGTTTGCTTTGTTGATGAATAATCGGTGATCAATGATCTATAAAATCCGTTATATATGTCGAAAAAGCTATGTGAGAGTTATCGTGATAACGATCAGTGCATTATGTACTTTCTAGAATGTAATTAAAATTCTAATCTGAAATGATCTCCGCAATATGTACGTCCAATGAACGCAGACATCGGCGAATACTTTGCTACCAATTTTATTTTAACCAACTTGATCACAGTGACTTATTAAAAAGTATTGTTAACGCATTATATATATTTTTCATTATTTGATATTTAATATTTCATTTCTGCTCAACCATACATGTAACAGCAGAATAATACCATGCACAGCATAGTTGAATATTTATATATAAACACACATTCCGCTTTGAAACATACTGCATGGAACATATTTTAAGGAATATGTAAACATAAGCTATTTGAAAGACTTAAACAAAAATAATGGTAAGACGTGCAAATGACATAAGGTGATCGAGACATACATGTAAGATAAATCTAGATAAGCTACTCCCCCACTTTGAATGATAAGCATTGCCATTCATTCTTCAAGGAGATACCTTAACTTTTCATGTGAGTACACATTTTTATCATTTACATCGATCGAAATTAAGTTGAGAAATGTATATCCCATATACAGGTGCATTTGATATATTGCTACTAAGGTTGAGGGGAATTGATAATTTAACAATTTAAAAAAATGTTCGGGTTTTCATATATTTGGTACTGAGATGACTTCCTATGTCAAATTCCAGGTATAAGTCTTAAATCGAGGCGGGGGGAGTCATATTTATTGGCTCTTCAAATGTTGGTTCTGGAAATCATATTAATTGACGCAAATTAATGGAAAGAAAAGCATCAATATATCCATATATATATATGTATGATTTAAGTGAATACCTCATCCTTAAAGTGACTAGTGTATTTACTGACAGAAAGGAAAATGTAACAATAAAGCCTGCATAGTTCTATTCAACATGTGCAAAGACAGCTTGTACTCAAAATGTGAGTGCTACATTTAAAAGCTGATCAAATATTACATACTGTTTACAAATTAAGTAACTCTAACGACTCCATACTAACTTTCACTCTGAATTTTCGTAGATCCAAAATGAATGATTTGTAAAACATGGAAAAATATACCAGATGGACAGTCAAACTCATAAACCGAAAATAAACTCTCAATGCCATGGCTAAAAATGAAAAAAAGACAAGCAATAGTACACATGACACAACATAGAAAACTGAAGAATAAGTAACACGAACCACACCAAAAACTAGGGTTGATCACAGGTGCTCAAGAAGGGTAAGCAGATCCTGTTTAACACGTCGCACCCGTCGTGTTTCTCATGTTATAACAAATCCAGTTATCCAATAGTCTATTTCGTTAGGTCACATTCAAAATGAGAAGGGGACTGTGGTTAAGACATAAGGAAAATATCCGATATCATTTTTGAAACGGTTATTCCATAACGGTCAACCAACTCGCGTGATGGCATCCGTAAAACTTACGGAGAGATTATTTTAACTTCACCATTTGGAACTCTTGGTTTAATAGCTTCCTTGTGGGCAGCAACAATCTTTTAAGAAAATCATGATAGGAAATGCAAGCACGGGAATATCGTATTAATTGGGAAATTTATACCCCGTATTCAGGTGCTGCTGGAATGTTGCTCAACTGGTTGGTAAACTTGCATTACATTTAACTATAAAAGATAAAAGACAAATAATAATACTTACTTGCATACATACATTTATTTTTCTAATTGAAATTTATCTTTTTTTAAGACAACATGGTTAGGAACTTTCAATTATTGTAATTTTCATTATAGATTTGTCATTGATTAGTTTTAATTTAACATTTCTCTGTTTAAAGCTGAAATAAAGATTATAATAAGGTATTGCAAGATACGTTGCTGGTTAATATTTCAGAAAAATAAGGTAAAGGAATAAAATGGCTCTCTTCCGTGACACTATTCGCGAGTATGGTCTTGAGATAGTCAGTTGGAAGAGGACTGACCCGTGTTAAGAGAAAGCAATATATCTTGAACGTAAAAGTCACGCTTTTATATATCAAAAAAGAAGACGAATGCTGCTACAATGTAGCATTAGTGCCTGCCAAGAGCAAAGAGAATAATATAGGTTGTTACAACTTTTTTCCTAATACACTATAGATAAATATATTTAAACTACAGTTAGGATTTCAGGCGATAGTAATCAACATGACGTATTTCATCCATCTTTTTTGTTACATTTTTTTTAATTTTGTGGTTATCGAACAGTTGCTTACCAAATGTTTATGTTTTTTAGAATTCACTGCCATTGGCTTGATTTGTTATGTATCATGTGTAAATGGTGAGTTATGAACAGTCAGGGGCATTACTTAAACAAGTATTTTTTTTTAGTTACCTATATAAGTAATTTATGTTTTAAAAATTTACAAAATAACTCAATAGATTCATTTTAAATTTCAATAGAAGCATTGACTCAATAAAGTTTTCATGAATTTTTACAGTATTTTATATCATAAAATGAAGAGTTTATTAGATTTAAGAGGAGTTTAGGGATAAAGGGTTACTTTAAAAATAATGACAAAAATATTACTTGAATAATCTATTTTATACATTTTTGAAAGAATTAGTAATAACTCTTTTTTAAGGAACATATGTAATTGTTTTGGGTTACAAATTATAAATAACTTCAAGTCTTAATCAATTCACAAGTTTCTATCTATTTATATCTGTCGACTTCAAGATTTTTTAGGAAAATGATATTATGATAGTCCCAAGAGACCACTCTTTGACCCAAAAGCGTCGATATGAAAGATGCGTGCGTCAGAAAGGCAATTGGTGTTTCAGAAAGATTAGATTTTATATTTCATAAGAAAAATAACCAGATGACCGTGAAAATTTGTTAAAGCTAGTAAATTCTTCGTAGTTGGACACCTATAAAAATAGTATTTACAAAAGTTACTGATACATGTTATATAAGTCATATTTAAAATAGCCTCGTTTTTAACATTTAATATATAGGTAATTGTAGATGTCATAAACGCAAAGCAGTAGTTTTGACATCTCAGACATCTCGATAACAAACGCATCAACCGTTTGAATAAGTCTTTGAGGGGAAAATACGATTTATTAACAAGTTAAAATGATTGAACTGTTGAAACCTCATAAAAGGTAAGGTAAATCTTGACAAATTTGAGACGTATGAAGGACCATTCTAGAATAAAATTAAAATAAATAAAGAAACTCAGTCAGACATTATCGACAAATAAATAAAACGGCCATGATAGACGTATGCCAAACCAAACGAAATCAATTAACAAGTTATAATGAAAACTAAAAGTAATTACAATATGCATTTAGTGTGTAAATTAAAAAAATATGCCCAATACTTCCTGTTGTTCGACATGGTTTATATTATAAGTTAATTACCGTCAGATCATTTTACTGGATATATGCTTCCTACGGCACTTTAAATTTCTGAAATCAAATTCAAATAAATAATGCAATTTGACAGTCCTTTGTGTTCCAATTCTTATATGAACTCTTAACTCTTAGGCGCAAAAAATTTGCATTTCAAATTTGATTTAAGTAAACAAAATATAAATTAAAAACCCTACACCGAGTAGTTGATAGGTTCGAGGTACAATAAGTTAGCTAAATATATATTAATGATGACCTAAGTATCTTGAATATGTGTATGCGTTGAATATAAACTAAAAACAAGAGAACCGGTTAGTTACATACGGAAACAAAGCATATAACTGAATCAAGAAGTTGCATTAGTTTTATTTGCTTTGTTTTTCTTATCATATTTCATCTGACATTATCATCAACTGATAGGTCGACAATTGGCCGTTTCAGAATCTAAAGCATCATGGGTAATTTCATTGTTCGTACCCCAAAGTGAAAATAACGTTACGTCATTGGTTGAATTTCCATTGTTTATAACGTTTTAAACCAATCAAAACGCTTTGGTGTACGCTTTTGAAAATATTACCCAGTATGCATTAGATTCTGAAACGGCGAATTTAATGACACATTACCCAGTAATTTGCATGTTGATATTTGTAGGTTTAATATGTTTATCCTGTGATAGAACTGCTAATATCACCGATTGTTTAAAGCAAAAAGTATCATGTGATACGGATGAGGTATGTAAATGTTCGCTACCGTATTAATATAAGTTTTGGAAAAAAAAGTTGAATATATTTGTTGGGTCATACCTGAGGATAAGTTTGTTAGTGCATAGTTTTCATATGTAACAAAACAAGTTTCCTACTAAATAACAGATTATAACAATTTTCTACAACCTTAAAACGTTTTGTATGCAAAACCGACCGCGGTTCATGTAATCACAATGATGACGCTTCTATGATTTAACAAACAAATCGTATAAATAAGGTAGACTATTCGAGCAAATCGAAAAGATGAGTAAAGGTTTTCATTGCAATTTTACTTGATTTAATTAAAAACACAGGCTAGCCGATGTATTCTTGTACGCAAATGACTCATTATCAACGCAGTTTACCTTAGGACAATAAAAAAAAAATCAAAAGCATTGTATTCAATTTCATATGATATTGATCATCTTGTTCACTGTGAATAATACTATCTCACATATCCCTGTATGTTAACAAATACTGATATGATTAAAAAGTTGAAACATAGTAGTTATATATGAAATATACATAACTGAAATGAATGTTGATAATGCAAGTTCCAAAATAATAACATCCTATTGACAACTACCAATTCCGTAAAATTAACGTATTCAAAATGTCATAACGTGTACCTATATCTGTTTAAATACGCGGGATGATACTGTTTGAAAAAAAAATGTATCTACAATTTAACACGTGAAATGAAAACAGGTAAATGTAACTTCAAAAACTGTTATGTAGTATTTTAAAAAAAAAGGTCAGACTTTAAAACTTTGCATCAACCGCACGTTTCTAGATAAATCTGCGGGAGCATTCATTCCTGGAGTTCGGCTTTGCATTTGTCATTTACTGAATTTACCATTACTGAATGTCACAGTTTAAAAAATATTTTCTTTTAGAAATGTTTCTTAGATAAGACAATACTCGATGATCTTAGCACGGAGTTTTCAGCTGGGTGTAGATCGAAACAAGTAAGTGATGTATCTGTGAAAAATATCCCTTTAAACATTTTGTTAACATGCTCAAGACTTTAATACGTTACCTACAGTTACTTCTTCTAGTTTCATTCCAACTTGCTTTTAATAGAGGGAATGCTAGTGTTAAATAGAAATGCATCTTTGAATCAAAGGGAATGACATTATCTAAGCTTGATTTTTAACATAGTCTATAAATAACACGTCATTAAGTTACGAAACTTTTAGTTTTTGTCAACATGTGTTTGAATGTTATCCGCAGATCAACATTAGATCGCTTGGACAGAAAAATAAAAAAAAAACGAATGCACTTGAATTAAGTAAACCATGTTATCTCTTTTTATACCCCCGCTTTGAAAAAAGGGGGGTATCCTGTTTTACCTCTGTCTGTCCTTCCGTCAGTCCGTCAGTCCGTCAGTCCGTCAGTCCGTCAGTCAGTCGTACCGTCCGTCCCATGAATATTTTTCGTCGCTTTTTTCTCAGGAACTACAATGCAAGGATTTCTGAAATTTGGTTTCAGGCTTTATCTAAGTCAGTTATACCGTGTGATGCCTTTTCAGATTGATCACTTGACAACTTCCTGTTTACCGAACAATTGTATGATTTTACACATGATAGCCAAGATGAAAATTTTCGTCACATTTTTCTCAGGAACTACAATACAAGGATTTCTGAAAATTGGTTTCAGGATTTATATTAGTCAGCTATACCGTGTGATGCGTTTTCAGATTCATCACTCGACAACTTTATGTTTACCGAACACTTGCATATTTTTACACTATTTATATTATCCACTTGCGGCGGGGGTATCATCAGTGAGCAGTAGCTCGCAGTTTCACTTGTTTTCTTTATTTATATATATAGGCATAACATTTATGGCGGGTTCCAAATCTATGGCAGATTCCTTATATATGGCAAATGTGATAAATATAAACCTAAAGAAAAGAAAATCCATGGCAGATTCCTGTTTTCTCCAAATCTATGGCAGATTTTTTTCATAACGTCACAATTGAATAACGCCATATTACATCTTCATCGCCTCTTACAGTGGCAAAATCCATATGTTTCAACACCATCCGGCGCAGATGAAGGTATTTTCCTCTTCAACATTTTGCGTATATTTTAAGAAAGATGTGACCTATTATCCGAAACAGGGAAAATAGTTATCAAAGTTACCCGGATTATAATTCAATACGCCAGACGCGCGGTTCGTCTACATAAGACTCATCAGTGACGCTCAAAGCAAAATATTTATAAAGCCAAACAAGTACAAAGTTGAAGAGCATTGAGTATCCAAAAATTCCAAAAAATTGTGCCAAACACGTTCTGTGTCAACCGAAGTCCGCAATTAATAAGGCAACCACTTTTTTATTTTATTCACATATTAAAAAAAGTTTATTTTACAGGGTGCTTGCATCATTTCAGTCTTGAAGTCTGCATTAAATAATACAAATTTATAATTTACGAACTGTTTTGGTTACCATCACGATTCGGTTTTAATTACCATTATGGAATGTTTCCATAATGGTATGTGCACTGCATTATATTAAAAGTGCACAAAATGTGCTTTCGATTATGAAACAACAAAAATCCGCCATAGATTAGGAAATTACAAAACTTGTTATAGATTTTGGAATGGCATGACGTCACGTTTGCCATAGATTAGGAATCTTCAATAGATTTAGAACCCACCATGAATTTAAGTCCTACATACATTATCGACGATTGATATTCGCGTTCCTGAGTGTTTTGTAAATGTTTTTATATCAGACAATAACAGTCCAAACCAAGTAGAAAACAAACACTCAAAAAAAAAAACAAAGGAAATTTACATTAACAGTTATAAATAATAAATAAAAAATAACAAGAACTCCACTCAATTATTTTTAATCAGCTGGGACATTATTTGTTCACTGATTTGTTTTAAATAATCATTTTGCACTGTTTACCTTCCAGTACACGTTTGTTTACATTGTTTAAACACGGGTTTTTCTTTTTTCCTGCACTGTCCATTTTACATATTAACGAGAAGCCTCGTACATGTTGTAGTTCAAGTCTCTGCATGTGAAATATTATTAGCGAATAAATTAACGGGACGACAGTTAAAAAATAGCATAAAATTGAGAATGGAAATGGGAAAGTATAAAAGAGACAACAACCCGACTATAGAACAGACAACAGCAGAAGGTCACCAACAGGTCTTCTATGCAGCGAGAAGTTCCGCATCCGGAGGCGTCCTTCAGCTGGCCCCTTAACAAATATATATACTAGTTCATTTTAACAGATTATTTTTAAAAGATAACAGATGATCGTCCGCAAGCAAGTCATCATACACTTTTTTAATCTACCATTGTTTTACACAACGAAATGCTTGAACCAACTAATTAATCTGACAGTTGCTTACCATAAGTAAAATGGACTTTCCAATTAAATTTTCCTCGGAGTTCCGTATTTTTTTATATATTTTTTTGTTTGTTTTAAAGTTAAAATTAGCTTGACAAATTAAAGAATAAATATAACTTTAGGAAAATTCCCAACAATTTATTTCCAGTACATGTATTATTATTTTGATATATAAGTGTAACATCTAGAGGACGCTAAAGACATTTTTGGGGTATAATAAGTAGCTAATCGTTTGCCGATATTTCTGTGAAATTTAATTACACATCGTTAATGTTATCTGTATTCTGATTTTTTTATGCTGTCTTAGTCGTTTCTGTAACAGTTAAATGTGCTTCAAAATCGCTTATTTTCGTTTCTAGTAATGTTGTGTTCAGCTGATGTTAAATGTTACATAAGACACTTCAACCTTTGGTCATCCGTTGAGTTCTTTAAATTTTCTAGTTACCAAAAAATGACACGAATACCTTCATATGCAAATTTGTATAGCCAGCTTTCTACAGAGCTCATTCAATTGCAACTACTTCGAAAGTAACTTTTTATTCATCTGGCCTATTTAAGGACGATTTAATTTCACGATTTTCACGTTGGCTTCATGTGACTAAAAACGGAAAGACCCATGGTTTATATATTATCGATGATTGATAGTTGCTTTAACTTTTACTCGTGGCAGACTTCAAAATAAATTACTCGTGAAAACTAGTTATTTAAAGGTTTGTAAAAACTGTAATTTTGAAGTATTAAGAACCATGTTTGACTTTACAGCCGACTTGTACATACGTATGCTCATTGTCAAATCTGAAAGGAAAATCGGGACATTAATCTTTGGTTAATAAAATTCCTTAAATCACCGACAACTCTGATTTCGAATATAGAAGATCTGTCATTAAACTCTTTAAAAGCTCTTGTTGATGTAAGTGACAGCTAGTGTATTGTGATGTTTTTTAAACAGGAAATAATAGGGCATCACCATAGAGTAACGGATCCCTTTTAACAGACAGTTCCGTGCATAATTTTTCTAATTAGCTGATGATTTGTTTGCTTCCTTGTGAATAAGCTCAATGGTGTATGTAGTTTTTACTATTATCACTACTGATGTTGTGAGTTCGAACCCCGCTCTTATAGGTACACTCAACTACAATCTTAATTGACAACGAGTTTCAGTTTTCCTATCGAAGGTAGGTGACTTTTTACGGATATGTTGACTTGCTAAACCAATAAAACTAGCCGTCACGAAATAGCCTTAATACAGTGCCGAAAAGTGGAGTTAAAACGCCAAAATCTAAACCAAGTAAATAATTCGACCACATTGTATCCGTTTTAATTTGACCTTTAACTTTAGTTATGGAAAGCTAGGTCAACATGTAAAGTAAAACAATCATTAGATTGACTGATTCTATCAACAAAATATCCGTCGAATACAGATAAAAACGATGGTTAATATCTGTCTTTCCTATAATAAGAAATCAAAAAGACCTAAACAAATTGAATTGCACGTGTCCGGTAACTTTTGTATCAATATGTCAGTTTATATTTGATTGTAAGACCGTTGGCAGTATCCGGTGGCCAATAAGCTTGTTTCTAAGTTAGAAAAACAACACTGTAAGAGTTATCTAAAATCGAGTCCATGCATTATAAGTTTTTCTTTTAAGACGTTGGGGTTTGTTTTTTTTTGGGGGGGGAGTCCTCGTTTTAGTAAGTTTTAACATAAACATGATATATAAGCGTTTGGGACTGACATCTAATGCCCTTTTAACTTTTAGATTTGAATCAAAAGTATTCGTTCCTTCCCTGATTTGTTTTCTGTATATAAACGAGGCAGAAGCAAGACCTTACTTCAAACAAAAGTTATTTGGAATAGTTACAGTTTATGCCCTTTTTTATATATACAAATTAGTTCACAATCAATTTTAACTATTCAACAATCGTGTACATTTAAAATTACATTTATTGACAGATACAACTAACCATAGTATGTTACTTACATTTGACATGTCATTCAAAGGGTTTCCCGTTCAGAAATTGTTTAATTTCAATAACAATCCATCTTAATTGGTAAACTTTAGTCTGAAAAAGTAAAGTTACAATAATACTGACCTTAGCGGAAAATTGAAAATGCTCAATTCCCTTATTCAATGGCAATATCTAAAAAATGTTATTTGGAAAAGTAACAACAACATGAACAAGTGCGTTTGTATTTTTTCTTTCTTTTATAAATATTAGCTTACAGTCAATTTGAACTAATCAACAATCGTGTATATTTGAAATTACACTTATTGACAGATATAGCTAACCATATTATGAAATCTACATGTGACATGGCATTCAAAGGGTTCTTCTTTGATCTCTTTTCTGACACTGTTCATCTTAATTGATAAGCTTTAGTCTGTAAAAAGTAACAATAATACCGAAGTTAGAGGAAAAAATCCAAATTCTCAATTTTCTAATTTAAAGGCAATATCTGAAGCTTAAACACGTCAAATAAATGTAAAACAATTGATTAAGTGTAATATCTATTTCTCAGATATGTGATCTCATAGACAGTTCTATTGGGAAGAGAAATACTTTTGGATGTGTTGTGTGCTGTAATACTCCACCAAGTAGTATAAACATGCCTTGTAATGGTTACTTGTGCAATCAATGTGCGTTATGTTTAAACTAGACAATACCGTGTGATGCGTTTTCAGATTCATCACTCGACAACTTTATGTTTACCGAACACTTGCATATTTTTACACTATTTATATTATCCACTTGCGGCGGGGGTATCATCAGTGAGCAGTAGCTCGCAGTTTCACTTGTTTTCTTTATTTATATATATAGGCATAACATTTATGGCGGGTTCCAAATCTATGGCAGATTCCTTATATATGGCAAATGTGATAAATATAAACCTAAAGAAAAGAAAATCCATGGCAGATTCCTGTTTTCTCCAAATCTATGGCAGATTTTTTTCATAACGTCACAATTGAATAACGCCATATTACATCTTCATCGCCTCTTACAGTGGCAAAATCCATATGTTTCAACACCATCCGGCGCAGATGAAGGTATTTTCCTCTTCAACATTTTGCGTATATTTTAAGAAAGATGTGACCTATTATCCGAAACAGGGAAAATAGTTATCAAAGTTACCCGGATTATAATTCAATACGCCAGACGCGCGGTTCGTCTACATAAGACTCATCAGTGACGCTCAAAGCAAAATATTTATAAAGCCAAACAAGTACAAAGTTGAAGAGCATTGAGTATCCAAAAATTCCAAAAAATTGTGCCAAACACGTTCTGTGTCAACCGAAGTCCGCAATTAATAAGGCAACCACTTTTTTATTTTATTCACATATTAAAAAAAGTTTATTTTACAGGGTGCTTGCATCATTTCAGTCTTGAAGTCTGCATTAAATAATACAAATTTATAATTTACGAACTGTTTTGGTTACCATCACGATTCGGTTTTAATTACCATTATGGAATGTTTCCATAATGGTATGTGCACTGCATTATATTAAAAGTGCACAAAATGTGCTTTCGATTATGAAACAACAAAAATCCGCCATAGATTAGGAAATTACAAAACTTGTTATAGATTTTGGAATGGCATGACGTCACGTTTGCCATAGATTAGGAATCTTCAATAGATTTAGAACCCACCATGAATTTAAGTCCTACATACATTATCGACGATTGATATTCGCGTTCCTGAGTGTTTTGTAAATGTTTTTATATCAGACAATAACAGTCCAAACCAAGTAGAAAACAAACACTCAAAAAAAAAAACAAAGGAAATTTACATTAACAGTTATAAATAATAAATAAAAAATAACAAGAACTCCACTCAATTATTTTTAATCAGCTGGGACATTATTTGTTCACTGATTTGTTTTAAATAATCATTTTGCACTGTTTACCTTCCAGTACACGTTTGTTTACATTGTTTAAACACGGGTTTTTCTTTTTTCCTGCACTGTCCATTTTACATATTAACGAGAAGCCTCGTACATGTTGTAGTTCAAGTCTCTGCATGTGAAATATTATTAGCGAATAAATTAACGGGACGACAGTTAAAAAATAGCATAAAATTGAGAATGGAAATGGGAAAGTATAAAAGAGACAACAACCCGACTATAGAACAGACAACAGCAGAAGGTCACCAACAGGTCTTCTATGCAGCGAGAAGTTCCGCATCCGGAGGCGTCCTTCAGCTGGCCCCTTAACAAATATATATACTAGTTCATTTTAACAGATTATTTTTAAAAGATAACAGATGATCGTCCGCAAGCAAGTCATCATACACTTTTTTAATCTACCATTGTTTTACACAACGAAATGCTTGAACCAACTAATTAATCTGACAGTTGCTTACCATAAGTAAAATGGACTTTCCAATTAAATTTTCCTCGGAGTTCCGTATTTTTTTATATATTTTTTTGTTTGTTTTAAAGTTAAAATTAGCTTGACAAATTAAAGAATAAATATAACTTTAGGAAAATTCCCAACAATTTATTTCCAGTACATGTATTATTATTTTGATATATAAGTGTAACATCTAGAGGACGCTAAAGACATTTTTGGGGTATAATAAGTAGCTAATCGTTTGCCGATATTTCTGTGAAATTTAATTACACATCGTTAATGTTATCTGTATTCTGATTTTTTTATGCTGTCTTAGTCGTTTCTGTAACAGTTAAATGTGCTTCAAAATCGCTTATTTTCGTTTCTAGTAATGTTGTGTTCAGCTGATGTTAAATGTTACATAAGACACTTCAACCTTTGGTCATCCGTTGAGTTCTTTAAATTTTCTAGTTACCAAAAAATGACACGAATACCTTCATATGCAAATTTGTATAGCCAGCTTTCTACAGAGCTCATTCAATTGCAACTACTTCGAAAGTAACTTTTTATTCATCTGGCCTATTTAAGGACGATTTAATTTCACGATTTTCACGTTGGCTTCATGTGACTAAAAACGGAAAGACCCATGGTTTATATATTATCGATGATTGATAGTTGCTTTAACTTTTACTCGTGGCAGACTTCAAAATAAATTACTCGTGAAAACTAGTTATTTAAAGGTTTGTAAAAACTGTAATTTTGAAGTATTAAGAACCATGTTTGACTTTACAGCCGACTTGTACATACGTATGCTCATTGTCAAATCTGAAAGGAAAATCGGGACATTAATCTTTGGTTAATAAAATTCCTTAAATCACCGACAACTCTGATTTCGAATATAGAAGATCTGTCATTAAACTCTTTAAAAGCTCTTGTTGATGTAAGTGACAGCTAGTGTATTGTGATGTTTTTTAAACAGGAAATAATAGGGCATCACCATAGAGTAACGGATCCCTTTTAACAGACAGTTCCGTGCATAATTTTTCTAATTAGCTGATGATTTGTTTGCTTCCTTGTGAATAAGCTCAATGGTGTATGTAGTTTTTACTATTATCACTACTGATGTTGTGAGTTCGAACCCCGCTCTTATAGGTACACTCAACTACAATCTTAATTGACAACGAGTTTCAGTTTTCCTATCGAAGGTAGGTGACTTTTTACGGATATGTTGACTTGCTAAACCAATAAAACTAGCCGTCACGAAATAGCCTTAATACAGTGCCGAAAAGTGGAGTTAAAACGCCAAAATCTAAACCAAGTAAATAATTCGACCACATTGTATCCGTTTTAATTTGACCTTTAACTTTAGTTATGGAAAGCTAGGTCAACATGTAAAGTAAAACAATCATTAGATTGACTGATTCTATCAACAAAATATCCGTCGAATACAGATAAAAACGATGGTTAATATCTGTCTTTCCTATAATAAGAAATCAAAAAGACCTAAACAAATTGAATTGCACGTGTCCGGTAACTTTTGTATCAATATGTCAGTTTATATTTGATTGTAAGACCGTTGGCAGTATCCGGTGGCCAATAAGCTTGTTTCTAAGTTAGAAAAACAACACTGTAAGAGTTATCTAAAATCGAGTCCATGCATTATAAGTTTTTCTTTTAAGACGTTGGGGTTTGTTTTTTTTTGGGGGGGGAGTCCTCGTTTTAGTAAGTTTTAACATAAACATGATATATAAGCGTTTGGGACTGACATCTAATGCCCTTTTAACTTTTAGATTTGAATCAAAAGTATTCGTTCCTTCCCTGATTTGTTTTCTGTATATAAACGAGGCAGAAGCAAGACCTTACTTCAAACAAAAGTTATTTGGAATAGTTACAGTTTATGCCCTTTTTTATATATACAAATTAGTTCACAATCAATTTTAACTATTCAACAATCGTGTACATTTAAAATTACATTTATTGACAGATACAACTAACCATAGTATGTTACTTACATTTGACATGTCATTCAAAGGGTTTCCCGTTCAGAAATTGTTTAATTTCAATAACAATCCATCTTAATTGGTAAACTTTAGTCTGAAAAAGTAAAGTTACAATAATACTGACCTTAGCGGAAAATTGAAAATGCTCAATTCCCTTATTCAATGGCAATATCTAAAAAATGTTATTTGGAAAAGTAACAACAACATGAACAAGTGCGTTTGTATTTTTTCTTTCTTTTATAAATATTAGCTTACAGTCAATTTGAACTAATCAACAATCGTGTATATTTGAAATTACACTTATTGACAGATATAGCTAACCATATTATGAAACCTACATGTGACATGGCATTCAAAGGGTTCTTCTTTGATCTCTTTTCTGACACTGTTCATCTTAATTGATAAGCTTTAGTCTGTAAAAAGTAACAATAATACCGAAGTTAGAGGAAAAAATCCAAATTCTCAATTTTCTAATTTAAAGGCAATATCTGAAGCTTAAACACGTCAAATAAATGTAAAACAATTGATTAAGTGTAATATCTATTTCTCAGATATGTGATCTCATAGACAGTTCTATTGGGAAGAGAAATACTTTTGGATGTGTTGTGTGCTGTAATACTCCACCAAGTAGTATAAACATGCCTTGTAATGGTTACTTGTGCAATCAATGTGCGTTATGTTTAAACTAGACAATGGAAACACATAAAAACTCATTTTAAACAAACAACATTTATGATGTGTTCATACAAATAACTGCAAATATTTAAATGAAAAAAAAAAATCATTAAATAATACATCTACATTTAACTATTGTTGAAACATAAATGCAATTTATATTGATATTAAATAAACTACATGAAGATTTAATATATATTCGTGTTCATGATGCTAGTTTCAGATTGAAACCCTCTTTATTATATAGTTTGTTAATTGCATAAATATGATATGAAAAATCCTACAAAAGAGTAGCGAAAGATACAAGAGGGAGATAAAAAATCATCAATAGATAAATAAACTGACAACGCCATGGCTAAAAAAGAAAAGAACAAAACGAATTCAACATAAACTGTGGATGTTCGTAAGTCCTCCGGAAGGAAAAACAAAATTCTGCTATGCATGTGGCATTCGTCGAAGTACCCATGTTATACCAAATCTGGTAAATAGCAATTACATGTTTAAACGGTCATTATGTTTAAGAAATAATTTGTTCAAAACGAACTATATGAGTTTATGTTTAATCTGAGTAAGCATTATATTTGTCACTATTTTATACCGAGGTTGATCATTGGTTACATTCAGCGAGGTGTTAATTGTTAACGAATAATATGTCTACCAAAGATCAGTACAGCTATATATAAAATGGAAAATGTGATATGACGAAATCAAAACCAATGACACAGACATTAGAACGACTGTTTACATTATAGAGCATGTCGTGATAGAGTTATTCCGATTCTAGCTGAGAACATCCTTAGTTTTTTGGTGGGTGTTGCTTAGTCTCTAGTTTTCTATGTATTTTTTTCTGTACTATTAGTTGTCTGTTTGTCTTTCTATTTTAAGCCATGGCGTTGTCAGTTTATTTCTGATATATGAGTCTGACTATCGCTCTGGTATATTTTGTCCCTGTCTTAGAACTTTTGGTCTTTGAAGTGGACCTATAAGACACTTTCAAAAAGTAATGACTTTCATTGTTGAAGGCCGTACGGTGACCTATAGTTGTTAATGTTTATGTCATTTTGGTCTTTTGTGGATAGTTGTCTCATTGGCAATCATACCATATCTTCTTTTTTATATTTCGGATGACAAAGCCAGATCCCTTTGTTTTAACAATACAACATGACACCTTTGGGCTTGCTTTATAAAATACTCTATGTCAAGCAGAACCAATTCAAACACTAATTGTGATTTCTGCCTTTCTTTTGAAAAACGGACGCTTCAATTTGAACAGATAATCACATGAAGCCTTACACCTGATATGAAAAGGAAAAAGAAATCTTTGATGATTCAACTGTTTTGTTTGTATGTTCGTTAATAATAATGATATTGATTCTCACGAACCTGCAAACCCTGTCGTTTGAAGCCCTCTCTCAATACTGCAAGACAACATATAGATATGTACCTACTGATGTTTTTCTCTGTAATTTGATGTGTGTATTACCTTACTATATAAAATTAAGTGGTACAAAATAATGCATTATACCTAACATGTAATTGTTGCTCCAGCACCTGAAATTGCGGGATCTACTTGTGGCGTTTGTGACAGGGTTGGCGATCCGAAGGACTGTGCGGTTGATCAGCAGTGTCAACCTAATGAGGTAGGTAATTCAAATCATTTTGACTTATACATGTAATAAGATATCTTTCTCATAGTCTAATTTGAAAATGTATAATCAAAAACACAATTATTTTCTAAAACAAATCATTCTTGTCTGAAACTGACTATTCACCTGTCTTTCCTCTTTTCAGCTTAATTTAAACAGTGGCCATATAGAGCAGCAATTAATTATCAGTACAAATGTTTTGTCTTTATTGAAAAAAAAATCACTCAGATCTTCAAACAATTATTATGATATTAGATGGTGAAGTAAAAATATCAAACTCAAGCGCAAATTCCACAAGACGAAGTCACAATCTCACGTTATTAATCAACATAATTAGAGAAAAGTATCTGTCGTAAACTGATATAGTATAAGCATTTCTCGGGGAAAACAAACTTGCAAAGAGTCTGGTTGTATTGCTAGTTTAAAGAATATTAAAAATAAACAAAGAATATCATGTCAAATCCATGATCTATAAATCTTCAGTACAACTTTCAAAAACTGATATATTTATTTGATTATCATGCGATGTAATCGATTTAACGTTAAACGAATTACAAAGATAATGTGTCGGAATTTCTGAGTTTCATATTTTAAAATAAGATAAAGTTTTATTAATTGGTGTTTACGCAACTCTCTATCGTATTGACTATTTCGTATTGGACAGTCTTAATTTGAGAACAAATTGAGAGAACCGCCTACATACAGCTGGAAACCCTTTTATACAACAGTTTTAAAGTGGCGAGCGCTTTGTAAATATGAACCTTCAAAATAATTTTAAATAACCTTATTGTCAAAGTTGAGTTGTATATCTTACCTTTTCATAGAAATTTTATTTAAATTAGTGAGGTGTTTACGCTTTGTTGCTGCGAAGAAAAAATACTCAATATGGTTTTGAATTGCAGTATAGATAAATTATTACAATATATGTCTTCAAGTTTGTATCAATTTTCATAGACATACTTGAACAAAGTCAGAATTATGACAGTAGTTTATCATTCGTTTCATGTGTTTGAGCTTTTAAATTTGCCATGTGATCATAGACTTTCGGATTTGAGTCTTCATTCGTCTTCGATAGCTACTGTTTTTTTTTTACTTTTTAGTTAGAGAAAACTAACAAAAACCTGTGAAATTAATACAATACACAAGGAATCGGGTCTAATTTGTCGAGACATAAGGCATATCTTGCTACACTTGCTACACTTGCATCAACTGCTATGCGAAATATTCCGATTCGTTAGGGAATGAAGATAACCTTTAAAGATTTTGAAACTGTTAAGATATTGTACAGACTGACCAACATAGAGGCAACTGTAGTATACCGCATCTCGAAACTCATCAATAAAAAAAAACGGGTTACAAACTTAAACTGAGGGAAATGCATTAAATATAAGAAAAGAACAACGACACAACAGACACACAACATTAAAATGTAACACACACATAAACGTACTAAGCATTATACAAAATCCGATGAGTGATCATAAAAAATATTTTGACCCATACATTTGCGAATTCGTTAACTGGTCATTATATACGTATTAAGGTAGTTGACTTTATCTGATGAACAGAGTTGTTATTGTTACTAAAATTATACTTTTTTCACTCAGAAACACATTTTTTGCGTATCCTTTTGTTCAATCAATTTTCTACATTTTCATGATTTAAAGGTCTGTAAAGTTTTGAATTTGTTTTCTGGTGGCACTATAAAACATAGGCTCGGATGTGAGCAGACAACTGTAAGTAACTGTAATTAAGATAAATGAAGCCAGCAGTAGTATACCGCTGATCAATAGTTACAAATCTCTTTAGCAGACCAATATTCCGTGTCAAAAACTAAATTTGGGGATACACACTAACTATTAAAGGAAAACTAGATTCATTTATCAGTAAGAAAAGTATAGTCCTTTTTGTTTCAGATTCTAAAAAAGCGCATAAAATATCTAAAAAAAATTAAGTTTGTTTTAAATCTTTAAATGGTCAATATACGTGCATTTCAGGAGGATATTTTTAACGTACAAGATACGTGTGTTTTGTGTTTCATATGATAGTGTTTTTGTGCTATGGTAGCTGTTAGTTGTCATATGATGGAAATGTATGCGACTGTCAAATGAACAGTGGGGCAAAATATACCAGAGGAACATTTAAGTGAGAGGTTAAGCCAGTTATAGAACATGGTTTCATCAACTTTTCTCTTCATAAGAAAATTCCTGTATCAATTCAAGCATATGCCAGTTGTTATTAATTTATTCAAAGATTTTGAACTTCGGATGGCTTCTTGAACGACTTAATGTACAGTGTTAGTTGTATGTTGTAAAGTTTCACTACTGTTTAATGTGAGGGTAAACATTGGTTTCTGTTAACGCTTTTACACTCGCTATATTGGTATGCAACTTTCCTAAGTCAGGAGATTGTTATTTAGTGGATGTTGAATGTTGATGTTCTTCGTTTGTATAAATCGTTCTCGTGTTGTTGTTTTATATATATAGATTAGACGTTTAGTTTTCCTGTTTGAATTGTTTCATACTAGTCATTAATATCCCTTTACAGCTTGTTGTGAGGTATGAGCGAAAGCTTCGTGTTAACGGCTGTACATTAGTCCAATGTGTTATTACATTGTGACTGGGAAGGATAGTCTCATGAGCACTCAGTTCACATATTCTGATTTAAACATAGGAATACAATACTGAAGCCATTTGAAGTTCCACTTTACCTTTTTAAATACTCAAATACAATTATTGATTACTTACATTTTAGTTATTGAAATGGTAAACAAGTGTAAACACATTATCTTTAGGAAATATTTTTTATCAGGAGTTAATGGGGGCACAGAACACAAAATTGCTACGTTTTAAAATCATGTGCAATATGCAAGCTTTTAAAATATCATGATCAGAATGTTAACATTATTGCTAAGACCAGCTGTACACCTTTTGTTATTCATTTAATCTTTTAATTCATTTAAAGTTACTCATTTACCATAAATTAGTCTTCAATGAGACATAATAGGGAAATTTGAAATAAGTTTACCAAAAGAAAACCAGTACGTTTGAAAAGCAGGGAAACAGAAACATGGTATATATAGCTCCCTCCAACAATAATTTTTAACCAAATAGATAAGAATCCATAGACAATGATGGTCAATTACACATTGCTTCTTTTCAGAGATCTTCGTATCAAATTGATTGATTCAAAACTGAATTGTCTTCACATTACTTTGTGTTAATGAAACACACTATGATATTTTCCAACCTTTATCCTGACAGGTGTACAAAATTAACAGGTGTCTTCTACTCCGTCCGCAATTTTATGGAAAGTAAAGTCTATATTTTGAATCATAGTTGAAACTGAAACTACACATGTATGATATAAATAGAACATGCTAATTTCGCTTAATCAAATTTAAATTTCGAAGGTTTAGAAAAAAAAATCTGTTGTTGTGCTTTTGTCATGTTTGTGTATCTTTCCGATTTTTTTTTATCAAATGCAATTTTGAAATAAATATAAAAAAGAAATGGTGGTGTCATTGCAAGTGACAAGTGAAAATGTTTCTTCTAATACAAGATTATTATTGAATAGAGCAACCATTCTCTTTAATAATAATAAGGGGCCCCAAAAATAATGTGAAACTTGTAACTTGTAACTTGTAACTGCCGTGCTTTTAGCTAAAAACCAGTTGTGTCTAGTTTCCACTACCTCTGCAGAAATACTAAAAAAAAATCTATGTTTATCTAACTTGATTTCACAGAATATGGATTTTGCATAGTCAGCTCTATTTCATCTCTCAATAGCCGTGGTTCTTTGCACCAATGATGTTGTCGTTAAGTTTTAAATTGTATATTTTTAAATCTGTAGACCAACAAATTGAAAATCTAGATAATGTAAAGCATCTGCCAACTTTAAAGCTTCCGCCTTTTCCCTAAGTATCATGTGTAATTTTGGCGTGTCTTGCTTTTAATTTCAACAGCTCCTATCTCAGATCATAAATCAGTTACATCCTTTTTTTTACCCTGCAACTTAAAGTCGGGGGGAAGGGGGTGTATTGTTTTACCATTTTCCGTCTGTCCTTCTGTCCGTCCTATTAGTGGTATATAGTCATTTTGCATAACTCCTCCTAATGTTTGATTCCTACGAAGTTTACACTTTGCTGTCTGTTGAGTAGTAAAGTACGTACACTGATGATGTTTATCCACATGCCAAAGATGTAAGGCCTAGGTCAAAAGGCGAAGAATTTATGGCCTATACATGGTTGTGTTTTTCAAATGAGCACAGCATTCACTTTTCGGGGCGGATTCCGATACCCCCTTTAAAAGTTTTGGCAAAATTTTTAATCCGGAATAAAAAAACTTATAAATAAGGGGTATCAGTGAACCAATATTCACCTCAGCTATCATTATTAGCTATGCTATTGACAATTTAGGATTATATTTTAAAAGTTTTAACAAATTCAACCCTATACCCATATTTCAGAAACTTCCAGTTTTGTTTGATATTTGTATGTAACATATGCCATATTTGAGGTGCCAGATCTTTTAAACTTATGGTTCAAATCTTTCAAAATTTTCACAAGATGTTTAAGTTTGCCCAGTTTAACAATGAAAAAATAAGAAAAAATAAACAACAGGATTTTTTTGGGGTATAGTGTTGGGTCCCCCCTTAAGGGAGCATGTTTAGCATTAACAAGGTTATTGTGGTTAATATAGCTAATTAAAATAATGTGTATACACTTTAAAAGAGCAATATTTTTTCGAAACATCAGATACATACAATAAAAAAAAAGAACAGAATGTCACCTACTCCGATATCTTTAAAAATATATATATAGATACTGTTTTTAAAGGCAATAAACGATTTTTGCAATGTATATGACAGTTTGAACAATACAAAGCCCCCTTTGTCAATCAAATATGATGTGTTTCAGGTCTGTGATCAACTTCTTAAAGAGTACAAAAATACTCATACCGCAGTCGTTGGTATACGAACAGATCACGGAGATCTTGTCCTCTGTAGCGCATGCTGTGACGGGCTTGGTTGTAACAAAGATGATTGCAAAAATGTTCTTAAACGTAAGTGTACTTACATGTATATCAAAAATTAGAATCACAAAAAAACTGAACTTCGAGGAAAATATAAAACTGATTTCCATTTTCAAATGGTGTAATCAAAAGCTCAAACATATCAAATGGATAACAACAGTCAAATTTCTAACTTGGTACAGAAGTTTTCCCATGTACAAAATGGTGAAATAAACCTTGTTTTATAGGTAGATAAACCCCCCACTTGCATAACAGTCGCAACAAATACCTTTATATTGACAACAATGCATGAACAAAACAAACAGACATAAAAGGTAAAAAAAAAGCAGTCAACATTGTGATATAATCCTAAGCACTATACAAACAAGGATTTAACAAAGAAGTAAAAAAAGGTTAGAGATCAATCATATATTAAGTACAAAAAAATACCATAGTACAATAACACAATGACGGGGTGCATACAAAGCCACGTCATGAATATGTTACTCTCAGAAACTTGTCCTTCCTCCCAAACTTGTCCGATTCCCCCAAACACGTGTCCACATTGACGTCACTGTACTGCAAAACATGTCTAGTTTGAAAACTGCGCCAACGCTTGTCATTTAAATAACCTCCCAAACGTGTCCATTGTTTTAATAAGCACCCAAACGTGTCCAATCCCCAAAATGTTTTGACGAATATCGATTATTGGACACGTTTCGGGGTTATGAAATCGGACACGTTTTGATATTATGGACGCGTATGGGAAGAATAGACACGTTTTGGGGAATCAGACACGTTTGGTGTTACAAAAATAACGAGGAAACATACATTGGCATAAAGACAAAGCACACAGACAAAAATTAAGAAATAATTCATGGGGGCTTGAATATATCGTGATTTTACCACGGGTTGGCCCTTTATGACAAATAATTTACCCTGAGCGATAGCGAGGGGTAAAATATCGGCATGAAGGGACAACCCGTGGTAAAATATAGATATATTCAAGCCCCCATGAATTATTTCGATTCTAATAGGACAAATACGGCAATTCTTTGGGACCAAAGCGCTCTAGGTGGAGGCTGATATTTGCCGTTACCATAAATGAACGCACCATTCATTTCGAGTAAAAGATTGGAACAAACTGAATAAGTGGCATGCTTAAACTGTTTACTATAATGTACTTAGATAGTTTGGGATGAATTTAATGATAATTTACTCCAATGTCTTATATGTTTTTTAAAAAAAAGGCTTATATCACATTTTAGCAGAGTTTGTTTACGTTTTCTTGTTGTGATGATTTTCGGTTTCACAAGCGTGTATTTCCCCGTAAAATGCTTCTATGCTGATGTCGTTGTTCTATGACGTCGGGTAGCTCATTCATTAAAATACATATGACGTGGGAGTACAATAGGAACAGCCCTAGCAATATATTCATATTTTACCACGGATGTGTACTCAAAGCGTTTGAAGGACGTCATGTTCGAATGAAAGATAAGATATGAGAATATCATAAACAATAATGACAGAATGTAAAAGTACTTCAAGTATCCTTAAAACAACAAAAAAAAAAACAATCACATATTTAACAAAAATGCACTAAAAGGTATCTTTTAAATGTAACAACCTCAAGCATTGCTTTCTAACTTTGATTTTTTTTATTAATGTTAAATAAACCCATATACGATTGAAAGGTTTTTGCGCAATCGAACCGAATGACCGGATTATCACGGCTTCAACGTTAAATCTTGCGTTATCGTAACGATGACGTCATAATGTAAACGTCACACAGGAAGAATTATAAAATAATGTCTTTCACAATATGAAAATAATATACTCTATAGTTCTTTTTGCCTATTAACAGAATGACAGTTAGACGTTTAAATTTCCTTCCTCATGTTCGTGTCGCTTTTTTATAAGTTCTTTGAGTATTTAGTTAAAAAAAGCAACGTCATTATTTATAACAGAAAGACAACAGGGCATAAAGGCAAATCATTCGCATGTATGAAAGAACAGAATAATTATAATAATACAATAACGCCATGTGTATCACAGAAACACAAAAAATCACACGGACAAGATAACATGAAATATAATGCATACAACACAATGAAGGGATGCATACGTACAGATCCACGTCAAATGGATACCACAAAAAAAATCATAACGGTAAAAGTAATATCAATAAATAAAATTGAGATTGGAAATGGAGAATATGTCAAAGAGACGTCAACAACCAAACCATAGAACAGACTACAGCCGAAGGCCACCAATTGGTCTTCAATGCAGCGAAAAAACCCGCAACCGGTGGCGTCTTTCAGCTGTCCCCTAAACGAATATGTGAACTTGTTCAGTGATAATGGACGAGATACTAAACTCCGAATTATACACAATAATTCAAAATCATACAAGACTAATAAAGGCTAGAGTCTCCCGACTTGGGACAGACTCAAAAATGCTGCGGGGTTAAACATGTATTTTGCGATCTCAACCCTCCCCCTATACCTCTAGCCAATGAAGAAAAATCAAACGCACAAAAAAATCGCATAGTTAAACTTAGTTTAAGAGAAATCCTAGTTCGAAGTTAGAAAAAGGTAACAAACAAAAAAATGACCATTATACATAAATAACAAAAGACTACTAGTAGTTACTAATATACCAGCTCAAGACCTCAATTTAACTGATTTAAAGATTATGTCTTCATCATATAAGTATTAATCATATTCCCTCCCGTTATGGGTTTAGTGTTACATGTATTATATCATCATAATATATATGAGATGAACATATCCCGTGAGATGCCAAAGACAAATATTTGAAAAAATAGTACACAAAGAATAAATTTAAGTTTGCTTTTGCTAAATTTCCGCTAAAGGCTTATGGATGAAAACTTGTTTCAAAGAAGAACAAATACATTTTCGTAATTTTAAAAATATGGCATTGTACTAAACAGTCGTATCCTTTTATCCCTCATTTGTGTCTAACAATGTGTTCTGATATTGCTAACCTTTTAGTTACATTTTTTTAAACCACTTTTCCCTAGAACATCCTACAAAAAGTCAGCCATAGTAGACTTTCAAAATGATGACCAAATTCAAGCGGACAAATTAAAAAATATTTTTTATGCAAACACAGTAAATAAATGAATAAATATGACACACAGCAACTAAAAAAATCATTGAACGACAAACTTCGAACTTAGTTTAGACATAAAAAGACATACCATTACAGAGCTAACTATTAAGTGTAAAATAATTTGACTCACTATTTCGACTGGAAACACAATAACTACATAAAGAGAAAAGACACAACGAACAATTCCATAAGTATTCGAAAATTATGAAAACTAGTTCAAATTCTAAAAGCATTTTATACATAATTCATCACTTCGAGGAATCATATGTGTGATCAATTCCATTTTATAAAAAAAGGACGTTTTAAAATCTTTAACATCAACCATAAATTTCTCATTGATACGTTATGGTCGTAAATCATCTAAATTCTAACATTCAATTGGGACGGGTTCATGGAGATAATATTAAAACAATTAAAGCAAAATTTTGAGAATAAACCTATTACATCATCACTACACAATCTGTATTTACGGTTGTTTTACCAAAGCAAATTAACTTGTTGGATTCGAGCTTCACTGATGAGTCTTATATAGACGAAACACGCATCTTGCGTATATACAAACTTTAGTCCTGGTATATATGATGAGTTTATTATATATTTACCGATTTATTACTAGTATTATTTCCTTACATGATAATTTGTAAGAGAGTTTGCTGACCTGGGAAGGCCTTTCGGCTTTTGTATCATTGAATGTGTATCATGTTATCCTCAATTCCTTCTTTTGGTATGTCTTTTAAATGAGATTTAGTTGTAGTTAAAAAAATGGTTAATGAAAATATATTTTTTCAGATCAAACCTGCCACGACTCTACTATTTGTGGATGAATATTCAAATAACAGATGTCATTATTTGAAATAGAAAATAAATATACTTTCTGGAAATGTTTTTTGTGTGCATGTATCAGGTATATCATGTTTATCAATAACTTCTATTTCTAAATATTTGAAATAAAACCTACAACTGCATTAAATAGCAAGACATATAACCGTCCCATATACGTCACTTCAAATTATATTGTACAAGTGTATAATAGTGGAGCGGCGATAGTTGAAAAAATGTCGCCTAGTTTACGAGTTTAAATTCTCTAAACACTTATGGAATTGTAATGTCTATCGGTTATTCAGCTTTAAAACAATGTTTGTCGTAAATATCAAATGTGGTACAAACAACTTTAAAAACAGTCGTAACTGACGTTACCCAACTTGTAACAAAAACCCCACTGCTATTTCGGTAGACAAATCTCATAACTTACACCTGATGAAAATAGTATTTGAACGGAATTGGTACAGTTACTCTTGAACCTCAGACACTATAGGTCAAATTTAAGTAGTCCATTATATAAGTTACAATGCATCTTAAAATGGTTCAAAATACCATAAAAAAATCCTCGTTTTTTACACAGCATGTTTTGCACGTGCAGTATAGGTGTGTTTTAAAGGGACAACAGTAAATTAAAGCCGCCGTATGATACTTCAATCGACCATATTTACTTTTTAAAGTTATTTTGTAAGAAGATAACTATTTGGCGAAATATCTGCTTTTTTATCAGGATTTCAAGTCCGAAGAGTTGTCACACTTTAACCGACTCTGTTGTGGTTTCTAATTATACGCGATTAAACGAAGGTCATTTGTTTCCATTATTAAGCCGATTTCTTGTTCCTTTTCGAATTTATGAAGCCTTGTAGTTGTTTGAAATTGTTGTTTATTAGTTTATGTTGAATTTAACCGAGAAAGTGAATATAATTGTAGGGTTTGTTTGGTTTTCATGTGTGTTTAATTTGTATTGTATTCAAGTAAATTTACAATTTCGCTGTTTCGTTAAAACTGACTCCGCCCGATGCGAGGAAAGGCCGAGCGGGTTGAAGTCGGTGTTGACAAATGCATTATCTGCGATATTGGTGAATATAATTAGTTATCAAAGGTACCAGGATTATAAAGTATTAATAAAATCAACAGTCTGGACGAAAAACTTCCGGTTAATGCTGCATCAAAGTGACGTGATGATTTGTACGTTTTTAAAATGAATTCTGTAATGATGCAGAAACTGGATCAACCCTATTTAATTGTATAGGTCGTGTAATAAAGATGTACAAGTAAGCAGAATTTGAAATCAGTCGCCTTTTCTGCTGAAAGGGAAGCACCACATACAAAGCCTTATTAATCAAATTATTTGCTGTCTGAAAATAATGTTGATCCTCTCAATATAATAGTATATTTTTTGCAAAAAATATCTCATAAAAAGGGAATAACATTACAAACCGTAGCATCTGATGAAAGGTTGTGAAATCTAAAAAAAAAAGCTGCCGTGAGTGCAAGCGATTCTGAAATGATTTTTCATCTAGAGTAACGGAATTTGCTCATATATCCAGTTTATAATGCAGCTTGTTTAAGACAAAGTGTACGTTATTGTACGCCTCTAGCGGAATACGTGATTAAAAACGTTGACTTCGTCGTTAGTTATCTCCCTTACTCCAAGAAAGGATACACGAAAGAGAAACAACTTCGTGCGGTCTATCATATCTATCACGAATGCAACAAGCACGCATATGCGTTCTTAACACCTGATCATGAATTACTCCAATTAGAAATGAAAGCATTCTATTGTTTTCTGCAGCCTGACTTTAATAAACTGTTTTTGTTTTTAGACGCGTAAGAGAAGGCTTTTGGTGTTGATGATTCAACAGAAAGTAAAAACCCCTCACAACAGAATTATAAACAAATACACAAATCAACATGCATCTATTGATATCAAATTATTTAAAACGAAACCTGAATTGTCCAAACAATATCGTTTTAAAAAACCGTAGCTTTCAACGAAAAAAGCATAGTACTTTACCTAAAGTTTTAGGTTACGAATAATCAATGAACGACCTGTGAAATAAATTATTGAATTAAAAAGACGTTGACATGTTCGTATATTGTGCAATTGAAAATTTTAAACATGCTTTATATCCATTAAAAAAATAAGACGATAACAAGAGAATAATTTCGACCACTAGTGCAACACTTACACTGACTTACAAATCGGAATTAGAACAACGACGAAAAATAGACAACTGTTAGGCCAAAAAAAATTACTCAGTAACTGAAAAATGATCACTCTAGCATTTATTTAAGAATACTAGTCAGTAAAAACTATGTCCTTCAACTACCAGTTTTCAACTTTTTTTCATGTGCAGAAAATAAACAGGTGTCTTCTATTCCGTCTGCAATTCATTGGGAAACTAAACATACAACTTAGAACCAAATTAAAATTGAAAGTACACATGTGTAAGATAAACTTATAACATGTCCTTTCTTCTTTATTAAATTCCAATTTTGAAGAGTTTGACAACTTTGTTTTCTTTTATTGTACCTGTCTGCATCATTCAAAATTAGAGATTGTAATTTTATTCTCAAGTCTCCATTCCATATTATAAATGAATATAATATAGTATTACGTTTAAAGGAAAGAGGACAGGAAAGTTATGTGACAATTGTAACTGTTTTTTTTAATATTTAGTGTAATGAGAGGTTAAATGAGTTCAGACTTTACATTTCGAAGGAATTTAAAAGATTAATTTTTGAAATTCAACCAAAGTCTACTGCAATGTTTGTTTGACGACCTAAGTAATTATCCATGAAAATCTGCAATCGGTCAGCTCTATACTTCCACCGAGTTCAGGATTATTCAAGAATTGAGATGCCTGTGGTGTACTTGTCCAATAATATTAGACTTTTGAGTTTAGTATCATTTCCATTTAACATTTTTTATCGTATATATCTTTTTTTACTATCATCCCCCCTGGTGCTCCTCTAGTTATTGCACTAGGTACGTCGATCTCAAAAGTATCATATTAAGTGTATGTTTTCATCTTGAATATGTATAAAGTATCTACGATGGAAATTTTACCAAATACTCTGATCTTATCTATTTTAATAAAGTAATTAAGCGAGGCCTTCTTTTTTTTTATTTTCTTACGGCCTAAAAAAAAGTCTGAAGATTAAAAGAATTCAACACGTTTTTAATTTCGTTAGTCCGAAGCGCTTTTCTTGATTTACCTTGATAAGGAACACAAAAGGCCGAACATTTGAAAGCCATTAACGAATGTATAAGAACCGAAATGGTTGAAGAGCCATAGAATATATTATGCTTATTGTTTAAATCCGTGTATGTGGATTTTTAACAAATAATGGTACAAACAAATATTTTCGTATCTTACTTAAACTGCATTCAGCAACCATTACAACATTCTTTGTTATTTAGCTTCAGAAAAGGGAAAATGATGGAGACGTGAAATTTTGTAAAATAAAAGATTTTTGGCAGAGGTGCGTCACGCAAACAAGACTATTGAAATACGTTTATAATGTAGACTATATTGTGTACAAATCCTCAATATAACACCATGCAGAAATGACGAAGATGAAAAAATGCAGAAAATATCCTAATATTAAAACCGATCAATTCATTCTGACAACACTATGTTATCCGGAACAAATTCAAACTCGATTTTTGATTCACAAAATATTTAACAATCCAAGCATTAAAAAAGTTGCGGAAGCCACTGTTATATAGAAAATGTGAAGTTGAAGTCTACGGTAACTTTCTTTCACTGGCGGTAAATGTAATTTTTTTTGACAGAAATATTCTTTAAGATTAGTTAGTTTATTTCCTTATCATTTTATAACCATTGATCATTTGTAATACATAAGAAGATGGGTAATACACACGCACGATATAATTACGACAATGAACAGTATTAGAGGGTTACGGCGTAGAAGTTGTGGCGACATAACTGTTTAAATAGACAAAGACGTCGCCGGATAATTTTAATGTTCCGGCCAAAAAAAAAAGCATCACGGAGTAGCGTAAAAACTTACACGGTTGGCAAGACCTTTCTTTGCACCGATGGATTCGTCTTTCTTTTTTCAATCGTATTTCAATTTTAGAAAAAAAACAAAATGGAATATCTTGATAATGTCAAAATATCTAATTTCGATGATTTTCGGTGTATATCTCTTGTATATTTAGCGTATCATGTACATATGTAGTGAATTTCAACGGCTCGTTTCCCAAACACAAACACGGTTACCTCCTTTTTTCCCTGGTGTAATTTAACAAGCAGAATTCATATGTGAAATGTATAAAAAAAAAATCAGTTGAGAAGTTTAATTACGTACACTTCGCCTTAAGCATACTTGGCATAAAGATCAAAACCACTAATAAATCTGCGTATGATTTGGCGTTACAAAAAGCATCTTGCAATGTCATCAATTTTAACGATGATTCAGTCTTCTGTACCGCTTTATTTATATGTAGCCTTAACACAGGATGATATTGATAGTTGCTGCTTAGGTGTTTAAGGTGGCTAGGGAGTCTTAATTAAAATATGTATCCCTAATAACTTTATCAACTATGTATATGTATTCAAATTTATTCGTTCATAGTGTGTAAATTTACGTTTGTTGAATGAGTTTAGCCATCCAATTGATATTTTATCGTGTCTTTTTCTATTTGTTGATGTAATACTATTGTCTCAGTAAAAGGGAGAATGTTTGGTACAATTTAAACGTTTAACCAAGCTGCAAATGATCGCACTTGTTCTAAGTCAGGAATCTGATGTACAGTAGTTGTCGTTTGTTTATTTAATGTATACACGTTTCTCGTTCCTAGTTTTTGTTTATATAGTTTATACCGTTTGTTTTTCCGTTTGAATGGTTTTACACTTGTAATTTTGGGGCTTATTGTTCGGTGTGAGCCAAGGCTCCTAGTTAAAGGCCGTGCCTTGACCTATATTGGTTTACTTTTGTAAATTGTTATCATAATGGAGAGTTGTCTCATTGGCACTCAAACCACATCTCCCTATTTCTATCATCTATCGTTTATAACATATTTGTAAATTAATATACTAGTAAACTTTACGACAATAAGGGGCGTTTTGGATACAAACAGAAACATTGGCGTACAAAAATATTTTCAAGTCTAAGATATAATTTTGATAATGGAAAGTGGGAATGTGCCGAAGCGACAACAACCCGACCAGAGAGCAGACACCAGACCAAGGCCGCCAGTTGGTCGGTATTCAATGTAGCAAGAAACTGCAGCACTCGGAGGCGTCCTTCAGCTGGTCCCTTAACAAATATGTATACTAGTTCAGTGATAAAAGAGTTCATTCTAAACTCCGAATTATACACAAGAAACTAAAATTAAAAATCATACAAGACTAATGACGGCCAGAGGCTTCTGACTTGAGACAGGCGCAAAATTGCGGCGGGGTTTGACATGATTTTAGAGATCTCAACCCTCCCCTATACCACTAGCCAATGTAGAAAAACCAAACGCACAACAGAACCGAATTAAAATTTTCGAACAACTTTTCTAGCAGTTAGGGAACGACCATTTGACTTTAATAAAAAGGTGGGATGGATTTTTCCATAATTTGATTTAAAAAAATCGGGTCATACTGATGATTAGAATAAACAAATAATCTGAATCAAAAGTTTCCCCATACATTATAGTGTTAAATATTGAATAGGACTATCGAAAAAAACAACTATATATTAACATTTGCGCGAGAAAAAATTCTAACTTAGAACACCTCCCCCTTTTTTAAGAAAAGTGTAAGCTCCTTTTATAAAGTCATTTTGGATGATTTGGAGAAGTTTAAATATGTCTCGAAAAACGTAGGCTGCATCAGCGTGCTTCATCGAAGAAGAATAAGAATTGCAATGTTAAGGATCACTACATTTCTTTTTTTTTCTTTTTTCAAATGGTATTTTTTTTCCAAGGAGTTTTTGGCAAAGGGAGGGGATAAGGTTTTTTTCTTATATTTCTTATTGTATTTTAATGGATCTGAGATACAACACAAACAAACAATTTACCTCCCCCTTTTTAGTAATGCATTTATGCGTGAATCGTTGTTTCAGTAAAGACCAGTGACCAATATTTTTGTCAGTGTGTACGTCCAGTCGATTCGGGACTTTTTCAAATTAATTATGTGTTCGGCAATGATGATGGATGGATCTTAATAAGAAGGTAATAAGGCTACGTAAAGTATTTTTATAACAAATAAATATATCAAGTTCAGACAACTATATCTGTAAAGAATTTTATTTATCAGTGTTATAAGTATCATTTTTATATATATATATTCAAAATTACATGCACAACGTTTTAAGACACACACGGATTAACGTCAATTTCATGCTATGCATTTGTATAGGTAAAATACGGAGTATTTCTAATTTAGTGGATTGCATTTAAATTACAGTAAACTATGCTAAATACTAGTTAATAGGGATTGGTCGCGCCAAATAGTTTCAAACGAAAATAGCCTAAAAAAACGAAAATAATCAGTTTGGTAATTCAGAATTACAAAATGTAGCAAAAATAAGTCTTGGTACAAAATGTCCAAACTTTTGTTTCTCAGATAGGTTTATCACGTAATGAAATTACAGTATCTGTAACCTCTATGTCATGAACATTCATTAAATAAGTGACGTCACAATCATAACGTAAAATTAGCTGTGTTTACAAACTTTATAATGTTAATACGGAATTGTCGATCTAGTAATAAGATTTGTTTGCTATTTTTGTAAGTATTGAAAAAAGTACTCCTAGGTGTATTCACAAAGGATGAATTCTAGATTTAAATGTAGAGGTATTTAAAAATTGTAGTCATAGATATGTTGGATTAAAAAAAATGCATTAAAAATGTTTCTAGCAGAAATGGCACCTGGTTTCAAGGACATAATTTAAGTTTGGAAAAATATCATTTGTTACATATTTCTGGATTTACAAATTGACCAAGAATTTGTCAAGGTTGAGCTTTTTTTTCCAAACAAACAATCGTAGATTGATACAAGTATTACCGTGTAGTCTACCGGTATATAAAAATTAAGGAAATATGCATTTAAAAATAGGAGGTGATAGAGTCATTCTGGAAATTAATGAAAGTAAATTTGGAGAAGGAATATACCAAAGAGGACGTCAAGTAGAAGGTTCCAGCATAGCAACGTAAATTAGGGTTATCGAACATGCAACAAAAATTTATGCATCTTACAACTTCCGGAGTCCGCTTAAACAGATTATACCCGTAAATACCACCAATACTTTAGAATCTAAAACAACGTATTAGGAACCGTTATATTCACTTACTAGATTTGTTTGTTTTCAATCTTATTTGGCATATTTAGAAACAAAATAACTGTGGTCTTGATACACACATTTCTTGCAATATACATATTTTTATTTCCACAGTTGTCTTATTTACACATTTGAAAAAGTATTGTCTTGCAATTTGTAAACACTTGAAAAAGTATTGTCTTGCAATATATTTATTTATTTTAAATCCTCAGTGTTCACTACTTTTATTTACATAATCATCCACAAATAGTTGAGTCGAAGCACCGTTGATCTGAAAAAATAATAATAAGAGCAGCTTAAAATTTACTATTCAACAAATGTGTCCGTGTACGGTTATTTACATAATCATCCACAAATAGTTGAGTCGAAGCACGGTTGATCTGAAAAAATACTATGAGCAGCTAAAAATTTACTATTTAACACATGTGTCCGTTAACGATTGCATAAGGAAACAGATTTGTATCTCATTTAGAAGAATATGAATCAAGGCAACACAATTTATAAATGCGTACATTAAAGGATACTACAGATACACTTAAGTCGGCCTAATATCTTGACTTACATCTAGAAATTGACAATGAGGGTCGTTTGAAAACAAAACTTTACGACAAAAGAGATGATTTCAGCTTTCCAATTGTGAACTTTCCATTTCTAAGTAGTAAAATACCAGCAGCACCTGCATATCTCCAAATTGATACGATATTCCCGTGCTTGAATTTCCTGATAGAGGGTTGCTGCTAAGCTATTGAACCAAGAGTTCCAAATGGTGAAGTTGAAATCATCCCTTCGTAAATTTTACGGACGCCATCACGAGTTGGTTGACCGTTATGGAATAACCGTTTCACAAATGATATCGGATATGTTCCTTACGTCGTAACTACAATCCCCTTCCATTTCATGAATGTGACCTAATAAGACTACTTACCGGATTTGTTATCACATAAGCAACACGACGGTAGTCACATGTGGAGCAGGATCTGCTTACCCTTCCGGAGCACCTGAGATCACCCTAGTTTTTGATGGGGTTCGTGTTGTTTATTCTTTAGTTTTCTATGTTGTGTCATGTGTACTATTGTTTGTCTGTTTGTATTTTCATTTTTGGCCATGGCGTTGTCAGTTTATTTTAGATTTATGAGTTTGACTGTCCCTTTGGTACCTTTTGTCCCTCTTTTGAAAGCCTTTTGTTGATTTAAAAGCCATCAAACACTGTTTGGTCATAATAGGAAATACATGCAAATGTATACAAACACTTTGTATTAGTCAACGTTTAGTGTTGATTTCAGTTATATTTTCTCATAATTCTGTTTCACTTGTTTTAAAGTAACAAGAAAAAGTAGGTTTCATGTTATAGTCACAAATATAACACAATAATAATATATCAGTTAGTTATAAGATAAGTCTAGGTCAAAAGCTGAGACAGCTGATATTTGAGAAATAATTCATGGGGGCTTGAAAATATCGTGATGTTACCACGGATGGGCCCCTTATGACAAATATTTTACCCTGACCGATAGCGAGGGGTAAAATATCGGCATAAAGGGACAACTCGTGGTAAAATCACGATATTGTCAAGCCCCCATGAACTATGTCGATTCTAATAGGACAAATAATTATTTTGGATCGAAGCGCTCTACGTGGAGGCAAATATTTGCCGTTCTTATGAATAAACGCACTATCAAATTGGCGTAGTAGAACGTAACGAACTGAATTAGTGACATGCTTAAACCATATACCATAACGTATAAAAAAGAAGATGTGGTATGATTGCCAATGAGACAACTATCCACAAAAGACCAAAATGACACAGACATTAACAACTATAGGTCACCGAACGGCCTTCAACAATGAGCAAAGCCCATACCGCATAGTCAGCTATAAAAGGCCCCGATAAGACACTGTAAAACAATTCAAACGAGAAAACTAACGGCCTTATTTATTTTAAAAAAATGAACGAAAAACAAATATGTAACACATAAACAAACGACAACCACTGAATTACAGGCTCCTGACTTGGGACAGGCACATACATAAATAATGCGGCGGGGTTAAACATGTTAGCGGGATCCCAACCCTCCCCCTAACCTGGGACAGTGGTATAACAGTACAACATAAGAACGAACTATAAAAATCAGTTGAAAAAGGCTTAACTCATCAGATGGACAAAAATACAAGTGGACGTGGCCCGGTACTTATACATCCCGACACAAAAAGACACAATGAACAGATCTGAGAGTACTCGCAGTTATCTGACAGCTAGTTCAAAGCCACTAACAACTAATAAAAAAAAATCATGCATCTAACACTAAACTATCAATCCGTACACATCCAACATTCAATGGATTTAGTGTAAAGACGTCATAAACAGCCAGAGAAAAACATGACCTTGTGCAATGCCAAGTTACAGGTATTGACAGATTGTAGATCCATGAATATGTATATGCATATAACATACTAGTAATATTTCGTGAGCTTTTAATTTACTGATAACAAAATCAATATTAATACCAATAAAAACAATATTCAATGATCTTATTACAGTGTTGAATAAGTAACCTTTTAGAATAAGCTTATTTAAAGGAGCAACAAGTTTACATGGATCATTTATAAATTTCCGGGCACGGTTAACAACATTTCCGTAAAAACTAGGATGTGCTATCCCGTTTGAAATAAGTTTTCAAATCTTATATCTATGGAAAAATTTAGTAAAGGTTTTAAGTAATTTATGGTAACGATATCCCTGGTTTAATAATTTACGAGTAATACATAGGTGGCGATCGTTAAAATCAAAAACGTCACAACAGACACGGGCATTGCGAACAAGTTGTAAAATATAAATACCGTAAGATGGTGCCAAAAGAACATCACCATCTAAAAATGGAAAATTAACAATAGGGAACGAAAAATCGTCTCTTTTGTCGTAAATTTTAGTGTGGTTTTTCCCGTTTAAAACTGAAATATCTAAATCCAGAAAAGGACAGTTATTACCGAATAAATTTGATTTATTTAAAGTAAGTTCCTTGGGGGTAAATTTCAGCAGTATATAGAGAAAATTCTTGATTATTTAACGAAAAAAGATCATCAAGATAACGGTAAGTGTTTTTGAATTTATCAATTAAATGCAATTTCGACGGGTCTTTACTGAGTTTAGTCATGAACTGTGATTCGTAACAGTACAAAAACAAGTCTGTTATTAAAGGGGCATAATTAGTGCCCATGGGGATACCTACAACCTGTCGATAAACTTTGTTGCCGAAACGTACATAAATACTATCAAGGAGAAAATTAACAGCTTCGATCATCTCATCACACCTCCGGTAAGTATATCTAGCATATTTACCTTTCTCATTAGAGAAGAAGGCTTTAAATGAGTTGCAGCAAATATATCTACATATTGCTTTACCAAAACGACTATTTGATAAATAGAAAAACTTTTGTTTAATAAGATAGTGTGGAAGTGTAGTGTAAAGAGTAGAAAAATCAAAGCTATTAACAGAATCAAAAGGACCATCAAAAGCACGTAATTTATTAAAAACATCCACAGAATTTTTTACACTCCAAAAATGGTTTATACCACTATGTTCATATACTTTATTACAATAGTTTATGATTAGCTCTTTAATAGTAGTTAATGAACTAGTTAAGAGCACTGCAAGATTAGTTGTAGAACACTTACTAGGGGTCGAGATGAAACGATATTTAAATGGTTGTTTGTGTAGTTTAGGTAGCCAATACATAGTAGGGACCTTCAAATGTTCAGAAGAAGCCTTTTAAAAGCTTTGATGTGGTTGTGATATGCTTGTTTACTATACGACTCTCTCTGGAGCGGTTGGACTTGAATGTAGATGAATTTAAAATTTCATTTTTAAGAACGTCCGTGTAGTATTTAAGGCATACCACCACCACATTGTAGGCTGCTTTGTCGGCCGGTACAAACACAAACCGCTTTGAAAGTATTTGAAGTGTATTTCTTATTCTGGAAATAGGTGTATTATGTACTCTATTATTTACTTCTAAATTATTTTTAAAATGTGATATACTCTTATTTACCACATTCATATATTTATTTAAATAAGAATCAAGAGATATTTATCAGATTTTTCTCGTTTACACCATTTTTTACAAAACGAGGAAAGAGCATCTTTGGTGACTTGACTACACTCTTTCCAATCTATTTTAGATAGAGGTCCTTTTTTCAAAAAGTTTTTAACCACTCTGTCCTGGACGATATTGAGGTCCCCTGTAATAACATGGCCATAGGGAACATATCTAAACTTCGACGATTCGTATTTAGATAGTTTTGTATGAATTTAAATGATAATTACATATTTGTCTTATATGTATATAAAAAAACGGCTTATATCACATTTATACAACATTTTTACATCGTTTGTTTACGTTTCCTTATTATGACGATTTTCGGTAGACAAGCGTGTGTTTTCCTGTAAAATGTTATATTCTTACGTCATCGTTCTATGACGTCGGGCATCTCATTCATAAAAAAACATATGAAGTGGGAGGACGATCGGAACAGCCCTGGCAATATATTCATATTTTACCATGGGTGTGTACTCAAAGCGTTTGAAAGACGTCATGTTAGAATATTTACTTATAGATTGAAAGTTGACTATCGGGAACATCAAACAGAATAGTTATTATCCACTGAAATTGACACCATTAAGTCTTGGAGAACTTGATTTAGATATTATTTGTGATGGATAGAGCAATTGAATACTCTTAAAATGGTGCGCTGTATATTGTGTTCGAATGTGTTTACGCTTCGTTCCGATATAATGAGTATGTATGTTTCACACTTATATTTTTAGGGAAGTGAAGTGTGAGTTCCACACCAGTTTTTACTTCCATCTGTCACAAGTCGGAGGCATGCAATTAATTGGTTGTCCTTATTTGCTGTCCATCATATTTGTTTTTAAATTAATCTTGATTATAAATGGTTTCACATTGTATCATGTTCATGCCTTCATACAAATGTACTGACTACATGGTTTTGGTTGCGATTGGTAACTAGATATTGCGTATTCTAGATAATTTAAAATTTGTTTAAAGTTGGCCAAATGCATCACATCTTCCTAATTTGAATTCACCAAACTTTCGTATGAAGAGTAACGTTATAAAAAACAAGATGATATGTGTTACACTACTAATTTGTGACTCAGTACCAGAAAAGCTGAATAATTGTATTTGTTGGAAAGGCATATAATTCGGTAAGCTAAACTTAAGTATAATTTTTTTTCTGTGACTGTATCTTACATTAATTTGTAGGATCCTTTACTATAGATAATTGAGCTGATCTGTAACAACAACATCTCCATGCCTTATATATCATGTACTGTAGTACGCCGCTAGATTAAAACTGACGAGGAAAGGTAACACACGGCCACTAAAAGCTTCTTATTGTAGAGCCAAGGTGGTCGTGTGGTCTAGCGGGACGGCTGCAGTGCAGGCGATTTGGTGTCACGATATCACAGTAGCAAGGGTTCGAATCCCAGCGAGGGAATAACAAACAATTTGCGAAAACAAATTTACAGATCTAACATTGTTGGGTTGATGTTTAGACGAGTTGTATATACATAATGTACACAGCCATGTATCACCATCATTTATGGCGATCCGATGGATAAATCTGTTGTAGAGTTGTTACCGACTCAGACGTACTTATATATATATATATATATATATATACAACTCGTCTTAATATTTGCGAAAGCAAATTTACAGATCTAACATTGTTCAGTTGATGATTAGATGAGTTGTATATACATAATGTACACAGCCATGTATCACCATCATTAATGGCGATCCGATGGATAAATCTGTTGTAGAGTTGTCACTGACTCAGACGTACTTAAATATATATATATATATATACAACTCGTCTAAACATTTGCGAAAGCAAATTTACAGATCTGACATTGTTGGGTTGCTGTTGAAACGAGTTGTATATATATAATGTACACAGCCATGTATCACCATCATTAATGGCGATCCGATGGATAAATCTGTTGTAGAGTTGTCATTGACTCAGACGTACATTATATATATATATATAAGAATAAACGATTTACTTGATCAACACATACCTTAAGTGTTAATGAACAAAGAACTGCACACGCAATGCAAAAGTAAGTAGCGCATTACAACACGAACAAACTTCAAGTTATTCTTGTTCTATTATTTTTAATTATGTGTTTATTTTTAAAGTAAAAGGATTTACCAAACGTACTTTTTATGACCTCTTTACATTCTTGTCTGTTACATCCAAGTCCTTCACAACATCCCGAACAGAGGACAAGGTCTGAATGGTCTGCTCTCTTACCAGCGGTAGTGGTGTGAGTATTTTTGTACTCCTTTAACAATATATCACATACCTGAAATATACCATATTCTGATAGAAGAACGGTTTATATGATTTTGTCTAGAATAAGTTTGAATATGGACAAGGGATTGTTTTTATCGTTATGTAGTTTGTTTCAAAACAGTTTGATCTGTTTTATGGTGACTGCAACAATCAGGTTACAGACACAAAAAAATTGTCTTTGTTTGAATTCTACATGAATAGTATTCCAGGTCATGTTTAATACTCTGGTTATAATTTGACCACGTTGGCGCAATGCTACTTCATTTCGATTGACTTTTAAAGAATGTTTCCTACTTTAATATATAAATGAGACGATTGTCACATAACTTACAAATTATAAATTTAAACTGATAGATGACCTTCCTACTCAGGTCAAGTTCTCATGTCAGTTTGCTGTTTTAAATTTTGGCTTGTGTTATAGCTTTGTGGTGGCAAATGATATATCTTTTCTGAGGCTTGACGACATCGCCAAAGGTCAAATGTCAGTGATTTCGCAAAACAATGTTTGCACTTAATTGACTGAATGAAAGTACTCACGGCATATTTCATAAATTTTTAGTACTCATGGTATAATGTGATAAAGTCATGCAAATTATAACGTGCACAGTTTACTCTGCTTTCAAAATCTTTTGTTTGAATCCATTCCGGTTGTCTAACTTGTTTTTTATAGTATTATTTTTCAAAGATAAGCGAAACAGACAAGTGTATATTCGTGTGTTTTATTGCATTGTACTTATTGTGTTTGGGAGATTTTCTGTCTCGTTGTAAGAGCTGGCAAGGCGAGAAAACTTGGTAGCAAAAATGTTCATATTATATCTTTACCGATACAGTTTGTGAAATATCCTCGTAAGCAGTGTAGTTTTCCTATTAAAAAGGAAGATACCTATCATACAACCATACTACAACCAAACACTACATGTGACATACAATATTGGTATTGGTACCAAGGACTTGATAATGCTTGAAATATTAATTCTGAAGAAAACAAAAGGGGCTGAAAGTGTATATTTCAACCCGACTACAAATCTAGTGCCATTTTTATTTTAACAAACTTAGTTGTGATGCTTTGGAAAGCTTCTCTGTGCATGTTTGTTACAACGCATATGAGCCAGATAATAACGAGGAGGTATGTGTTAACGTTTTACAGGAAAATCCCAATCTTCGTGAAACTTGAACATTTCAATTACACATTTGATTATCCCGTGTTTATCATAAGTACAATTACTTACAAATTTCTGCTCACATCCGAGTTCATGTTTGATAGCGCCACCAGTAAACACCGTGTTAACTTTACAGGTCTACAAAAAAAAAAGGATGATTGTACACAATGACATTTCTGTAAAACGTCATATGAATTAAAATTGGAGCATTTATGTTATTTATCATAGTGTAACAATTCTGAACTTAAAATAAAGTGAAACAAATCAAGGGGAAAACACGTCTCACTGATGTTTTAATCAGCTCGTACTTAATTTGTAGATCTCTAGAACAAACTAGTTTTCCAGGGTCATTGATTATTCTTTTCCATATAATCATAATTTGTATTCAATTTGAACATTCACCCAAACTGACCTAGCTATAAAACAAGGGCTTTAACCCGTCAGTCTATTCGGAACAGGGTTGTATCAAGTTAGGAAAAAGTAAAATATTTAAAATACCAAACTCCGGAAAGTCTATAATCAAATGGCAAAATCACAGGCTCAAACATAAAAAACGAATGGTATAGACATGATGTCAGTTTTTTTTTTCGCTTGTTCCGCTGACTTATAGCGTATTATATTGTCAGTATTCTTGAACTTTCTCTTTTGAAAATGCCCTGAAGATCGGAATTTTTATATCACTTCTCTATTTCAAAATGTTTTGACCTGATCAAGTCAGGAATATGACAGTTGCTATCTATTCGTTTGATATGTTTGACTTTTCAGTTTTGTCTTTTGATTAAGGACTTTTCGTTTCGAATTTACTCGGCGTTCGGTATTTTTGTTAAATTATTTTTTAACTTTTACAAATGTTCAACGGGAAACTTAGATATGCAAGACTCTAAACCGCGACTATACTATAAACCTTGATTGCCTGAAGTAAGTTGGTTTGATGCTTAAGTGCATTTCTAATCACTCTTAAGTGCGATAGTAGTATTTTACGCCATCTTACTGATAGCAACCCGAAGTGCAATGGTGGTTACCCTGAAATGTGATCAAATACATAAATTATATTTTTAATGTTCTTAATATCGATGACAGGTCAATATGTTTGTTAAAAGCAGCTTTTCATGTAAGTTAAGTAAATCATCGATAATAAAAATCCATCAAATAAAAAGTCATGTTTCAAGTCATTATATAACGTTGTAGTTTACTTTTGAAAAATATAAGCCAACGTTCATACAATAATTCTAGACGCTACATACAACGTTTTCCCCCATTAAAATCAATGTTAATTTTAATTACTAAAACTGTGATAAGAGCATTTTCACTTCGCATCGCCGATGATTTTTACTGCAACTCGTGAAAATGTGAAATATTTGTTGATATTAAAACATGAATATAACTTGAAAACAAAGTTTTATTACTACCGAAATAGGACATTTACATACAATCCCTTTGAACTGAAGTTTTGTTTATGCCATTTGATAAGATCCTTTTATACCTACATGTATCATCGTCAATGGGTTTTACTGCAACGTTTCTAAACTTGGAATGTTTTTACATTTTCAAACAGGTAAACATTTTATAAATAACGTTTGATACTAGCTGCATTTGGTATTAAACAGTTTGAAGGGATGAGAAACTGTTGTTAGAAATCTAAACATTTTTGTTTTCGTACAATGGATCCTGAACTTTTCGAACTACATATGGTCCGCAGAGATACTTTCCGTATTAGGGTGTTACGATAAACCTTTATATCATGACAGGTGAGTACTTAGAGTATTTAAAAATTAAGTAATTTCAGTTTGTTTTAAAAAAGTAAAGATAAACTATTAAAGCAAAGCAATGTCCTCATGGAGAAAATTTAAAGAGAACGATTTCTCATTTGATATTTAACTGTACATAATGACCTTTTAATCAAATCATCGCGATTTGGCAAAGACCATCGAACTTCAGCGTCTCCATTGCACCTCCTTTAAAATTAGCAGATATAAAAAAAAAAACATTTTGTCGTGCACTCACCTCAGTTGGTTGACATGTCTGGTAAGATGAACATTCAATTGGATCGTTAACCTTGTCACAAATGCCACAAATTTGCCCTTTTGCAACAGGTGCTGTAGTAAGCATTAGTTGTTAGGTAAAATAATAAATGTTTTTACCAATTAATTTTAAAAGTCGTGAGAGAATACATTTATCAGAAGAAATCCATCGTGTCCCAACAATATGTTAGTAAGTACATAATAATATTGTGTTTAACAGTATTATGAGAGGGATTTGTTCAGAAGATAGAACGTGTAGGGTAGAGAGTATTAAAAATTAATCTTCTGATTTTATATGGAATGAAATAGTGAAACAATTTATTTATTCATGACTTTTTACTTTACTTTTTGAAACATAACCATGTTCTAATTTATATAAGAACAATATGTTGGGTGTATGTCTATATTGTAAAGTTAAACTTTTGTTTCAGGTAAGGATGATGGTTGCACCTGTCTTACCTTAGAAGCCTTTTGTCCAGTGTTTGTCATTTTATTATATGGTTCATAAATGTGTCTCGTTTGTCGTCATTTTAATACAGATTGGACCGTTGTTGTTCCTGTTTAAATCATTTTTTGAGATTTTATAGCTCAATGTTAAGTCTGGACAAAGGCGCCGTATTGAAGGTCATACTTTGTTTATTTATACACATTGGGACTTGGGTGGATGAGCTGTCTCATCTGCACTCATACCACATCTTTTTACTCCTATAAAAACAAAATCATTAAAATGTACCCTTCAATTTCATAGATGATTAAAGTTCACCAATTGTTTCATTGATTCATTTAAATATAGATACATAGCCGTATGTTACCATCTTATTTTTATTCAAGTTAGTATGAGACGTCAAACAAGTCTGATAAAAATAAAGTTTATACCAAGTAAAATCACAAAATATATAGAACGCCAATAAAAAGGGAAAAGAGAAAGTCCCTAATCAAGTGGCAAACATATCATTACGGACCTGAATGCAAAATCTTAGAACTTAAGACTTTTGTTTGAATAAAACGTCGGTAGAAAAATTAATATTAAAATAATGTTCTTACGAAATATATTTGTATTGTACGACTACTTTGGTTTTGATATTTTAGTGTAAATGACTCACCTTGTTTGCATAAGTAACCATTACACGGAACATTTGTACTACTTGGCGGGCTATCACAGCACTGAGAACACCCAGTGGTTCTCTTTGATGCTCTCTTCCCAAAAGCACTTGACATCAAATTACACACCTTGAATACCGAAAATAATTTTAATCTCAAACTAGTATTCCAATTAAAATTGATAGCAATGAAAATTAAACAACTCCCTCATTTAGAAGACACATGGTAATAACTGATATGGAATGTAAAATATTATAATAAGTGTACTTTCAAATAAACATCCTTATTAAAATTAAAATTTGCACGATCGATAAACGGTTACCAATAACTATGAATTAAAAATTATTATCTACATTTTGTAACTACATGTTCTTTTTCATATGATACTTTACCACGTAACAGCTGTATAACGTCTGATTCATGTAAAAAAGAAACTAGTGAGTAAGGTAACGAATTTCCATTTATTCCAATTATCAGAATTGAAATAGACAGAAGCAACAACACACGTGGTGTTATACCCTTGTTGTTAATACTAAAATCAAACAGTTAAAAAAAATATTAGACAGCTTCTGTTGAAATCAAAATTGTCAGCCATATAAGGAACTTGTTTAAAACAAAAAAAAAATTGTTTTAGGCTTGCTAATGAGAATACGTATGTAAACATAGGCCGAAAAGTCAACCATGTGACAGCACAATGACAGTGATACCATATTATGTAAAAGCTCTCTGGGATTTATTTTTTGGAACTCCTTCTGATTTTCAGAGAGTATGTAGAATATATTTGAGTTATTAAACGAAGTGTCATGAAGTTGTTGGATGACTTTATGTTAACCAACTTTATTTCTTGAGAGATTTATTGTCACGAGTCATAAAAATAAACTAATCATAGATACCAGGACTAAATTTGTACATACGCCAGACATCGCGAAAAGGAAATCCTTTTTTTTATTCAACTGCATCTCGTTTATTTGAAAATCGCGAATTTAATTGCTGCAAAATGAGCTAGGAAGGACTTAACGCAAAATAAAGTTTCCGTGAAAAATAAGATGGTTTACAGTATTTATACAGCTAGCCATACAGAGTTTCAAGTGAGGATATATATACTAGCATCAAATTTGATACCTATACAATTACAATCATACGTTAAACATCAAATATTACATTGGATATCAAAATCTAACCCGTCTCCTGTGACATTGTGTAGATGTTCGATAGTAAATGATTTTAAAGCACATTTATGTTTTCAAGAAACGACTAATAGAACAAATTTATGAATCATCCGAATCCGAAAGTAATCTTGATCTGGTAACTGTTGGAGATTGCAGATAATGATAAATACAATTACAAGAAACATATGCAAATTATATGATTTCCAAAAAAGTTTGGATAACAACTGTCATATTCCTGTAATGGTTCAGGCACTAAACATGAATTTTTGATATTAACGGTCAAGTTTTTTTTCTTCTAAAAGTCAATGGCAAAGGTTGAATTTTGTTACCTGTTTATTATACAAAGTTGGATTAAAATAAAGTGTACGTGGACTTATTTGAGATGGAGAAATGTAAACTTGGGCATGCGATCAACAATAGCGGAACGAAATATCATTTGCCTATAAACCGGTTATGATTTGTTATGAATATAAATAATGTGCATATATGACTTAGTTTAGTATGTGTAAAAAGAGTTTGGTATGTGGTACAAGTTTATGAGCCAAACTATCCATCCACAGTTGATAAAAGCGGTCATATGGAACAGCCATACCGTTTAGTTAGCTCTAAAATATTTCGACATGAAACATATAAAAGAATTTGATTAAGAAAACTAACGGTCTAGTTCTTAACAAAACAATTTAACACAAAAAAACATAATTTATGACTTATATGGACCAACGAAAACCCTTTAATTATCGGCTTCTGATATAGGACGGGCTTTTAGTACATGTGGCGGGGTTAAACTTGTCTCTGAGCACTTAATCCTCACTGAAATCTTTGATAGTGGTGCTACAACACACAACACTATAAAAACCAGCTGAAAATGGCTAAACTCCGAAGATCGATAAAAAAAAATGAAAAAAAACACTGGACTCAAACGTAAATTCAAATTAGAAATACATCTAAAGAATAGAAACCAATGCCCTATTCCTGATTTCGTATAAACAAGTATTTATGTAGAACAGATTAGACGTTACTTTGATGTATAGCTAGCTTAACCTCTAACAAGCATTGCTGTCACATAGGATTCCATTATATTGACACCAAAGATTTAAAAAAATGTGTGGTAATACAATATGTGTATTGGTTCAATAGTTTTCTTAACCTCATTATTGTACTGAACTCGCTTCATATATATGACTTTAAATGAAAGACAGTTGATGACCACATGAGCAATGAAAGATATACCTTGATATAAGAAGATCTGGTATGAGTGCCAACAAGACAACTCTTCAACCAAGTCTCAATTTGTAAAAAGTAAACCATTATTATAGTATTAATGAATGGGTGTTTTTATAATGGCCCTGTTATATGTCCAAGGTCAGTAATAATGGTCGAGGAAGTCTATAATGGCCCGAGGCAACGCCGAGGGCTATTACAGACATTCGAGACCATTATTACTGACCGAGGACATATAACAGGGCCATTATAAAAACACTCATTTCTTAATACATTTATTAACCAACTGAACAAAAGTGTATGTGTTGCTGCTAACTTGATGTACTGTCTTACTCTTTTAATGACAGTTTAGTTTGAACAAAGTAATTTGTACTTCACCATTATAAAGCTTAAAATATACCAAATATCCAAGATATTAAGTTGAAATAGATATGTGTTAAAAAGCAGGATGAACAATGATCCCTTTATATGGTTCTTTAATGTTGGTTGCTGGTTACTAAATTAAATAAAATACAAAAAGGTAGTATACTCTTTACAACTTAGTTTTATTAACTTTATTAAAAACCCTAACAGGGCTTAATACAGACAAACTGGGCATTAATACAGGGCCATTACAGAAAAACAGGGCCATTACAGAAAAAACAGAGCCATTACAGAAAAACAGGGCCATTACAGAAAAAACAGGGCCATTACAGAAAAAAAAACAGGGCCATTACAGAAAAACAGGGCCATTACAGAAAATATGTAATTTTTAATAAACAGTCACTTTTGGCAATAATGCACTTAGTTGGTTAATAAATTATTATTATCAAAGTACGACCTTGAACATGACAATAACAATCAAAACCAAGGAGTTAACAAAGACTCACAAAACTAAAGGCCATTTACATCAACAGTTATAGATAATAATGAAGAAACAACACGAACTCCACTAAAAACCGGGAGTGAAATCAGGTGCTCCGGAAGGTTTAGCATTTCCTGTACCGTATACGACACCCGTCGTGTTATTTCTTTGTTTAGTTCGGTAATGATGGAAGGTTATTATGACTGAGGAAGAATATCAGATATGATTTCTGATACACTTTTTTCATAATGGCCAATCAGCACAAATTGGCGACCGTATAATTTCTTGAGTGATGACCTTAATTTGATTGATTCATAGCCCTCTCTTAGCAACTCTTGAGAACGCAGTATTCCTCGTTCGACAAAATCAACGTACTTTTAGCTAGCTCTAGAATAACGTATCAATTAGGACACATTTTCTCCATATGGTGGTGCCGCTGGGATGTTGCTACACAGAAATGGAAAATTGACTATAGGAAAATTCAAATCATCGAGTTTGTCATAAATGTTGGTATTTAACCTACCATCAGTAGTCATTTCGAGAAAAGGTCTAAATATAAAGCTGATTTGTCTGTGTCGGCAGTATCTTTAATTTCAAGTTCACTTGGATATATTAAATGTAAGTGAGCACTGAATCTATTATTTGTAAGAGACAGTACATCATCAATATACAGAAAGGAGAAATTAAAAGACTGGTATAATTTCTTTTCTCCTTTCTGTACAAGCCCATGGATAAATTCTGCATCATAGGAATATAAAAACAAATCTCCCATTAGAGGAGCGCAATTGGTACCCATTGGGATTCCAATTCCAACATCATAGACACTGAGCCTTGGTTCACACTGAAAGGCAATATATAAAGAGCCAAAAAGAAATACTTATGAACTTCACTAAAACACGACAACCACCTCCTGACTTAGGAACACATTAATGTAAGTCCTTATATTTTATTTCATCATATTTGCTAAACGTATTAAAAATATTAAAGATCATATTCATTAGATTTTGGGTTTTCTTTAAAAGACCACGATGTTGTCATCATGGCTTCGTCTTTGTTCATTTATATATTGAAATGACCCCAAAGGCAATTTGTAGGATATCATTCAAACATATGTTTTCAACAAAACTGTTATGAAAAAATTTAAATAATTAGTAATGATTGTAAAGAGATAATCCACACAGATATAAGACATGCTTTTAATCTATTTACTTGTGTTGATCTACATCCAGCTGTAAACACAGCAGAAAGATCTGGGAGAACTTGCCAATCTAGGAAACATTCCTGTAAACAAAATAGTGTGCATCTTCAAACACATGAAACAGTGATATTCAGTAACAGTTAATTCAGTAAATGACCAATGACAGCCGAATGCATATATTTTTAGGACTGAATGCTTATGAAGTATCGTGCTTTTAATACACCAACGTTATAAAGTGATGTTTTATTTTCGACAAGGGCTTAATATAAAAGGTTTGTCTGTCTCTTTATTTGTTATTAGGAAAGGTATGCAACACAATAAAAACGAATAACGTGTCACTACAGTTGGTGTCCCATAAAATTCAAATGAATTGTACATAAATCCATTTAAATTGTATGGAACACAAACCGTAGTGGAACCATATTCGTCGACTGGATCATCATATCTTGCGTATGCAATCGTACAGGATAAGAAGTTGTTCATCAAAGACATTGCAATACATTAGATTTAAGAGATGTTATTGAGGTTGCATACAATCACATACTTATTAAGTTGTTGATTACTATAAAGACTCAGATCATTATTTCACGGATGATCAATGCATTTTTCAAATTTTGAAAAAAAAAATCGTAAATAAACAGCTGTGATATTTTTTTTTTTTTGTACCATCGATATCGTGTATTTGTCATCTTATGCATTGAATTATTCTCATAAAGAATAACCCACAAATACATTCCACCTTTTCGAAAACCTGTCTTTACATGGAAATATGAATGTATATACCTCCTTTCCATCTTGACATGAAGCTATCTGAGTTAGGCAGTCGGTAACATTGACAGCACGATCGCAGAATAAGCATGATAATCCTAAAATATCAAATTGAAATAACGTGTTAATGAATCTTAATAGGTTTAAAATTGTTTCAACAAAAAGCTAGCAAGATAAAATAAGATAAAACCATTTTGACAACAACAAAAAAACTACGAGTACGTTGTAATTTTTTTATATGCAGATGTGTATATATGTCCGTTCTAATCGAATATGTTTTGTCTTTGATAATTCTGAAGAAAAACTAAACTATATAGCAACATTCTAGCAGCGCTTGCGTATAGCGTTTATATCTACAAATATAGATATACTAAAATAGAACGATATTCAATGGCTAATGTTCATTTGGTGATTATGATAGAGGGTACGAGTGTAGATGCAAGCTCAGATTATTGAGAAGTCTGAAAAGAAACACATATAGTGGGATTTTTAACTATTTTATTTCGATTTTCTATTTGAATGTTTATACAAATTAATCTGACGTCACGTTTACACATATCATAAAGACTTGGATCCCTGTTAATTGCTATTGGTCAGACGTACACATACTATTAACAAATATTCTCTTTAACTTTATACTTGTTTTGTTATTTTAAGCTTGCCGTACGCGTATTAAATTAAAAGTCTTGTACCTTTGATAACTTTTTTACAAAGTACCTTTATGAATTGATTCATTTGTTTGTATTCAATCGCGATTTTTAGCAATGTTGGCTATTTCGTGGTTGTTAGTTTTATTTTTAATAAAGGAAGCCAGGGAGAACAAACGACCTTATTAGGCATGAATTATGCCACTCTTTGCCAATTTATATTACGTCAAGTGCACCTACTGTTTGACCTGATAACTTAGTGTTGACAGGCTGGTGTTAAAGTAGTTGAGCTTGGCCTTAGAGATACCTTCAATAAATTTAAGAATAGACCCCCTCTAAATATTGGTGCATTGCAAATGAATCGGATTTTAATAAAGAACGTAGAAACCTTACTTATTACCTCCAGGTGTTAATAATTCAAGATATTATATACATAATCATTGTCTAAATGCATTATCCTCAAACAAATGATTATACTCATAATTAAGTCATTTCAAAATATACATTACCATAGCTTTAAATTTTAAAACATTTCTGAATTTTGGGTTTTCAATTCAATTTCAGCCTCGTTCTTCATTTGACTTATTTAACGTTTCCAATTCGAGTGTCACTTGTAAGTATTTGACGAAAAGGAAACGAATACAGCATTTTGAGACAAAACAATAAAATCAAAAAAAACTGCAGGCGACCAAAATTATCGACGCATTTATTATTTGGTGTGATATTTGGTGTTTAACACAACAAAGAGTCTAATGTCATATTATATTGGAACGATCCTATATTGAGGTAAAAGCAAATTATACTAAACTGACCAAGTCGCAATATTCTTTAAAGATTTCAATATTTTTCTTAAAACTCATAAACTCACCATTTACATAGGATACATAACATATCCCAACAATAAGAGTGCATTCTAAAAATAGAAGATAATTATATAATAAACAACTGTGTTATACTCACATCATAGATTATAACTACAATAAAAATGGATAGTAGCTCTTCTCCAATTTGTTAATGCGGCTTTCCATTACATGCAATCGTCTCTTAATTGATGTCACAGTAAATATTCACGTAAAACATTAAACCCTTTACATGTAAATAAGATATGCATAAACCACCTTCTAATATAAACGAAACAAATATCAGATCTGATAATTATTGGATGAAAACCAAAAAAATGACATCTGTATATTTTATTTGCTGTAGTTCAAATATGTTTTTTCACTCTTTATTTCAAGAATCTTTAGTGTTTTTTTAGCCAAATTAGTTCTGTTTCATATCCTATTTAATTTTGCCATGTCTATAGTTGACATTGATAGATTTGTCTTGTCTTTTGATAACTTAAATAACATCAGTAGTCAAGCAACATTTACATGAATGTGACCTACCGAATTAGACTATTTACCGGATTTGTAATCACATAAGCAACACGACAGGTGCCACATGTGGAGCAGGATCTGCTTACCCTTCCGGAGCACCTGAGATCACCCCTAGTTTTTGGTGGGGTTCGTGTTGTTTATTCTTTAGTTTTCTATGTTGTGTCATGTGTACTATTGTTTTTCTGTTTGTCTTTTTCATTTTTAGCCATGGCGTTGTCAGTTTGTTTTAGATTTACGAGTTTGACTGTCCCTTTGGTATCTTTCGTCCCTCTTTTACAAATCATGCAACATATAATGTATTAAAGACGGTATGTGAAAAATTTGGAAGACCATTTGACTTTTCTAATTTCAAAGTAAAAATTTCACAGTTAAAAAAGTTACAATTTAAGTTTTTAGTTGCATTTTGAGATTGAATTGGGAAATGACCACTTCGGAAAAGGGAGTGCCAAATTGGAACTGAGAAATATGCAATTAAAACCATAATATGGTAAGTTGAGAAGATATTTCAAGTTGGAAAAATCGAAAGTTTTGAAATGGAGTGTCCCTTATAGTGCCTACAGTACTTTGTGATTATCAAAACAAGATAAAACTTAATTTGGATCATGTTGTATTAACACAAACTATTCAATACATACCTATACCAGCTAGTAGTTTCCAATTCATATTTGTTTTATCATCAGTAAATCACAATACTATTTAATAAAATATTGAAAACCAATAAGGTTCGAATTATATCATATGTTTCATAGAATCAAATTATCTTTTCTAAAAGTACTAGTTAAATTAATGTACATATATGTTGTTAAATTTGTTGTTTCAGATAAGAATATTTGTGTAAAACATTACAAAAAATTACTAAAAATTAAATACTGAATTTCTTTGATAACTTATACAAACAATTTAAAATTAAGCCTTCTTAGGTAAACGAAATATATTAATTATACATTTTATAGGAACAAATGTTTACGATTTGCATTTGTGTATCATAGCAACGAACACTTTAATATGAGTTCATTTATGAGTTTGAGTGTCCCTCTGGTATCTCTCGTCCCTCTTTTACAGAAACACTGGATAGGAGGTTTTGTCGGTTGGAACAGGTAGGTTTTAATATGTAATACTGATAATAAAATGAAAAAAAGTGTCATGATATATACGTGCATGATGTGTGTAAAACTTGCCGACTTATTTCTTTATTATTATGAGGCTGACTTCATAAAGGAACTTCTTAGGAAGAAAGATAAGAAGTAAGCAATATCCTTTAACTCTTCTTTCCGCTATATAGATGACGTTCTTTTACTAAATAATTCAAAATTTGGTGACTATGTTAGAACGCATCTATCCCATCGAGCTAGAGATATAAGATACAACAGATACAGTTAAGTCGGCTTCATATCTTGACTTACATCTAAAAATTGACAATGAGGGTTGGTTGAAAACAAAACTTTACGACAAAAGAGATGATTTCAGCTTTCCAATTGTGAACTATCCATTTTTAAGTAGCAACATTCCAGTAGCACCTGCATACGGGGTATTTCTCCCAATTGATACGATATTCCCGTGCTTGCATTTACTATCATGATTTTCTTGATAGAGGGTTGAGGCTCACAATTAAGCTATCAAACCAAGAGTTCCAACTGGTGAAGTTGAAATCATCCCTTCGTAAATTTTACGGACGCCATCACGAGTTGGTTGACCGTTATGAAATAACCGTTTCACAAATGATATCGGAGATGTTCCTTGCGTCAAAACTACAATCCCCTTCCCTTTCATGTGTGTGACCTACCGAATTAGACTATTTACCGGATTTGTTATAACATAAGCAACACGGCGGATGCCAAATTGGGAGCAGGATCTGCTTACCCTTCTGGAGCACCTGATATCACCCCTAGTTTTGATGGGGTTCGTGTTGCTTATCCTTTAGTTTTCTGTGTTGTGTCATGTGTACTATTGTTTATTTGTTTGTCTTTTTTTCCTTTTTAGCCATGGCGTTGTCAGTCTACTTTTGATTTATGAGTTTGACTGTCCCTCTGGTATCTTTCGTATCTCTTTAAATAGCATTGCATCATCTTTATTTTCATATTTTGTTTTAGTATTTCATGTGAGCTATAGTCTTATTCGAAATTTTAAAAAGGTACTATCTGTAAACTTCCTAATTATTTACATGGAAATGCTGATTATGTATAATCAAGAACACCTTCTATCAAAAATGTTAATTGAAAGCCATATATTAAAAACTTTTGTATCCGTACAAATAATAAGAATAGACTTTAACAGTAGTGTTGATCTCGGTAAACGATAGAAATGAGTACTCACATGAACTGTAAGAACTATCCTTGATGAATGAAAGACAATGATTATGGTTTGAAATCGGTGAGTGGCTTATCTTAACATGCTTATTGAACTTAAATTTCGTTCACTTTGTGTCAATTGTACGTCCTACTTTTGTGTTTCATATCTTTGATATAGCTTATAATTACAGTTCTCGATCTCAATATTTATGACATGTATTGCAAAGACGTCTGTTTAATTCTAAAAAGGTACACTTGGTTTTTCAAAAATAAAATTTATATTAGAAATGATAATCTTTCAAAATAAATTGTTCTTGAAAATTAACAATTTTAACAATAGATCGATGTCAAACAAAAATGATTCATTGTCATCTTTCGGGCAAAATTGGTAAACGAAACATCCAATGTCGAATCATCAACTCACAGTCATAACAAAAAATGTTACAACCCTGTGGTACAGTGCAATCTCGACAACGCCGTGGAAATGATCATCCCGGACGTTTAATGTGATCCCGAGGAATGTTATTCCACTTGTCCCGCAAAGCAAACTCAAGCCGACTTTATGATAGTGGTGGTGGTTTTCATCGTCTCAACCATGTCAAATCTGATGCAAAATTTGCTCGATCGGGCCAAAATCCGGCGAAAAGCATGACTATTGGGCAAGGCGGGTGCCAAATGTCTATGTAACTACCACGGACGGTTTTTTGTACATAATGAATGATTTTTGGTCTACAGAATTCGATGTTTACGCCAGACGGCCGTTTAGATGTCACTACGGGAAGACTGTGGTGCGCTTTAACAGTTTCTGCGCAAATGGTGCTTTACTGAAATTGCTCCAAAGGTTCTACCGTGACCACCATTGAACTCTCATGACCTTTGGACAGCCATCAGAGTCGATATCGGATATGTTAAAGACCAAATGTATCGGTCTTGCTGAGCGTTTCTTGCTTTTTGTACCCCGGGATGTGGCTTATCATTAAATGATCAATTTTGGTTGAATTTGTGGATGATTTGGGTTATTATAGAGGCTACAACTTCAGTCTTCTCGTTATTGTATGCTGTGAAGGGCTTCATTGGATCATGCCCAAAACTGCAAGTCGCTGGTTCTCAGAAAGTCCTGGCACTTACTCAGATGTTTATTGCAGTTTCTTTACAATGAGGGCGGGAAAATTCATGACATTAGCCAAGCTTTAAATGACAAAATCGTGAAAATGGTGCGTATGTTGAAAATCGGTGAACTTGGTTTATGTCCATTCAAAATAACCCTTACTTCGCATTTGTTCCAAAAATCACTCAACCGTAAAGTTGTCGATAATTGTCTTAAAAGTCATTTTCAACCAACTATACAAAGTTCTAATATAAATAAAATAAAAATTATAAGATTTTTTTGAAAAACAAAAGTGTTGCGTTTTCATAGGCACTCAGTATATAATTCTGAAATGTGTTTCTGTTTAGTTTTGTCTCTTTTCTATAGGTTTGTTTTTACAAGAACCTACACCTCATCTACAGGAAATACGTCTTCAAATAAAAGTCGGATTGATAGCTTAGAAGAAGTGTTCTTAAACAGATACATACTTTTTTAAAACAGCTACGTCAGTCTGGTTATGGGTTGACAGTTGTCTTACAAAGAATTTTGACAACAATACCACAATTTATTTCACATACTATTTGTAGATGAAAATTCGACGAGTTTATCAATATAACGGTTTTAACGCAAATATGGTCTTATATAAGTTTTGCTGTTCCCCGAACCACCATATGTTCAGGACTCAAAGAAAATAAGGAAACAACAAATTTGCTATTGTCCTGTATTAAGTGTTTTATTATACAGAACTTGGTGACAATCGATAAAGATTCTCTATAAATATCGCTCAGAAAGAATTAGAAATCGAGCTTCTGCAGCTTTGTGCTAAAAAGAAACAAACAAAAATTCGCAAAAAATAAACCCCACACCGGTTAACAGATAACTGGATATATTATCAGCAAAGATATCTTTTTGAATTAATCAAGGTGTTTACCCTTTTGGTTATCACACGTTGCATTAACCTGATGTTAGGAATATATTCGCGAATGCCAACATACTGGGTGTTCATTGTCTATGTGTTCTCTTTTAAAAGTCGACATTCCACGTGAAAAACATTTTTTAGTAGTTTTAAACAGTATTTACTCTTAAATCGAGTTGTACGGTGCGTATTGTTGTGCGTTTGTTTTTCTACATTGGCTAGAGGTATAGGGGGAGGGTTGAGATCTCCAAAAACATGTTTATCCCAGCCGCATTTTTGCGCCTGTCCCAAGTCAGGAGCCTTTGGTCTATGTTAGTCTTGTATGATTTTAAATGTTATTTTCTTGTGTATATTTTGGAGTTCAGTATGACGTCCATTATCACTGAACTAATATACATATTTGTTTAGGGGCCAGGTGAATGACGCCTCCTTGTAGGGAGTTTCTCGCTGCATTGAAGACCCATTGGTTGCCTTCGGCTGTTGTCTGCTCTATGGCCAGGTTGTTGTCTTTTTGACACATTTCCCATTTCCATTCTCATTTCTATTGTTCTTTTATTTACAATAAAAATAAAGCAATCATAAACTAAATGTATACATACTTTTGACAGTACTTGGTGACAAAAATATATTATACACATGTTATGATCTATTCAAATGATCCAATTATTTCAATACAACTTGCTTCTTTGTTATTTAATATACAGCCACTGACCGTATAAAGCATTTCTTGTTAGGTTTAACATGTTTCCGTGTGTTGTTATTAACAACGTTGTGAAATTTCTTTTTCTCTATAAAAGACTACTCCAACTTTTTATATATTTTTCATTTTTCAATGCAAAACATGAATTCCGCAAGTTTAACATATTCAGTGTCAACCAACGGAAAACTTGAATGAATGAACAGTGACGGATGTTTGCCTAATTGATGAATGATTGGTGATCAACTATCAATAGAATTCGTCTGATATGTCGAATAATCTATGTGAGAGTAGCCGTGATAAAAAAAAAAAACAGTACATTATGAATATACACGGATATACACGGATTCAATTAAAATTATAATCTGAAACGAACATCTCAATATTTACATGCGATAAAAGCAGACATCAGCGAATACTTTGCTACCCGAAATTTGTAATCAACCTGATCACAATAACCTTTTAAAAAGTAAAAACACAAAAATACTGAACTCCGAGGAAAATTCAAAAAGGAAAATCAAAAATCAAAAGGTAAAAACATATAAGTACTTTAAAAGCATTATTATATATTTTATTATTGCGCTCAACGATTTACCTAATTGCAGAATAATGACATGTTCAGTATATTTCTGTCTTTCTAAATGTATAACTAAAACGTTGTTTTTGTTATATATTGTATGAAAAAAGTTTGAAGAAAAATGTAATGATAAGCTATATGAAAGACGTAAACAAGAAAGAAAAGACGGTCAGTGACACAAGGTTGATGACATTTGGTTCAAGTTAAACCGAGATAAGCTACTCACCCACTTAAAAAGATAAGCATTACCATGTATACATCAATAAGAGACCATACCTGTTTATGTAGGTACACATTTTCATCATTAACCTCAAATAATATGATCAAAATTAATCATAAAGGCTATTCGTATTAAATGAGGGGTTTCACACACTTTCAATATACATGTATACATTGTGCAAATATTGTTGCTTTTGATTATGACACTAACAATTGCCATTATAACGATTTATACAAGGTAAAAGTAAAATCATAGAAAATAAAAAAAACTCCGAGAAAAAATTCAAAAAGTAAAGTTCTTTATCAAATGCCACATATGCCATAATCAAAACCGCAAACACACCAAACGAATGGATAACAATTGTCATATTCCTGACTTGGTATATGCATTTCTTTATGAAGAAAATGGTGGATTGAACCTGGCTTTAAAGTAGCTAGACCTCTCTCGTTTGTACGACAGTCGCATTAAATGTCATTATATTGACAGCAATGTGTAAACAAAACAAACAGACATGACAGGTAAAAATGTCGAAAAAAGGGAAACGCAAATCAACATTGCGTTATAATCTTAATCACTATAAAAACAAACAGTTATGTAACAAGGAAGCACAATATGGCATAAAAAACGAGCATATAGTAGAGATTAAACACATGAAAACACAAATTTATCACAATACAATAACACAATGTCGGGATGTATAAGTACAGAGCCATGTCATATATGTGTCAACAAAACATAAACATGCATTATAGACAAAGCACATTAGCAAAAATGAATGACAAGGATACACCATTTCTTTTTACAATAGCACAATAACGGGATGCATAAGTACATTTCCACGTCATTTGAAGAGACATGTATTGTCGAAATGCGCATCTGGTGCAAGAAAATTGGTACCGTTAATTTCATTACTACCACTGGGTCGATGCCTCTGCTGGTGGACTATTAGTCCCCAAGGGTATCACCACCTCAGTAGCCAGTACTTCGGTACTGGCATGAAAATACGGATTTTTTGTGTTATTAAAATTTACTGTTACAAAATGATAGAAATTATTATAAATTAAGGAATGTATCTCCCTCGTGCAAAGCTCTGGTTCCTTTCACGGATTTGGCTATACTTTTTGGACCTTTTGGATTATAGCTCTTCATCTTTTATATAAGCTTTGGATTTCAAATATTTTGGCCACGAGCATCACTGAAGAGACATGTATTGTCGAAATGCGCATCTGGTGCAAGAAAATTGGTACCGTTAATTTCATTGTATCAAATAAACACCATAAAAGGCATCTAGACAAATCACATTAATTTAGCAAAAATGAAGACAAGAATACGAAAATTATCAGAGAACAATAGAACAATTACATAATGACAAAATGTACACGTTCCGATCAACGTCAAATGGACATCAATAAAAGATTGGCGAAAGATACCAGAGGGACAGTCAAACTCATAGATCGAAAATGAACTAATAACACCATGGCTAACAAAGAAAAAGACAAACAGACAATTATAGTAAACAAGACACAACATAGAAAACTAAAGACTAAGCAACACGAACCCCACTAGAAAATCGGTGTGATTAATATATTAGACTAAATAATAAAAGTAATATAATAAAGACAAATGTAAGAATATTTTGACTGCTTTACTTATTGTATCTGTTTTATTCACGCATCGTAAATATAATGGACATGGATACGACTGTCGTACAATTGAGAGACTTAGCGCTATAAAACCAGGTTCAATCCACCATGTTTCTACATTTGAAAATGCCTGTACCAAGTCAGGAATATGACAGTTGTCCATTCGTTTGATGTGTTTTGTCATTTGATTTTTTTAATTTGATAGGGACTTTCCGTTTTGAGTTTTCATCGGAATGAACGTGTTGAATACCGAATGAGTTGAGAAATACATATTATATATGCAGGTGAAGTAGGTTTGTTGCTTCTATGGTGGGCGAAATTGATAATTTCAAAATAAAAATATTGTTCAGGCTGTCATAGATTCTGGTACGGAGATGATCACTCAAATTCGAGATAAGAGTCTAAAATTGAGGACAATTTACATTCTGTTTACCAATTAAGTAAAACTAAAAACCCCATTATAACTTTAATTCTGAATGTTCATAGATCCCCAAAAAATGAGATGTGAATGATTTGTTAACAATCTCTACGTTTCTCAGAAAATTATCAACCTTTCATTTACAGTACAATAATTGAGTCGTTGAGGCAAACAGTGTATCTTGACAAGTGCTATTCGTTAGAATTTGAGATAATTAGTGTCACGATCCAGATGAATTTTATAGAGTAATTCACATATTTATTCAGTCAAACTTGTATATAGATAATGATTTTGAAATTGTCGTAATGATCAGAGAATTGCACTTGCAGTCTTTGCGCAGGACGCCTTTTTTCACAGTTTATTTTATACATAGTTTTAACATACGCTTTTATGTATATATGTACGTTTGGCCTAAGTTTGGTTCACCTGTGTTTAAACGCACACTGATTAGGCTTAGCCTATTTACACACCTGTTGACTATTTTTAAATAGTGGTCAATCGAGTTCTTCGGACAGTTTTGGCTATTTTTAAACAGTGGTCAGATGAGTTCTTTGGACACGTTGTCATTTTATTTCTGCTTGGGATTTTCGTGTGGAAGGATGCCACACTCGTTAGAGCATTTTCATATTTGATAGCTTAATTTAACCTACAGTGGTTCTACTGTATTAGTGCATCAATTCCGAGGTAAGTGTTTTATTCTTACATATATTTATACTTTTCTGTGTCTCACTTTTGTTTATCAAATTTCCGAAACTTTCAGACTTCTGCAGACAATTTTCCATTATGTAAATTGTTCAATTTATAATGTTTTGTAAACGGATTTAAAGATATGAAAACCATGTTTTATATTCAGATATTTGCGGTTTTACTAGTGAACAAGAACAAGATTGTTAATTACGGGTACAAATTGAATGTACGTGATATTTATGTGTACAAGGTTCCGAATTTCCTTATGTACGTGAAACTATCATGCAAATTATGATATTTATTACAGTATGACACATTTTGCTACATATAAAATGTATGTGCGTATTTATCTACGTAAATTAATAGAATATATATGTTCATTTTATGAACGTGAGATTATAGAGTTCATGTTTATGTTGCATGAACGTGCAAGTAAAAGGCATATCTAAATTGATAATCGTACTAAAGAGTTTGTACAATTATATTATTACTAGGTTCCAGCCTGCACCAGAGTAATACAATGCTGCGGTGTTAAGGAGTGGTCATATTGATTGAACGCATTCATACATAATTCATCAAACAACATATCTACCTATTATAGTGGAACTGTCGTGCACGATACCATAACCGTCATAACGATACCATAACCGTCATAACGATACAAAGGGAAGTAATCTGGATATACAAACTACTGAAGCTGTTGAACTATTTATTTGGACTTTAATGTTTAGAATAATTTGATGTATATTTTCTTCTTAATTGTTTTTTTTTTGTTTGTTTATTAAATAATTTATTTATTCTAATCGTTGATTCTTTAGTCAATATTGTAAAATAGCACTGAAAGACTTATCCATCCGTCCGTCCGTGACAATTAGTTGTCATAATTTCTTTTAACAGAAAAAGGGATTAAATGAAGATAGAATATGAGCTTGAAACTACATGCTGGAATCGGTATGTTTTTATTAAATGATTTTATTTCGAAATAAGAATAGGAGCCTTGGAGGCCATGCTCTACTGCTGTAATCACTAGCCTGTCAACACTGAGGTTTTTAGTTCAAATCCCGCTCGTTCTGGTACACTCGACTCAAATCTTTATTGTCCAAGATTGTCAGTTTTCCTTTTGAAGGTCGGTCGTTTTTACTGGCACTCCGGCTCCTCAATCACTAAAAATTGAACACTACGAAATAGCCCAAAAGCGGCGCGTAAAAGTTGCGTTAAAGCACAAACAATCAATCAATCTAATTGAAATGTATTTGTTTTAAGACAACAACAAAAACTGTAAGCATTCTTAAGAACATTCCACTTTTTGCACTTTTATTTTACAAATATTCATTGATTATTTTTAATTTATCATTTCTCAGCATAACGTTGATATATTTCTGTTTAATTTTGAAGTTTCGTAGGTCCATTTGGTCATTTCTCGATTCCCATTTTCTTCAATCATATGTGCTGTTTTTCTAGTATGGCGTTTGCTCATTTATATGCGAAACTCTGTTGTTTGCAATTTACATTATTTACATGTTAATTCAGAACTAAGAAACTATAAAATGTCCACCTAAAACTGAAAATGGATATCATAAATGTTTTAATTAATTTTGATTTAACAAAGAACATGTTTATGTTCCTATCTAAAAGTGCGATAAACTAAAATTGTAATTTTGTAACTGTGGAATACCTACCTTGATGAGAGAAGTTAAGTTGAAATATGTTCCTTCTGTTTATGTATCACTTCTGAGCTAATTTACACAGTGTTGTTTACTAAAGTGTTGCGCGTTAACTGATGCTAGCCAATATATTAAAAGAATAAATTTAAGGATAATATATATGACAACGATCAACATTGCTAATAGAAAATGAATATTCAATTTAAAGAATATGATAATGACAGAACATTTTCTTGAAGTTGAAAATGGAAATAATTTTAGCAAAAATTCTAAAATTAATGTAGAATGAACCAACATATATTATTACATAAACACTTAAGAAACATATTCGAAAAACAGCAAAAACAGCAAAGGATGCAATCATTTTTATTTATTAAATGATAACAAGATTTTGTATTTTTATCTTTTACATTAGTAGGTATGTTATGCATGCCACATTACGTACATGTACACGTGTTTTATTTCTAACTTTATACTTACCGTAAATTCGATGAAGTAAGGATTTTAGACGATATTAATCAGTTTTGTTTTCAATTTTTTACATCACTGGGTCGATACAAAATGTACCTCTGTTGGTGGACTTTCAGTCCCCGAGGGTCAGTAGTCAGTACCTCGATACTGACATGATTTAACAACCTTTTCTAAAATTTTCTGTTTATAAATTTTGAAATTATTAAGAAACTTAGGTTTCCACTCCCTCAGGCAAAGTTGACTTAGATGAATTTGGATATTTATTTTAGACATTTTTGTCATATAGCTCTTTGACTGTTACTGTACTTATGCATCCTCGGATTTCAAATGTTTGGCTTTGAGCGTTCCGGACGAAGATAAATCTTCGAACGCAAGATTAAAAAACGTGTTGTTGTTCAAATTTTTAATCAGCATGAGCTATATCATCCATTTGTTTTGTTATATTTATTCATTTTGTGATTATTGAACAGTTACTTATCATATACTTATGTTTGTTTTTCTTCAGAATTGACTATCATTGGATGGATTTGTTATGTATCCTGTGTAAATGGTGAGTTATAAATTAAATAGAATTATGTGTGTTCATTTGAAACAAAAATGGATCTCCCATCACTGTATTGCAAACATAAACCTCATCACTGTTAATTTGTTTATTTTCGTTGTTACAAATTTTCGTGGATTCAGGAATACTTGTATATTCGTAAATACTTTATATCGTGGTTTTGGCAAGTCAGCATACATTCCTTTTGAAAATTTGTATTTCGTTGAACAGTTAAATTCGTGGTTTCTCTGTACCCACGAAATCCACGAAAATTGGTATCCAACGAACTTTTATTGATCCACAGTGACACAGTTGTTTTAAAAATAACGCTATATTAGTGGGACTTTTAAGTCCTCCACGACACCTTTATTTCTTAATCAATAGCATCAAGGTTATAAGAAATCAAAGTCAGGCTAAAACGTACTTGTGAAACTACATACTTTGCAGATGCCTTGAACCAGATAAGGATACTAAAGAAGTCAAAGGCATTTAAGATATCATACGAACTCAGACTCTTTCATCTTATAATAGTATTAAAATATGTATCTGTTGTACCCTTTACATCAAAATACCTCATTATAGACACATAAAAGTTTGAAAGAGGTTGTCCTACTTGGTTTCATAATAGAAAATGGTCAATTCATATACAAGTATCTTATCTGGCATGTCTAAGAGGAGGATACATTGTATTTTGTGAAAAATCACTCTGATTCTACTAACAGACAATTTATTTCTGAAATAAACTGACAATATTAAGATTTCTGATATCTTGATTGAGAACACATTGTTACGTTTGGAGAACGTGTTTTCAACAACTAATCGGCATTCCCATGAGAACCAACGGTGTTCCTCTTCGTGCCGATTTGTTCCTCCATTCTTATGAGACTGATTACATACAGTCACGTATTAGGAAGAAAGAAAGGCATTTGCAGTATCCTTCAACTGTATCAATTGTTATTTATTTTTTCTCTCACTAAATATGTAAAGAACATACCTTTTGAAAACAGAAGGCTAAAATCTTCCTTCAAGAATTAAAAAAAATCCGTTAAAATACTCAGATAAATGTTCATTGTGGTTATTATTTCGTGATTTATATATAAATACCTACACTTATTGATATGCAAATGCATAATCATAATATTGATAAGAGCTGGTTCATCAGTCAAATAAGTTACAAATCTTGTTTAGTTTTATTCAAGTTAACTATGCCTGTTAACTTCAAGGCATACTAGCGTATTGAAATAGTCCTCTCTATAATTAAGGTTTGAGTGTACCCTTTGACATGATGTTTCATCGGTCTTAACTAAAACACACACAGAGGTAGTTTAGTTTGAATTGATCTAAACTGAACCGATCTAACTTTATTTATCAAAGAAGAGATCAATCTAACATAGTACAGTGTAGTACTATTAAAAATAAAATGATTTTTGTGAATGTTTGGCGGTAAAATTACATGTGTAATGTATTAAACAATTATGAATAAAATAACAGGACTGAAAATTAACAAAAACTTTATATACGAACAGCAGTATCAACATTCCGTTTTGTAATTCAAGTGAAACAATAACTTCGTCCATACTTTTATGCAAACGTTTGTATCTACACATTACTTTGTATCTATATTTCTACTTATAAACAGTGTTAACAATTGGCGATACAAAATAATAAAAAATATATGTAGCTGTTAGGGTATCTTTCACTGTGAATAATTGACTCCATAGTTCTTTGGGTTTTTTTTTTATCATGGGGAGGTTTTTAGCTTATCATTCTGCATGATCTTCTTTTAGTTATACAAGACTGTTTGTTGACTATTAATGTATTATGAGTCAATGTCGTTGTTGCGTTGCCGGTGCATTTTTGTTTATCCTTATCTTTTTTTAAACCCTTGCTAAAGTGGTGAGTTAGTTTTGCAATTAGGAGGTAGAAATACGCAATTACGTCCAGTCGAAATAGAAATATCGTACATCCAATGCATTGTGTAGTAATATTGTCATGCTTTATAATTGAAAAAAAGCATTGAAATAACTCTTTGAGCGGCGGGGCGGAGAACATAAGATTTAGACATATTTTGAATGATTGAGTTTTTAAAAATGAACACAAAAGTCAGTTATATCTTCAAATAATGACTGATTTTTTCCCTTTTTAATTTGACTCTTTTTCAGTGACAATTTTAGATATAGAAAAAAACTGATGATAACAAAATAACAATCAGTTGGACAATATCGAATATAAATGAAACGATCATGATAGATGACGGAAATTAACATAATTTCATATAAATCATTTTTCTTCGCTAGCCGTTTTGTCCCAATCCTATTTTGGATCCTCTGATTCTTAGGGGTGTTTTTATCAACATAAGGACCTTCATCAGGTTAATAGTTCGCTTTACAACCGGTTCATAAGATGCAGAAACATAGCAAATCTGCATCACGTAGTCTACGTTGTTTATTTGTTTCTGTTAGAGTTTATTATATCTTGCTAGCCTTTATATCAAAATTAATGTAAAATCATTATCAATTTATAAATTAACTATTTACAAAACATTTAAATTTTTTAATTACTAAGGCTTTTTTGCTTCAGGAATATATTACCTTAGCTGCATTTGACAAATTTCTTAGACATTTTTGTCCTCATTGCTCTTCAACTTTGTATTTTATTTAGCCTTTTTAACTATTTTGGATTCGAGCGTCACTGATGAGTCTTTTGTAGACGAAACGCGCGTCTGGCGTAAATACAAATTTAATCCTGGCATCTATGATGAGTTTACTGATAGGTTGACAATTAAATGACCATTTATCCACTAATTTGCATGTGATTTTTTAGGTTTAATATGCTTTTCCTGTGATAATTCTGACAATATTACAGACTGTTTAGGACAGAAAACTGTCTGTAATGATACAAATGAGGTATGTACATGTTTGCTACCGTGTTAAGATAAGTTTAAGAGGGGAAAGTTGAATATATTTTTGGGTTATTCTACAGGATAGGTATCTTAATGAAGAGATGACAAATGCAGCATAAAAACGTTTCTTTCCAAACATCAAAGTGAAAAGAATTGCTAAAACAGTATTCAACAACCTTAACATGTCTAACATTATTTGGGAAATATATAATTGGGTTTTTATTTACTTAAAGAATATTTGTACGCAGAATCATGTAACTGTTCCGGACCATATGAGTATTTGTACCAAACGCGTATGGTCATGACCATATGCGTATAATCATATAGTCGGGCCAAATGAGTATAATACACATTTGGTTATGAACGGAACAGACCATATGAGTATTTAGACCATTTAGGTATTTTTTTCAAATTACATTATTACGTTTCAATAATACAAGAACTTTATCTAAAAAAAAACAATGATGGTTACATGACAGTTTGTTAATTTTATAATTCAAAAACTACGTAAAAATTAGATATTGATGCCATAGTTAGTTTTCATCGCTAGTTACATTCTTGCATGTAGGCTTGGGGTGACATTTACTACCACACGGTATCATGGATTTTTTGCATTTGCGAGTCTTGGTAGTGCACGATCTTTTTCAGTTACACCTTTTGTTTGCGAGTGAAAATGTAGCCTTTTTGCAGCTGCTTACAGTGATATCGATGTTTTTGGTCATTCTGATCTCTACGGTGTTTTGAAGAAGCTCTTACTAGATCTCAAATATCGAAAAATGGCTGCAATACACCATATTCACAAGACATTTAAAATAAACTATGTTACTTTCCAGTAACTTCTTGTGTAACAGTTCATTAAGACATTTTTGGAATTTAATTATTTAAGCCGACATATTGCCATTCTTCCGTAATACCAAATCGGCAATGGTCATCGGTAATGACCATCGGTATAAAATGTGTTTATTAAAGTTTTGACAAGTAAGTAAAATAAACTTTGTGAAACTTCTAATTTTTATTTAGCTAATCTTTCTATCATAATATGATAATAAAATTACCTAGTATATGATAGCATCTTTTTAATGAACGGTCATACCATAAGAAAAGTTTAGAAGTAATAAAAGTAAGCTGTGACCTATATAGTCATGACCATATTGTGGGTCCAAATACTTATATGCTCCGGAACATAACCACAAATACCAAGTATGACACCTTTTAAATTTAACCAACAAATCATATTAGTTAGTTATACAATTTGATCGAATCAAAAGAAAATGATCATTGCAATTTTAACTGATCTTGATTGTCAACACATGCTAGCCGATTTATTCTTACATTCGAAGTATTTTAATAGTTTTTAAGACAATTAAAGGGATAATTCGCGATTTTTCACTTTTCATCTTATTATGTTCATGATACCATAAAAAAACATATTCAATAAGTTTTATTTTGATATGAAAAGTAATAAAGAAGAAAATTGGGAATTATTAATTTTATTTCTTCAAACTTACTGACTTATGTGACGTAGTTTAAGTCTTTTTGCATGCCGGGAGTGAAATTAATATCATTTAAGTCTTGTTCGTTAACCATCTAATAACGCTATTTAAAGCGCATCGACGACTTTTGGTGTAGCTATTAACCAACGAAAAGTAAGTGATAGACATGTAACTTTTAAAATTAGAGTGCAGGATTTATGTGTGGATTTTTTTATATGAATTTTAGTAATTAAAGTAAATAATACAATAGAACATTTTTATGATTTTTTTTCTACAAATACTTTAAACAAACATATGAAACTGACATGATCGATAGTGTATTAAAAAATACATGTTTGTATTCTGAACTTTTTGCTTCATTCCAGAAAACATTTTCACTTGCTTGTACTGTGGAAATAAAATGTGTATTAATTTGACACAGAAATTTAAGAAAAAAAATTAAAATTAATTTACGGGAGTAATAAGGTCACACAATAACTGGATAGCTGTTGTATATTTTGCATAAGCTCACTTTTAAATGAATTATGACTTTTGAAATGATTAAATACTGAATTATTTTAATTGAATAAATTTATAAATAAAAATAGCCTTCTAAACACAAGTGTATGAACTAAAAATTGTACTTTTTTAAATTAGAATCGGCAACCTTTAATATTTCAAACAGATCATTAACAATTGCAATTATATAATTTAGTCCATCCAAAGCGATCTTTATTTACCTCTTTAGGAGTTAATGTTCTTATCAAAATATTTTAAATCTTACAACGCAAGAATACTTCATCTATTTGAAAAAAAAAAGATGTTTTAAAAAATTGACAAGAAATTTAAGAATCTTCTTGGAATGGAATCGAAAAATTACGAACAGATATTCTTTTCAAGTGTGAAAAATATCAAACAAATTTATTCATAATCGGGAATGTCCTTATTAAAAAAGTCTTCGTCTCACGACGTATAATACTTTAGCTATTTGACCAACGATGTTTAAAAGAAAAGACAGAACGAATTTAATGTCATCTTTCCCTATTTTCAAATTTAATTATAAGTCTGTTTTAACTGGCAAGAATATTTCTAAAGCGGACAAGCAGTTTAATCTTTAAATTGCTGTCATTGAATATCAAGAAAGAAAATAAATCCCGAAATTGATTTGAAACTTTAATACTCAATAGTCTTCCTGGAAAATATTCACAATCCTTGGGGATTGTTAGTGTACATCCAGTTGCATATATATTACATGCATGTCGGAACAATTGTGATGATGACGAATTTCTTTCTTTATTCGAGAACAATCTAATTGATATAAAATCTGTGATTTTACTAAGTCCATAATTTCGATGAACCAAAGCAAGTTATATATCAATCTGTATTTAATTCAAATTGGTTCTCTTCTTCTTCTTCTTCTTCTTTTGGTATACAATAGTCTATCGAATTCGTTGATTACATACTGGCATACGTGGACTAGTCTATTTACAAAACGTTTACCCCAATTTACACAAAATGTATGTTTGTTTCTTATGTTCAATGTATACATGTATATATCTTAAATTGCGCTATAGTTCCGTAACTTTCTATCCACGCGTATAAACGAATCGTCGACAAGTGCGTACATTTTTTTAAATCAATATTTCTGGTATGTTCCAATCTGTCCTTTTTACTATTGACAACGAGTATATATTACATTTTCCCAAATTAACCCTTGGAAAAAATATGTAAATAGATTTTTATTTCTTCAAATCTTTTTTTTTTTGTATTATTTATATTTTTATAAATACTATTTTTTACACCAGAAATGTTATTTATAAACAAGCGTATGAGTTAAGTAATGACTAGTATATTATATCACTTTCGGACACGCAAGACAGAGATGTATATTATACACCTGATAGTTCAAAATGGAAAGTTATAAGTTATCGGCCGTGTACACTGATCAATACCTAAAGAAGTGAAACGATGCATGAACTTGCAAGCCCGACAGGAAATCGCTTGAATACCTGGACGTGTCACCTCACATCCCTCACAATACCTTTGGGAGTAATACCTTTAGCCATGCTGGTGATCAGATGAGGGAAGATCAGAATTTATTTGAATAAAGTTTATTACTTTAAAGAATTATGAACAAATTAGATTTTCGAAAACAATTTTCACGGAACACTTATTTATGATTTCAACTTTAACCTTTTCACTAATTCCAATATTAACAGTTTAAAAATAACCGACCATGGTAATTTGAAAAAAAAATAAGAATATTTCCGTATAAAGTTAGTTACTCGGATAAAACAACCGTACGATTGACAAGATATCGACACGCAATTACGACTACATCGGTTACTGTAGTTTTGTTCCTTTGTGGTTTATAGACATCGTTGTTATTAATCGGGAAAGAAGACAAAATGGCCGAACGCAGAGAATTGATACTCTAAATTTAAAATCGATGGTAATCTCTTATCTAGCGGAATAAAACTATAATATCTATGAATTTGAGCATTTTTATACAGAACGAACATAATATCAATTTTTGATTTTTTGGCGAAGTTTCCCTTTAAGGGGGTATCCAACACTTTGACAAAAATGGATTTGGCTCGTTTAATTTTCATAAATTTTTTAACAAATGATTACTTTTACCTGTTCGCAAAAATGTATATATTTTTTTCGAAATTTGAACCACACAAATTACAGGAGTTTGACAAACGCTAATTTTAATCGTTAAAATGCTTGATTTTTCCTTACTTATAGTATGTGAGTAAAACGTTCAGCTAATTAATTAGAGTTAACTCCCAATATGAAGTATGTACCCCCTCAAATGGACAAAGAAAGCAAATCTGTGTATTTACTTTCATATGATATTGATGTTCTTCTTTTGCTCAATAATTCATCAACTGTGATTAATTTTATCTCGCATATCCCTGTGTGTTTACAAATACTGATGTGATACAAATTTCAAATATAGTAGCTGTTCCTGAAATTGATGATATATGCACACAACCGAAATGAATGTTGTTCTTGAAATTTGTTGAAACAATGACATAATATAGACAGCTACATATTCCGTATCCAAAAGGTCATTACGTGTACAATGTTTTACCTATATACGTTTAGATAAGCGGTATGATACTGTCGAGGAACTTGGATTGACTACGGTTTGAGTTCAACCAACAATTCCAATAAATATATCTACAATCTTTGATTTTGTTTGATATGTGAAGTTAAAACAGATAAATGGAACTTCAGAAACTTATCTTTAGCATTTGAAAAAAAAAGTCACGATTAAAATGTTTGCATCAAAAGCATGTTTATTGTTAAATTTGGGACATTATTCTTTTCATTCGGCTATGCATTTGCCATTTACTGAATTAACCACTATTGAATGTAACAGTATAAAAGATAATGATATTTTCTTATAGGAATGTTTCTTAGACAAGACAAAACTAATTTTAGCACGATCATTTCAGCTGGGTGCAGATCAAAAGAAGTAAGTAGATACATAACATATCTTATATCTGTGAACAATCTACCTTTAAAACTGAGGAAAGTTTTGGTAATTTTACAACTTGTTCAAGACTTATTAATACGTTAACTAAAGTTACGTCAGATACATATCTTGTATGTATTTTAATATTCCAGCTGTTTTCTTTTGCCACAAGGTTAATTTACCCACTCTGTTAGGGAATAGTATCCACGATTCGGGTCTGCTAGTTTCATTCCATCCTGTTTCCTTTAATGTTTAGTAAGGTAATTTGTGTGTTAGATAAACATGCATCTTTGAATCAAATTGAAAAAAAATGTTTAAGTTTTATCTTTAACAATGTTTATAAATTATACGTCATGGAGTTACCGAAATTTATTCATCACAGTTATTGTCAACATGTTTTTAAATGTTATGCGCGAATGACCTTTATAATCAGTTCAATAGAAAAAAATACAAAGAGAAAGACGTAGATTGACTTAACAATGCTATCCATTTTATATTTTCCTTGCGTTCCTGTGTGTTTGATAAACGTTTTCATAACAGCTGTGAAATAATTTGTGTATGTATTTATTTTCTTATTTAAAATCTTTTTGCACTACTAACTTTCCGGTACACATTTGTTTACACACATTATTTTAACACATGGTTTCCTCGCACTTGCACTGTTGATTTATACATTTAAATCGCTCGATAAAATTAGTTGATTGATAGTGTGTTATGACTGTCATTGTGAAGTATCATGAAAGTGTTTGACTTTACAGCCGACTTTCCATACATTTGTATTTATAATGTATGCTCATTATCAAATCTGAAGAAAAAAATCGGGGCATTACTCTCACAACTGTGGTTCCAATATAACATCTTTAATATAACTTTTAAGTTCTTGTTGATTTTATTGACAGCTAGGTTGTTGTGCGCTTGTTTTAGAAGGCAATAATAGGGGCATTAAAACTATTTTTTGTTTTATTCGTTCATTCATTAATGAAAGTGAAATTGTGAAATAATGATTCGCTTTTAGCAGCCTGTTTCGTTCATTTGTTTTTCAAAGTTGCTAATGAATCTAGCTGATGAAATATTTGCTTCCAAATGAATAATCACAGTGGCCGAGTGGTCTAAGTAGTTACTACTATAATCACTAGCCAGCCATTAATCAATGAGGTTGCGAGTTAGGACCATGCTCGTGCGGGTACGCTCAACTCCAATCTTAATTGACTAGGAATGTCAGGTTTTGTATCGAAGGTCTGGGATTTTCTCCGGCCACTCCGGCTTCCTCATCCAAAAAAACCGGTCGCCACGAAATAGCGTAATTATAGTGTTTAAATGGGCGCCTTTACAACACCAAAACCATACCAAGTGATTAATACGAACTCATTGATTCCGTATTTATGTGACCTTTTATTTCAGCTATGAAAAAGAAACTGATGTCAACATTAAAAGTTAAGTTAGTGTAAATCATTAAATGAACTGATTCTATCAACAAAACATCATTCTGATACATATAAAAACGATGATTAAAAAAGTTGTTTGTCCTATTATCACTGTGTCTAAACCACACCGGCAAAATTTGCTCGGACTCGATGGTGTCTAACATCCGGCACAATGACGGAACACCAATAGACAAAAGAAAGGTAGGTTTCTCCTTATTTTTTTATTTTTTTTATGATATCGAAGAATATATATACATATACAACTATTTTCTATTGTGAGATGCAATATTTTCTACAACCGTTCTATATTAACGGAGAAATAAGTCAAAATGCATGTCAAAATGACGAATTGAGTGAACCTTGCCTCGAAATTGTTTAATTTCTCGTTAAATTGTCCACATTGTACAGAAAGAAAGGTACGGGAAGATAGATATTGACACGGAGATTGCAAATTTAGTTATTATGAGCACCTCAATAATTGTATTTCTGTGTATGGAACGAAAGAAAAGGGTCATGTCAAATTAAAATAAACCGGTTTCGTCAATGTTGTTACTACACAATCACCCGGTTTCGTCTACATATATCACCCGGTTTTTGTTGTTTTTTTGAACAAACAATTTATTAAAAGAAACTTTAGCACGGATCTGAACATTGTCTTTCGAGAATTTAAATATATATTTATTGTAAAGTAAACTTGGCGTGTTAAAATCTATTTTAAACGGGCACTTTTGGACATAGTTAATTATGATAATACACATTTTCCTAATGAAAGGCGTATCCCTTATTTCACTAACTTCAAACTAATTTTAAATGGAATATAAATACTGAATAGCAAACACTGGTATCTAATTATTTTGTAACATTATTATATTTTCTTTGTTTATAATAGTAGTATGTAAAGATGAAAAATAAAAGGATGTGTTTTGATTGTGCCATAATTTTAATTTACTATACTATATTATATACACTTAGTTTACAATATTTACTATCAATTATTAATACATTTATGCATTCAATTATTGACGAACAGTCCCAAACCGACTATAGTCTATACTGTTCTGCACAAGTTAATCATGCATGCAGTCCTGCCAGATTTTCTGGTACTATATATACTGTGTTACTTGCAAACTAAAGCGAATTTTCACACTTAAGCATCCAAAACATAGCAGTGAGATTTGTAACTTTCTCCCCGTTTCTGGTAAGCACATTTATTTTCATAGGCATGTTTTTCACATTATTTTTACAGTTCAAATTCATTTTTTGTACAGTTTAAATTCAATTGAAACTTCAAGATAACTTTCGAAAACAATATCTGACAGTTTTGTATTTTCAATGTGAATAAAAGTTGGTTTGCAAAACATGACCGTCATTTATATCTAGGTCTTATTAAGAAGAAGTGACGGTAACCACTTATCCCATAAACATTGACAATGAGACAACTTTCTTTTAGACACAAAAAATATGTTGAATTAATCAAGTTTAGGTCAGCGTATGCCTAAAACAATGAGAAAAACACACAAACTGCATAAAAGCAAGCTATAACAGGGCCCTAAATTATAAATGTAAAAAAATTCAATCACTCTAAACCAAAAATTTAAACATCACCAAAAGTAAACAGAAGTTTAAAATATTTATATAAGTAAGAAGTGTATAAAGTTTAATGCCGTTATAATACTTCGTTTTTGAGATATGGCGCGACATGTTAAAAAAAAACCCACATTTCTGTTTCACTTACATTTTCTGTAACTCAAAAAGATTTTTTGATTTTCACTAAAAGGTTTGCAGATCGTTTGACCATTATAAGAAATAACTATGTTAAATTTTAAGAAAATAAGATAAGCTGTCCTGAAGTTACGGTGCGACATGTTTATGCTGGACAGACGGATAGATAGACGGACAGACGGGCGGACCGAATGACTGATAGATGGAGGAACGGACGGATGGAAGGACGGACGGACAGACGGGTGTATACAATAATACGTCCTGTCAAAATTGGGACGGGCGTGTAAAAACGCAAAGAAATGGAAAAAATAACTCGTAATTAAAGGTCAATAAGTTTTATTAGGATATCGGCCAAGTCGATTTATTTGTATATTTGTCTGCCTTATCATTTTTGCTATATAACTTTTATATATATTTGAAAAAAATGTATAGAAATCGATAAAAAGAACTTGATATTCGGCATTTATTATAATAAACATTCTTACAATATTTTAATTCGGTATACACTTTATAAGATAAGTGGCGAATCTAGATGACGTATAGGTTGCACGCCCCGACCCCACCTTTGGTTGCCAAAACTATATTGATTCCTGTATTTAACGATTTTGTAAAGCAAAAAATAATCAAAATATTGTTCGACTCGCTACGCTCGGCGGTATGTAAAAGTTGCTCGAATTACGTCCACTTTGAAATAAACTGAATCCGTCTGTCCGTATATATTGTCAAAATATATTGGCCAACGTCAGTGTACGATCATCATAACACAACGGCGACAGTACAGACTCGTTTTTTTTAGTAATGTTAACAAAATAATTATTATTGAATTTTGTCGATGACCTGAGACTATTATACTAATTTGTACATAGCAGTATAGTTACAATAAGGGATAAAAAAAAATATTTTAATGCATGGTAGTTGTAATCCTACATTCATTTTCTATGTCGATTATGCATGCATATACAGTTGTCTAATTATCAACGTTTATCCTTAAGAAGATTTATTTTTAACGATTGTAGAAAAGATTACATATATAGAATGATTAGATTACTTATAAAGGTGTCCATCCTTTTATGCGAGAAAATCACATATCCATTTTGTGTTTCGATTTTTAAGACCGTAAACTTTAATTTCAAGTTTAAACATGTTTAGCATATTTTCCCATAACTCATATAGAAAACGCATATTTAGAGAGCTTTAATCTCAATATGCTGTTAAAAAATTTCGGAATGCAAAGTATATTAAAATATTTGTGTTCTGTAAGAGTAGGAATTCAAGTTTTTGCTTATTATTTATTTGAATCTGAGACTCATATAAATGATAAGCCGTTGTCCGGTGAACGAACTTGTTTTCCAACGACCAACAAAACTCCTTTTGAACGCTGAAGTTAAATAATCAATTATAATGTAATGCGATTATGATTTTTTTTATTTGACCAAACCGGGTTATGCATTTTGAAATCTATGACGAAACCGGGTTGTATACATTGACGAAACCGGCCAGTTCCATTTTGACATGGCCCATTTCTTTCGTTTCATACACAGAGATACAATTATGGAGATGCTCATAATAACTAAATTTGCAATCTCCGTGTCAATATCTATCTTCCTGTACCTTTCTTTTCGTACAATGTGAACAATTTAACGCGAAATTAAACAATTTCCAGGCAAGGTTCACTCAATTCGTCATTTTGACATGCATTTTGACTTATTTCTCCGTTAATATAGAACGGTTGTAGAAAATATTGCATCTCACAATAGAAAATAGTTGTATATGTATATATATTCTTCGATATCATAAAAAAAATAAAAAAAATAAGGAGAAACCTACCTTTCTTTTGTCTATTGGTGTTCCGTCATTGTGCCGGATGTTAGACACCATCGAGTCCGAGCAAATTTTGCCGGTGTGGTTTAGACACAGTGATTATAAGAAATGAAAAAGACCTATAAAAAAGAACAGCACGATATTATTTTATCCATAGTTTAGTTCATACTTGGTTATATGACCGTTGGCGGTATTCGACGGTCAATTAACTGGTGTCTTAACTAAAAGACAAACGAATTGCGAATAAATAAAATATAATCCATGCATTATTAATTTCCCTTTAAGACGATTTGTAGGTTGAATAGAAGTTTTAGTAAGTTTTAAACATATTTAAGAATTTGATTCGGAAAACTTATGCCCTCTGAACATTTCTATTGAAATCAAAAGTATTCCTTCCTTTTCTGACTTCTTTCCTTTTCTGACTTCTTTCCTTTTATAAACGAAGTAGATGCAAGACGGTTTTTTTTTCTTTAAAAATACATGCAAAAGTTACAGTTTGAGCACTTTTTTTTTAAATATTAGTTCACAATCAATATGAACTATTTAACAATCGTGTACATTTGAAATAACACTTATTGAAAGATATTACCAACCATATCATGTTTCTTGCATGTGAAGTGTGATTGAACAGGTTGTCTTAATCAGGAGCCCGTTATTACGTGGTTGTCATTTGTTGCTGTTTCATGTTTGTTGTTCGTGTATTATTTTGTACATTAATAAGGCCGTTGTTTTTCTCCTTTGAATTGTTTTACATTTTTAATTCGAATACAGCCCTTCATTGCTGAATATGCTGTTAGGGCTTTGCTTGTTGTTGAAGGACGTACGGTGACCTGTAATTGTGTAAATGAACGTGTATTTTTTTGGTTTTTTGTTAAGATTTGTATAATTGGCAATCATATCACATATCTTTTTTGAAAATGGTTTTAAAGCAGTCATTGGCCAAATACCAATGCCATCTATCTGATCATGGGTGTACTGGTTTTTCATAAAGGACTCACAGACTCAGCTAAAGTATACATGTCCGTTCAGTATCAGCTGAGAGTGCCTTGGAAACATTATCCATTTGGAAAAAAAATGTCATCTAACCAAGCAAAATATGTATCAGATAGGTTGGAATACATTGTAAAGATAGAAAAATTTGAAATTTCGAACGATCTTAAAAAGCTTTTCACAAAATGCAAATATCTGTTAACAAATGTTCTGAAAAACTGTACGACAAAGACAATGTGTTTTTCTTTCTTTCGCAAACAGATCATCATGAAGATTTTCTATTAGAATTTGAAAAGAAACATCATGCCCCGATTATTTGAAGCATAAGAAGCGAATTATTTTTAATTTCACCAAGTAGTTAACAGTCATGCTAAATGCTGAAGCGGCTTGTCCTTGGAGTAATTTATGAAGAGTAAACTCACCACTGGATGGTCTGCCTGATAGTTTGCGTCATTTAAAAAATATAGGCAAATTCAAATGACTCAACATGCCTTAATTGCTTAGCTTGAGTTATGACTTCTGTCTCCAAAATAAACCTTTTATACCAGTCATAGTAATGCCACGAAGCGTGTTTAAACGAGAGTTGATTTGATCAAAATCACACTTTAACGCGATTTTACAAAAAAACTGCACCATGGGAAAACTCTATGACATGGCTAAAATGAAAGTATAATGTTAACTCTATCTTCATGTAAATTGTCAGCTGTGACGTATTTCGGTCCATTAAACTCTTTAAATAAGCGACTACATTTTGTATTACCGATGTGTCACTCCACTATTAATTCATTATTAAGCACAATTAATTCGAGTTACAATTCTGATCTCCGGATTTCTTAAAAAAATATCGGACGTTGCAATTTGAATAGCGAATCACATAAAACCTATAATATATTGTAATAAGAATATGAATTTGTTCCAAAAGAGAAATACAACTTCGTGTATGAATCGAAAGTTTCGTCCGTTCATTCACTATAAAATACGGAGATTGATTTTTGACTCTTTTGACCCTCAAAACCTCGTCTTCTCAAGCCATATTTCAAAATATAAATATATACCTACATACAGGGTTTTCCGCTGGCGGTCGCCATTTTTGCAATTTGCGAAATAATAATAATTGTGGCGATTAAAATTCATCATTGGCGAAAGAATTTGGCGAAAGAAATATATTTTACGATATATTTTCAGCCATCTTGTTTATTTACATTTTTTCGGGTTTCTCGGATTTTATCGGATCAGACAAAATACTCGGAAATCACTTTGAACTCAGATAATCAATAATCAGCTGATTGCATTTTGTGATATCGACAACAAAGGACTAATTATTAAAGGTGTTGATTGTATTGTTTAACAAAATGATATGGCTAAATGGCGTCAGACACATGTCACAACATGATCATTTATTTAAAACTACTTTGCGACGCACGTGTTCGAAGCAAACTTTTGACGTCTCTCCTTCTTTTAATAATAGTCCAGAAACGAAAACTGTTTTTGTGACGAAAAAAAAAATTAAAAGCAAGAAAAATCGCCCGATTTAAAACTTTATTCTTTGACGTTGATATAGATAATTGATTTTAAGGAGTACTTTGAAGTCGTTTGTGTGACACGACATGTTTCAAGCATGTTTCTACGTCTCAAATTTTTCATTTACGATGGTTTAGACTTCCATGTTTAGACTAAAAGAAAACTGTCGTTATGAAGAAATCTTTGCAAAAGATTGGGAACAACCCCTCGAAAGGGAGTAACCCTTCAATGTATACCTACACCTTAAATGAGGGATCAATTCCAAGTGAAAAATAGTAAATGTTAAGTGTTTATTCATTACAAAGAAGACTCTAAGATAAGTTTGAGAGAATAATCATAGACAACGATGGGGCAAACTTATCTTATTAAGGGGGGGGGGGGGTGGGGGAATAAACGAAAAATATATAATGTTACTTGGCGAAAAAATTAAAAAGTGGCGAAAAATATACTGTTTTGGCGAAAGAGGTGGCGAAAAAAATAATTGACCCAGGGGAAACTCTGCCTACATATGTACTAAAGTCTTTTCTCTGTTGTCTGATTTGTATGATGTCCTTACTATTTTATTATGAAGTGCTAAAAAGTAATTTATTAAACCTAATATATAATATTTGCTACAGTACCTGTTGTTTTGGGAACGTCTTGTGGCGTTTGTGACAAGGTTAGCGATCCATAGGATTGTTCGGTTGACCAGGTTGGTTCGCCTAATGAGGTAGGTTATAAAAACCATTAAAGCAAAATATAAGATTCCTTTCTGAAATCTGCTATAATGAAATGTATGATTTGATATATTATATTTCCTATAAATTCAATCAAGTCTAAAAATGTCTATTGAACAGTACTTCTTCTTTCCGGTGGCCATTTAGAGCAAACAATAAAAAAAGTTTAATCTTTAGTTCTTTTCTTAATTGCGATTTGTAGAGTTTTTATTTGAGAGAAAAAATGAGAGAAATACCAGAAGTTAGCATAGAAACCTCGAAAAATGACAACGAATTTCTCAAATAATTTCAAATTGGCAGGTGCTTTGTCAAATGTGCACTTTCAAAATGAATTTGAAATAAATTTTGGTCATTACATAACTTTTTCACTAATTGACTTGATCTTATGAACAGAATTGTGTAATAACTAAAACAATAAATGATTCACTAAGTAACACATGTTTGGACATCATTATGTTCAATCTTTTTCTTCATTTTTCTTATTTTAGGCGTGTACAGTTTCGACGTTGTTTACTGGTGGCGTTTTGAAATATGAGCTAGGATGTGAGCAGAAAACTGTTAGTAACTGTATATATTATCAATAATAATAAATCGATTAAGCAAAAACAAATCCGTGTCAAACACTAAATTTGAGGGAAACACATTAACTATAATAGGAAAAACTAGATTCAAAAATCCGTTAGCAAATTGTAGTCCTCAATGTTCAAGTGTCATTAACAATATTCTTAAAAAGTGCATAAAATACTGGAATAAAATGAAAATTGTGTTGTATCTGTAAATGGTCAAAATACGTGCATTTCAGGAAGGTATCTATGAATTGAATCATTCCAGATTCCACAACATTCACAGAATCGCCACATTTACACCATCAAATATCAGATATAAATTTAACACCGAAGAACAGGAGAATGGCAACGTTGGTGTAGGTATAATATGTCGATGAGTACATCAAGTTTAACGTTCGTTCAGACAATTCTATCTTTTATTTGACAATATAATATACGTCGTAAAATTAAAACATGCATACCAAACATATACAGACAAACATACAAAAAAGATAAAACTTTACGTAATCAATCAAGAAAAGAGTGAAAATACTATTTAATTTGAAAGCCGTGGCTCTGTACATCTACATCCATTTATTGAGTAATTGTGATGGGGTAAATTTTTGCATTCTTGTCTTTCTTTCTTTTTTAATCTAAATTATACTTTGTTTACATGCATATGCCTTTATGTGTTTCTTTGTTATATATTACGTGACTGTGTTCTGATTTGTGCTATGATCGATGTTAGTATTCTTGTCTTTCGTTTTAACAAATGCTTTTTTTCTGTATCATTGTTACATAATTGTTTGTTTTTATAGTGATGCAGTTTGTAACACAATGTTGACGGCTATACCACTATTTTTCACATGTTTACCTATTAGTTTTAAAAAAGAACGATGTGGAATGATTGCAAATGAGAAAACTCTTTTAAGAGACCAACATGACACACAAATTAACAAATATAGGTCACCGTACGGCATTCAACAGTGAGCAAAGCTCATACCGCATAGTCAGCTCTAAAAGGCCCCGAAATGACAATGTAAAACAATTCAAACGAGAAAACTAACGGCCTTATTTATGTACAAAAAAGAACGAAAAACAAAAAGGTAACACATAAACAAACGACAATTACTGAATTACAGACTCCTGACTCGAAACAGGCACATACATACATACTGTGGCGGGGTAAAACATGTTAACGGGATCCCAAACCTCCCACTAGTATGAGGCAGTGGTACAATAGTACAACATAATAACGAACTATAAAAATCATTTGAAAAACAGAGCTAGCTTTAAAACCAGGTTTAATCCATAATTTTTTAAATAAGAACATTCCTGTACCAAGTCAGGAATATTACAATTGGTAATTATGCGTTTGATGTCTGTGAGCTTTTAGTGTGTTTCTTATCCATGTTATCGAGCTAAACCTTTTCAATTGATATAATTCAGTGTGATTTTTATGTTGTAATGTTACACTACTGTTTTAGTGACAGGATGAACATGATGAAGGTTTGCGTCTGTTAAATCGTTTAAACCCGCTGTATTGTTTTGCACTTGTCCTTTTTCGGGGGATTGTTGTATTGTAATCTCGTTTGTTGGTGTTGGTAATGGGTGTTTATCGTTTCTCGTGTTTTATATAGATTGTATTTCCTGTTCGAATTAAGATCCCTTTATAGCTTGTTGTTCGGTGTGATCAAAAGCTCTGTGTTGACGGCAGTACTTTGATCAATAAGTGTCAACTGTTAATACATTGAGACTCATAAGCATTCATACCACGTATTAATTTTTTAGATAAAGCGGTATAATCCAGAAACCATTTTAAGTTTTACTTTGTCCTGTCAAATAATTAAATTCATATAGTGATGTTAGCATTCGTGTTATTGAAATGGTAAACAAAACAAGTGCAAACGCATTATCTATAGCAATAATTTTTTGATCGGGTGTCAATGGGAACATTGTTAACATTAACAAGGTTAGGTAGTAAATAAAGCCAATCAAAATTGTGCATATGCTCTTTAAATGTCAATATTTTTTTCGTATATCTAATAAATACAATAAAAAAAGGAACAGAATGTCACCTGCTCGGATATTTAAATAAAATTAGATTTAGTTATTGTTTTTTTAAGAGTAATACACAATAGTTTCAATAGATATGCCAGTTTGAAATTATTTCTCAACCATTTCAATCCTAATTTAGTCGCACATAAGAAAAATGTTAAACGTACACATACAAATGTATGATATGTTCCAGGTATGCGATTATCTCCTACAAGAGTACAAAGCTAATCACAACACAGCCACTGGTAAACGAGCAGATCACGGAGCTCTTGTGCTCTGCAAAGCATGCTGTGACGGCCTGGGTTGTACCAAAGAGCAATGCAGTGAGCTTATTAACCGTAAGTGTTATAAAATATTTACATGTATAGCAAATATTTGAAAACTAGTACGAAAAGAATAAAATTAATTTTTTTCATTAGTGAATTCCTCAATTGGCTTAATTATGGATGAAAATTAGATTCTAAAAAACCAAATAGTTTCTGCTTTCTGAAAAAATAAATAAAGTGTAAGACAAATATTATCTTCAACAAATGCGTACTTCGACACCCATGTTTGTTGCATGTATGGTATTTATACATGCTCGGCAATGTTTGGAATGCTATGATTTCATAAGTTGGGTTGTGACCCGGATTTGTGTCACTTCAATCAATTGATGACCAATGAACACCGTTATACTACTACTATGAATTCATAACCAATAGTTGGGTATTAATTTTCGTGTATTTCGTGGGAACATAAGAACCACAAATTCAAATGTTCAACGAATAACAATTTTTCTAAAGGAATGTATGCAGACATTGCCAAAATCACGCAATTAAATATTAACGAATATGCAAGTTTACCTCAAACTACGAACATGTGTACCCACGAAAATGCAAACTTTAATAAAGTCGTTTCGCTTATGAGCTCTTACGATTTAAACTATACAGGTTGTCATATTAAAATATGGCATTGTACCAGTACAACTGTTATAAACTTTACCCCTCATTTACGTCTAAGTTCGGAATATTAGTTATGATATTGCTAACTTTTTGGGTCGATTTTTTGTTAGACAAAAATCTCTCCTTAAGAGACACGATGGCAAAACAATGTGACCGTACGGGCTTCAACATTGAAAAAAAAACTCCCTTCAAAAGGTCAGCTATAGAAGGCACGTAAATGTCAAAATATGACAAAATACAAGCGGACATAAACAGACATGTTGTAACCCAACACAATTAATAAATGAATAAATAAGACAAACAGCAACTAACAACATCATTGAATGACACACTTCGAACTAAAGTCAGACATGGAAAAGAACATACATTTACAGAACCTCATATTAAGTTGGAAATTAGTGGACTCACCATGTCGACAGGAAACACAGCAACAACATAAGGAGACAAAACATAACAAACCGTTATACAAGCATTCTAAAATACTAAAAGCTCTCAATTTCTAATTAAATCTTATGCATAAGTCAAGACCTCAAAGATGTATATTTGTGATAAATTTCAATGTATGATTAAGGGACCTATTACATTCTGTAATAGTCAACCATACATTTCTCATTGAAAGATACTATTTTCCCTCAAATTTGCTATTGGCATTTGCAAAGCTTACAACTGATTGATACGTTACGGTCTTGAATGTTCTAAATTTCCCAATATTAACTGGGAAGTACTATTGCAGCTAATATTAAAACAGCTTAAGCAGAGTTATGAGAAAACAAACATTCAATTACCACTACACAATGTACGTTTGCCTTTACCAGTTGGTTTACCGGAACGAAGTTTTATGTACGATAACAATCACCAATCGGTTGAACGAGTTCGAAGTACATGTTTGTGTACAGTCGCAATCCCCATTTGGAGTACAGATAAAAATGTTTGTACAAAGTATATTTGGCTTCCTGAATATTTACCGATTTATTATTATTCTCTGTCATACCAATTTGTTACACTGCTTGTTGACCTTATAAGCGTATCATGCTATTCTTATTTCCTTTTATGCGTATGTCATTAAAATGAGATTTGATTTTGATTCTCAAAAAAATTATTTACTAAATGTATTGTTATTTTTCAGACCAAACCTGCTACAACTCTACTATTTGTGGATGATTATTGAAACAACAAATGACATTAATATTTCAAAAACAAAAACTTTTTAACAAGATAAGTGTGTGTATATGTGCATGTATCAGGCCTAACCTAGTAGTCAATAACTTTTTTCTAAGTAAGGTATGTGAAATAGAATCATAACAAAAATAGCAAGGTATACATGTATAATCGTCCTAAATACGTCGTTTCAGATACTATTAAATCAAACAGCACTAGTGATGCTTTGTTGGTGTGTTTGCATAACATAATAACCTTATAAGTTGTAAAGTTGTCATATATCGCAATTTGTGTGTATTACATGTTGCTATTTTAAACACCGTTTTATTAAAAAAGGACAAAAATCTACATACATTATGTATATCTTTAACTGAATTCGAAAATGCTTTCTTAAGCATCAAGGGAAGTAACGTTACCTTCGCCAAATGTGTCTGTTGTATTTGGGATCGTTACAAGCTTACCATGCAAACGTAATATATATTTAAATAATAAATGGCTTATTTCTCTCTCTAACATACCTGCTGGAAATATAGATTCATACACTGCAACAAGTGTATAACGATATTTCTCCACTCGAGACAGTTCAATAACTAAAATTTAAGTGTCGAGAGTGGAGAAATATCGTAATACACGAGTTTTAGTGTCGGAATCTGTTTCTCTAATGATTTTTATCCTTCTTTTTCAAAGATTTTCAGAAACTTGTGTTCTTTATATGCGACGTCATCAGGCAATGCCGCGTCTTTTCATGGCGTCACAATAGTAAAATTCAGAAGAAAACAAAACATTTAGACGTCATAATCAAATTTCGACTAATCATTTGCCGAGAACAGATTTTTCACTAGTGAGGAAAAATATTTTTCTCACACCGGTCAGGAAATGTGAAAATAGCACAAAAATTTGAGAAAAAGCATACGATTTGGGTTTTACACAACTACTTAAGGGCATATCCAACAGTTTATTTCTGACGGTGAGAATGTTTTCCCTTTAAGATATTTCATTCTTCAGTTGACAGAGAATCGAATTTTGCCCCAAAAAATATATGTTGTCGATTTTGTTTTTGCAAAAATTACTGCTGAAAATTGAACATTTTTTGCAATTTTGGAGTAAAAAACGTTTTTTATTGAAAAAAATAAATATGATATTTTAATCAACATATACTTATATAATTGGGCTCAAATTGAAGCAAAATAATTCAAGATGGTTAGAAAAATCTAACTTTACCATTTAAAGCATTAATTCTTACTCAAATAAAGCCAAAAACGTTATGGTGGACCCACACAACGGCAAGAAATGAACATTTGAAATTCACATTTTTGATTTTTTGAAATATTTCTAACGGTGACGATTTGGCCAAAGTGAGATATGTTATTCTTTTAAAAAAATGAACGTCATAACGTTTTGAAAAATATTTGTCACCATACTCGTTTTTGAGAAAACTTGAGTAATATAATACTGTTTACTCCATCCCTCCCGTAAGCCTCACAAATTGCGCCAAAAATTAAGACGTTTCGGAAAATAACGTTATATTTCCCCGCTTATTTTTCAAAGGCAGTGCGACGGTGTGGCAGACAAATGTATTTATACAATTTGACTTTGTTGGGTATTTGTCTCGATAGCACTCGTATCGCATCTTCTTATTTATAATGAACCAGTATCTGGACGATTGATTGATTGATTGATTGTTGGTTGCTTAACGTCCAGTGGCAAATATTTCATGCATATTCAGGACGAGAACAAGTTCCCAATAAATACAATAGGTAGGTCTGGTCACAATAGAGGCCATCTGGGATAATGGTCGGGGAAATTTGGACTGCCACTGGAAAATAAGGGTATAATGGATAGGGACAGAAATTTTGCCTTACAACAGGTCACCTACGGACTCCTCAAAGAGTTGTTGCAAGGGTTCTTAACGTGCAGAGAGCGTGGCACTCTCTCTACACGAGACATCGGATTTAACGTCCCCATTCTGACCGGACGTGACTGCGAACTTGATACATCCCGCACAGCCAAACGGACGCCCCACTTCGGCAAGCGTTTTACTGCCGGTCGGGAGAAGACCAAGTGACCATATTTCTATTCCCCAGTCACCCTTGGGGATTGTATCTGGACGAGATAACAATTTAAATAGTTTTACTATTGTGTTCGTCAAAATTGTGATACCCGATAGTGAAAAACTCACTGACTCCGTATTAATTCATTTTGCAGTTTCGGGCTTTTTATTCTTTATAGGCTTCTAGCTATAACAACAACTAAGATCACATGAATCTTCAAATAAGTCACATGGCTGATTTTAACACATCTGTTGCGCATTTTGAGGTTGAAGGTAAAAAGCAGCTTTATTTAAAAAAAAAAACAGATCAGTAAGACATAAGCTTGAGAATAAACCAAAGGGCCGAAAAACGACCGTGACTGCTGTTGTTTTACTCTTCAATATATGAGTTACTGCATATACACAATGGAGATTGTTTTCTGTTCTACTGCCCTCCACCTAGTTTGACTGCATACAATGTAACCACTGATGTAGACTACTATATTATTTTTGATTATTCAAACAAACGAATTCAAAGAGAAAGATGCTGAAAGAAATTCTAAAATTTTCGTTAAAAAACAAAATGTAAATAAAAATAAAATACCAAAATTGGAACCCTGTTTCAGACAATTATCCGTTGAAAACTGATGATTATACATCACTATATGAAACTGATAAATTGATTGCTCCCGTGCTCCAGTGGCAAATATATCGCACATATTTAGAACGAGGCGAAAGTGGATCTGAAGTAAATCATTGATACATTATTAAGATAAAGAGTTTGCTAGCGGTAAAACGTATGTCGTACTAGAATAAAGTTGAATAAGATCAAAATCTTAAGTTAAGCTATTAGACCCGTCCCCCCTTTTCCCCAATTTTGAATTATGGTATTTCGATGGCTGTTTCTTTTCCCTATCCTATTATGGACCCGCTGATGTTATGACCTACATCAAGACCTACACCGTTTTTTTTGTTTTTTTTTTTTGCTAAATTATATTTGTTTTCTTATACATAAGTAAACATCAAAATCGTCAGATATTCTCTACGTGTATGTCAGTGTATATTTATATACTACAATGTTTTCCTATTTCAATTTTGTTTTTATTACAGTGTCATCTTTTGTTTTACATTGTTTACCAGTAAAAGGTCGTATTCATTTAGAGATCTACTATATGTATACTGTACATTAGGACTTCAACGCAAAGCTAGATGCATGATAAATGTTAGTTTACGCTGTATCTTATTTTTCTCAAGAAACCAGGTTTTTTCATCTTTCTAAAGTTAAACCAAACTTTGATTTTTCTATCCTGAATGACAAAATCTCGGAAAAGTTTGGTAAAGAATTAATTACAATTTGCATTCTAATACAATAATAAATCATTACGCATTTGTTCTCGTTGTTCTCTACTGTATTGAAGATAATTTCAATAAAACGGAAACCTAAGTGAATATGGTCTATAATAATCAAGATAATTGCGTTTTTTTTTTATAATAGACTAAGACGACAAAGATATCTTTAAAGATTTGAGTTCTATTTATGTTAATATTCTGTATGAGGTTTTAGCCGATTCCCGCCGTGCCCTTTCTTTTGATGAAAGAACCCGCCCTTTCCAGACGGCCATAGCAATTCTAATGGTGATTCCGTTATGACGTCGATGAAACAACGTTAAATTACGGGAAACAATAGACGACGTTTACGTTTGTTATTACCTCCCCTGAAACTGTTGGATATGCCCTTAAGTCGACGTCTCAGCTGGTGAACGTTTCATTAACTGTGTTATCCTCATTCAAAACACTACGAATTATGTACCCTCGGTAGATGTGAGTGTTCATCATTGACCCATATCAATTGACTCATATATTGCATGTAGTGTTTCATAAATGTATCTGATATAGTTCTATATAACCATATACTGTGTTTTGGTCTGTTCAATATAAAAATAAGAAGATGAGGTGTGTTTGCTAATGAGCCAACTCCCAACAAATGACAATATTACTATAAATTAAACGTAAAAGAAAAAGGACATTCGTATAACAGAAATTGTATACAGTTCTCTCTCAAGCACACAACCTTAACTGTAAAAATATAAGGTCAATCACTTTAGGGACGAGGACACATTTTATGGCAATCATACAAATAACTAACCCCGGAGTAAATATAGATAAAAAAGATGTGGCATGTTGGCATTGAGACATCTCTCTTCAAAGGTTAAAAACACAGAGTTTTAAAGAAATTAGCCAAATAATCATCCTTGGACCATACAACGGGTAGCAAACATGATTGATATGTTCTATCTGGTAATTTTATAGAAAAATAATAAATAAGCTACAATTAACACTACGACAGTATATTTATAAAAAGGCGAGAGAAAACTCATTTTCGAACAGAACTAGTTGTGCAGGGAATCGTAAAGTCAAACGATTGATACACAACCCAGTTGTCTCGTAATGATTATTTTGAACATATATATACATATATCTTTAGTATTCATGTAATTATTAGGATAACAAACAAACAAAAAAAGCTGTGTTCCATCATTATATTGTTGTATTGTTTTACGTTTCATGGAATTGCAGCCTTATTACATGCAACCAAATTTATATTATGCTTATTTATGATGCACGAAGCCACTTTATCAAAACCTGTCAACAATAATTGTGTACTCAATCACTGCAGGTGAAAGTGATTTCAACTCCAATCTGTATTGACTAGGATTTTCAGTTGTTCTGCTTTGGTTGTTCTCTCTTGGCAATCCAGCATACTTCACCGTTCAAACCCTACCGCCAATAATTAGCCAGTAGTCATAAATTGCGTTTTTACACCAATATATTAATTTATAAATCATACTCATTATGCGCAAAATGAATAAATTCCATTGTTTAGGGGGCTGTTTCTTGTAATGTCCCATTGGACAAAACCCTAGAAAAGTATGACTATTGAGTAAAGTTATTCTCTCATTTTTACTCCTTTTGTACTTTAATATTTTTTTATGTCTATGAAGAAATAACAACAAAAAGTGGCGCACTGTGAATAACACTTAAAGTGGGATATCTAAAAATAAAAACAACACGTTAAATAATTCCATGCGTCCGAAGCGCTTTTCTGGTGCACCACTTTTTAACGTTGTTTTGAACAGACAAAAACAGTCATTCCTGATAATTTAATTCTAAATTCCATTGTTTATAAGTTAATCAGGACAAAATGTTGCTGAACAAATTATGAACATGAGCTGATAGACAAAACCTTTTTTCCGACAATTAGAAGATATGACATATTCAAAATTAAATTACTTAGTGTTAAAATAATAACTTATTGGCATTATTGCATTGTAAATATATATTATCATTTATATACAATTGATTAAACCGTTCATCTGCAAGTCATTCCATCTTCCTAGGCATTTGACATCATTTATTTTGGGGGTTGTGGTACACCGGTACCAACAGTTTAGGAATTAGGGATTCAAAAGGGGCCAAAACAAGCATGTTTGTTAGTCTTGTATCATTTTTAATTTTAGTTTCTCTTGTACAATTTGGAGTTTAGTATGGCGTTCATTATCACTGAACTAGTATATATATTTGTTTAGGGGCCAGCTGAAGGACGCCTCCGGGTGAGGGAATTTCTCGCTGCATTGAAGACCTGTTGGTGACCTTCTGCTGTTGTCTTCTCTATGGTCGGGTTGTTGTCTCTTTGACACATTCCCCATTTCCATTTTCAATTTTATTGTAGTTTTCAGACAATAACTTGTGTTTATGTGTGTGGATCTCTGTAAAATTGTACCACAAGGTTCCATACAACAAAGGGAAGTATATATAAAAAAAGAAGATGTTGTATGATTGCCAATGAGACAACTCTCCACAAGAGACAAAAATGACACAGAAATTAACAACTATAGATCACTGTACGGCCTTTAACAATGCGCAAAGCCCATACCGCATATAAAAGGCCCCAAAATGACAATGTAAAACAATTCAATCGAGAAAACTAACGGCCTTATATATATAAAAAAAGAATGAAAAACAAATATGTAACACATAAACAAACGACAACCACTGAATTACAGGCTCCTGACTTGGGACAGGCACATACATATGGATTGATTTTTGGGGTAATTGGGGGTAACTGTTCAGGGTTCGACTTCAGCGGTCGTATCAGACTGCGCACAGCGAAACATTTTATTGTATTAAGGGTCAAGTTTTTTCTTAACATTATGTGTTTGATTTTTATTTTGACTTGGACATATTCTATATATAAGTGATTTGTATTTTAAGTTTGTAACACAAAGGCACTGCTACTGCAATTATAATTTATAAACTCTACAATCAGCATGGATTCTGCATTTTCAAACCGCTCATGTTCTTTTCATTTGATTTTTTGTTTGTTCCTTTTTCAAAAGAATATATTATTATTCCAAACATGTGTTAGGGCTGAACTTAAAGCCATATTTTTCAATCCGAAAATCAATGTCGGATGACAAAAATGATTTTAAGACCCCCATCCCAGTTTTTTTTTAATCACGTTTTTTTTTATCCCACATTGATCTTTTGATGTTGTCCCTCATTTGTACGTGTGCTATTTAGTATATGTATGGATGAATGTTAACTGAATTTTGTTTGAATCTTTATGTTGAAATTCAATTATTATTTTTGTGAAATGGAGTTTGTTACTTTCTAAACGCTTTTGACACGCTATAATTATACATGTCTCTTTTTCTTTAAATCAAACATTCTATTTTTTAAAAGCGAAGCAATAAATAATCAGTCTTTCGAACAAGAAAAAGGATAACTGTGTTATTTTGAGCTTGACCTTCGTTAAAAAGGTAAACTTTGATGTCGCATATTGAGTTTTGCTAGCAACATGTAGCGGAGGTAGATTAACGAGTACTTGCGACAGCAAAATCAAGATTTCCGAAGACCAAGCTTAACATTATTCTTCAGGTAAGCCATTGTTTGCTGAAACAATTATATGTGTAATTATTTCTGCAAAGAATTAACTATTTTTCTATACTAATGTTTTTTTTTTTTTTTTTTAATTTGCCATTGCTTTCGTTCCACGTTATGGTTAATTGAGAGCCGACAGAGAAATATTCTAACACCTTTGATCTCGTAAATTCCTCTTTTATCAGCAATGACTGTATCATTCATTAATTTGCTAGACCATTAACTTTTTTCAAATATATATACATGATATATTAGTTGAGATCGTCTAACCCTTGTCATTAAGTTCTTGTGTTAACTGTAGTCGAGTGAGTTGTTTCGTTATTTGTTTCCTATGATCACTCTTTATTTTTCGTTTGTTCAATATCTTGGATGTTATCCTTTTTGCGTTAAGCAGTTGAAAGCCTTCTCCTGGTGTAATCAATTTTAACAATAACCAAAGTATGGTATGACAGATCTGCAAATTAGGTTTTAACTCATTCAGACAAGGTGCTTTCGAAGGAAAACATTAAAATCACATAAATACTGTACATCGATGAAAATTCAAAATTGAAATCCTTAAGTAAATGGCAAATTCAAAAGCTAAACCACTTCAAACGATTGGACAACAAGTGTCATAGTCCTGACTTGGTACAGGTAGGTCCGTGGCTTTCTTCTTGATTGTGACTTCCTCAAGCAATGAAAACTACCCACTACAATAAAGCAAAAGGTACAACACTATTTGATAAGTCAATAGTTAAAAGGATAGACTCATATTTTATATACGAGACTAATCACTGAATCAAACAGACCCCCCAGTTATAACAAAATCATTCATAGCATGATCTGCAGACAAAAGATATGTTTTTCCTTAGTGTTGGCAGAATGTAAAATTAAATTTGTGAAAAAGTTTTGCTCTGCTGTTCTGTTACATTGTACATCGCTGAACTATATTAGGAGAGAGAGGGTTAAGCTTCCGTAAAACTATTTAACAATGCCACATATGAGCCTATCAAATGTTACGAGTTTGTAATTCAGTGTCTGTCGTTTGTTTCTGTATATCGTTAATTGTATATAATGTTTTTCGTTTATTGTACTTTCCCTTCATCATGGCGTTGATTTACATTTTTTTCAGGTCGGTGTCTTTTATCGCTGTTTCCTTTAAGTGCCTACATTAACATCATGTGATTTATAATATATAATTGTAAAAATATAGCTGTTTACGTACTAATTCATCAAAGATAAGAGGCGAAAATACTATGGGGACAATCAACTGCATACGCCATGGCTAGAGAAAATATAAACAGAAAAACACTAGTAGACAAAACACCACATCGAAGACTATAGACTGAGCAACACGAACTCTAACAAAACCGGTGCTTCTTCTGATGACTACGCATATCCTGTTCCACAAATGGCATCCGTAGTCTTGCTTATGATAGTACAACCCGGTAATAAGTATTATTCCGTGGGTCACATTCGGTAAAAAGGAACGGAATTGTAATTACTATATTTGAAACATATTCACTATCACCTGTGAAACTAATATTTCATAACAATCAACCAAATCGTGATGGATGTCCTAAGAAATTATTGTGTCTTCTCCACTTGACACTCTCAGTCGAATAGCTTTCTTTTGAACAGCGAACCTTTAGTGAGGAATTCATGACAACAGTGAACACTAGCCTGGAATAATGCATCAACTCGGACATATACTACGTATGCAGACTTTGCTGGAATGATATTATATATCAATAGAAAGTTCACAATTGGGAAGCTAAAATCATCTCTTTTGTTGCAAAGCTTTGTTTTGAACCGACCCTCATTATCAATTTCGAGAGAGTAGTAAATATATAGGGTAGACGTAACTTTATCTATATTATTATTTAGCTCATGCTCTATGGGATGGAGATGTGACGGAATTTAAATGGTTGTTTGTGTAATTTTAGTAACCATAATAAAGTCGGGCTTTTAGATGTTCAGAGAAGGTTTTAAGTTAGGTATTGGCACTGCTATGCTCGTTTGATTCTCTTTGGCGCGAACGGACCTGAATTCTGACAATTTGAAAAAAAATGTAATCTGCGTAGTATATGTGTAACTGCACCACTACATTATTTGCTGTTTTGTCTTTCGGTACGAACACGAAGCGCTCAATTAGTATTTGGAGGTTTTTTCTTCTTCTAGAAATGGGTGCATCATGGACCCTATTATTAATGTAAGAGTTGTTTAAAAATGAGATATACAAGTATCAATATTAATATAAATTAACCCCTCAGGATACTGATGTATCTTTTAACTTGCATTATCGTGTTAAAAGTCTGTATTTTTATGCTATTATGAAGTTTTACTTATTTTTCAATGCTAATCTTGGCATATGCACTTTGATTTGATCAATCATTTCATTTCAATATCAAAAAATAAATAATTGCTAAGTAAAAATGACAATATTATATCGTAATAGGATTAATGACAAAGCATGAAGTAAATATTGATTCACATGCAACCTGTCAGTTTAAATGCATGCATAATTTATTAGCGGTTTAGTCGGAGATATTGTCATGCAATTTCCAAAAAAAGATCAATAGTGTATCATAGTAAAACAGTTTGCAATCGGTTGAATTGAGTATAGTTGATTATATAATATAAAATCATTATTGACTGACAGGAGACAGTTTTAGAATAAGAGACATTTTATACAAAAAGATAATCCTTAAAACAATCATTTGCTTTCTAGCTAGCTTTACAACCAAGTTTAATCCATCATTTACTACATAAGAAAATGCCTGTACCAAGTCAGGAATATTAAATTTGTTATCCATTTGTTTGATGTGTTTGAGCTTTTGGTGTTGCCATTTCCATTTGGAATTTCCTCGGAATTCAGTTTTTTTTATTCTACTTATTGAAAGAGACAGACAATTATTCACTTAGAGATATATATACTGAGGATAAGAGACACGTATTGACTTGAAGACGGCAGACCTAGGATAAAATCATTTTATGAATACAAAGAACATATGTTTATTCATTTAGCAAATACTTGTACTGACAGATTTGTTAAATGAAGTCTTCCTTTACTGCTATTGTGATGCTAATTCCCCAGCCCAGTAGTCAGCGCTTCAATGTTGACATGAATATCAATTATATGGTCATTTTAATAAATTTTCTGTCATAAAACTCTGAATTTTTCGAAAAACTAAGGATTTTCGCATCCCTGGAATAGATAACTTAGCCGTATTTAGCCCAACTTTTTTTAATTTTGTGTCCTCAATTCTCTTCAATTTTGTACTTGTTTGGCTTTATAAATATTTTGATCTGAGCGTCGCTGATGAGTCGTACATGTAGGTGCGTCTGGCGTTTTAAATTATAATCCTTGTACCTTTAATAACTATTGCAAGCATGTGAGAGTTAAACGTACATCTAAGTACACTTAAAATAGTTCACTTTTCAAACCAAGCTGAGAAGCCGTTGGAAAATGTAGACACACCCTTCTCGGCTCTTATAAGTTGAGCCTTGTTGCTACTGTTTAATTTCTTTTTTAGATACTCCACTCTTCGTACATCTTCGTACATCTAGCCGTCATGGTAACACCATTGAATACATTTGGATCGCCAAACTGTGATACAATAATTAATTCAATCGTCGTTGTTGTTTAAATGTTCATTACATGTTGGCATGCCAATTTAAATCAGTTTGTGTCTGAAATACAAATACGTCATTAATGATATCTGCTCGTATTAATTTTGATAACGGAGTATATTCAATAAGAGACAATTGTTGACTTCAACGAGCATCACAGGATAAGAGAACAAAATTGACTTAAAGGAATCATAGGATAAAAAAAACCAAGTATATTGAATGAGATAGACCTTGACTTGAATGAGACAGACTTAAGATCAGATACATTTTATGCAAAAGAATGAGCATTAACACACATAAAAGCAATGGTTAACTTAAAGTAAACTGACATAGAATCAGAGACATTGAATACAAAAAGATGAGCATACAAAATCCAGAAACAATAATTGACTCGAAGGGGACATACCTAGGATAAGATACTTTTGTTGAATTGAACTTAGGATAAGAGCCTTTTTTTTAATTAGAAGAAGTCAGATCTATGATAAGAGGCAATTCTTGACTTAAAGAAGACAAACCTAGATAAGAAACATTTTAAATCACCGCTACGTTTGTGTTGACTATGCATTGTTGGTCTTTTATTTAACAAACCAAAACACTTTCTGTTTTTATCCATGCTATTAACTTTTAAAAAGTAATGATGAAATTTAAAAAGAATACAAAACATACAAATATAAGCATCTAAAAGTTAGCTCACATAATCCCACCTACCCCCCTATAGCTTGTATTTCATGCAAAACAAAGAAGGATTTTTTATTTGGCTTAGTACAAAAATGTAGCTGTATCATTGACGTTTATCCAACATTTACATATGTATATGTTAAACAGATTAATTTCAATGTCACTGCAGTCCTAGTATATTCATTTACCTTGTGAAAGTGAAGCTTGTTTCATAAGTTGAATTGACGAAAATCTTTAACACAAAACTGGATAGACTGCGGGAAATACATTAAATTAGCGCTGAATTTACAAGTTTAAATGGAACAATTTGAATAACAACTTCCAATTATAAACAAAAACTCACGTTTTTACATTCAGAGTGTTCAGATAATGTTAAATTTTAAATTTTCGTTCAGGGGTAAGATTGATTTCCACCTAAATATACCCTATTTAAATTAGATTGATAACAAGATTTGTACCACCATCCCCCTTCACGCATCTGTGCGCAGCTGGTATCTAATCTATCATCATGATCATTATCATTGTTTTTAGTAGAAAATGTCATCCTTGGTGGTACCTAAGACTATTTCCTGAGCAAATAAACACAGTTTAAATTGATTTCACTTCCATATAAACTTATATGAGTAACACTTTGCAAAATATATGTTGATAATACCTCATTTCGTTCCGAGTTATGTAATTTCCAAAAAAGGAATTTAAATCTCATTACATTGACGATATAAATTGTACTGTGTCAGGTGAGCTTCTTGATAATTAATTGTTCAAACGTTGGAGGGCTAATGACACAAAATACATGAAATAGCCAAATACGGAGAAGAAATCAGCGTTAAAACCAAGTTATCCAAGTAAGAAAAAAAAATAGCTTACCCTTCCAGGTCTTGGTGGGGTTCGTGTTGCTCAGTCTTTATATTTCTATGTTTTTTTCTTGTGTACTATTAATTTTCTGATTGTCTTTTTCATTTTTAGCCATGGCGTTGTCAGTTTATTTTCGATATATGAGTTTGACTGTTCCTCTTGTATCGTTTGCCTCGCGTTTAAAACAATCAAAGAAAAAAGTATGAAATGATATAACACAACCTCTACTGGCATTCTCGACTTGTAGAAGGAACAAGCATATCATGTATATCCAACGCTATTTCAATTTAAATGTTGTTAAGAATTTTGTTGAGCTTTATTTATTTCATCTACTTCCAGTATGTATATAAAGTATATATAGTATGTTTACTTTTCTTACTAGGGGAGGAGGATTTACATGAGTTACATCATATACATTTTCAATAAGGCCTTTTCAAATAACCATTTTATTAAATAGGAAATCTCTTGCATGATACAATTGTGAAGGAGAAGATTGTTACGAATTGAAAAGTCAACAGTTTCCAACGAATTAAAATTACCACCAAGTGCACGTGATTCAAAACAGTAAAATATTTGTAATGTTAAATCTTTGGTTGCATTTGCGATATAATACTTTCGTACATTACTTTCACAATTTTCCTACATATATGGTTGTTGTCATTGACCAACATTATCAATGAATAAAAAAACTTTCAATTGCACTGTTGCGTCATAAACTTCAATTCTTTTCTATGAGAGCTCGCTAAGTTAAATAAAGAAATGCGCTTCGAACGTAACAAATTCATAAAATGCTATTTTGATTCATAATAATTGCATGTATGTTTCATAATGATACGTTATTTTAATTGGCTGATAACATCATACTAATTACACAATAAAATGTAACATTGATGATGACACGAGGTCCGACAATAAGTACACATGTAAATTAAAGATAAATTTGACATAAATCGTGTTTTCATTATCCTCACTAAAAAACATGAAAAATGTAATTATTCTGCGCGGCATACAAAACGTACTTCGGTCAACGCTTTAACACCCCAATGAATGTACACAAAGAAGCATTGTGTCAAATAATTTTCTTGCCGTTTTTCTCAATAAATATCAAGGACAGAAGATACTAATTTGATCAGATCTTAAATATACGTATTTGGCTGAATGATATACCTTACATAACTGTCTCTTTGTCGTTAATTCTATATCTTCATTTATATATAATTTAATTGTGGATGTAACACTTCTTCTGAGTGGCTGACGTTGTTGTGTTTATCAGCTCATAGACATTAATTTCTCATGTGACCCTGATGTCATCAACGTTTTTTCATGGTTTACCTCGATTTAAAATGGAATTTAGAATTAAATTATAAGAAATGACTGTAAAATATTTTCTGTCTATTCGAAATAACATACAAAATGTAGAGCACACTTTAAAATAACCTGCTAAGCGGGTTTTTAGTATGCACCACATTTTTATGTTATTTCGTCATAGACAGAAAAAATATTACAGTCATTCCTTAAATAATATTTATAAGTAATATAATTTTGGATGTAACGTGTCTTCTGATTGGCTGACGTTGTTTAGTTGATCAACTCATAGACATAATTCAGTCATGTGACCGTGAAGATATCAACGTTTTTTCATGGTTTACTCCGGTTTTAAATGGAATTTAAAATAAAATTATAAGAAATGACTGTTATATTTTTGATGTCTATTCGAAATAACATAATACATGTGGTGCACACTTTGAAATAAAACGCTACGCGGGTTATTCAGTGAGCACCACATTTTTTATGTTATTTCTTCACATACACAAAATATAAAAGTCATTCCTTGAATAGATGAACATTTAATGTTACATGTATGTATACCTGCACTCCCACAATATCCATTGACATTCAATAAATAATTTGTTGCAGAATCTCCAATACTAAATTCCAAATATTCTGTATGTGCCGAATTACCTTCAAAAGCTTCAAGTTGGATATACAGCTTGTAATTTCCAGTCGAAGTAAGAAGATGTATGAACTTATTACCTCTTGTAAAGTAAAATGACAAAGGGAACATAATTGCTTTGATATTTTTTACTCAATGCTATAAATTGTGAGTTGGGAGGGAGGCGAAAGATACAAAAGGGACAATATTATTCAAAGCCATAAGTCAAAAATAAACTGACAACGCCATGGGAATAAAGAAAAGAAGAGATAAAAAACAAACACTATTGCACATATACCAACATATAAAATTAGAGACTAGGCTGCACGACCCTACCAAAAACCAAGACTACGGAAAGGCGAGCATACCTTGCCTCACATATTTTTGAGAAATTAATTCAATACTCAGGTAGTCAAATGAAGACCTCAGCTGGTCATTTGCTGAAAGCTACACTTTGTTCATAGACAGTTGATGAGATCCCATGTATTGTAGAATCTGCTTAGTCATCCAATCAAATTACGAGTCCTCTACTTCACTTCCCTTTGTAAAATTGAAATAAAATTTTATGCTACAATCTACTTATAAAGATTGAAACAATACATTAGTTTTTCAAACCATCAAGTTTATGAAATTTTATTTTTCAATGGCTAAAATTTACTGTCAAATTCACTGTTGATATGTGAATCGAAGCTTTTGTTCAAACGTTTCACCATAACGTTGGTGTGTCAACAATGTTTATGAAGTTTCACGGAATATTATTTTATTTCAAATTAATACTTTGATATTCATTTTGAACAGCAAATAACTAGGAATGTATTTCATATTTTGGTTTTATGCTTTATGCAACGGTAAACATTTTTTTTATTTTTTTGTTTATTTTCGGTTGTTGTACGTTGCTTTGAAACAAGGTATCGTCTATTCTCTAGAAAATTTTCAAGGCAAAATTTTGTCCTACAAGTGTGTGCCATTCCGGTTGTTTAAGTGAAGCCAAATTACAATCGAATTCCAGTTTGAGGAAGACTGACAACTCATCAGTTCTATTATTCATCAAAAATTCTAATATAAAACCAAATACAAGTAACAAACACTGCAACAAAAACAATATACAAATATTTGAATTTCTATATATTGTAAAAAAAAAAAATTTTTTTGAAGAATCATCGACAGATATGTTGTTTTTTGTTTGTTGTAATTTGTTATTCTGATTAAGTCAATGAATTTGATAAAGAAAACGTGTGTTTATTTTAAGTTAGTACAACACTTAAAGCCAATAAACATATTGTAGGCTAAACATATAACATATCCAAATTCGCATCCGTCAAAACGACTTGAGTTGTCATTGTTTCAGATACATTGAACATAGATTATTAGTGCCACATCAAATTGGATATTATGGACTATAGATAAAAGATAATTTTAGGAATAAACAGATAATTATTCAAAACTTATATATAAACTTAGGAAGAATGTGTTAAGTAAAAAAGAACTATTAATCTGCAATTGCAAATTGAAGATATAAGATAAATGAATTGTTAAGAAATTACCCAACCAAAACTCAAAACTTTAAAATCCATTTTCATAATCAACCCATCCTCGTTAAAAGTCCGAAACTCCATTCATTCTGTTCTGGATAACCTTGGGAAAAGAAAAAAAACATTTATCAAAATTATACAGCAATAAGATACTTATTTTATTAGCTAGCAAGAAAACGAATTCGGTGATCCTATTGATTTATTTTTGTTTTATCTGAAAGCATATTATTATGAGAGGTTTCATCTCATATTTCATCTAACAATTATCTGGTGCAGTTTACTCTTTTCAATCATTTTTCCTGCATAATCTTCGAAATCTGACGATTTTGCACAACACGTTGCGTCAAAAATAGCACGGGGACCAGTATTGTTAATTATGTTTTTAAATAAAGCATGATATGAACTATACTTTGACAATTTATTTTTAAATTAGGGATTTTAAACTAGACCCCATCCCCTCCCACCTTCTGCATTTTACCTTATTCAAGGTGTAATAAAATGTATGTTTTCATATCTAAAGGAGTAGGTTCGATAAGGTCCTAAAATGGCCACCTTAGTTAGCTTAAATTTAAAATTAGGATGTATTGACCAATATTACAATGAATCATAGCTTATACAGTAATTAGATAGGGAATAAGTCTATTTGCTGACAATTTACATTCCGTTTTTTCATGACGTCACAAATAGTACTCGTTTGGATTTTCCACGAAAAATCTCCATTGATTATTGGACAGGAAACATAGAGCGCATACGTCGACAAAAAATATCTTTGAACCTAATGTTTGTAATAACATTTAACATGTTTAAGGTGGTATGGGGGTCTTTTGCCATCTTGGATTGTAAAAAATGGAGAATCTAAGGTCCATATTTTCTATCAAGTTAGCAAAATTTGATGCAGGAATGCAGATATTTAATGTGAATTTTCATTTAAAAGAACCAATTTATAAGAATATAACTTATAAATATTGATATTTTTACAACTGCAGATTATTTTTGGTTGTTTTTGAATATTTTCAAATTGGCATTTTAAGGGGATGTAACTCTAAAACAGTGCATTTTCTGAAGGACTCTACATGAAATTGACTACTTTGTTTTTTAGCTGGAATAAGCGTACGGTGACCCTATCTTTTCTTTTGATATTCTCAAGGCATTGTCTGAAAGCAATCTTTTTCTAATATATTTTACAATTCTATCATTTTGTTTAGTTTCTATTCACAAAATGGTGTTTTTTTTCCTGTATAATCCATACAAAATGTATCATTTTGTCACAACCTGTAGCTTGAGAAAATGCGCGGTGACCTATCATTTTTATAATATTTTTGAACATGTTTCAATAGATACTACATTTTGACAAAGTATGAACACATTCTATCATTTTTATTTTAGACTCCCATACCACCTTAACTTGAATATTTAGTTTGTCGACGCCTGCGATTTATGTTTCCTGGTCCTAAATTTGACTGAAATCTGGCTGATTTTGTCAAGTTTCGCCAAAATTACTTTAATGCGGATGTAAAAATTAACGCTGTAGAAAAAAAAACTTTGACAGAGATAGTTCTATATAACTTTCTCACATGTCTTTCAGTAAACTTAAAATATTTTTATTTGTAACATTGAACTTAATAATTGGGGCAAAATATGGTCCTCATCGAACTTACTCCTTTACACATTTAATCAAATGTCTAGACCGATTTTTATCTGCTATTTCATTCAAAATGCAGGATGAAGGAAGCTACCTTTAATCAGATTGTCACCAAATTTTAAATAACAAATAAGCCTTTCCTTGTCATGAAGAAACGTTATTTGCATTTGTAGTTGATCAACCGAACAATAAAACATCCAGAAAAAAATGTAAAACAATACATTATAGGATTAATCAAGTTTCACTTGTTGTCTTAATATTTTACAGATCCCAGGAAAAACACATACACATAATACTATTAATAACATAGACAGTCAATAATATATCCCCAACAATAGTGTAATCAAACCTAAAAATAATAATATTTTTTTTTTTTATTAATTATTAATGTTTAATTTTTCTTTTTACTGAATAGATGTAATACAACCATTGCTTCTTGCCTTAAAACTTTGTAAAATATGCACTTTTCAAAATATTGTGCAGAAATGATCTTTGTTACAAATAACGAAATAAGTGGTATGCGTAAAGCTTTATCATGTGTAGTACTACAGAACAGACATCACATAACATTGTATGTCATTTAAGAAATGAACCACCAGTGGAAGAAAAGCAATCAAATGCTCACTCTGTTTTTCCTAAAGTTTGCAAATTGATATAATGAAACACCAAAAATAATGTTATAAATTCAAACATGTATGCAAGAAAGTGTTGAATAAATTTACCATGCTTTTAATTTAATGAATATTTCGTTAATTTGTATCTTAGGACAATTGATATTTATTCCAGTTGTTGGTACCAATTTTTGTGGAATGTGGAAACCTTGCATTTTCGTGGATACCTAATTTCGTGATTTTGCCAAAATGTGCATAAAACATGTACAAAGACTAAAGAGAATTTGTAATTCGTTGAACATTTCAATTCGTGGTTCACCTGTACGAAGGAATCCCTCGAAAATTAGTGTCTAACGAATAGTAATGAATCATAAGGGAACATTAGTTTTTTTTTCATAAGTGAACAACAGTACAAACATGTTAAAGCAAATAAATATAACATAACCAACGGAGCACTCATGTGCTATCTATAATTAAGTAAACATCAACAGCTTTACTACACTTACGGTCCATCCAAATCCTATTGTATCCATATCACAGAAAACATCAAATTTTGCATTGGTTGGATATATTGTATTTATCTTACCTCCTATACATTTCTTTGAATATGATTGGTTAATAGCGCCCTCATGGAGACCGTGTAAATTTGATATTAGGTTAGTAGGGAGGCCGGGCTTATTTCATACACGGTTAGTAGTGGTGTTACGTCCCTTTATATTCCATATTAGGTAAAAGGGAGGCGGGGCTTATTTAATACACAATTAGTAGTGGTGTTACTTCCCTTTATAAAAACAAAACGGTATTGAGAAAAAATTCTTAAAGGTTTCAACAGACGAAGAAATTGATGATTAAGATGGAAACAAATTCATAAAACACATTTAAACCTAACAAGTTGTTATTGTTGGCATCTGTTTTTGTAGGATCAATGGAAGTAGCTAGTTTCTTAATGCTAACAGTATCGTAGACTTGCTTATTTTGATAGGTCACTAGTCTAAATTTCACATGTTAAGATAGTCGGCAAGATAAATTCGTTACATAGTGTGCTAGTGACGTAATACGGTATATATATGGTCAGTAAATTCCATATGGAATGGAAATTACTGACCCCATATATACCGTATTAGGTCACTAGCACACTTAGTAACTAATAATATCCCCGATTCGCTTTCTATATGAAGATCACTGCAGTCACGAGGGAGCCTTTCTTCAAGTAATTAAAAACGAAAGGGATTTGTCTAAGTGTATGACTTGCTTACTATCTATTCGATATTTAAAAATAGCTCACGTAGATCGGTTTAATTATGACAATTTATGATATTAGTATTTTTTTTGCTTAACATTTTACAAATGCTTTGCATAACGCCATTAATAATTTATTCTTAGATTATTAAAAACAGCATAACTGAAAGAAAACTATTTCACTTAAAGCATTGTAGAAAATCGATGACATAATAAAAAATGATATTTACAGTTGTTTGAAAAATTGTTGGTTTACGTGAAACAACATACTTTAAAAGCTTGCGATAAGCTGCTGCGAAGAAACGAAAGAAACGCTGTTTCACTCCAACAATAAATTAAAAAGGTTACATTTAAAGTCATAAAAGAAAACACTTCATAGATCAGACTAATTTGTGTTAGTGCATATATTATGAGTAATGAAACTTACGTGTGCAACTTTCGGATAACTTGATAGGTAATGGAACACCATAGTAGCCCGGTCCTCTTGGCATACAGGCCTCATTGCGCTTACAATGATTTCCTTTGCATTGACCAGCTAGTTGCTGAAAGTTGATTGGCCAAACAATTACATGTAGTTTAATTTAGATAATTCGTGCCAGAAAAGAGTAAAAGCTGCCCTTTACAAATACCCCGGCTAGATTTCCGCGATAGTTGCTACTAATGTTCCGACACTTGACCTATTTATGTCAAACAATAACCCACTCTACACTGTCATGCCATCGTTTTTCTTGAGATGTCATTAAAATTCTACGGCAGTTTTTATAATTAATTTCATAATTGTAATCAATTTCAAATTTAACATTCATTTTCCATTAGAATATTTAACCGATATATATATGTTGTGTACAAGATGTAAGTTTGTACAAATTTTAGTTTGTACAGGATTTTTGAAAATGAGGATACCTGAATTTTATGTTTGTCCTTATACCAAAATCATATCCACAAAAGTCGTTTTTTGTCCTTATGATGTTTTGTGTAACTAGTCGCGGTATTAGACTGTATCATGTAGATGAGGAAATATTACAGATTTATGAGAAACAAGATTATGTGTTTGAATCATCCATTTGTATTAAGTAATTTATAATACACAGATTACTTGTACTAAAAATCTGTATAAATTATAATTTGTACAACATTACAACTTGTACAGAACATATACATCACTATCACGAAATTTTCGACTTTCGACCGATAGGTATTTTCGATATATCATAAACATATATTATAAAAACGAATAATGGTATGCAAATATAAATCTCTATTTTTTTTTAGGATAAGTTTATTTTGGTATCTTACATGCTTTGGATCTTTTGCAATAATTTGTGTTATGGATCTTATCTCGAAAATACCTATCGGAACACATAAGCAACACGACGGGTGCCACATGTGGAGCAGGATCTGCGTATCCTTCCGGAGCACCTGAGATCACCCCTAGTTTTTGGCTATTTCCAGCACTTGCAATAAGTGCACATTTACTTTCCCCGGGTTCAGCATCATTATTCTGGTAAATTTCATTCCATGCTATAAAGTTTATAGATCTGCATACCTTCACTCTTGAGGACACAATGACCACATGGGTATAGATACCGAAAACAGCACGTGACCACTATATATTATGTCTTTTTGTTTTACGATAACAACTATTTCACGCAATGTCAAAGCATATAAGAAAACTAACAATATTATCAGACGGAACATGTTGAGTCTACTGAATTACCATGGAAAGTAGAACAGTGTTTTCCTCGTTATTTCGAAACATAGCATTACACATTTGACACGGAAATGAGTCTTTATTTATTCAGTTGTCATGGAACTTTTTACATAATTAGGAAAACAATGTACATGTATATGTTTGTTTATCTGACTTCTAAATAAAACTGACAATGAAATAAGGTTTTCATCATAATAAGTAAAATCATTTGATATTCTTATACAAAAAAAAGATTAACGCACCAGGTATCATATGCCATCAAACACTTATATTGTAAAATGCACGAAGACGTGACATTTGATTAATTAGTTTTCAATAATTCATAATTGCAAAAGTTAACTGATGAATTCTTGCAATTTAATGAGAAACTAGGGAACATTTCCTTTTTGAAAAAAATATGTTTCTCCTTATGATCTTTTTGAAAGAATCATGATTTGGTCTTGAATTTAATTAACAATACCTTGATACGAAACTTCCATCAAGATAATGTGAAATTGTGCTATATTTCAAATTCATCGGTAATAAAATCTTCAGAACTAAAAATAGATATGAGATAAACAAAATTATGCAGCAATCCCTTAGAGATTGAGACAGTTTTCATGTATAATTTATATATATCTCTGGTATCTTTGAGCCCGTTTTTTATAACACTTGCATATTTACAGTACACAATCAGTAAAATGATAATGTTATGATAAAAGAGATGATTTTTCATTTCCTATCGTTAATTATCCATTTTTAGATGGTGACGTTCCCTTGTCACTATCTTACGGTGTTTACATATCTCAACTTGTACGATTCGCTCGTGTATGTAACAATGTTTTAGATTTTAACGAGAGAAATTTATGTATTACTGAAAAATTATTACACCAGGGTTTTCGATATCACAAACTAGTCAAAACATTTACTAAATTTTATCATCGGTATAAGGACATCATTCGTAAATATAGCTCAACATGCAGACTTCTTATACGTTCAGGTATTTCACATCCAATTTTTTATGGAAATATTCTTTATAAAGCACAAAGGTGTCAGTATTCACCTCAAAAAACTAACAAAACCTTTGAATAGACTCATTAAGAAGGGATATAGTTACGATACTGTTGTCAGGTCATTAAAGATTGCATATTTTGGCGTTAATATTGATTCACTTATAGGGTCTTTGCATCGGAACTAAACACATTTATTCAAAAACCAGTTGTTGGCATGACACGGGTTATGTTCTTCTCATATATGTTATGATGGTATGATACTAAACCCATAACGGGAAGGATTGTGCCTGATGTTCATATGATGAAATCATAATCTTTCAGTCAGTTTAATTGAAGTCTGGAGCTGGCATGTCAGTTAACTGCTAGTAGTCTGTTGTTATTTATGTATTATTGTCATTTTGTTTATTTTCTTTGGTTACATCTTCTGACATCAGACTCGGACTTCTCTTGAACTGAATTTTAATGTGCGTATTGTTATGCGTTTACTTTTCTACATTGGCTAGAGGTATAGGGGGAGGGTTGAGATCTCACAAACATGTTTAACCCCGCCGCATTTTTGCGCCTGTCCCAAGTCAGGAGCCTCTGGCCTTTGTTAGTCTTGTATTATTTTAATTTTAGTTTCTTGTGTACAATTTGGAAATTAGTATGGCGTTCATTATCACTGAACTAGTATATACGTTCATTATCACTGAACTAGTATATATTTTTTAGGGGCCATTTGAAGGACGCCTCCGGGTGTGGGAATTTCTCGCTGCATTGAAGACCTGTTGGTGACCTTCTGCTGTTGTTTTTTCTATGGTCGGGTTGTTGTCTCTTTGACACATTCCCCATTTCCATTCTCAATTTTATATTTTATAAATAATTCATTAATTCAACGAGCTGCGGAACCGAAGCTCTTAGGTCCTGAGTTATTTATTGACTAGTTAACTAGTCAAAAAATAACATTAGAACCTAACAGCTACGGTTCTGCAGCTTTAATTCAACTCGATTTCTTTGGCCGAATTTCGGTTTGCAGTTTTTTTATAGATAGGTTTTTGTACCTTCTGTTCGTGTAGGATACATGTACTTGTATTGTTACAGATATTTGTTTTTGTGTTGTGTGTATAATCTATTTTGTGTATACCTGTAAGGTTTTTGAGTTGCTGAACTAAGTCAAAAACATGTTTAACATACATTCCTTAGTTTTAAATTTGTCAAAGAAAAAAAAATAATCAATAAGTTATATTTTCTTTTTAAGCTAGTTACAATTAATTGGTTATATTGGTCTAGTTTTATACAATACATAATTTACTTACAGATTTCTGCTCACATCCGAGTCCATATGCTATTACACCACCAATAAATAACGTATTAATTTTGCATACCTAAACAAAATAATGATTGTTCTTATTTGTGAATTCTAAAACACAACCTTCGTTCAAGATTTCCTTGTTTTCTTGGTTTTGTGTCTAAATTATAACTTTTATATTTTAACATAAAAGGGAGCTCAAAAATATAACCATTGTTTGGTTTTTTTAAACCAGTTACTTGAAGAAAACATATTAAGTAGGATAGCCACTTGCAATTGACGCTTCAATTCCACTGTTAATGTTTGACGGACACTTGGCTGATCAGTGAATAGCCAGTTACGCATGTTTGTCTGATCAATGAATTATCGGTGATCGTTAATTCATCGGTTATCGATTTCCAAAATGGTCCGTCAGATACGTCCAATGACCAATGTGACAGTAAACGTGACATAAGTTTGCTAGCGATCTCTCAATTAATTATAATGACAGATTTGATGGATATTAGCTAGAGGCATAGGGGAGAGTTGCGATATCAGAAAATGTATTTAACCCCGCCACATTTTTGTTCATGTCCCAAGGCAGGAGCCTCTGGCCTTTGTTAGTCTAGTATGATTTTAAATTTTATTTTCTTGTGTGTAATTTAGTATGACGACCATTATCACTGAACAGTTGAAGATATTTGTCTGGGGACAGCTGAAGGACGCCTGCGGGTGCGGGAGTTTCTCGCTGTTTTGAAGACCAATTCGTGACCTTCTGCTGTTGCCTGTTCTATGGTCGAATTGTTTTCTCTTTGACACATTCTCAATCTCCATTCTCAAATTTATTTTCCACATAAAATATTTTCTATCACAGTAGTTGCTTGGGAATCTGCATACAAAACATCATTAATAAATTATAATAAGTAACGAAGACGAACCATTTTGATTTATTGCGTCCTTTTTTTTCTGGAAAAGAAGTGTTGATATTGTCATTGATTGTTTAAGACTTATTTTTAATTTGCAATTTTAACCATGTTCTCCTTTATAATTGTATGTACCTCAGATGGATTACATTCCTGGTCAACTGCACAATCTTTTGGATTGCTGACCTTGTCACAAACGCCGCATGTTTTTCTTACAACCGGTGCTGCAGTAAATATTATTCGTTAAAGTGTAGAAACATTAAAAAGTTCAAAATGAAATAATAATTCAAAACGAAAAGACCCTAATCAAATTGTAAAATTAAAAGCGCAAACACATCACACGAATGAATTCATGACTTTGTATAGGGTTTTTTGTATGCAGAAAATGGTGGAGTAAACCTGGTTTAACATTCAGCAAATCTTCTCACTTGAATAATTATCGCATAACATTTCATTAAATTGAAAACGCTGTGCGAACAAATCAAGCAAACATGATGTGTGACAAAAATGATTTATAACTGATAAAAGAAATACAGTTTTATAATGGAATAGTAAAGAATGTTACTTATTTGTTGATTTGATTCATATCAAGATGCAGAAATGATTACAAACACATGACAAAACAAAAGAAAGAAGTGAATATTTCATTGATTTAATGATATATGATATATCATCTGTATTGTAACATGTGTTAATAAATTGTTTACAAAACTTTGAATTCTTCGAATTACTAATGATACCAAAGGAATAGATAAACAATAGATTGACAAACGCGTTCGGAATTTATTAATCTTGAAATCTTTCCATGTTTGCCATCCAAGTTTTGATGTTTTAGCCTGATGAGTCTTTGATAGACACAACGCACTTTGAATGTACGATTCTTTTTATAGATAAAAGCAATTCGTTTTTATTTTTAAATCTGAACGAATTATTCATACACATTAACAGATGGACATCTATGTGGATAGTAGATGGGAAACATGTCAGTATTTCGTAGAATATAAATTTGAATATATACTTTTGCATTAAGTGATGCTTCGAGGTTTTTATAATCATCTTTCAATATATTTTTTTAATACAGCGCTATGAAACACGACTCACCTTGCTTGCATAAATAACCATTACCCGGAACTTGTGTACCATTTGTAGGACTATTACAGCACTGTGAGCACCCAACAGATCTCTGTGTTCTTCTCTTTCCGAAAGCATTGGATAACAAATTACAAACCTAAATCAAAATTATACACAACAACTAACTAAGGTGAAATGCAACGGAAATTACATCACTTCAATAACAAGACAAATGACAAGACACGCTGTGTAATATCTTGTGTTATAAGTGTTACTTCGAATCGAAATAACTCAGATGAGCTGTTCTTCTTCACAGATATATTTCTATGTATCAAGTCTGTATTAAATCTGACTCGCGAGAAGTCAGAGATGAATTAACTGCCTGTGAGAAAAACATCAAATTTTCTGAAACAAATGATAACATCTCGAATCAAACATATATAAAAGTAGACTTTTCATTGCTGAATATAGAAAATGATTTTCACAGCAAAAACATATGTTAAATCAACACTCAGACAAGGTATTAGGTTAATAAATGAGCTATAGAACAAAAATTGCAATACGTATTTGACGTCTTCCTATGTAATACTTACAAACTGAAACACGTATTTTTAAAACTAAATGTTAGCAAAAGTTTATCTTATATACTAGAAGTTTGATTGCAGATCGGAAAGATCTTTGCATTTGTAATTTAACAGGCTGAAGATTTTGAATTGTCATCCAACTTTTTATTTAAAAGGACTCCAATCACGTAAACTATGTTGTATGTTAGCATAGCTGTACAATAAAATTGCGGTTATATCTGAATATGCGGAATGGGTTTGACTCATTGTTGAAAGATGTAAGATGACCTATAGTTTTAAACGTCTTTGTCGGTTGGTCTCTGAAGGAGAGTTTTGTTATTGGCAATTGTACCATGTATGTTTATCTTCATACTGTGACAAAATAAAACTTTAACTATTTGCCTTACTAATAAGATATTTTCTAACGTAACTTTTAAAGTATTAGATATATTGAAAAAAAGCACCACGTGTGATCTTCGACTACTTACTTGTGTTGATTTACAACCAGCTGTAAACACAGCACTCAGATCAGGCAAAATATTCCAATCCAGGAAACATTCCTATAAAGATATATTTTGAATCTTTGTTATGGGAGATAGAGTGTTAGAAAAAAAAGGCAGACCATTGAAGAGTTGAAAATAAATTTTGATGAAGGTGGGTTTTAGGAATATATGTGTTCTGTAGGATACACTTTTCTTTTAATTTTTTGTTTTCTGGGACATTCTGTATTAGGTAATCCTCCTTATTTTCTTAATCAAATATATTAAGTGAAACATGTGAAACATGCATCAAATTATGATTTTTAACTGACAAATCACAATCATGCCAATATTTCATTTTGTAAAACCCCAGCTTAGCTTCACCTTGTCAGTCTAATACAGAACAGAGGATGTCATGATTACTTCCCGTAAACATGTTCTTCGGGAAATTAAACAGCTGAGCTATTCACCATTACCATAATAGTTACATTTATACTGCACTCGTTCTATTTGAGCAGTCAAAATGCGTTGACTGTATATTTCTATGTCATATACAGTCACTGACCCGATATCACTTTCCTCGTGAATATTTAAATAAAAGTTGCTGAAACTATATTTAATTATTCATACGACCTCTTTAACCTTTTTCTTGTTTCCAATGTATACAACGAAGAGTGGAACGACTCAAACTTATTTCTTTAACAATTTTTGGAAAAACATATTTCATTTGTTGATATTTTTTGTATGAAACCTATAAATCAGTATGTTTTATTCTTATTGTTTATATTTTAGTCCATACACAAACGAATTCGGACACCATCGATTGAAGATTTCAACCGGTTATGTACATTTCATATTGTTGTATATTTCTCCGCCTGATATGAGGCCTTTTTAAAGGGGAACTTTTCCCTATATTTTAGAAAAATAAATAACATTAACCCATTACCCAACAATTGAAAATGTTTTTTTTTTCTAGTTTGCAGTATAAAGACAATAATAGTGCATTGACTGGACATATCAACGATATAAGGACTCGGCCCGAAACGGGGAAATAGCTCGGCACAGCCTCGCATTTCCCCATTTCTTAGCCTCATCGTTATATCGTTGATATGTCAAGTCAATGCACTATTATTGTCTAATTATACTGCAACTTGCTGCGTTTATTTCCTAAGTAAAGTAACATAGCTATATTTTGTATAATGTCAATTTCATCATTGAACACTTTCTCCACAATCAAGGGTTCATGCAGGGATGAAAATAAGTTTGGTAATTGTGTTACTATTTAAAAAGCTATCAATGTATTTGTTTAAGTTGCAGTATAAAAACAATATTAGGACGATGTCATAAAAATATAAACTTGTTTGTACTCGGCACAAAGCTGTGGAAGGGCTCAATAGAACATCGCCCTTCCCCAGTTTCTCAGCCTCATACAAAAAAAATATTTCATTGACCTAATATTGTATATTACAAATGGTAGAGCATTTAAGGAGAAGTCATTTATTATTTCTAATCTATGGATATATTATTGGAGATTTAAGGATATTTTTCGCCGATTATATGTGCTTTCTATACAAATATTCAGCTAGTTTGAATAAGTTTAATACAGTAATATTTGAAAAAAACTAAAACTTAAATGCGTTTTGTTTTATTCTTAGTTGATTTTAGAGTTGAATGCAAATTTCTATCAAAATATGGACATTGCCAATATAATGTAAACTAAACTTAACTGGTTTACTCACATTTAACAACTTCATTTAGATATTTCGTGTGTGGTGACCTGCAAGTTTGTATTCTGCGTTCTACATGTTGTAATGTACCTTAGTTTATATTATTCATTTATGGATTTCTCTGTTCTGAATGTTCATGCGTTTGTTTTTACTGTATTCTTTTCATTTAAGCGGTATTTGTAGCATTGCCATATAAGCGGGAGGTGACGCTAGCTATAAAATAATGTGCAAGCTATCATTTTTGCTTATAATGTCCTGTTTTAAGTTTGGAATATATGACTTATGCTAATTAAACTCCGTTTCTATGTACATGATGTATGTCGGCAATGCTTTTGTTGTAGTTTAGTGTTTCTGTTCATTTGGTTTCCTCTAATAGATGATGTATTTCCCTTGCTTTTTGTGTATTACCCGAATTTGTTTTTTTTTGTGAAGCAAATTATGATTATAGACATTTATAGAACAGCGGCATGTTACTGTTTTCTGTTTGGACCAATACAGAATTTTTATATAGAATTACTCATAAACATGATCGACATATTTTTTGGTATATTAAAAAAAAATGTCTATAAGGTTATAGAAATATATATACCGCAGATCCATCTGAAAACTGAGCCATTGTGTTTAAACAGTCGTTTATATTGGCACCATTGTTGCATGATAAGCAAAGAAATCCTATAAAATCACGTGAAATAACTTTACATATACAAGACAGGATATTGGTATATATCCGTGATATAAAATAAGCAAACAACACAAAAAAGGTGAAGTAGATTTGATTTTATTAATTGTATTGTCAACTACTTAATTGATTCTAAATCAGTTTAATGAAAAGACATGCAAGATAATCTCATCTCTCTAGATACACAAAATTGTTGTGTGTCAGTTTTTCTACATGTTGTATAAAAATATATCTCTTTCATATTTATGCACACAACAATGAAACGTCATTGCCACAACCAAACACAACCTGCTAATCGAATATATATCTCTTAAATGATAAGTATATCAAGAACCTTCGTTTAAAAAAATGCACAAAATTCATTGAATTTGACAAAATGCTTTAGCCGTGTGATATGACTTTTCAATTTTTATCAGAGAAGAAAGAAATTTATTTGACTGTTAACATATATTTTTCATAGTTATATTTTTAAAGTCTTTTTACTATCATTGTTATTATTGTTAATTTTCAGTACGGATATTTTTAGCTAGATCATTTATTTTATATCATCACATTTAAATTATTTGTGTTTCCCTAGAAATATTTTTTTTAAAATAGATCGCTAATGAGAGAACTTTATCAAATACATCCCAAATGATATGGTATTACGTTTTAGATAATGACCAATTCGTATCGTATAATTACCTCTAAACTGCCCCTTATTTCAAACAAATAAAGCAACAACCTTACGTATTACGAAACAGAAACTTAAAACAAAAAAGACAAACGGCAATAAACGACAACCAAAGAGTCAATTAAAATTTTAAACTACGTTTTGTTCTACTAAGAGCCCTTCGTTATTGTTTATATCATAACGATCCTCAAAATAGTTACATACTACATATAAACATGCGATATAATAAACAACATGTTGCGTATTTGTCATTTCAAATCTTCAACTCACCATTTCCATAGGATATGTAACAAATCCCAACGATAGTTAAAGTAAATTCTGAAATAATACATATGGATATGATAAGCAAATGTGTTATTATCGCACCATCTATCATGCCACTGTAAATTCAAGAATTATTGAGTGCATGTATTATTGGGATAGTTTCAAATTGGACAAACATGCGACATAAATGGTTGCCATTTCAGAAAATATGCATTTAACGAAATGCATCAACTATCATATTGCTACTTATTAGTATTACGATGCTAATTGCATTATTTGAAATAATGAAGACCTCGCAATTTTTGTTTTCTTTTAAGTACATTTAAGAACGATTACAGCACTTGCAAATGTTTGTAAGTGCTGTCATCTTGCAATTCACATCACCTCATATCATATTTTTGTCAAAACGCTGATGAAAATTCACTCAAACATAACACACTTTTACAAATACGCGATGTGATATTCATAAGATAATTGTTAATGTAAATAACACTTATAAAAGAGCTGATTATCATTGTATCATTTATTTCTTTGTTTTCGTTTCTGTAAGAATCTTAATTGTTTGAAATTTACAATATTGCTTTGACCGGCATTCATCGCAATAAACCTCAATAAATTTCTTGAATTAAAATAAGCAAAACACTATCGTGTTTTTTTCAGGTTAGATATGACTTTATTAAGAAACAAAATATGTCATGCCATGCTTCGGTTTACTAATCTTTTTTAAAATATAACAGAACAAAATGCACTGACGAAATTATGATTATATGTTTATTGTTTGAAATTAACAATATTTTTCTTTGGGCGGCAATCATCACAATATTTCTATATACGAAATCTGGTGTTAAAATAAGCAAAAATCGATCATGTTCTTATAAGGTTTGATATGACTTTATTTAAGAAAAATCTATCATTTCATGCTATATTCTCATTATAACAAAGGTATACATTATATTTGCCAACATCTTTATACTGAACCTATATATGTTAACATAACCATGCTTTTCATAACAATGAATCAGTGCTCTGGCAAGAAATCAAAAGGGGCAGGGCACTTTTTATGATAAGAAAAGGCACTGCTCATTTTTTTGTCAACGTTTCTGTGTGTATCACGAGTTAACGAATCTCTTTTTTTTTTTACTGTATATTTTTTTTTTTTTTTAAATAAAGATGCTTTTCAACTATAGTCTTTATTTCATTGATTGTGTAGTTATGAATGATATAGTACGTCTTCATCAACATATTATGTTTTTACAGTTTAACTTCACTCTACCCATTATCAAAGAATATGTGTTTTTTTTTGTTTTTTTTATCTATATAGGAATTATAGCTTTTAATACATCATATGATCTGATACTGAGAGCATTACTAATTTAACAATGTTTAGAACATGGATTGCTAAAAGTATAATTATCAAGTAGAAATTGCAATTTATATTTTTAAGACAGTTAATATCTTTAAGATAACATTATTATGTTATTATATATTCAATTGGTAATTTATTCCTTTTTTTTGATACTAGATATAATATTCTTAGAGCACAAATTTGTAATAAACTAAAACAGGGGAAGTAACTCCAAAATCAATTTCCACCACGTTTTGGTTAATTAAAAACTGTGCTTGTCGCTAACAAGTTGAGATTGAAGGCATTTCTGTAAAGGCATAGTTTTATTTTGATGACTTAAATTCAATTCTAAAGTCATGAAAGTCTTCATTTATATACGCTCTTCCATTGTGACTTGGAATTATTGAATAAGAATTGGATTATGTAAAAAGCGAACTTACAATACGTGTTCGAATGGCTACAATTTGATTCGATAAACGTCAACAATAGAAATAAAGCCAACATATAATAGATATGAACCGTTTCAACATGAAGGAATTTGCAGATATATATAAAGTTTTAAGTATGGATTTATTTGAATTTTTAGCGAGCAGTACAAACGAAAATGTCTACGTTGATTACTGGCGTTATTTAATTCACAACTGACATTGCAATAACAATGGAAATGTCAATCAAGTGTAGCCCATGTAATATTTGAAAAAGAACATCACTTTGCTTCCAAATCAAAATAAGAACGTCAAATATCATTTAGCATGATTAATATGTGTTATCTTTTAGAAATGTCTATCGTTTCCATCAAACTGTGTTTTCTCTAAATAAGTTTTGTCTTTTAGTATTTTGACTAGTATAGAACGCATGCAATACTTTAGTCAGTTGTGATGAAGTGTGTTTGCATAGTTTCAGCTGCTGGGCCCAACTTTTGTCACAATAAACTATTAGGTCTATATGTCTAGTTCGTTCAATTTTGTCAATACAACAGAACTTAAAACAGTAATACAAGTTGGCGGTTTAGCAAAGTATCAATTAATGTTTCTTAATAATGTTTCAATATATAACATTGATTGACGTTATGATGAAGGAAAACTTCGAAAGAATGATTCGGACATTATGTTGATACTTTTTTTTTTCTTTTTTAAACTTGACATTTCTCATTTCCAAATTGACAGTGTTTAGTTCCAAGTTCATATTTTTAGTTTAAGGTTGGTATTCTTCCCAAAGTTCGAAGTTTGACATTCTCAAGGATAACTTGGAACTAAGACAAAATCAATATTCGAGAGAATAAAATTCCCAGTCTTCTATATCATGTATATTAAAACAAAATATGCAAAACATACCGATCACAGTAAGAAGTTTCCAGTTCCTGTTAATGGGTTTATCTTTAATTAATCACAACGCTGTAAATAAACATGGAGGAAAGCTTAAATGTTTAACCCTAACACAAATAAAAAAAAAATTGTATATTTCATTTTGAAAATAAATTATTTATTATAATGTTTGCATTTTTTGCCTCGACAGCTTTTATAGCAAAGCAAAATTATTCAATTGTATATGTTGGTTATATATAAATTCAGACGAAAGAGGTACGTGTTTATCACGAAGCGAAACTATCATTTCAGACTTTGGTGGAATCGTTTTCAGTCATTTCATCAATATTGCAGGTCCATTAAAGGAAAATTATCAATTTTGAAAAAAAGTATTTTCTTATTGTTTAATATAACACTAATCATTAAAAAAAATGTGGGATTTTACACAAAATTCACAAGAACAGCTTTTACATTGTACAGAATATAAAACGTATTATCCTGTGAGTGGTTTTAAGTCGCATAAAATGTCCAACCTAAGGATACGAAAAGAAGTTAACGATACCAAGTGGACATTCAAAACACATTGATCGTAGAAAACGAAAACGCCGTGGCAATAAACGAAAAATGACGGGTGTGTACACTTGTGTTCGAATGCATTAGTTCCTGCTCTGGTTAATGCTTTTTAATTGTTATTCTATTTCTTATATAGAAAAAGAATATATAATACAACAAGAGAAAAGATTGGCTTCGTCCGAACTGTGCGTTTTGACGGTTTTATATTATGACTTTGTTTTTGTTTTGAACAACGTAGTTACCTCCATAGACAAATGATAGATACTGGTTGAACTTGACGCGAAAAGTTTGAGATTAACATCTGTTGTCAAATTAAATTTGAACCAAATCTTGATAAGAATAAAGATATATGTCATTGACCTTTATAACATATATAGTAACCTTTATACTTTATCAACTCTTTAACGTTATCAATGAACATGTGCCATTAAAGTACCACAGACAACAACAATGATATAATATGTAAAATGGAAAACGATTTCAAAATAACATTTCAAATTATTAAAACATGATGAAAAATACAATAAAGGTTTTTTTTGTTAAATCATACACATATGAATTTTTCATGACCAGTATCATAATCAAGGTAATCTCAACATCAGTATCGATATCTTAAAACATTACAATTTTTTAACTGACTAATTACCTACAGAATGACCACAAAGTTGTTTTTTTTAAGTAGATTAATGTGTTACCTTGAATATAGAAGAAAGAAAAAAATAATATTGCGGCAATAAAACAAATACGGCTAATAGTACAGAAGTTTTGTTTATTGATTTACGCAAACGATTTAAAACTAAGCATTGTAAGGGACAACAACTAATGGAAGTAATTTACGACCTTGACTGGCTATACAGCCCTTGCACGGTCGGTTGTTTAATTATAAGGGGAGATAACTTCAAGAATCAAACTTTATACAGGAATGTACATTCGTAAATTAATGATTTGCTTTTTTCTAATATAGCAAAATAAGTAAAGACAAAGACAATAAGTATTGTATCCCTGTTTTTTATATTCTGATTATTTATTTCAAAATATTTTTTATGCAAATTAAACTGCTGCTCCATATCTACTCTTAACTATGTTTATGTGCAAAACCTCAACATTGAAGCAAATTTTGGAATACGAATTTGTAATTGCATTTGTAAACAGCATGTAATTAATAAAACATTTCGCAATTAACGGGTGACAGAAAAGTATAAACCATTCTGTCATGCTTTTCTCTATACCCTCATTATGTTTAATACATTTGTTTGGTTGTGTCATTACCGAAAACATTACGATTTTTGCACTATATGTTAAAACATTGTGTATATAAAAAAAGAAGATGTGGTATGATTGCCAATAAGACAACTATCCACAAAAGACCAAAATGACACAGACATTAACAACTATAGGTCACCGTACGGCCTTCAACAATGAGCAAAGCCCGTACCACATAATCAGCTATAATAGTCCCCAATAAGACAATGTAAAACAATTCAAACGAGAAAACTAACGGCCTTATTTATGTAAAAAATGAACAAAAAACAAATATGTAACACATAAACAAACGACAACCACTGAATTACAGGCTCCTGACTTGGGACAGACACATACATAAATAATGTGGTGGGGTTAAACATGTTAGCGGGATCCCAACCCTCCCCCCTAACCTGGGACAGTGGTATAACAGTACAACATAAGAACGAACTATAAAAATCAGTTGAAAAAGGCTTAACTCATCAGATGGACAAAAATACAAGTAGACGTGGCCTGGTACTTATACATCCCGACACAAAAAGACGCAATGAACAGATCTGAGAGTACTCGCAATTATCTGACAGCTAGTTCAAAGCCACTAACAACTAATAAAAAAAATCATGCATCTAAGACTAAACTATCAATCCGTACACATCCCACATCCAATGGATTTAGTGTAAAAACGTCATAAACAGCCAGATAAAAATATGACCTTGTGCAATGCCAAGTTACAGGTATCGACAGATTGTAGATCCATGAATATTTATATGTATATAACATAATCGTAATATTTAGTTAGCTGCAAAACAAAAGAAAAGCATAAAGCAGTTCGTTAGAGGTAAACAATTCAAAAAGGTACTCACAAAAATAGAATAATATCTCCTTGCTAAATAAAGGCAACAGTAGTATACCGCTGTTCAAAACTCATAAATCCATGGACAAAAAACAAAATCGGGATAACAAACTAAAACCGAGGGAAACGCATTAAATATAAGAGGAGAACAACGACATAACACTAAAATGTAACACATATAGACAAAATCCCACGAGAATAACAAATATAACACATATATATAACATCAAAACCAAATACATGAATTTGGGATAGACAAGTACCGTGACACGTCTTATCGCAATGTGAATTTACACTCAAAAATAAGAGAAAACAAACGACACAACGTTATAATGTAATACACACAGAAACGAACTATAATATAACAATGACCATATTCCTGACTTGGTACAGGGCATTTTTAAAGGAAAAAATGGTGGGTTGAACCTGGTTTTGTGGCATGTAAAAATATGAATAAGAATAATTTGAAATCGGTTGTTCCCTTATCTATTATTTAAACATCGATCACCTCGTGTTATTTGCATGTCCTACTTTTATATTATCTTATCATAACAGGTTTACTTTCAAAACATTTTTTAAAATATTAAAACACCCATGCGAAAGTATAAAAACGAAAAATTAACAAAATTTTAAAAAGTTTGCTTTTTATTTGGAAGCAGATTTGAAATCACTAGTGAAAACGTTGCTTTACGATTAAGCTATACGCTATACGCACATTTTCGTGATTACCTATTCCCTCTTTTTCAAGTCGATGTTGCACAACTTTTTGAAAAAAACTCAATGCAATTTGGTAGGAGGTACATTGGCTTGAATCCCCACCAAGGACTAATGATTTATAAAACATTTATGAGACTTAACAGTTATTTCATACTTTGTATTTATTTGTTAATGTATAGTTTAATTGTGTTTTAAAAGGCACAACTTATCTCTAAATTATGTTTTTGTACAGAGGATATTAATGCTATCACATACAAAATGAAATTTCGGTAATTTAATGAGGTCAACCGTTAGAATCCAGTCGCATTAACATTTATGTAAATGAGGGACGAAACACACCAGAGGGACAGTCAAACTAATAAATCGAAAATAAACTGACAACACCATGGCTAAAAATGAAAAAAAGACAAACAGACAAACAATAGTACACATGACACAACATAGAAAACTAAAGAATAAGCAACACGAACCCCATAAAAACCTAGAAGTGATCTCATGTACTCCGGAAGGGTCAGCAGATCCCGCTCCACATGTGGCACCCGTCGTGTTGCTTATGTGATTACAAATCCGGTAAATAGTCTAATTCGGTAGGTCACATTCATGAAAGGGAAGGGGATTGTAGTTACGACGTAAGGAACATATCCAATATCAATTGTGAAACGGTTATTCCATAACGGTCAACCAACTCGTGATGGCGTCCGTAAAATTTACGAAGGGATGATTTTAACTTCACCATTTGGAACTCTTGGTTTAATAGCTTCCTTGTGAGCAGTAACCCTCTATCAAGAAAATCATGATAGGAAATGCAAGCACGGGAATATCGTATCAATTGGGAAATGGAAAGTTCGCAATTGGAAAGCTGAAATCATCTCTTTGGTCCTACGTTTTTGTGCATACCACTCACTACAAAAGTCTAAAAGTCTGAAAAGACCAGTTTTTGTCTTGATTTGCATGAACTTTTGCTTGACATTTTCCAAAAGTATGACTTGTGTCTTAATTTTTCTTGACAAATTCTCATTTATATCAAGTTTGTATGAAAATTATTTGATATATTCTTGACATTCTGAATATGGTCTTAAAATTTCTTGACAAATTCTTGACATTTAAATACTGTCTTGAAATTTCTCAACATGTTCTCGACATTCTTATTTTTTCTCAGTATGTCTTGACATATTCTGAACATTTTGAATTGTGTCTTAAATTTACTTGACAGTTCTGAGTTTAAATCTAATGTTTAAAATAATTTAAATTTGGATGTGTTGATATAAAACAATTTAAAATTGAGTTTTTAAATAATTACAAATTTTGATTCCTAAATTTTTTTATAAATTAAATGATTAAAACCAATCATACTGTAGACATATTTCATTCTACATTCCTAATATTAAATGTTTATATGGTAAAAAATTATTGTACCAAAATATTAATAGCAAATTATGATGATATACAAATCATTCATTTAACAGAAGAAAAATTGTGTAATGTCATCTGTTGGAATATATTTTAAGTATTACACATGGACAGGATGTTCCCCATAAAATTAAGATATTCCACACACCCCCAGAGTACACGCAACTGTCAAATAGAAATTACTGCCTTACTTGTAATAAGCCATACAAATTATCAATTGACCGACCATGCCACTACAATTTAAAAAGTCTGTTCATAGACGAAAATGAAAATCATCATTTTGATGAAAAAAAATGAATTGAAAATTGAATATATCCCAAAGATCAAAAGAAAAGTGTTATCTACCCCAGGAATAATAAAAAATGTATTTATAATGGGTCTATTTTCTATAGAAATCATTGATATATGAAATGGATCCCAAACAGACATGCATAATATAGATCTTAACATTTTTTTCTTTTTCGGAAGGTCAGTTATCAAAAATATTTATTTTTGTTAAAAATTTATAAAATTCAACACTATAAAAAATGTTTTTTTGGTTGTCCTAAAAAATTAACAAGGTTTTTGAATCAAGATGGGAACTAAGTCTTTGACCTTCACGAAAGCCCCCCCCCCCTCTCTCTTATTTCAGCCACACAAACCCAAAAGATGAATTTTGGGATCCAAAAGAGACGCATGGTCACATTTTAAAACTGCCTCATAGACACCTATTTTAGTAAAGCAAATTTGACTGGCAGTTTTGCGAACGGCAAAAATCTAAATGCTGTTTGTCAGCAACTTCAACTTATATTTCAAGTGAAAACAATTAATTAAACGTTTAATAAAAATTAATCAAAATCGAAGTACATGGGGGATTATTCAGGGTATTCCAACTAAGTTGCACCAAAAGGGTATCTTACTACACAAAACTAATCCTTAATTCTTCAAAGTTTAGTTTGGCCATAATAAGTTAATAGCAGCAAAAGAATGTCACAAACAGTGCAGAATAAGTCTGTTCACATTTTTAGGCGAAATTTATACTGTTGAGATAGTGTCAAGACATATTTAAGACTGTCAAGAATGTGTCTAGACATATTCAGACATTGTTTAGAATGTCAAGAATATGTCAAGACATATTCAGACATTATTTAAAATGTCAAGAATATGTCAAGACATATTTACCCATTATTAAGACTGTCAAGAATATGTCAAGACAGATCGAGACAAATTTAAGACAGTCAAGAATTGGTCGAGACTAATCCAGATTCTTATCAGATGATACAGGAAGTGTCGAGAAATTTTAAGACAATGTTCATACTGTCAAGACACTTGTCAAGAAAAATCAAAAACCTTATGAGACAAATTCATACAATTTCAAGATTTTTTTAAAATTATTAAGAGAAATCAAGAATGTCGAGTAAAAATTCATGCAAATTCAGACAAAAACTGGTCTTTTCAGACTTTTTGACTTTTGTAGTGACTAGAACAAGGGACTCATGATGACGTTTTAAGTTTTCTATGTGGTGTCGTGTGTACTTTTATTCATCTGTGAGTCTTTTTTCTCTTTTAGATATGGCGTTTATTTTCGATTTATGAGTTTGACTCTCCCTTTGGTACATTTCGCCCCTCTTTTAGCCTTTCCATATCAACAATCATGGATACATAACGTAAAACCTTCATCACCAAATAAAGGTAAAAATAGATATGAAGAAAAAATATATTTTTAGTTCTTTTTGAAATATATACGTCGTTTACAAGCTGGAAAATAATTGTCTTGCTGGCAATTATACTTGTTATCCTAATGGTTTCGTTAATTCCATTTTCAGACGTAAACGTCGGTAATTGTTTACTAAGATTCCAAATTCAGACGAAAAACTTATTTTGGAACCCAAAGAGCACGTAATATGAAATATTGTAAATGCCCAGACACACTGACATCATCCTGACTATTTCTCATATATGCGCTTGGGTGAGTTATATGAGTAATTCAAATTTAAAATTCTTTGCTTGATATACATTGGACTATATATCTGATCTCATTATGTTCGTTTGTATCAATAAAAATCATAATGGTTCATGAAGCTGATTAGTCTGATAAAAAGTCCAATAATATAAAGGTATCAATTTGATAGTGAACAAAAAACAAGTTTTCTAATCAGATTTTTAAAGAAATCTTTATGTAAATTCCCACTGTAATGCATCTAAATTTTGTTTTGTATATTTGAAGTCGACTTTACCAAACATTGAACAACGGGAACAACAAGAAAACACAGTTGGTTAGCTGATTACGTGATAGCTTGTCAGAATAATTCGATGAATGATATACTTAACAAAATGAAAACATCACGTTGCAATAATTTATCATTTTGCGAAAAAAAAATACTGCTTTTAATGATGAAAGCATATTTTATTTTGTTTTTATTCATGATTACTTCTTGAAATGTAAAGATGAGATGACGAGCTTCAGCTTATACCATGAAGCTACGATAGCCTTTTTACAAGAATATGAATGTTTGTATATAAATATATTGCGTACCGTACATTGTTACTGATTTTTGAAAGGTTAGAATATATCCACTTTTTATATTCTGAATTTTCTAGTCTAAAAGCACTATTCATCTACAAATTGTTTTAAAAAGATTTGTCAGTCAGGCAATGGCACTTGTATGTCACACAGTATGCAGTTGAGAAATAATTCATGGGGGCTTGAATATATCGTGATTTACCACGGGTTGGCTTTATATGCCAAATATTTCACCCTGAGCGATATCGGTATCAGTTTTGAATTGAAACGGTCTAGGTCAAGGCAAATTCTGGCTGTTCTCGTTATTGAGCACACTACGAGTGTTGACGTTAAAGATGTGTAAACTAAATAAGTGTATATTTTAATATGATTTTTCAATTGCAGTAGTTTTCGGATGCAATTTAAATATTATGAAATTGAAATAATGTGTGTGTAACTGTCAGAAAAGATAGAAATGATCATTTACTTTGATTTACAAGATGATCACATTCGAAAATGGCGCTGTCATTGAGGTTAGTTGAGTGTGTATCGCCGATGTGTATTCATATCAGTTACATGAGGAAAATTATGCATCTGTTCCTCTCTTTTTTTTTAACAAAAGTAAAGTGAAGTTGATCCTATTTTTTATTTGAATGAAATTACATGATGAGACCAAATCCATGTCGCATTGTTTACAGTGTACTTTGATGTGTACACATGTAAATTATCGAGAAGAAACGAAATTAAGTGTTGATTAAACTTTATAATATTTTCCAAACTTTATGACAACATGGAGTTTTGACTAAAGAGATATTACAGAAATAAACATAACTCGTGAGTAACTGATGATGATAGCAAGTTGAAATTAACATAACACATAACAGTCCATGGTTTTCATCTGTCTGTACAATGTTAAATGTGAAAGTGTCGCCAGTTATTTAGGCATTGTTCATAATATTGAGTGTGGAATTAGACAACTGCTCCTTGGACATTCTGACCTCAATATCCCGACCTGTGTCTGAAGAGAAACATACAGAATTTAAGGTGAGTGTTATAACATTTGAAGCTGAAAGGATACAGCTGAAGAAAGTGTTCTTTTTTCATTATCTGCTCATTTATTTAGCTCTCAAGACTCTATACATTTCGATGAAGACCAGTAACTGACATAATTTTCAGTAGATCTACCCCACAGTAGCCTAAATGCAGTGTTTTATGTAGATTTTTCACAGATCTGCACTTATTGATATTCTAGACATCCATGATGCTAGCTTAGTTTTCCCGATAGGTAACTGATGTAAGTTTTAACCAAACATTACTGGTGGGTGATTAAGCCTTTTTTTACATAGATTGAAATTAAACTAGATAGAGGCACTGCAGGAAATCCTCGATTTACGTACATAGGCAAATATTTGGAAGACATATTAAGGTATTAAGCTTTGCATATACTTTACATTTATTTGCAGGTGTTTGCCATTTCTTTACACATCGTAAATGTTAACATTTAATAGTGTTTCCGTACTACAGGGCAGTTTTTAGAGACCGCAGTATATATCATGCAAACAACTATTCAGAACATAAATACATTGAAGTAATTCCAATATTTTGTATACATATATAAAGTAACCGAAAATATCAACATTTAAATGGGTCCGTAAAACTTGAGCTTTGCCATGTATTTACACCAAGATAGATTTTAATATTTGTTACGATACATAAGACTCATCAGTGACGTTCATATAAAAATATTTATAAAGCCAAACAAATACAAAGCTGAAGTGGATTGAAGATTCAACATTCCAAAAAGTTGTGCCAAATACGGCTAAAGTAAACTGTGCCTGGGATACAAAAATCCTGAGTTTTTTGAAAATTTCAAAGTTTTGAAAACAGGAAATTTATAAAAATGACCACATAATTGATACTCATGTCAACACCGAAGTGCTGACTACTAGGCTGGTGATACCCTCGGGATCAAAACGATGGATATGAAATGCATATGGAGGTGATTATTTGCAAAAGTTACACCCTATAAAGAATACACAATAAAGACACTTGTTTACAAATATTTACTGGTATAGTGCAGCTTTGTACACATCCAATTTTGCAATATATTTCGGGGGCGAGATATCAACCAGCAGAGGCATCGACCCAGTGGTATAAATAGTTATCAAAGATACCAGGATTATAATTTAGTACGCCAGACGCGCGTTTCGTTTACATAAGGTTCATCAGTGACGTTCATATGAAAATAGTTATAAAGCCAAACAAATACAAAGCTGAAGAGGATTGAAGATTCAAAATTCCAAAAAAGTTGTGCCAAATACGGCTAAGGTAATCTATGCCTGGGATAAGAAAATCCTTAGTTTTTCGAAAAATTCAAAGTTTTGTAAACATGAAATTTATAAAAATGACCGCATAATTGATATTCATGTCAACACCGAAGTGCTGACTACTAGGCTGGTGATACTCCCGGGATCCAAACGATGGATATGAAATGCATATGGAGGTGATTATTTGCAAAAGTTACACCCCATAAAGAATACACAATAAAATCAAATGTTTACAAATATTTACTGGTATAGTCCAGCTTTGTAAACATCCAGTTTTGCAATATATTTCGCAGGTATGCAATGATTTGTTACACTGCATTGCTTTGTATACTTTGGGCAGGTATACATAAATATTATATATATAATTTATTTTCTTTAAATGCGGGCTCTATGCATAAATAGATGGATAATATTAATTTATCAATATTTTTCAGTATTGTCTCGCATTTCTTTGTGTCGTTTTGTAAATACTACTTCTAATTGCCTTAACATTGCATTAAACGCATTTTATAAAACTTAAGTCAATTTCTTATGCGCGAAATTCCTAAAATTAGAAATGTTCTAAAAGTTCGATTAAATATTTCTATCCAAACTAGAATGTGGATGTCATTGAATAATATCGTTCACAAATGTTTGGATTAAATTCTAACTACACGAGTCGCATCCACTGAAAACTTAATCAATTTCATATCTTACTAATTAATCAGTCGATATAGGTAAACCCTAACGTTACCGATACTTATTCCAACTTGCATTTTTGAGCTAAACTGCTGTATAGTTGTGTTGTAATAAAGTTTTAACTACTTTGGTATGCTTGTCTGTTAATCTGCATCTGAATTCTGTAAAGTTTGAATTATATGATAAATAATTTATAACGCAATATGACAGAAATGATCCTCGTGTGTTGGATCTAATATTTAGTAACATAATTTTTCGTTTAAAATATATGCATAGTTTAATAGGAATTTGGTCGGTGAAATTTCTTCAAGAGATACGGATTGAATCGAGATGAAACATAGATAATTTGTATATTTTTAAAAATAGTTTGCCAGGCCATGAAAGAATGATTAAGTTCACCATTAATCGAGTATTTTACAATAGAGATTTAACCCAACGACACTCGTAGAGGATAAAAAAGACTTCATTTGCAATTGAACAAAATAACAAAACCTTTATTTGACACTATCATTACGATAGTGTGATATTGTGATATATTTTAAAGGCATCTTTAAAAAACCAACAGCACTTAAAATAGATATAAGATAGACAAAAGCATGCAGCAACCCCTTTGAGGTTGAGATAGTTATAATTTATATATATCTGTTTGTCTTTTTTGTTTGTTGGCACTGGCGTTGTCAGTGTGTTTTCTATCTGTTATATTGACCGTCCCTCTGGTATATTTTGCCACTTTTCTATAACACTTGCACATTACCAGTACACATCCAATAAAATGATAATATGATAATAACTGACATGATATCACAGAGCACTCATTTCTACTTTTCATAAATTGATTGTGGGTACGATGAAGCGGTAGCGATAATCTTGTTATGTATTGCTAACCTATGGGGAATCGAGTGCATCAATTGAAATAAGGCAACAATTTATCACGAGAATACACTTAGTAATCAATACAACACACATAATATAAAAAAATCCATAAAAAGTAAACAAAACACTACGTAGCAAATTAAAGTCGGAACCACACCAGCCAAATCAAAAACTTGAATGAACTTATAATGTGTTCCAGAACTGTAAGAAGTTCCAGCTTGACAAATGGAGGCAATCGTGGTGCTCGTATAAGTAGTAATACGTTATTTTCATCGAGGTATACTAATCGAGAAAAAGTGGCTATGATGATTAGAATTTACCCGTGGTCATCTGTTACACAGATATTTCATAATAAACAAGTAATTAGGGAACGCATTCGTTGAGTACGGGAATGTGATGCTCTCCCTGTTGAATGGTTTTCTCTCTTTTTCATAACTTGATACAGGAGATTATCAGGAGGTATTGTTGCAACTTATCAAACTTCAAATAAAAGATACAATTAAGTATGCGTCGTATCTCGACTTACATCTAAAAATAGATAATGCAACAAGGGTGGATCAAATAAATTCATCATAGATACCAGGACTGAATTTATATATTTACGCTAGACTTTTACTGTTAAGTGGAATTTCTGTATCTTAGGTGACCACGTATGTGCTTAAAGTCCGCTTTTTTGTACATCATTGATACATATTTGTTACCGACTTATGTACACACGGTGAGCCACAAGGTGGCACCCGCAGAGGGTACAATAACTGCTTAACTTTTCCAGGTAACTGCTATCACGGTGACCCCAAGTATTGTTGCAGGTTTCATGTTGCTTGTTGGTTTTTTTCTTTATAAAACTAAAATCACAAAAACACAGAACTCCGATAATGTGATGTATAATTGTTTGTATTTATGTTTTTTTATTTTATGTTGTCAGTTTTTCTCCGATTCATGTGTTCGTGTTTTCTCTATTTTCTGTCTGTCAAGCCTATGTCTATATTTCTGTGCAAATTTTAAACAAATAAATTCATCATATTTATCACAAGTCTGATGTTGAGTCATTATACAAACTTATGAATAGCATTGTATATTGCTGTTTTAAACCGAACACTTTGAGGAAATCTAAGAATGTAAATCAGATAGAGTGCAATATGATTTTCAGTTCTCCTCTGAATATAGTAAACAAGGGAGAACAAGTGTGTCTGTGTAAAATTGGTTAACATGGATTCTTTGCGCAACGTTATGTATTAATTTATTAAGCTTGTTTGTTTTTACCTTCATTGGACACCCAAATTCTCATTATTTGAAACTGTACAAGATAAGTTAAAGAAATTATAACATATGAATCGTCTGAATAATGTCAATGATAAACAACCAAATCTATAAAAGGCAGAGGGAACACAAACCGTTGTGTTTTTAATAATTATAATAATTTTAAATTTGAAAGATTAGTTATCGATCAAGATCTTAACATATATATATATGAACACTGCAAATTGGCATCGTGGTACTTGCGGTAACAAAACGTCAAACATCATTGGAATGTACCTATCGTTAAGCCCTAATCTTATAGCATCATATACAAGTGTATGCTGGAAAAAACAAATTCATTGAAAGTCATAAATATATTACGTTTGCGTGCTGGAAAAAATAAATACCGGACCAAAATAAAACAGACCGAAGACAAAGATTAGCTTTATATCAGACAATTCGATTTTTTGTTTTACGTTAAATATAATATAATTTATTTCAATTAAGAATGAGAGATTATCTAACATTTGTCTTTGTATAACATGTATAACAAGCGCTAAAAAAATGTTGAAAAACTGGCTTTTTTAATGTGAATACCATCATCTTTTGCATTGTTGGTCATATGTTTTAAACTACATGCACAATGTTGATGGATAAGACGATGAACGAAACTAATATTCATCTTATGCGTTAGTATCAAGAAAATAAAACTAGTCCTGTAGAATGTAAAACGACGTATTTATGACGGTTATGTTTACTTTTCATTATTATTTGTTTTCATATATATATATATGACATATTTAAATATCGTAAGTTTCGTTTTGATAAATGTATACACACTTGTCATGTAAATTGTATATTTATTTTCTATCTTAAACATGTTAAATGATAACAACTGCTATTTCTATAGTCATCCACAAATCGCAGAGTTGAAGCATGGTTGAGCTAGAAAATAATAAAAGCAGCTTTACTAATAATATGCATTACATATGTCCGTGGTTTTTGTGTCTTTTTTGGTGAACATAATTGTGTCTCTCATTTCGATGAATAAAGGTAATAGAGAGTATTGATTTTGTTAAATTTGGTAAAATCTGTTTGTTTATAAGTTGGAACAAATTATGTTTCATGCGTCAATCACTAGAATATGTGATATGAGAAATTGAAAGCGGACTATTAACATGTATAAAGAAACAAAAATACACATAGCTATCTTACATTGAAATTCAATTTTTGGTTTTCGCGAGTACAAATGTAATGGTTCAATGTGTATTGTTTCTGTGTGCTGTTTTGCTTTGCTTCGAACCGATATCTTGAATCAAGCAAATTTGAAACACCAGTTAATACTGATATCTGCCCAAAAGCAGTAGGTTGTAATGTGTTCATTAATTACTTTCCATCATATTTGTTAATCATCTATTGATTTTTCAAAAATTGTTTCCCATTGTATCATGTCAATGACATAATACATAGTACATGTACTGACTATACGGCATCGGTTTCGCAGAAATGCTGTATTATTTGAAAGGCTTATACTTTAGTAAATAAATAGTTATCAAAGGTAACTACATGTTAAACGCGTGTTTCGTCTTAAAAAGACTTACATGTATTTACGGAAAAACGATTTCATTAAAAAGCATAACGTTACCGTTGCCATTTTAACTGAACAAGATAAGCATTGCAACATTATTGTCCCATTTTTTATGATTGAGGCCAAACTGTTGATAGGCTGATGAATAAATTAAAAAAAAAAAAGAATCTAAGCTTAGCTTTATTAGTTCTTCTTCAGAGATTTGCCACATAACATGCAGAGAGAGCATTTTAACACAAATACATGTTGTCTGAGTGCAATCTGACACACAAAATGCATAGTTTATAATAGAAGCAAAGTGTCGAAACAAGTAAATTGTTTAGTTTACAAATGTGCTAGAAAATTACAACTTTTGACATTCAAACATATCATACAATAAATAAAGGTAAAAAGAGCGTATATCGTGCAATTATGGCCGTCTAAAGTCATATGCGTTTAATTTGGTTGTAAACTCTGGCATACTCCAAATTAAAAAACAAAATGAACCTTAAACCGTTAGTTATTCCTAGATACCATTGAGCACAACGAAGACAAACTGAAGTAGTGTATTGATTAGTGTATTTTAAACCAGGTTTAATCCACCATTTTCTACATTTAAAAATGCCTGTACCAAGTCAGGAATATAACAGTTCTTATCTATTCGTTTTTGATGCGTTTTGTATTTTAATTTTGCCATGTCTTTATGGACTTTCCGAATTGATTTTCCTCTAAGTTCAGTATTTTTGTGATTTTACTTTTTACAACAGGAAGAAACTTAAGCTTCCTCTTGTTCGACTGTTTTTAAAATATTTTTACTTATTTCAAAAGTAGGATTTGGAAAACATACTTTTTCTAACGTTACTACATTGATCTTTGTTACATCCAATGCCGTCACAACATGCCGAACAGATGACAAGGTCTCCATGATCTGCTCTTTTACCAGTGCCAGTATTGTGAACGCTTTTGTACTCCTTTAACAGACGATCGCATGTCTGAAACATATCACAAGCTTTTAGATAAACCGTGTCTTTGATTTTGTTTGCATGGTACAAAGGTAATGTGTAAAAAATATCGTATCATTATATGATTTATCTTTCTTCTTTTATAACAAAAACCACGTATAATATCTTCTAGATCCCCAAAATGCTTTAACTGTAATGTGTAGTGACGTCTGCCTCTCTGGTTTTATTTTGTTTTTCATGCATCTTGTGCAATATTTTCAAAAAAATAGGTTGTTTACAGGATTATCGTATATAAAGTTGGCTTTGTCATCTAAATATACGCAAACACTGCTTATTTAAACAATCCATCAATAGAAATGTGTTATAAATTAGTTTACACTTATTTACATGAAAAGACATATTTATTTCTTTTATTGTATCGAATTGCAACTTGATATATCAATCCGGCCATTTCTAAATAAGTTTGTACATGATATGATTGTGTAAAATCGAAGATACGAAATAAACGAAAAACAAGTCTTCAACGCCGTCATTCAATATCCCTTGCTGTTGACATGTTAATGTGGAGTAGGAGTATAACAAATGTTGTAAATGTCATATAACTCTTAATTCAAATTATCAATAGACAATTTCCATAACATCAACCTTTGAATCCGGAGGTGTATTTTTTTAACAGGTTGCCTTCTCTGTTAGTTGAACATGCTGGTACTCGTTCATGTAAGAGCAACGTAAAAAAAGCTTTAAATCTGTACAAATTTCATGAAAAACATTTACTGTTTTATGTGTTTTATCTATACACGACAGAACATTCGGAAAATGAATTAACTTTCCCTAAAAATTGTACCTATTATGTTCTTTATTTTACTTCTGACGGTTGTTTATTGAATCGAGTACCAGCATGTCCTACCTAAGAGTAGGTTACTGTCGAAAATTATACAATCCAAAGTCAAAAATAAAAAAAGTAAAAATAGTTTGATCAAATTACAGCATGATATGGGTCAACTAAATTATTAATCATGAACATCAATCAGTTAAAGCAAACATATCATCACGGTAATGGTAAGTGTGATTTAATTTAGCAACTACATAGCTATTCAACTAATAAATGCTTTTCTTTTTTGATCATTGTAATGAACGACTAAAAAGAAATAATGTTGGGTCAGACAAAACACTGTATTTTTTATTCAATTTATTTCATATAATTTAATTGTTTGAAATATAGAATCACAATTCTTTCCAATATGACTTGTAATCAAGCACATCCTACATAATTGAATAAAATAGCCTTAAGTATAACTTACTTGGAACTTAATTTTAGTAACATAATTTCTCTTTTCTTAGATAGTTGTTCATATATCAACGCATAACAAACATCATCTTCCATATACACATGTTTTCCGTCAATTTTTTGTTGGTGTCTGTCTTTGTTTTTTTATTGATTATAGACACCTCATAGTTAATAGTTGAATGTGTATTTTTTTGGTAAAGTTTTACGTCACTAATATGAACAGCAATATTCCAGACATGCACGTTCTTCAGTCATTTATATAAAGGGGATGCTACTTTTCTATTCGACAAAGAAATTGTAAGAATTAAATAATCTTTCTAATAGATTATGGATGATAAATCTTGATCAATTGGTTATATTGGTCCAGTTTTATATAATACAAAATTTACTTACAGTTTTCTGCTCACAGCCGAGTTCATATTTTATAACACCACCAGTAAATATCGTATTAATTTTGCATACCTAAACAAGAAAACGATTTTTCTTATTTTTAAATTCTAAAACATAACATTATTTAATTTTTCGTCGGGGTTAAAAATCGAAAGTTTCCCGTTTTCTTAGTTGTGTGTCTCAATTATATTTCTAATATTTTAACGAAAAATAGACATAAGAAATACAACCATTATATTTGTTTTTCAAAGTATTTTCTTAAATTAGATATATTAAGTAGGATAGCAACTGACGCTTGATAACACCAAAATGTTTCGGAAAGAATTATACCGAATAGTTTTAGAAATCGATTCCACTGAGCATGTTTGGCGGACACTTGACTGGTCGTTGTATGATCAGTGACGCATGTTTGGCTGATAAATGAATGATTGGTGATCGATAACCCATATGGTCCGTGAGATACGTCCAATGAGCTATGTAAAAGTGGCAGTGACAATAGTAAGCGGGCGATCTCTCAATGTATCATAATTATTATTCACGGATCAGATGGATACATATATATTTTAAATTCATATGTGTAACGAAGTTTGCGGTATATCATTTTATATATCATCAGTGTGACAAGTCTTGCTAGTAGTCGTATACAAAGACTACAAACAGAACCATTGGACTGATTATTGACTCTAATTAACTGTTGTCAGTTAATCTTTGTTTTTACAAGTTCGTTTAGTAACGCTGCATATACATCAAGACTACCTTGTTCGGGTGAACAATTCAATCAAAGCCTGATTGCCGTAGAGTAATAGAGTTGCGACTTACAACAATATTATGTTTCTCGATTTTTTTAAAGAAATATCTGTAAACAAGTTTAAATTAAAAACTACGTTCAAACTTATGATTGCGTTGGATAATTATGCGAGTGCATGTAAAACATATTTCGTTGTAGAAGGGTCTAAATACATCACAAACAACATTTTCCAAAAGACTAAAAAAGTGAGAAAAAAAAGTATATTGTAACAAAACGCATTTGACTAACAGGTCGAACAATTGATGTTCTAAAACCCTGCTGGTTGCCATTGGCGATTGCAAACTGAATTGATCACAAGATGTAACAAAATGGATCTTAACATTTTTTTAATACTAAACAGAAAACAATAAACTTGCGTCTAAGATACTATACTGCAAACATGAGGTTCAAAAATGTGTACACCAGATCCGGATTTCGACAATTAATGTCTCTTCAAAGATGTTAGGAATCGAACGGTATTTGGAAGGCCACATAGTTTACCTCAAGTTAGGATAGACTCTTGAATTTAAAGAGTCAAAATAGGATGAACGGATCATAATATATTTGTTTATAATACTAAATTTTCAAGTTTGATCCGCATTTAAATTAACAAATCATTCATGCAGCCGAACTGAGGTATACACTACAAAAGAATCACACACCCATAGGTTTGCCGAAGCAGGCCAATACACATTTTACACTAAATCTAGAAAATGGTCGCCATTGAATGCTCAAAAAGTTAAGGATGATTCAAAATTAAAATATATAAAAGACGTTCAAAGTCTACAGGTTTTTGACTTAGGACAGACGGTAAAATGCGACGGTATCAAACAGATTTTATGAGCGCTCAACCTTTCCCATTTGTCTTTAGCCAATGTGTAACATGTAGAACTTAAACATCCACAATTTTGAGTGTCAGTGCCAAAGAATAAATTTTGGGGTCTATTACAAGTATTGCATCTGCAGCTGCTCCAAAGAGCCATGTCTTAACAATGTAACAAAATCGTTTACATGTATGTACTATAGTTGAGTTGAAATCTTCCTTTTCATTTGTCATGACAGTTCTAGCTATGACATTTATACTGAAATGAAGTTGAAAAAAAAAGAACCAACAATACTGTATACAATGATATAATAACGATATTTGAAAAACCGTTAAAGGGGCACTAGCTGTCCAAATAATATTCACCGATTTCAATCAAATTCTCATATTTGATATATAGGCATGTTAAACAGTTATCCATTTTTTTAAAAGTCTAAAATAAACTATAAACAGGGCACGAGCATGAAACTACGTAGCATCGTTTCGTGTATATTTTAGTCTAGACGCCATCTAACGTATTATCGAGGTGACCGCTAAAGTCTTCCTTATAATTATAAGCGATGTAAACATAAATATAGATACCTTTGTTTTATTTGCAATGTTGACATTCTTTTCCTTTAAATAACTTTACATATACATATTCACGTGTTATTCATCTCAAGCGAAGGAGTTAAATTGAAGTTCACATGACTACGGATTCAATAAGGTCGAATTATTCACTTGCAAGTGAATAATTCATAATCAATGCATTTTTTAAGCTTATTTTACAAAATCAACCATACTGGCTGCTTAAATCAAATGATTATTTCACTATTTGCATTTCATAAATGATTAAGCAACAAAAACAAATATTAGATTTTTAACAATATCTTAGCTATTTCACATTGAAAAAGAGGTACACAAAAAAGTATAGAAAATTTCCCGATTTTCACGCAACTCGATTTTCGTAACTTTTCCTACTAGCAATTAGATACACGACAACAAGTGAAGTCGTGAATCATCTTTCATTATCTACGTATCTTGCTTACAACCATTTTATGTGTTAATTAATTAGAGTTAAGGATCAGACAGTAAGGGAATTTCTGTATCACATTTATCTTTTGTTGACCGTTTCAACCGACATAAATTAACTAATATAGCATTTCTTCAGTGTTTTTAAATATAGATGACACAAATAATATAATTCAAAATGTGTTATCTATAGTCTCTAGTTGCCTAGTGTGCTACAAACATTCTACATTCTTATATGTCTGTTCAAAAACAGGAGTACAGGACTAAAGCCTGTAGTTTTGGAATTGTCGTTGGTTCATGTTTGTCATATTTCCTTTCATAAATATTTCTGTTTTAAATTAAACCGTCAGTTCTCAAAATTGATTTGATTCATATTTTTTTCTGTAGGGCAATTTATAACCGACAATACGGTTTGGATTCGTCCCAATGTCGAACTTCGTACGAATGCTTAATATTACGTACACCAACTTCATTGGAATTATGGTGGATTGTTGTCGCATTGGCAATCAAATAAAGGCAACAGTAGTATACCGCTGTTAGAAATTCATAAATCGATAGAGAAAAAACGAATCCGGGTTATCAACTAAAATTGAGGGAAGCGTATCAAATATAAGAGAACTAAGACAGAACAGAAACATAACATTACAATGTAACACACACATAAACGAACTATAATATAACAATCACCATTTTCCTGACTTGGTACAGGGCATTTTAAGAACAAAAATGGTGGGTTGAACATGGTTTCGTGGCATGCCAAACATCCCGCTTTAATGACAACGTATATTATAACATTAACATGACAACATTACATGACAGGACTACAATGCAAATAAATGAGAAAAAATAAAGGACAGACAAACACACGAATAATAGTCAAACCACGTCGTTTTATTGTTATGTAGGTACTGCAAGATATGAAGATTTATTGTATTATTTGATTTCGTTATGGCAATCAGGTGTTGATTGAATAATTACACCTAACATTGCTTTCATCGTGTGTTAAAAGAAGCAATACTACACAAATTTATAAATTAAAGATTAGCCGACAAAAGTAAATTACAGTCAGTAATGATGTCTTTCTATACGACTACTAGCAAGACTTGTAAAACCGATCGAAATTACGTATAAAATTGAGAAGAACATAACCCGTGTCATGCCAACAACTGGTTTTTGAATAAATGTGTTTAGTTCCTGTGCAAAGACTTTATAAGTGAATCAATATTAACTCCAAAATATGCAATCTTTAATGACCAGACAACAGTATGGTAACTATATACCTTCTTTATAAGTCCATTTAAAGGTTTTGTTAGTTTCTGAGGTGAATACCGACATTTTTGTACTTTATAAAGAATATTTCCATAAAAAATTGGATGAGAAATACCTGAACGTATAAGACGTCTGTATGTTTAGTTTTATTTACGAATGATGTCCTTATACCGATGATAAAATTTAGTAAATGTTTTGACTAGTTTGTGACATCGAAAACCCTCATGCAATAATTTTTCAGTAAAACATAATTTTTTCTCGTTAAAATCTAAAACATTGTTACATACATGATCGAATCGTACAAGTTGAGATATATAAACACCGTAAGATGGTGACAAGGAAACGTCACCATCTAAAAATGGATAATTAACAATAGGAAATGAAAAATCATCTATTTTATCATAAATTTAAGTATTAAGCTTCCTATTAGTGATATAGATATCAAGATCGAGGAAAGGGCAGTGGTCGTTGTTAGTATTGACTTTATTTAAAGTAAGTTCAACAGGATAAATGTCTTCAGTATACATACTGAAATCGTCATTATCATGATTATTGAGAGCCAAAATATCATCCAAATATCTAAAAGTAGTATTGAAATTGTTTATCAGATGTTGTTTCGACGGGTCGTTGCTGATTTTTGTCATAAATTGTAACTCATAGCAATACAAAACATGTCCGCAATAATTGGTGCATAGTTAGTCCCCATTGGAATTCCGATAACTTGACGATATACGGAATCTCCAAAGCTAACAAAAAGGATATCTAGTAAAAATTCAAGGGCATATATAGTATCAAATCATGTCCAATTGACATAGTTATTTTTTGTTTATTGCTACTAAAAAATTACCTAAAAGAGTTTGAACATATATATTCACATTCGGACTTCTTAAATGCCCATTTAATTAGGTGTGTGCATTTTTCTTAATGAGAATATGAGGCAAAATGGTATATAGGGTAGATAAATCACAGTTTTAAACAGTTCAAAATCACAAATATAAGCATGCAATTTATCAAATACTTTAAACGATTTCTTGACACTCTATAAAAGTAATTCATTCCACTATTTTTGAAGGCCTATGAATTTCTTTTAGTGCATTATTGTTAATGTTTCAAACCAATTGTACAAAATAAAATATTGATGTTTGCAATCAGTTATATTTAATGATAAAATTTGATAAGTTATCTCGTTGACGATATTAATAATATAAGGGGAAAGTACTTATTTCTTTTTTTTTCTTTTGAAATCACGAACCACCATTTAGTACTGTTTGACCATCTTTATTGGTTGATTTTTCACCAATTTTGATAAATATTAGAGAAAATATGCCGGAATTGAGTTTGTAATGTACATTAGATATAACTTTGCCATGCTCTAACCAATCAGAACGATTAGCTGTGTCTTATTTTATATTTTGCGTTTAATCTATTGAAAAGCATGATGCAAAACGGAAAACAATAGTACATGTAGTATTAATTGTGTTTCCGATTAAAGATCTGTTCGAGATATGGTTCTTACAATTTCAACATTAAATGTTTTCTATCACAATGATTTTTTGGGATGCTGCATACAAAACACCATTAATAAATTCTAAAAATTAACGAAGACAATTTTGATTTCTTGCCCTTTTTGCGTATTTTCCTTTTTTTTCTGGAAAAGAAGTGTTGATATTGTCATAGTTAGTTCTAGACTTATTTTGAAGTTGCATTTGTAACTGTTTTTCTTTATTAATTTCTTTTACCTCAGCTGGTTGGCATGCCTGGTCAACTGCACAATCTTTTGGATCGCCAACACTGTTACAAACGCCGCAAGTTTTTCCTACTGAACCAGGTGCTGCAGTAAAGATAATGTTCAGTTTAGAAACATTAAAAAGTACAATCACTAAAATATCAAACGGCAAGGATAATTCAAAACGAATAGATCCTAATCAAATGATAAAATCAAAGCGCAAACATATCACACGAATGGATTTGTGACTTTGTACCGGAATTTTCTCATGACGAACACGGTGGAGTAAACCTGGTTAAACAGCTAGCTAATCTTATCACGTGTATGACAGTCGCATAAAATATCATTATATGCATAACGCTGTGTGAACAAACCAAACAGACATGATACGTAAAAATGTATAAAAATTGAGTTGCAGCAGCCAATATTGTGTTATAATCTTAATCACTATAAAACAAAGTAACGCTTCGTCTCAAATTGACTTATAACTGAGCAAAATAGTCAGTTTCTTAATGGAATAGTAAAGAATGTTCTTTCATTTGTTTGTTGATATGATTCATATTATTTTGAAAAAAACCATTTAGAAATGATTACAAATATACGACTAGATAAAAGAAAGAAGTGACAATTTCTTTGATTTAATGAAATATCATAGGTATTATAATACATGTATGTGTAAATTAATTGTTTACAAAGCTTTGAACTCTTCGAATAACTTATGATTCCAAAGGAATAGATCAACATACCTTTTTTGACAAAAACGTTCGGAATTTAATGCCCTCAATGTACTTTAATTTCTTTCTTTGTTTGTAATCAACCTTTTGCAGTTTTAGCTTGAATGAGACTTTGGAAGGCGAAACGCACGTGGAACGTACAATTATTCTTATAGATAAATGCACGTCTTTTGTTTTAAAATCTGAACGAATTATTCATACGCATTAAAAGATTGACATCTATTTAAAGAGTGGATGAACAATATGTCAACATTTCAGTAGTTCGTACAATATAAATTTGTGAACATATAATTTTGCAACAAGTGATGATTATCTTTCAATTGTTTTTGATATAGCGCTGTGAAACGTGACCCACCTTGCTTGCATAAGTAACCATTACATGGAACTTGTGTACCATTATTAGGAGGACTATCACAACACTGTGAGCACCCGACAGTAGATCTCTTTGATCTTCTCTTTCCGAAAGCATTTGATAACAAATTACAAACCTAAATCAAAATCATACAAAGTATCATAGATTGAGACACCAACTAAGATTAAATGCAACGGAAATGCATTATAGCACTTCAATAACAAGATTAGTGACATGTCACGTTGTGTAGTATCTTCCTATAAGTGTTACTTCGAATATCCATCTCATTTATATAATGAAATAGTCACGATTGCAACATATGAATTTACTTTTTTTAGTAAATTTATATAGTTTAAAATAAATCAGTTCAGCCATTTTTTTATACAGATACTAGAACACACCCGTGATATCGCGGGTCCTTGACTCAATTAAAGTATATAACTATGCACAAGCCTTATTTTAGTATTAGTATTGTCATCTGATAAAGTCATGCCGATTATAAGATACACAGTTTTCTCTGCTTTCAAATCTTTCTGTTTGAACCCGTCGAACTGGAACTTATCAATTATTGGTAATATTAATTATTTGGAAAACAAAAGGTCCTGGAATGGAGTATTTTTTAATAAACAGCATTGTCCTATATTAGTTATAAATAAAGTTGAATTCTTTGATTCGCTGTTTTACGTCATGCCCGCTAACAAATTGAAAACTGTACCTATACGCCTTATTTTTAGTCCAGATTTTTAGTATTCGTATTGTTATCTTAGAAAGTCTTACTGATTAAAATACTACAATAGGTAATTATTTGACAATTTAGTAGTGTCAACCCTGTGATTATGACCCGTGTATTTAGCATATTCATCCTGCATACACCGTTTGTTGGTGCGCCTGTCAGTTGCGGAACGTACAGATAATGTAATAGGTAACGGGTGAATATACTATTGGTATCGGTATCGGACTCGACCCGGAACTTCTTAATTATTGGCAATATAAATTACGTGGAAAATAAAAGGGCCTCACAGGAGTGGTGTAATTTTTAATCTACACCTTTGTACTATATTAGTTATATATAAAGTTGAATTCTTTGATTCGTCGTTTTTACGTGATGACGGCTGACAAATTGGACCTCGTAATTTTAGTATTATAGATATTTGCTATGAAAAAACGTCTGTATTAAATCTGTCTTGCGAGAAGTCAGTGATGATTTTACTGCATGTTAGAAAAACACCAAACAAACGTTGTCAATAAAGTGAAATTAACATTTACAAAATCTTAGAGATCCTCTACTGAAATTAGAACGCTTGAAAAACTAAAGGCCGTACGGCTATCTAATGTTGTTAATGTTTGTGTCATTTTGGTTTCTTGTGGAGAGTTGTCACATCGTTAATCATACCACATCTTTTTTTTTATAAAGACAATTTCTGAAACAAAAAGATACCATCTCGAAATTCTATTCAAATTTAAGAATAATCAAATATAAATATTAGTATTCTCGGCAATCACATAAAGTTTGTCATTGGAGAGCATAGCAGTAAAATAAAATTGCTATTACATCTGAATATGCAGAATTGGTCTGACTCATTGTTGAAAGCCGTACGAAGACCTATAGTTTTTAACGTATATAACGTTCGGTCTATTTGCCAAATTACTAATTAGATATTTTCTGACGTAACAGAAGTATCAAATACATTGTAAAATAATGCACCAAGCATTCTGCTCATATTCTTACTTGTCTTGATCTACAACCAGCTGTAAATACAGCACTAAGATCTGGCAAAATATTCCAATCCAGGAAACATTCCTAAAAAAGTCATATTTTGAATCTTTATTATAGGATATTGAGCATTGAAGTATTGTAAAGTAAGTCGGACCAATCAAGAGTTTACATATTTCAATGTGCCTGTGTTTCATTTTTTATGTAATTATCTGTGCTGACTGTTCTTGCGTTTGTTTTTAATGTATTCTTGTCATATCATATTGTCATTTTAACGGTATTGGTAGCATTGCCAGATATCCGAGAGGTCTAGCTAGCTTAAAAACAATGTGCAACCCACCATTTTTGCTTAAAATGACCTGTTCAAAGTTTGGAATATATGGCTTGTGTTAATTAAAATACGTTTATAGATATACTTTGGCAATGCTTTTGTTGTAGTTAGGGTTTCTGTTGTTCAGTTGATTTCCTGTCAAAGATGATGTATTTGCCTTGATTTGAGTTTGTTTCCTGAATTTCTTTATTTTTTTGGTAAATCAAATTATGACTATAGAACAGCGGCATGCTGCTGTTGCCTTTATCTACCACTACGGAATTTTCATATTAAATAACTCATAAACATGATAGACATATTTTTGTGATAAATTTTTACAAATTTTGTCGTTATAAGGTTATAGAAATATATATACCTCAGATCCATCAGAACACTGAGCCACGGTGTTTAGACAGTCGTTTATATTGGCAGCATTGTTGCAATATAAACAAAGTAATCCTATAAAATTACATGAATTTAACTTTTATAATTATAATGATGTTCTTGTCCAAACTTTTTGAGACATTTATTCATTTGTTTCTCTGTCCTATATTTTCTCCATTTTATTTGTATTGTAGTCCTGTCATGTAGTGTTGTCATTTTAATGTTATAATAAGTGTTGTCAACGATTAACCGGTTAACCGGTTAACCGGTCGAACGACCGAATACCGAATACCAAAAACGCTAACCGGTTAACCGGACTTTTTTCAATTTTGATAGATTTGAAAGAAATTTGCATTGAAATCAATAAATAGTTATGTTTTATTTAAAAAATTTCGTCGTGGTAATTAATTTGACAGATCAATTGTCCAGTATATTGATTGCTATTGTTAATCCTTAAAACATAAAATTAATTAGAGCTCGGGCAGGATCTTAAAGAAACATAATTAGTATTACATGTTTTTTAACAGTAACTTTAAATCAGTGATGCGATTAAATTTTACTAATTACTTCATTATTTCGTTTTTGATCTAATATTGTGTAAACCTACATCTAAATGTGCAACCTCCGTAGTGCTAGGCTTAGTCTTATTTTTAACGAACTGCTATCTCAAAAATTAAGAAATGCAAATCAATGTGAATGTACTCAATGTATACATGATAGTACGAGTAACATACTTAAAGAAACAAGCAAACAAAGTAAAGAAACATGTTGTACGGTCACCTATAGTTGTTCATTTCTGTGTCATTTTGGTCTCTTGTGGAGAATTGTCTCATTGGCATCATACCACATCTTCTTTTTCTTAATAATTACTCATTTCAAATTGAAACGCTCCACATTATTTTCGGAGACAACAAGAGAAAAGGAAAGAATAATCGGTTTCAGACATATTCAATTCTATGAGATCAAGAAGTTTTTATTTCTTTTTCAATCTGAAGTTGGTACAACCGCTATATAGTTGATACGGTGTATTCGATTATTAAAAGTCAAACTTCGCTAGGAATCCTCACAGACAAGCCTTATAATGCAAAAGGACAAACTTTAATTCCATAAGCGTAAATTTATGACTTGGATGAAGGGTTGTCAAATTGACACTCATACCTCATCTTATCTATGTTTAGGGTACTATTGATAAAGCTTTCAAACACCAACTTAAACTACCGGTTAACCGGTTAATCGGTCGAACGATTATCCGAGTAACCGGTTAGGAAAAAGTGTACGATTTGACAACACTAGTTATAATTAACATCGCCATTTAAGTGGGATGTTTTGGCATGCCGCAACACTAGGTTCAACCCACCATTTTTATTTTAAAATGCCCTGTACCAAGTCAGGGAAATGACCATTGTTATATTATAGTTCGTTTCTGTGTGTGTTACATTTTTATGTTGTGTTTCTGTTGTGTCGTTTCTCTCAGTTTTAGTTTGTAATCCAGATTTGTTTTTTTTTCTATCGACTTATGAATTTCGAACAGCGGTATACTTCTGTTGCCTTTATTTACATATACAAGACAATATATTGGTATGTATCAGTGACACAAAATCACTTGCACAGCAAAAACACAAACAAACAAAGTATATTTTATAATATCCATAGTATTGTCGACTACGTAATTGATTGTTAATCAGTTAAATGAAAGACAATCAAGATAAGCTCATCAATCAAGATAAACACATGAAACAACAAAGACTGTGGTGAGTTGGTTTGTCTCCATGTTGAATTCTATGTTTCCTATCTAGTCTTGTAATGTACAACTTTTATATTTGTGCACAACAAGGAAACTGTGTTGCCACAATCAAACAGCACCTGTTTATCGAATATATAACTCTAAAATTATAAGTATTATGGAATCTTGGTTTCAAATAAAGAAAAATCCACAATAAAGGATTACTGCTAACAAGGGATTTTTTGCATCAATGTGCACGGATGGTATAATTCAGGTCAATCTTTCAAACATTTTACAGCTGCCATATTGGTTAAGTTAAATACTGTTGATTTGTGTCAAAGACGATTTCAGATAAGTTCTATTTGCCGCAACTTTCCTTTCAAAACTTGATAATATCGTTACCGAATTCGAAGGATCACAAAATATGTTTTAACAATATAAAGAAAACAACTGCAGTGTAAAATCTGTAAAAACGTCATGAGCACCTAGGATACTTTCATTTTGAAAAAAAGATATTCGTGTCGTTTAATCATAACTTTTTCTATACTGTGCAGTTTATCTTTTTGTCTTTTTTACGTTTTCGTGTAATGCTGATGTTGGTTATTTGTACTTATGTTTGATGTTACTGTTGTAATGTTTATCATTTACAGCGCTCTGTTTAGACATAGGTATACATCTGTGAATGTGTACGCAATGGTTATCAGCAAAATCTTTTTTTCTGGACATGGTATGGTACATTGATTTTTTTATATATAAATTAAGTTTCGGTTCTTATATCACAATCGTACAGGAATCTGATTTCTTTATCATGCAGTAGTGGTCGTCTGTTCCTGTACTTCATACGTGTTTCTCGTTTTTCGAATTCATATAGATTAGACCGTTGGTTTACCCGGGGCCCTTAGTAGCTTGATGTTGTGTGTGAGCAAAGGCTCCCTGTTGAAGGCCGTTCCTTGACCTATAGTGGTTTACTTTTATAAATTGATACTATGTATCATCAGGAAAAAACATCAATTCCTATAATGCATGAAAAAGATCAAATTGCAGTATTCTAAAATAATTTATCATATACTTATAGAAAATAATGGTATACCTCATGATAAAACTAATTTTTACAAATATTTATTCATTGAATTTGTGACATAGCCTCGTGATAAGACTTTGATATCAATTGCTTCCGGTTTTTATCAACTACTTCCGGTTTTTATCGATTGCCAATTCGACGTCAATCGGCAAATTCCGGAAAATACAACTCATAAGTACGTGTTTTATGTAAAACATAACAAAATAAGATATAAAAGTATTAGTAATCAGAAAAGTATATTATTTAAAAACAAATGCTTTTTTTCAAAGTTTTTGAAATTGTTTTTGTCTGTAGGTTTTCTACTGAAGAACAATGTATAAGATAAAAAGAACATAATATGTCCTTTTTCAGACCTCAATCAGCCCATGGTCAAAATCATCCCCCAAGCCTGTCGGCTTCAGGGCTTATAAGGGGTCTGATATGAAAAAAAATGCCATGTTATAATCTAATATATGGATATAGGAAGATGTGGTATGATTGCTAATGAGACAACTCTCCATCCAAATAACAATTCACAAGATTAAACTTTTATAGGTCAAGATACGGCCAATAAAAAAATAAGAGACAACAAGTGACATTTCCGATTTTCACAATTCTTAATAGTATTTATGACATTGAAAATATGAGATTTAAACAAATAGCCAATGAGAGAACTGTATTCAACATATTCCAAATGATATGGTATTTAGCAGTTATAGTTATTTGATAAAGAACAAATTCGTATTGTATAAATACCTAATAACTGACCCCACTTGACGAATCTAAACACTTCAAACAAGAAAAACAACAACCTTGCTCATAACAAAACAGAAACTTAAAAACAAAAAAATTCAGACAGCAACTTACCACAACCATTTAAAACTAAGTTTCATTCTACTTAGAGCCCTGACCTTCGTTATTGTTTATCAAATGTCAAAACGATCCTCAAAATAGTAACATATCAACATGCAATATAATAAACAATAGATTGTGTATTTGTCTTTTCAAATCTATAACTTACCATTTGCATCAGGTATATAACAAATCCCAACGATAATTATAGTAATTTCTGAAATTGAACATAAAAAGTATATGATAAGCAAAAGTGTCATTATCGCACCAATTATCACGCCACTGTAAATTAAGAAATTATTATGATTGTATTATTGTAATGGTTTGAAAATGGACAAATATGCGACAATAATTATTGCGATTAAAGAAAATATGCATTGAAATAAATGCATCAAATATCAAAATGCGCGTTCTAAGTGTTGCGATTGTATATGTATTATTTGAAGTAATGAAGACCTCGCAATTTCCTTTTTTTAAGTACGATTACAGCACTTGTAAATGTTTGTAAGTGTTGTGTCATCTTGCAATACACATCACCTGATATCATATATCTATCAAACATAACACACTTTTACAAATACGCGATGTGATATTCATAAGATAATTGTTAATGTAAATGACACTTATAGAAGAGCTGATTCACATTGCATCATTTATCTATTTGTTTTCGTTTCTTTTAGAATCTTTATCGTTTGAAATTTACAATATTGCTTTGATCGACATTCATCGCAATAAATCTCAATAAATTTCTTGTGTTAAAATAAGCATAACACTATCGTGTTCTTTTCAGGTTAGATATAAATTTATTAAGAAACAAAATATGTCATGCCATGCTTCGGTTTATTAATCTTTTTCAATATATAATAGAACAAAATGCACTGACGAAATGATGATATATCTTTATTGGTTGAAATTAACAAGATTTTCTTTGAGCGGCAATCCTCACAAATAGTTCTATATATACGACATCTTGTGTTAAAATAAGTAAAAATCGATCATAATCTAATACATTTAAAAATGACTTTATCTAAGAAACAAATCTGTCATGTCATGCTCTATCCTCATTATAACAAGGACATGCACTATAATTGCCAGTATCTTTATACTGAACCTTCACATGTCAAAATGATCATGATTATAATAACCATGAACAAGAAAACTTTGAACTTTGTATTTTTAGGCGTGTTCGAATGGCATCCCTTTTGATTGGATAAACGCCAAAATCCGAAATGAAACCAACATGAAATAGCAATAAACCGTTTCAACATGAAGAAATTAACAGATACATATAACACTTATCTAATTCATAGCGAGCAGTACCACTAACAATGTCTACTTTGATTTCACAACTAACATTGCAATTGCAATGGCAACGTCAATCACGTGTAGCCCATTTATTATTTGATTAAGAACATGGCTGTGCTTCCAAATCGAAATAAGAACGTCATATATTAGTTTTCATGATTGATAACTGTTTCCTATTAGAAATGTCTATAGTTTCCATCGAACATTTTTTTTTCTAAACTTGTATTATCTTTTGGTATTTCGACTTGTATATGATGCATGCAATACTTTAGTCAGTTGTGTTGAAGTGTGCTTGCATTGTCTATACTTGGTCCAACTATTGTCACAATAAAATGTAATTTCAACCATTTGAAGGAACTGAATTAGATTGAAACTAATTTCTTCTAGTTGTCTCCCATAGACCGCTAGTTGTTTTCCCGCGTTTCATGGGATATAGCCATTCAGCACGACAGGGCCGACTCGACTAGACGTGTTTCTCAGTTATAGTAAATATGGATTCCGATACACCTCATGAAGAAATATCTTTGCGGACAGTTTTAGACGCAGTTAATCGTCAATCGCAGGATATCGAAGTTCTTGTTGACACTAAGATAAGTGAAAAGATAAATATTTTGCGCGACGAAATCCATGGCACAAACCAGAGCATGAAGTCTCAAGTTAAGAAGCTGAAGTCGGGCTCCCAGTACAAATGGCGTTCGAAAGGTAACAAAATTCAGTTAATTACAATACAGAAAACCTTGAAGATTTAACACAAGCTATTTGGGCTATTGACAATGGCAAAGTTGATTATGCCAGAGACATTGTTGCATACTGTACAGATAGGCTTAAACATAGAAGCTAAAAAAGATCGCGGATACTTCTGATGGAGGGTGGGATACAGCTCGCCAGTACGAGGCAAACCCAATTGCTAGCGATTCTGAAGATGATTCCAAGATTACCAGGGCTGAAAACATGGCCATTAGGAAGAGTAAGAGCAAACCAGCAGCTAAACAGCAGCAGATTCCTGTCACCGCTAGCTCTAGTTTCAACTCTCAACAGCCCTTTCGAGGGGGCCAGCCGTCTTGGTATGGAGGTTTCCAGTATGCCCAGGAAAATCTCAACAGGGGCCATGCTTCAACTGTGGGTCGTACAAACACTGGAGAGTTAACTGCCCCTTCCAAAACAACAAGACAGCAGCACCAAACAAATGAAACTAGCTTTGTAAAAGATGAGTATAATTTTGACATTAGTTCTTTAGATAACGAGTCTGCTCAAAATTTTACACATGATTATTACGAATATGAACAAGATGGTACTGAAATTATTGTTAAGGGTAGGCTGAAGGAAAATATACAATTTTGGATAGATGTTGGTGCTTACGACTATATAATTGATACTATAAGAGATGGTTATAAGATACCATTTTATTCCATTCCTCCGTCTACGTATTTATTCAACAATTTATCAGCTTTGAAAAATTCCGATTTTGTACATACAGCTATTCAAGATTTATTACATAGAGGGTTAATAGTTCAGTTTGACCTGCGACCTTTTGTTGTTAATCCTCTTACTGTATCAGTTAAGTCTAATTTAAAGAAAAGATTGATACTTGATTTGAGAGCGGTAAATAAACATTTATGGAAACAGAGCGTTAAATTTGAGGACATGAGGACTGCTCAACAGCATATTAAATTGAATTATTCCATGTTTAAGTACGACGTTTATTCAGCTTATCACCATATTGACATTTTTGAACCACACACAGAGTACTTAGGTTTTTCATGGATCATTAATGGCTGTCCTACATTTTTCAAATTTCTTGTTTTACCATTTGGTTTGAGTACAGCTTGTTTTAATTTTACTAAATTGACTAGGCCACTTGTAAAGAAATGGCGATCTGAAGGTAAGCAAGTTATAATGTATCTTGATGATGGTTTGGGTATAGAACAAGATCAAGAAATGTGCAAGATTGTGTCAGAACAAGTTAAGCTAGATTTAGTTAGAAGTGGCTTTGTACCTAAAGCAGAAAAGTCATTGTGGGAACCTACTAAACGTTTGGTTTGGTTAGGTACATATATTGATACAGAATATGGTTTTTACAAAATACCAGATAACAGAATAACTAAGATGATAGATTCTATTGATGACATTATATCTTGTTTGACTGGGCGTAAAAGCGTGTTTGTGAAAAAAAGTTGCATCTGTTGTAGGTCAGATAATATCTACATACTTAGTTATAGGAAATTTAGTTTATTTAATGACTAAACATTTAACTATAGACGTGAACACATCTGCGTCTTGGTATTCTTATATTAAACTTTCAGAATCTAGTATTGAACAGTTTCAATTCTGGAAGCTGTATATAAGTGAAGTTAATGTAAAACATTTCAGTGTTGATGAATCATGTCATAGTATTATCTATAGTGACGCTAGTGATACAGGCTTTGGTGGTTATATTGTAGAAGCACCACAAAACATTGCACATGGTATGTGGGTTGAATCAGAACGTAGTAATAGTTCAACTGTGAAGGAACTTTCTGCGGTAAAGAAAGTTTTGCTGTCCTTAATTAACATTATATCCGGAAAAAAGGTTAAATGGTTTACAGATAACCAAAATGTTGTGAGCATTGTAAGCAAAGGAAGTACTAAAACTATTTTACAGAATTTAGCATTAGACATATTTTATTCAAGATTTTGGACTGAAAATTCTTCTGGTATTGATGCGTTTACAGTAGATTGGTATGGGGTTAACGGTCTTTTTGTACCACCTGTATTTCTTATAACACGTGTTATTAATTACATGAGACAATGCAACGCTGTAGGTACATTGATTGTTCCTTGCTGGCCATCCGCAAGTTATTGGCCTATGTTATGCCCAAATGGGGGCGATTTCACAGATCAAGTTATTGCATATGTAGAATAACCAAGCGGTAAGGAGTTTTATACTCCTGGTAAAAGCAAGAAGGCCATTTTTGGTAATACTGATCTTACTTTTAAGATGTTAGCTTTGAGGCTAGATTTCAGAGTATAATACTGATATGTATGAAGGTTGTAAACCTATTTTGTTTATGAAGCTGTTAATGCTTATCTGGATTTTACAGATGATATGTTAAAGGCTGTATTAGTGCCTTGTTTGTGTACTAACGTTACAATGCATATCTGAATTGGTTTCAGATTTTGGCATTAAGGCTTTAAATGGCCTTGTTGAGAACTAATATACTAACAAATACAAATGATTATGATCAGCATTAAGATTATAGTACATAGTCTTGTGAGATGTACTAACTAGTATTTTTCTGTTGATAGTGTCTTACATTTAAGATACTGTTATTGTTTAATTATTGTTTATACATGTATTTTTGCAGGCCTATGAATCTGAGATTAATTTTTTGCCACCAGCTCTGCATACCAATGTTGATGTTCTTATGGATTTACTTGCGAATCTAAAGCTGACAGTACCGTTAAAACTTATCATGCAGGATTTATCCATTGGAAAAAGTGGGCTGTTCATAACGGTATAAGTCGTTGTGATATTTTACCGGCAAAATCTTTGCACGTTGCACTATATTTATCTTCATTAGTTCAGAACAGTCACACTGCTAGTCCGGTTATTTCAGCATTTTATAGTAAACAATGGGCACATCATATGATTGGTTAAACGTCTCCTACCGAAAATTTAGTTGTGAAAAATGTTTTAGAAGGTGCAAAACGCCGATTAGCTACTCGAATTGAGAAAAAGGAACCAGTTACTCCTGAGCTTCTATCTAACATGTACAGTTCGTCATTTGAGGAATATAATGTTATGTCACAGCGTTTTATATGTGCGTGTTTACTAGCTTACTCAGGTTTTTTGAGAGTGTCCGAGCTATTAAAGATACGGAGATGTGATATCATTTTTGAATTAGGTTATATATCTATATTTATTCCGAAAAGTAAAACTGATATCTATCGTGATGGCAATTCTGTAGTTATAGCCTGTATGGATTCAGATATGTGTCCAGTTAAGAATTTAAAGTTATATTTGTTGTGGGCTGATATTTCGCCGGAATCAGAAGAATTTATTTTTAGAAATTTAACAAAATTCAAGGATAGATATGTTCTTCGGAAGGAAATAAACCACTGTCTTATACACGTATGAGAGAATTATTTATTTAAGCTTTTCAACCATTTGTGTCAGATATTAAGAAATATGGATTGCACAGTTTACGTTCTGGTGGAGCTACAACTTGCGCTAATTTAGGTTATCCGATCGATTGTTCAAAAGACATGGCAGATGGCGTTCATAGACGGCCAAGGACGTTTATATTATAGATTCTTTAAAAGACAGATTAATTGTTTCTGAAAATTTAGGTTTATAACCTGGTATTGACTTTTTATTTTCAAAGTGAACTAAGTTCTATAAGCAAGATAAAAAATTTATTTCCCGTTCTTTGTTTTTCAGCACATGGCACTGTCGTGTGGGTATTCAATTTGAACGTTAGTTTGGTTTTTTATTAGTATTATGTGCTTAGAGTTGGGTAGTCTATGGGCGTAGTTATTGTGGAAGAAATGTAATTTTAACCGTTTGAAGGAACTGAATTAGATTGAAATTAATTTCTTCTAGTTGTCTCCCTTAGACCGTTAGTTGTTTTCCCGCGCTTCATGGGATATAGCCATTCAGCACGACGGGGCCGACTCGACTAGACGTGTTTCTCAGTTAAATTTTTTATCTTGCTTATGTGAATTTATTTGATGTTATATGAAATGTTTTGATTTCAGTAGTAATTATGAATTACTTGACTATATTTTGTCGACATGATATTATGTCTCATAATGTGCAATTAAAATCAGCACATGGCACTATTGTGTGGGTATTCAATTTGAACTTCAGTTTGTTTTTTTATTAGTATTATGTGCTTAGAGTTGGGTAGTCTATGGGCGTAGTTATTGTGGAAGAACTATTATGTCTATCCGTCTGATTCGTTCAATTTTGTCAACATAACTGAACTTTTAAACTGTCATACAAGTTGGCGGTTTAGCAAAGTATCAAATCAGATTAACGTTTATAAATGCTTTTTCAATATATAACATTCACGTTGTGATGAAAGAAAACTTCGAAAGAATGGTTCGGACATTCTGTTTCTCCATTTTATTTTTATTTTTTAAACTTGACATTTCTCATTTCCAAATGAAAAGTTTTTAGCTCCAAGATCATATTTTTAGTTTAAGATTGGTAATCTTCCCAAAGTTCGTTTTTTGACATTCTCAAAGATAACTTGGAACTAAGAAAAAAACAATTTTCGAGAGAATAAATGATCGTTTAGTAAATGTCATATAGGAATGATTATTTTTCAAATTTGAAATTAAAAATGACATAATGAAATGTTCAATTCTAAAAATAAAATTCCCAGTCTTCTATACTAAAACAAAATATGCAATACATACCGATCGCAGTAAGACGTTTCCAGTTCATGTTAATGGGTTTATCTTTAATTGATCACAACACTGTAAATAAATATGGAGGACAGCTTAAATATTTTACCCTAACACCAATAAAAAAAATATTGTATATTTAATTTAAAAAATAAATGATTAATTATAATGTTTACATTTTTTGCCTCGACAGCTTTTGTAGCAAAGCAAAATTATTCAACTGTATATGTTGATTATATATAATTCAGACGAAAGAGGTACGTGTTTATCACGAAGAGAAACTATCATTTCAGACTTTAGTGGAATCGTTTTCAGTCATTTCATCATTATTGCAGGTCCATTAAGGGAAAATTATCAATTTTGATAATAACATATTCCTATTGTTTAATATAACACTAATCAAATTAAAAAAAAATGTGGCTTTTACACAAAATTCACAAGAACAGTTTTTACATTGTACAGAATATAAAACGTATTATCCTGTTAGTGGTTTTAAGTCGCATAGAATGTCCAACCTAAGGATACGAAAAGAAGTTAACGATACCAAGTAGACATTCAAAACACATTGATCGTAGAAAACGAAAACGCCGTGGCAATAAACGAAAAATGACGGGTGTGTACACTTGTGTTCGAATGCATTAGTTCCTGCTCTAGCTAATGCGTTTTAATTGTTATTCTATTTCTTACATAGAAATAGAATATATAACACAACAAGAGAAAAGATTGGCTTCGTCCGAACTGTGCGTTTTGACGGTTTTATATTATGACTTTGTTTTTGTTTTGAACAACGTAGTTATCGCCATAGATACTGGTTGAACTTGACGCGAAAAGTTTGAGATCAACATATGTTGTCAAATTGAATTTGAACCAAATCTTGATAAGAATAAAGATATATGTCATTGACCTTTATAAGATATACAGTGACCTTTATTATTTATCAACTCTTTAACGTTATCAATGAACATGTGCCATTAAGGTACCACAGACAACAACAATGATAATATATGTAAAATGGAAAACGATTTAAAAATAACATTTCAAATTATAAAAACATGATGAAAAATACAATTAAGGTTTTTTTTGTTAAATCATACACATATGAATTTTTCATGACCAGTATCATAATCAAGGTAATCTCAACATCAGTATCGATATCTTAAAACATTACAATTTTTTAACTGACTAATTACCTACAGAATGACCACAAAGTTTTTTTTTAAGTAGATTAAGGTGTTACCTTGAATATAAAAGAAAGAAAAAAATAATATTGCGGCAATAAAACAAATACGGCTAATAGTATATCTAATCATTTACAGCAGTTTTGTTTATTGATTTACGCAAACGATTTAAAACTAAGCATTGTAAGGGACAACAATAAATGGAAGTTTTTTACAACCTTGACTGGCTATACAGCCCTTGCACGGTCGGTTGTTTCATTATAAGGGGAGAAAACTTCAATAATCAAACTTTATACAGGAATGTACATTCGTAAATTAATGATTTGCTTTTTTTTCTAATATAGCAAAATAAGTAAAGACAAAGAAAATAAGTATTGTATCCCTGTTTTTTATATTCTTATTATTTATTTCAAAATGTTATCTTGTATGCAAATTAAACTGCTGCTCCATATCTACTATTAACTATGTTTATGTGCAAAACCTCAACATTGAAGCAAATTTTTGAAATACGAATTTGTAATTGTATTTGAAAACAACATGTAATTAATAAAATATTTCGCAATTAACTGGTTACAGAAAAGTATAAACCATTCTGTCATGCTTTTCTTTATACCCTCAGTATGCTTAATATATTTGTTTGGTTGTGTCATTACCGAAAACATTACGATTTTTGCACTTTATGTTAAAACATTGTGTAAATTCACATTGCGATAAGACGTGTCACGGTACTTGTCTATCCCAAACTCATGTATTTGGTTTTGATGTTATATATATTATTCTCGTGGGATTTTGTCTATGTGTGTTACATTTTAGTGTTATGTCGTTGTTCTCCTCTTATATTTAATGCGTTTCCCTCGGTTTTAGTTTGTTATCCCGATTTTGTTTTTTGTCCATGGATTTATGAGTTTTGAACAGCGGTATACTACTGTTGCCTTTATTGTATACCCGCAAAAAAAAGAAAAGCATAAAGCAGTTCGTTAGTGGTAAACAATTCAAAAAGGTACTCACAAAAATAGAATAATATCTCCTTGCTAAAAATATGAATAAGAATAATTTGAAATCGGTTGTTCCCTTATCTATTATTTAAATATCGATCACCTCGTGTCATTCACATGTCCTACTTTTATATTATCTCATCATAACAGGTTTATTTTCAAAACATTTTTTAAATATTAAAACACCTATGCGAAAGTATAAAAACGAAAAATTAACGAAATTTTTAAAAGTTTGCTTTTTATTTGGAAGCAGATTTGAAATTACGTTGCTTTACGATTAAGCTATACGCTATACGCACACTTTCGTGATTACCTATCCCCTCTTTTTCAAATCGATGTTGCACAACTTTTTGAAAAAACTCAATGCAATTTGGTAGGAGGTACATTGGCTTGAATCCCCACCAAGGACTAATGATTTATAAAACATTTATGAGCTTTAACAGTTATTTCATACTTTGTATTTATTTGTTAATGTATAGTTTAATTGTGTTTTAAAAGGCACAATTTATCTCGAAATTATGTTTTTGTACAGAGGATATTAATGCTAGCACTTACAAGATGAAATTTCGGCAATTTAATGAGGTCAACCGTTCGAATCCAGTCGCATTAACATAATATGTAAATGAGGGACGAAGCATACCAGAGGGACAGTCAAACTCATAAATCGAAAATAAACTGACAACACCATGGCTAAAAAAGACAAACAGACAAACAGTAGTACACATGACACAAAATAGAAAACTAAAGAATAAGCAACACGAACCCCATAAAAAACTAGAAGTGATCTCATGTGCTCCGGAAGGATCAGCAGATCCTGTTCCACATGTGGCAGCCGTCGTGTTGCTTATGTGATAACAAATCCGGTAAATAGTCTAATTCGGTAGGTCACATTCATGAAAGGGAAGGGGATTGTAGTTACGACGTCAGGAACATATCCGATATCATTTGTGAAACGGTAATTCCATAACAGTCAACCAACTCGTGATGGCGTCCGAAAAATTAACGAAGGGATGATTTAACTTCACCATTTGGAACGCTTGGTTTAATAGCTTCCTTGTGAGTAGTAACCCTCTATCAAGAAAATCATGATAGGAAATGTAAGCACGGGAATATCGTATCAATTGGGAGATATATACCCAGTATGCAGGTGCTGCTGAAATGTTGCAAATCATCTCTTTTGTCGTAAATTTTTGTTTTCAACCGACACACATTGTCAATTTCGAGATGTAAGTCAAGATATAAGGCCGACTTAACTGTGTCTGTAGTATCCTTTATATATAGCTCGATGGGATTGATGCGTTCAACATAGTCACCAAATTTTTAATTATTTATGGAAAGAACATCATCTATAAAGCGGAAAGTAGAGTTAAAGGATATTGCTAACTTCTTATTCTTCTTCCTAAGAAGTTCATATATGAAGTCAGCCTCATAATAATAAAGAAACAAGTCGGAAAGAAGAGGGGCAGAATTTGTACCCATTGGAATACTATTACACGATGACAGAGAGTTAGATTGTATGTACTCTAAAAGATCTTTGCAATTTTTAAGTATCCACATCTGATTCACGCCATCTCTAGAATAGACAGTTTCACAATAACTTTGAAGCCTGTCTTTGATTGCTGATACAATAGATGTTAATAATTTAGAAAGAGGTTTCGTGGATCACTTGGAAGACCCAGCAATATATCGTTGTTCGTAAGGACACTTATGTAACCTATACAACCTTTCAACTTCAAAAATACAAGATGAGTTGACATATTGTCTTCTTTTTGGCATGTTCCTATCGTGTTTTGTGGTATTAATTTCTTTGTGCTTATTAGGAGATGATGAACATTTAGACAGTATATCTTTATAGTTCGATGAGCATTTTTGAGGTGTTTTAGATACCTTGAAATTGTGCTTCCTTTAGTTTTATTCCTTGCAAATTTACTATTGGTCCTACGTTTTTGTGCATACCACTAGAACAAGGGACTCGTGATGACGTTTTAAGTTTTCTATGTGGTGTCTTGTGTACTTTTATTCATCTGTGAGTCTTTTTTCTCTTTTAGATATGGCGTTTATTTTCGATTTATGAGTTTGACTGTCCCTTTGGTAACTTTCGCCCCTCTTTTAGCCTTTCCATATCATGGATACATCTATCGTAAAACCTTCATAACCAAATAAGGATAAAAAAATATATTTTTAGTTCTTTTTGAAATATATACGTCGTTTACAAGCTGGAAGATAATTGTCTCGCTGGCAATTATACTGTCATTGAGGTTAGTTGAGTGTGTACCGCCGATGTGTATCCAGTTACATGAGGAAAATTATGCAACTGTTCCTCTCTTTTTTTTTTTAACAAAAGTAAAGTGAAGTCGATCCTGTTTTTTATTTGAGTGAAATTACATGGTGAAACCAAATCCATGTCGCATTGTTTACAGTTTACTTTGATGTGTACACATGTAAATTATCGAGAAGAAACGTAATTAAGGTAGCACAATACAAAGATTTTATAACTCCAACTCCCAAGTTTTAAAATGCTGTAACTTTCTTAATAATGCTTGAAAATTTATAAAAGTGATAGTTTTGGATATCTAACAGATTACTCTTTGAAATAAATGCAATGTTAGTACTATGCAACAATTATGTAACCAATTATAATGTTAACTGTGTCTAAAATATTTTTCACCAAATTTCCACTTTCAATGAAATTAGCTTCTGCATAGGTATCCCTAGAGGGTTGATTTTATTATATGTTGTTCCCATGGCCATTATCTACAAAAGGGTGTCTCAGATAGAATGTATAGAACAAATGTTACACCTAATTAAACATTATCTTCTTTTATGTGGTTAGGATGTTTACACTAATTAGAGATTTATGAGAGAATGGAATACCATAGAGACAATCTGAGACACCCTTTTGAAGCCCATGATGAGTTGATTACGATTTCGTTTAAATTTTCTGTATAGTTAAAAAGATGATAGAGCGAAATTCATTCAAGTGAACTTACCCAGATTTTGCCACTAATTACATAATAATTGATTACATAATGATTGCATAATAAAAATAGTGCATTCACTTAGAGGATTAATCTTTTATCTATCTATATATACCTCTTTTTTTTATTTTCTATGCATTCATAAGAAAGTTACAGCATTTCAAAGGTTAGTGATTTGAAGTAAAAAAAAATCTTTGTATTGTGCTACCTTAAGTGTTAAACTTTATAATATTTTCCCAACTTTATGACAACATGGAGTTTTGACTAAAGAGATATTACAGAAATAAAGATAACTCGTGAGTAACTGATGATGATAGCAAGTTGAAATTAACATAACACATAACAGTCAATGGTTTTCATCTTTCTGTACAATGTTAAATGTGAAAGTGCCGCCAGTTATTTAGGCATTGTGTGGAATAAGACAACTGCTCCTTGAACATTCTGACCTCAATATCCAGACCTGTGTCTGAAGAGACACATACAGAATTTGAGGTGAGTGTTGTAACATTTGAAGCTGAAAAGATACATTAGTTCCTTCTTCTTTCATTATCTGCTCATTTATATAGCTTTCAAGACTCTATACATTTCCATGACCAGTAACTGACATAATTTTCAGCAGATCTACCCCACAGTGGCCTAAATGCTGTATTTTGTGTAGATTTTTGACAGATCTTAACTTTTTGATATTCTAGACATCCATGATGCCAGCTTATTTTTCCCAATAGGCTTGAAAATATGACAGATACAAAGAACATTTAAACGCAATTTGTATGCCACTGATTGATATATATTGAAAAGCAAAACTTTTAATTAAGGTAAGTTTAAACCAAAACATTACTGGTGCGTGATTAAACCTTTTTTTTACATAGATTGAAATAAAACTAGATAGAGGCACGGCAGGAAATCCTCGATTTACGCACATAGGCAAATATTTGGTAGACATAAGCTTTGTATATGCTTTACATTTATTTGCAGGTGTTTCCGTTTCTTTATACATCGTAAATGTTAATATGTAATAGAGTTTCCTTACTACAGGGTAGTTTTTAGAGACCGCGGTTTATATATCATGCAAACAACTATTCAGAACATAAGTGAATTGAAGTAATTTCAATAGTTTGTATACATATATAAGGTAACCGAAAATTTCAACATTTAAATGGGTCCATAAAACTTGAGCTTTGCCATGTATTTACACCAAGATAGATTCTAATAGTTGTTACGGTACATAAGACTCATCAGTGACGTTCATATAAAAAAAGTTATAAAACCAAACAAATACAAAGCTGAGGAGGATTGAGGATTCAAAATTCCAAAAAGTTGTGCCAAATACGGCTAAGGTAATCTGTGCCTGGGATACTAAAATCCTTAGTTTTTCGAAAAATTCAAAGTTTTGTAAACAGGAAATTTATAAAAATGACCACATAATTGATATTCATGTCAACACCGAAGTGCTGACTACTAGGCTTGTGATACCCTCGGGATCAAAACGATGGATATGAAATGCATATGGAGGTGATGTTTTGCAAAAGTTACACCCCATAAAGAATACACAATAAAGACACATGTTTACAAATATTTACTGGTATAGTGCAGCTTTGTACACATCCAATTTTGCAATATATTTCGCAGGTATGCAATGATTTGTTGCACTGCATTGCTTTGTATACTTTGGGCAGGATTATTAATTATTATATATATAATTTGTTTTCTTTAAATGCCGCCTCTATGCTTAAATAGATGGATAATATTAATTCATCAATATTTTTCAGTATTGTCTCGCATTTCTTTCTGTCGTTTTGTAAATACTACTTCTAATTGCCTTCACATTGCATTAAATGCATTTTATAAAACTAAAGTCAATCTCTTTTGCGCGAAATTCCTAAAATTAGAAATCTACTAAAAGTTCGATTAAAATTTTCTATCTAAACTAGAATGTGGATGTCATTGAATAATATCGTTCACAAATGTTTGGATTAAATTCTAACTACAAGAGTCGCATCCACTGAAAACTTAATCAATTTCATATCATACTAATTATTCAGTAGAAATAGGTAAACCCTAACGTTACCGATACTTATTCCAACTTGCATTTTTGAGCTAAACTGCTGTATAGTTGTGTTGTAATAACGTTTAACTACTTTGGTATGCTTGTCTGTTAATCTGCATCTGAATTCTGTAAAGTTTGAATAAAATTGAGAATGGAAATGGGGAATGTGCCAAAGAGACAACAACCTGACCATAGAAAAAAAACAACACGTCTATATTATATGATAAATAATTTATAATGCAATATGACAAAAATGATCCTCGTGTGTTGTATCTATTATTTAGTAACATAATTTGTCCTTTAAAATATATGCATAGTTTAATAGGAATTAGGTCGGTGAAATTTCTTCAAGAGATACGGATTGAATCGAGATGAATCATAGATAATTTGTATATGAAAGAATAATTAAGTGCACCATTAATCGAATACTTTACAATAGAGATTTAACCCAACGACACTCGTAGAGGATAAAAAAGACTTCATTTGCCAATTGAACAAAATAACAAAACCTTTATTTGACACTATCATTAAGATAGTGTGATATTGTGATATATTTTAAAGGCATCTTTAAAAAACCAACAGCACTTAAAATTAGATATAAAAGGAGACGAAAGATACTAAAGGGACAGTCAAACTCATAAATCTAAAACAAACTGACAACGCCATGGCCAAAAATAAAAAAGACAAACAGAAAAACAATAGTACACACGACACAACATAGAAAACTAAAGAATAAACAACACGAATCTATAAGATAGACAAAAGCATGTAGCAACTTCTTTGAGGTTGAGATAGTTATAATTTGTATATATATATCTGTTTGTCTTTTTTGTTTGTTAGCCCTGGCGTTGTCAGTTTATTTTCTATCTGTGATATTGACCGTCCCTCTAGTATATTTTGCCACTTTTCTATAATACTTGCACATTACCAGTACACATCCAATAAAATGATAATATGATAATAACTGACTTGATATCACAGAGCACTCATTTCTACTTTCCATAAATTGATTGTGGGTACGATGAAGCGGTAGCGATAATCTTGTTATTTATTGCTAACCTATGGGGAATCGAGTGCATCAATTGAAATAAGGCAAAACTTTATCACGAGAATACACTTAATAATCAATACAACAGACATAATATAAAAAAATCCATAAAAAGTAAACAAAACACTACGTAGCAAATTAAAGTCGGAACCACACCAGCCAAATCAAAAACTTGAATGAACTAATAATGTGTTCCGGAACTGTAAGAAGTTCCAGCTCGACAAATGGAGGTAATCGTGGTGCTCGTATTAGTAGTAATACGTTATTTTCATCGAGGTTTACTAATCGAGAAAAAGTGGCCATGATGATTAGAATTTACCCGTGGTCATCTGTTAGACAGATATTTCATAATAAACAAGTAATAAGGGAACGCATTCGTTGAGTACGGGAATGTGATGCTCTCCCTGTTGAATGGTTTTCTCTCATTTTCATAACTTGATACAGGAGATTATCAGGAGGGATGAACATTTATTTATTGTTGCATCTAATCACACTTCAAATAAAAGATACAATTAAGTATGCGTCGTATCTCGACTTACATCTAAAAATAGATAATGCAACAAGGGTGGATCAAATAAACTCATCATAGATACCAGGACTGAATTTATATATTTACGATAGACTTTTACTGTTAAGTGGAATTTCTGTATCTTAGGTGACCACGTATGTGCTTAAAGTCCGCTTTTTTGTACATCATTGATACATATTTGTTACCGACTTATGTACACACGGTGAGCCACAAGGTGGCACCCGCAGAGGGTACAATAACTGCTTAACTTTTCCAGGTAACTGCTATCACGGTGACCCAAAGTATTGTTGCAGGTTTCATGTTGCGTGATGGTTATTTTCTTGATAAAACTAAAATCACTAAAACACAGAACTCCGATAATGTGATGTATAATTGGTTGTATTTATGTTTTTTGATTATATGTTGTCAGTTTTTTAGCATTGTAACCAATATCTATTTTGATTTATAGAAAGGCAGTCACGGAAAAACTTGTATAACAAGCAAAGTTTTATGCGTACTTTATTTACAAATATATGTAATTAATAATGTGTATATCACGGAAGTATTAATTCTACTTTATTTGTATATATTCATATCAAGAAACAAAGTCTTTAAATTTGATGTAGAGCTGTCCTGGTTACATGTTTACTTAGTGTTGAGCATACCAGCCAAACGGTAACTTGTCAACAGGTCTGGTTCGATCGGAGTTGTCAAAATCAAAGTTAACTTATGTTAACTTTTGGCAGGACTGGTTTTGAAATGAACCTATGCTAACTTATGCCAGGACTGGTTGGAAGTTACTTATATCAGTAGCGGACCTGTTCCTAAGTTAACTTTTCTGCAGACATAAAAACAGTCCTATGACTGGTCAGATTAGACCTATATCCTGTCACAGGTTTACTTTGACCAGTCCCAATGACTGGTTATCAAGTTAACTTGCAGTATAGGTTAGGAATGCATCCATCAGTATTTGATCTGATAATATATAGTTTGATATACAGCTGAATAGTTCAATGCGCCGATTAAGAGTATCAGATCATTTACGAAACGTCGTTTTAACATTTAATTAATACAAGAGTCATATATTGGTTACATGCACGGTTATTTTCGATCGGAGATATTAAGAAAAAAAATTGACGAAGCATGCTATGAGTATACTTAGATATGTTAAATCATGATCTTCCACAAACATTGCTACACAAAGACTATTAGGAACACATTAGGAACACATCTTAAGGGTTTAATGAATCAGAGGACATAGAGATAAGGAAGTTGAAACCTCCATTTTTTTATAATTTCAAACTTTATGATATAATTGAAAAGAAGGTTTTCTTTTATTAATCACCCTCAATAGTTTGTTTTGAATTACTGACTATTGAGGGTGATGAAAAGCATTGTGGACTGATATCCCACATCGATCATAAGTGAAGTTAAAGATCAATATAAATTTAAAGGACATATCAGATCTGTTTTAAAACATGTACTGACAACGGATATTTTGTGACTCGTATTGCAGCTTCGATTACATGTTCTTTTGAATACACTATTATCTTAGGTTGAGCCTTTATCACGTTATGCCAATATTTTATTCCCAACTTTTTATCGACGATACCGTCGATTTTTGGATTCCGCATCCTACACGTCATCATCATCAATAATAGATTTAGATTCAATTTACATTTATTATACACGCGTCTGAGTTCAAATATAAAAAATGGCTTCTGATTTTATAGTGACTCAATCGACAAGCGCGATTTTTATCTTATGTTAATAAATTTGAAAAGTGAGAAAAAGTGAATGTTGTGTCTGTAATGCTTAACGGTAAGAATCTTTGGAAAGACATATTTTGAAAGTTTTAATAAAAGTGCATTTGTTCTATGAATAAGAAACAGATTTATGTTTATAATGAACAATGATTTAGTTTGCATTGACTCATTGCAGTTGGTGCCGAAGTACTGAATACTGAATATTGAATACCAAAAGGTAAAACAAAACTTCTTTTTACCAAACATTATTTTTAAAACTTGTTACGTGTATATTTGAAATCAGTAATTTGTTTACTTCAGGCAATACCATGGTATTACATGTGTGTATGCTTTGTGTATGTTGTACATTATTATAACACTTCGAAACTTCTGATAAAACAGTTCGTTATAGTTGATATGTGCTATATGTGGGGCTACGGTTTGACAGTGATTGTCTTGATACGACAAAATAGGCATTTTCCTAAGGGTTCCACACGTTTTTTTTTTTTTTTTTTTTACTATATCTAAAATGCAATAGTATACGTCAGCGACCGAAAGGATTCACATAAACAATGTTATAATCGATAAGATTTTAAAATGTTGTAACTTACTAATTTTTCCATAAAACAATATTTAACACACGGGCTTGGAAGATATTCATATAATGAAGACATAATCTTTCAACCAATTTAATTGAAGTCTGGAGCTGGCATGTCAGATAACTGCTGGTAGTCTGTTGTTATTTACGTATTATTGTCATTTTTTTTTACATCTTCTGACATCAGACTCGGACTTCTCTTGAAATTAATTTTAATGTGCGTATAGTTATACGTTTACCTTTCTACATTGGCTAGAGGAATATGTAGGAATACACAGTTAGAAGTTTAGTTTCGCAATATGGCCATGATGAATTTATTTAATATGATAGTTTTTGTACAATTAAATTGATTGTTTAGATAACTGAAGAATAATATAGCCTTCTTAGTGGGTTTATATGAACATTTAGATTGCTTTTAGCATGTTTTGTAGGCCATTTATCTGTATTTTCCTATCCGTACCGTACATCGGTCCATAAATTATTGTAGTGTTTATCAACAATGATTTTGCGCTCGATCTTTTCAATTCAATTTTATGGAAAACGAGCAGAAATGCATATGATTATTTTTTGGACCACTTATATATATATACAATACCATAATTCTTATCTATATAAATGACTTACCAGAATATCTAGAACACAGTAAACTTAGACTCTTTGCTGATGACAGCATAATTTACAGGGAAATAAAAACACAAGATGATTGTCATAAGCTACAACTTGACCTTGACTCAGCAGCTCGATGGGAGTCAGATTGGCTTATGGCATTTCACCCTGATAAATGTACAAACCTTTCCATCTCTCAAAAGAAAAATAACTACCGGCATAATTACATCCTCCACAATCACATTCGAATCAGTTACATTAGCAAAATATTTAGGCATTACATTACAATCAAATCTAAAGTGGAACAAACACATAGACAATATAGTATCAAATGGGAACAAATCACTTGGTTTTCTAAAGAGAAATTTAAAAATTACAAACACAGAAACAAAATCAAGAGCATACCAGGCACTAGTAAGACCCAAACTGGAATATAGTTGTAGTGTCTGGGACCCCCATATGAAAGAACAACAGATACAATTAGAAAAGGTACAGAGACGTGCTGCTCGTTATGTACACAACAACTACGATTACACGAGCAGTGTCACAAACATGCTAAATCAGTTGAAATGGCCACCACTAGCTGAGAGACGCTTAAAAACCAGACTTATTTTATTTTATAAAGTAATACATTGTCTTGTTGCCATTCCATCGCATATTCTTGAACAAACAGACAGCAGAACAAGACAAAATCATACTCAGACATACAGACATATCCAAACTTCCAAGGACACATACAAATGGTCATACTTCCTGCGAACAATTATTCAATGGAACTTACTACCACAAACTGTAATTGAAACCACCAGTGTAGACAGCTTTCAGTAGGACAACCGGAAGCGCCTGAGTAAGGATTTCGGCGCTCAGTGATACGGTTCACTAGACGACGTTGTCAACACGTAATGGCGGCCATTATTTGACGTCGGATTTTGGCATTCCTCGTTGAAAGTTACATTTATGACATTCTTGGATGCTTAAACTTTGTGCCACACAACATAACAGATAAAGCTTTATTCCAGATATTGCAGGTAATTATTTTTAAAGAAGTCTTATCCCAAGAAATGATTTAAACGGCAAAAATAAAGTGTAAAATAATATGAAACATGAATATTGAAATCCAAGTTTTCATCATTTCCTTTTCATGTAATGAATTTACTATTTATCACTTTTATTATTTTATTACATTCGGATTTCGGTCTGGGGTATCCGCCCTTGTCTCCGGAAATATTATACCCACTGTCAACATCCGTTTTCAAACTGGACAGACAAAATTAAAAAAAGTGTTCTTCACGATCTCCCTGGAAATAATTCACGCTATCACTTTGTGAACATTGTAAACATGAAACTGCAAATACGGACCAAAACGAATTAAATTTAAAAGCGTGGATGGTCATGTTTCATGCCGACTGTAAGTTCTCTAAAAAAGGGGGTGAATTTTATCAAAAGAAACCTTAAAGTCAGCTCGCAGTCAGTTAAAGAAAAGGCCTATATATATATCTCTCACTTGTGAGACCAAAGCTAGAGTATGGTAGCTGCATCTGGGACCCACATACAAAATCTCAAAAATCACAAATAGAAATGGTCCAAAGACGTGCAGCCAGGTATATATGTAATCGATATCATAACACCAGCTCTGTGACAAACATGCTTAACCATCTTAACTGGCCAACACTTGAACTTAGAAGAATAAGAACAAGGCTTATATTTTTCTTTAAAATTATACATAACCAAGTATCAATATACCCCATGAAGCTGTTAATACCATCAGACAGTCGAACAAGACAATACACTCACAGTCATGCCAGTCACTCATTCAGGCACATACAGGCAAAAAAAGACTCATATAAATTTTCATTCTATCCTAGGACAATCGTCCAATGGAACCTTTTACCAGTTACTGCTGTCCAATGCACCACAGTTGAAGCATTCAGAGAACAGATTCCTATATCTGTTCTCAACCAATACTACACCATGTAATGTGACACCTTGTAAATAATTTTATCTTATATGTACAGTGAAAATCAAAAACAAGTTATTATTTCGTTATTAAATTATTTTTTTTTTAATGTAAATATAAAATTGTAAATTTTACCCACGCATGCACGGCACATAGTCATCCATATTATGATGGAGTGCGGAAACTAAAAGAAGAAGAGGATAAAATCATGTACAAAAGGATCATCGCTGAAACACACGAACACATATAAAAACATATACAAAACAAAACAACAATAAAACATAACAGCCAACAATTTTGACACTTATAACAACATGAACAAGCAAGAGACAAAACTCATTATATGTTTATGTGTTAAGAATCAGAATGTATTGTGTATTGTTGTCATTATTGCCCGTCAGGGGCCCTTAATTGGAAAATAAAGAATTTTGAACTTTTATATGTCCCTGATTTCATTTATATAATACATGTACACTCAAGTTTAATATTTTATCTGCAAAAATTAAATCTTTTATGAACACAAATTGATACAATACAAAGGGAAAGGGATTATAGGCACTTGTTTCTGACAATGGGGTTCACTATCCATACTCTTCTTTCCCATATATAAAAAAATAAACCAGATACTTGTAGTATCCCCATTGTAATTAACCAATCACCCGTCACCCATTTAAGAGCTTACACATGTTCCTTGTTGCAGGAATATCGCAGCCGACACACATCAATGCTAACTTGAAATTCTGTTTATCCTTTTTACTTTGAAAAGAATTCGACGAAAAACCGTGTGTCCATACACTTTTGAGTTCATCTATAAGTGGGTCAAGGAATGTTTGTAGACTTGGTTCTTTTCCCATATCCGGTATTATACCGATGAGAACGACATTTTTTAACTTAAAACGTTCGTTTCTTGGTAAATTTAAAATTACAGTGTACATAACACCTACAGAATACTGAACATGCTCATATGGCTGGAACCAGTCCAAGTTTATCATTAATCCATAATGTCTCTCGCTACACAAAAAGTTGTTTTTCTCTGTCCCTTGGAATTCTTTCCAAATTCGTCCATCGTAAACATCTGCAAAAAAAAACCTTCTTCTTGTCGTCTTGATCTCCATTTTTCACAGTTCTCTTCAAATTCAGGAAGGTGGACAAGACTTGAAACTGAAGATTCCAAAGACTTATAACAAAATGTTTTATAAGGATACAGCTTTCTGTTCCTTTGCAGCTGAACAACTTTCAAAAGAAGTTCTCCACATACTTTTCTCCTTCCGATCTGTAGATGATTTGGGAAGCGAATATTCTGACAGGTTTTTGAGACTTGTTGACCCTCGATAATGTGCATACAGTCTTCGTAATCATATAATTTGTAACACTTCTTGCATATGACATATTTAGTAAAATTATCTTTCTTGAAACCGATATCTCTATATAATTTGTATACAGAAGCAGGAAAAGCAGCTGATATTGTTGCAATTGCAACATTTTCTGCAGACAAAGCATTGAAAAAATCGCTTAAAAATGAGAGCAAACGCTGGATTGCTATATCTGGAATAATGTGACAGGCCTGCCATGTACAAACAAAAATCAATAAGGACATTAAAAGGGAAGGCATATTTGAGCGGCTACTGTCATGATCACCGATTATAGTCTGAAATTGACGTGCATCGTCTCCTGTGTTGAAATCAGAATCAATGTCTGCGATCGTTACATTGTCCAAAATTTCTTCTTCTTCGCTGTCGGATTCATCTGAGTCGTGATTAAGCGCCTGCAAGTTACTTTTTAATTTTGCCTTTATAATAGAAATTAATGGTCGGTCATTTTCATCAGCTGATGATGCCAAATCGGGGCTTGCTGTTTCTTGGTTGTCATCTATCGAAGTTTCCTGACTTTTCAATGTCTTACTACTACAGTGCCATATACTGTTATTATAATATTTGAGACGATGATTTTCGAAATGCTGCTTCCCAAATATGTCATTACAACCAGGACATTCCTTCTTTCCTCGTTTCCTCTGAAATTCCAAATGAGCCGTTGACACAGGCTGGTCTCTTTTTGACATTCTCGCTGAAAAAATAAAGACAGCTTTACTTCTCAGTGTAAATATTAAGAAACAGAGTAATGTTATTTTAAATGTACATTGGTTATTTGTAAAATAATAAATAGGGAAATACACTTTTTATCAAAGCATTTTCAAATATAAATTGAATTCAGATGAAATCACTGCAAAAATTTAAAAGAAATGGAAAACTAAAGTCTCATATTTTCATTTATTCAAAGATTTATGTACCCTTCAATCGAGAACATAATGTTAGAGTACTTGTGTTGCTTAAGTACCCAGATCGCCCATCCCGGTCTGTTTTGTCATAGTAAATGTTGAACTAAAGGCCTTGGTAACTTGTTTGACCCTAAGTAAGATGAAAAAAAACACCCAAATTTGAACTTAAACTGATTTTTTTTATCTCTATCACCATGGATATTAACCCATATACAAGGCCATTTGTGTCAATGTCGAGAGAAGTGGTGAGGCTTGCTAGTGTTATTTTCATGTCGTATGTTTGCTTATGCTGTTCAAAAGACAACTGATAAGTTGTGTGTTTAAAGATGCAATAAAGAAAACGAACTTATGTTAATTGTACTGTTGCATCATTGTTCCAGGTTAGGGGAGGGTTTATCCGCTAACATCTTTAACCCCGTCACATTCTGTATGAATGTGCCTGTCCCTAGTCAGGAGCCTGTAATTCAGTGGTTGTCGTTTGTTGATTTGTTACATATTTGTTTTTCAATCATTTTTTGTACAAAAATAAGGTCGTTAGTTTTCTCGTTTGAATTGTATTGTATTTGTAATGTCGGGGCCTTTTATAGCTGATTACGTGGTATAGGCTATTCCCTTTGTTGAAGGCCGTATGGTGACCTATAGCTCTTAATTTCTGTGTCATTTGGTCTCTTGTGGAAAGTTTTTTCAATGGCAATCATAGCCGTAATTTTTTTTATAATTACAAATAAATATGTAGTGCCAAGAATTTTAGTATCGATATATGGGATATATGGGATATGTCTTCATAACAAAATCCTTACATTACCAATCATTGTCTAATATAATTATTAATACAATGCTATTGTATTTTCCTGAGACTTATTTTATTACACAATCTGAGACTAATATATTTTTCTATGTCCAAGCATACAGTAATTATGACAGTATATTTTTCCTCTTTCAATTACCATGTTCATGTACGAGGCTATCTATCGGTCACCATTTATAAGGACATGAATGGGGTTTACAAAGAAGAGAATAATGAGACCAAAAAATATACAAATGTAACAGAATAAAGATGTGATGAAATATAAAAATAGATTGATTGATTGTTGGGTGCTTAACGTCCAGTAGCAAATATGTCATGCATGTTTAGGACGAATATTATAGAGACCAATTAAAATGCTAACAATATCAGATATTGAACTTTAGAAACGATAATCTGACCCCCTTCCATCATTACCACCTACACTCGCATATATACATCTTTAAATAAATATTCCAATTTGGTTTCATGGTGCCCCAATTTTCCCGTCAGAACTCAAGGTTCTGGATCCGCGCCGGGACTACTGATGCAAAATTTTATTGAACGATAATAATATGAATAGAAATTGTATGTTTGTATTTTTGCTATTAATAAGAAATAAAAGTATCTATACATTATTTTTGTTTAGGGGGGGGGCGGGTAATTTTAATGTCTATATAAAGGGGTCTTGAATTAATTTTCATTCTTCAAATGACATGTCTTCAAAGGGACATGACGAAAAATCAGAAATATTCCCCTGCTGCCTCCCATCCCCCCAATGAAAGAAAATGACCGTTCCATTAGATTGTAGAAAGTTGTTTTCCGAAAATTTCACCATGAATTCAACATATAAAGAAGATTTTCATTGGACAATGCGATCATTTTTGGCATACCGTAAATGTAATTATGCGATTGCATAAACATTTTTGGGATTGCATTTATAAAAAATGCGATCATATAAATAATTATGCAATTGCATAAATAAAATTGTGCAATTCAAAAATTAATCAGGCGATTGCATAGGACGCCATTTATGCCATCGCATAATTATTTATGCAATCGCATAAATGATTTATGCGATTGCATTAAAACACGATTTTGACACTATTCCCGCGCCACACAAACTTAACATGGTCCGTAACATATACATGCATACCTGGAAAGTACAGGAAATAAAATTCATTTTTTTCTGTTTTTCTGAATAATTTGAAGACCCTTTTTCCCATAAAATCATAATGCATATAGATAGAATCATATTCAAAACAGTGTGGTCCTGGCCATTGATTGACGACCTTAATTATCCCATTGACTGTGACAGATTAGGTGAACGTTTGTCTGTAACGACCATTGCTCACTTCTTACTTATTATAGAATTTAAACTGTAATAATAAAATTATTCGAAAAATTATTCAGGAATAACCTTTATGTTTTGATTTATATTATTGATATAAATCAACACATCGTATTATTCCGGATTCGTTTTTCGAATTGCTTTATTTAGGTAATGAGAACCTTTGGTGACCCCACAGATTCAGTGTCTTTAAAAAGTACATAGTGAGCAGTGATTGTTACCGACAAACGTTCACCTAATCTTTCCCAGTCAATGGGATAAGTTAGGTCGTCAATCAATGGCCAGGACCACACTGTTTTGAATATGATTCTAAATAGGTATTAAACTTGTGCAAGGGCTTTATAGCCAGTCAAGGTCGTTAAATAACCGTAATAGTCAGCATCTGCATTCCAACTGAATAAAATTAATGGGTGTAATTACTTAATCTGATAAGATTAGATAACAGGCTGTGAATTTAATTAATTAATATGTTTACTTTTGATATCTATATAAAAGAACGAGGTCCAGTTTGTTAGCCGCCCTGGGGTAAAAACGACAAATCTAGGAAGTCAACTTAACAGTTATAGGACAAACGCCAGATTTTTAGTTTCTTCAGCAAAATAGCCAGAACATTAACCAATTAACAGCTTATTGGCAAACCATTAATTCAAACACTTGTTTATTTGTCATCACAGCAGGAAATCTTCGGATTACCAAAATATCTTAGATGACTGACCAGAAATGACAACATGTGTATTATGTATTGTAAAAGTACTGTTCTACATAAATAGATTGTTATCAAAATCAGCTAGTGGCAAAATCTTCTGACGTTTGAATTTTATATACACAAAGTCCCCCCTTTTATTTTCTTTTAAAGTTTTTGCAATGCAAAAAATAAAAAAAAAACATCTGTTTTTAGTATTTTATCTTCATATTTATATATTAAAATCTCTAATATGAACTTGAATAAGAAATGACTGATTTTTATAAAAAAAAAATAATTGTATACTGGAATGAAATTTGAGTTCTCAAATTTAATGTTCTCATACCACAGTCACACTTTTTTTGAAAATGTTTTCTCTAAATAATGGTGTCAAAAATTCAACACAGTCAAAAATTAGGCCGTGTTCACATTGACCTAAACTCGGTGTTGTGTAAATGTAACTCACACATAAACTAAACAAAATTACGTTCCCATTGATAAAACTCAATGTTTACATGTAGTTTAAATCGTGTTTTGTCTACACGCAGTCGATAGTCGATGTAGGCCTTGTGTAGGTTAAGTGTACACAAAACTAGGCATTCAGAACTTAAATTTTCCCGTGTATATTTAAAAAAGAAATAATTCTTATATTAAATTGATACCTAAAATAACATTTATAAATAAAGTTTTTTACAGATATATTTGTCTAGTAAACTTGATATATTTATTTGTTATAAAAACACATTACGTAGCCTTATAATTCATAATCAAGACTCGTCCATCATCATTGCCGAACACATAATTTATTTAAAAATGTCTTCCCGAATCGATTGGACGTACACACTGACAGAAATATTTGCAACTGGTCTTTATACTCAAACAACGATTCACTCATATATGCATTACTGAAAAAGGGTGAGGTTAATTGTTTGTTTTTGTGTAATATCTCATATCCGTTAAAATACAATTAGAAATAGAAAAAAAAAACATTACACTCTCTCTTTGCCAAATACTCCTTGGAGAAAAAATACCATTTGAAACAAATAGAAAAGATAGAAATGTAGTGATCCTTAACATCGCAATTGTTTTTCTTCGTCTGTAAGCACGCTGATGGCGAGTCTGCGTTTTTAATGCATAATCGAGACATCTTTAAATTACTGCAAATCATCCAAAATGACTTTTTTAAAGGAGCAACCCCTTAACTTTTAAAATAAAGGGAAAAAAGGGGGGGGCGGTTCTGAGTCTGAATTTTTTCTCGCGCGAAAGTTTATAATTAGTTATTTTTTTCGATGGTACCAATTCAATATATTTAACACTATAATGTATGGGGAAACTTTGGATTCAGAATATTTTTTTCATTCTTATCATCATTCTGAATGATCCGATTTTTTTAAATCAAATTGTGGGAAAATCCATCCCCCCTTTTTTTAAAGTCAAATGGTCGTTCCCTAACTGCTAGAAAGTTGTTCGAAAATTTGAGTTCGGTTCTATGTAATGAACATCTAAATGACATATAGTTTACAAGTGTGAACAAATATTATGTACAGGTAGCTAAACAAGGTGTATAGATATGAACAAATTTAATGTGAAACTAGTGTACATTACATTAAACCAAATGTAATAAAATTGAAAATGGAAATGGGGAATGTGTCAAAGAGACAACAACCCGACCACACATGTTAACTGTATATAGCGTTTGGTGTGAACACGGTCTTAGTTTACAAGTCATCATCATAACAAATGTGTCTCTAACCAACACAAACAATTTCAATATTTACTGTACATGCAGTTTTACAATTTGCTATTTGTTGACTGCAACTAAAGTCGCCAAAATCTAGACATAACAATCCTTCTTTGAGGAACGGATTTATATAAATTCTTATTGTTTCCAAATCGCTCTGTATTTCTCATGTTTCTTTTGTATGATTGAAACTTGTGCACTTTTGAACCGTAAAATAAAATTATGTAACAAAACTAATCCTTATCTAGCATGTCTAGTGATGTCATCAACATTTAGATTCATTTTTGGAGTTATTTTCTCTTTTTCAACGTCAGCATTTCTGTTAAACCTTCACAGAATTTATTTAACTGACAGACATACATGTATCTTCTATACAATGCGGCGCAGGACATTTGCGCTTTTTCATAAGAAATTTGAGCTTTTTTACAAATAGACATTTGCGAGTTTTATGAAGGACAAATGTGCTTTTATAATATTTGCTTCTTATGACTTCCCCGTTCTATTTTAATTGGGCTTAGGTCCGGTAACTTTGGCCTTAAAATAATTAAATTTAATTTATCAATTTTCATTATTGCTTATAATTGAATAAAATAGAGAATGGAAATGGTTAATGTGTCAAAGAGACAACAACCCGACCATAGAGCAGACAACAGCAGAAGGTCACCAACAGGTCTTTAATGCAGCGAGAAATTCTCGCACCCGGAGGCGATAGTCGTTTCCTATAGCTAAGACATTCGTGTTTAAAAGTAATTTTGTAGCACATCGATATAGTTGTATATATATAGCTAAACCAAATGAAAAGTATACATTATAAAGACATAAAGACAAGCATAGTTATCAGGGGACAATTTTTGCTTGTGTCCTTTTATCTTTCTGTCCATCTGTCCCATTTTGGGTATAAAGCTGTTCCGGGTAAATTATCCTACAGTTTGATGAATGCTAGGAAGTTATCACTTTGCTGGCTGTTGATATACATATATTGTAGGTGTCTTTGCGGTCAAGACTTTAAATTAAATAATATTTCTTATGTGTGGGACACAGTTGACCTTTGTCATTTTTTGTGTATAAACTTGCATAAGATTGATTATTGGTTGCTTAACATCCTGTTGCAAATGTTTCATGCATGTTCAGAACGAGAACAAGTTAACTATAAATTCTATAGGAAGGTCTTGTAATAGATAAAATTGAGAATAGAAATAGGGAATGTGTCAAAGGGACAACAACCCGACCATGGAACAGACAACAGCAGAAGGTCACCTATAGGTCTTCAATGCAGCGAGAAACTCCCGCACAGTGGCGGATCCAGAATTTTTCATAAAGGCGGGGGCGCTGACTGACCTAAAAAGGCGGGGCCTCCAGCCATGCTTCAGTGATTTCCTTTATAATCAACCAAATTTTTCCCCATGAAAGGGGGGCCCGGGCCCCCTGACACCCCCCCCCCCCCCTCTTGATCCGTCTATGGCGCACCCGGAGGCGTCCTTCAACTGTTTATATATAGCTAATATAAGACACTTAAGTTGATTAACCATTCCAGACCCTTTTGTTCACCACATAATTAATGTTACCAATCATATTGTCATAATATTGTTTGTTGTAAAATGATGCCCTTTATAGGTTCTTGGTTAGATTAATAAAATTCTTATCTTATCTTATTACCATAATTGATAAGTTCCAGTTCGCAGTTCGAAAAGTTCAAACAAGAAAGATTTTGAAAGCATAGAAAACTGTGCATATTATAATCAGCATGACTTTTTCAGATTACAATACCAATACTAAAAATTCAGGCTAAAATAAGGCTTGCACATAGTTATATACTTTAATTCAGTCACGGACCTGTGATATCGCGGATGTGTTCTAGTGTATACAATAAAAGCAAAATGAAGTTAACGATCCCTTTAATTTCGTAATGGTAAACTTTGTAACACTTGTGTTTAGGGAGCAACCATTTAACATTTCATTAACCATTCAAAGGGAGGGGAGATGGGTTTTTTTGTCTGAGTCAGATTCCCCCCCCCCCTTTTTTACGCTATCAATATTTTTTTTTCAATTTTTTTTGACATCTGCTTGACCAGAATATGTTTTAGGAAAAAACTCGGTTCCTTAAATAGTTTATTATTTTTTTTAACATCTGTTACAATTTTTATTGTAAAATGAAAAACATTTTGATTTTTTTCAACTTGATTATTGTACATAATATAATCAAATGAATAAAGGGAGATGATTACGCACTTTTGAATATGCGACCTAATTTACTGAAAGATAGAAAAAGGAAAATAATCATCAAATATCAAATGTATATGAATGATAAAAACATGTATCATAATAAATTAGTCTCTTTTTTAACCGTCAAATATCTATACATATTCTGTTTCACATTCAATGTTTATTACATGTTTTCATATTTATCCGGAACAAATTGAACTGGACCGATTTCTCAAATCACCGTATTATCGACTACCTTTAATTTCTGTGACACCGTCCGCTTCAATATTTCAACACATGGAAAATGGACGACATTTGAACTTCCTACGGAAATCGAGACATACCACTGTCAAGTACGTTTGATTCGATCATAAACTGTGATAAATTAATCTGTTTTAACTCCGTTATTTTTAGATAAGTGGTTTATAAATACATACGAACTGTAAGTTATTTATTTCCGAGAAATGAACTGTAAATTCTACTTTCGTTTTTGACTCGATTAATAATCTTGTATTTAACATTCATATTTAATTCGTACACATTGTAAAATATTGTATTTTTATTTCTTTCAGTTTACCAATCTACTGACTATCATGTAAACCTTTCTGGTGGAATTTATAATTACAATTTCAAACAAGTTGTGTTCGTTATATCTTCATCGAGATTGCGATTGCAGTCACCTGGTTAAACTAGTTGAGTCCGGCTCAGCATAGTAAATTGACAACAACTTGTCTACACATCTCCTGAACAGGAAATACAACGGAGCATCGTTCGTAGCAGTTACCTTGACACTACGCAACACAGCTTGTGCGTCCTAGACAGCAAACCAACAACGTTGAACAAACATTGCCTACACATAGTTGATTTACATCGTGGATCCAAGTCACGCGGAACAGCAAGAAGAGGTTCAGCCCCCAGAGGGAAATGTCACTGAAGAAACAGAAGAAAATCCGTCTAAAACAACAAATGTAGATGAAAATGCCGAGACTAGGCGAGTGCGTGAACTTACCGAAAAGGGACAGGGAGCCTTTATAGAAAAACGGGACAAGTTCTATCACGACTTAGAGGCCCTATGGTCAAACCTAGAATCTCAGTTATTAGAAACGGCCAAGCCTCCTAACGATCTCTAGCAATTGTTAACATCACAAGATAAAATTGTACAAGCCTGTACTAAGTATCGCAGGCTCACAGACGAGTACTTGACATTTCTGAAAAATACAAAAACATTAGACAGCCTTCAAGACATTGATACGTGCAAATTCTCAACGGATATCCGAATGTCTAAAGTCGAACTGGCAATTGAAACTTTGCACGAGCATCGCCTCACCTTGACAAAGGCTAAATCTACAAAAACGAGGACATCTAAGGACAAGATTACCTCGCACAGTGGGAGCTCCCACGTCTCTGACATTTCAAGTCTTGCACGGAAGAAGCGTGCTAAAGCAGAGGCTGCCAGAACTCAGATAGCCTTTGCTGAAAAACAGGCCTTGCTCCTAAAGCAGGAGGCAATGATAGAAGAACAGACTCTTTTCAAGCAAAATGAAATAAAGGCCGAGGCAGAACAAGAAGCCATCAGAGCAGATCAAGAAGCCACAAGCAGAAAAGCCGAGGCGGAGCAAGAGGCTATACGTAGAAATGCCGAGACTGCACACCAGAGAGCTGAAATGAAACGTGAGGCCATACGCAGGAAAACTTTAATGGAACAGGAGGCTGCACGTGCAACACGGGAAAAGGCCGAAATTAAAGCTGCTATGAACATTCTAGAAGCACAAAGAGAAACTGCAGCCGCAGAAGCCGAGGCTCGTGTCCTAGAATACGACGGAAGCCAAGCATTTAGCGATCTTCCTGATGAAAAGGAAGACCCGCTCCAGCGTGTGCAAGATTTCGTCAATAAACTTCCTGTATCAACTGTTGTAAAGGAAGTAACAGGACCTCAAAAGAAAAAACAAATTCCTGTTAAGATCGAGCTGAGTCACGAAGCACCAGCGTTCGTGCTATCCGTGGCACTGAACTTACTGTCACAGACATCTGCTGTCTTGCCTTCCGATACTAAGTCACCGGAAGTTACCTCTATCCCAGATCTGGGATTAGTAACCGGCATACAAAAACTAGGCCTTTCAGATGAGATCCCTGCTGAACACCAAAAACAGGGTGTTAAAGAAGCGATCCCTGTCTTACGCACAAAACAAGACGTTATAGAAGAGATCCCTGTTTCACACCAAAAACAAGGCGTAATAGAAGAGATCCCTGTTGCACACCAGCAACAAATCAACTCAACATCGGAGATTACTAGATTTCTCTTGCGCAAGGACCTGCTTTTCTCCCGATTAACAAGCTTTAACGATCGGGCAGAATCCTTCCATACATGGAAAGCAAGCTTTAAAAACGTGACAGACGAGTTACAAGTATCTGACTCGGAACAGATTGATTTATTGATCAAGTGGCTCGGTCCAGAGTCTGCTAAACATGCCATAAGCATAAGAGCGTCGAACGCCAATAATCCTACAATAGGTATACAAAGATTATGGAAAAGGCTTGACGAGCGGTATGGTGCTCCAGAAATGTTGGAAGCCTCTCTCAGGAGTAAACTTGACAAATTCCCAACATTGACGAATAAGGACAACGCACGTCTTTATGAACTATCTGACATTCTATCAGAAATAGAATACCACAAGGAAAATCCCAAGCTGGGATGTCTGCTAGCTTATTTTGATTCACCGACCGGAATAAACCCTGTCATTGAAAAACTACCATATGGACTTCAGGAAAAGTGGATTACAAGGGCGTCTAAATACAAATCTAACCACGGCGTTGCCTTTCCTCCCTTTACAGAGTTATCTACTTTCATCAGTGAAATCAGTAAAATTAAAAACGATCCTGGATTAAGCATTCCTTAAATGAATGTCGAGCGTTCCGAGCCAAGTCAATAGAGGAACGCAAAGGTCTTTTGAAAGAAAACAATGTCTGTTACAAGTGTTGTGATTCTACCAAACACAGAAGCCGGGAATGCAATGCACGCATAAGTTGTAAAGAATGTGGAAGTAAACAACACACTACCGCACTACACATCACTAGACCACAGCAACCTGCAAGTTCTCAGTCAAGCATACCTAAGCAAGCCTACGGCGGGGAGCCTACAGAATCGGCTGAAACTAAGTCAACCTCAGTTAACTCTATCTGTACTGAGATCTGCAAAGATACATATAGCGGGAAATCGTGTGCTAAAATACTTCCTGTGAACGTTTATCACAAAGATAACCAGTACAAAGTTATTCGCATGTACGCCATCATTGATGACCAAAGCAACCGGTCACTAGCATCACCTGAATTCTTCAATCTTTTCGACGTAAAAGATAAACCGGAGAACTATACTCTATCAACATGCTCCGGCAAAGTAGTCACTTCCGGGAAAAGAGGAAGAGGTTTCGTCATGGAATCAATCAATGGTAATGACAAGTTTGATCTTCCTGTACTGATTGAATGTGATCATGTTCCCAATAATAGGGACGAAATACCTACTCCTGAAGTTACAATGCATCACCCTCATTTAAGAGCACTTAGGGCTAGCATTCCACCAATAGAGGAAAATTGCCAAATTCTTCTCTTACTTGGCAGAGACCTTATAGAGGCACACCATGTCCTTGACCAGTGCATAGGACCACCCAGAACTCCATATGCACAACAATTGAAACTGGGTTGGGTAGTGATAGGAGAAACTTGCATTAACAAGCAGCATGTGCCTCTTGAGTTAAATGTCAAAATAACTAACATTTTACCTACAGGACAACCTTCAACGTTTCAACCATGTACAAGCAAATTTGACATTCGGGAAAAACTACACAGACCCCGTTAAGAAAGATTTACAATCGCCACTCTTTGAAAAAACAATGGACGATGATAAGCCTGGAATGTCATATGAAGACAAAATGTTCATGAAACAGATGGACAACGAATTTGTCAGAGACTCGGAAGGAAGTTGGGTAGCACCGTTACCGTTCCGAGTGCCAAGACAGCCATTGCCAAGCAACAAACCACAGGCTCTTCATGGTGCTAACATTTTAGACGCCAGTCTGAATAGAAACCCAGTAAAGCGGGAACATTTTCTTACGTTTATGAGTAAAATCTTAGATAATAATCATGCAGAGCTCGCACCACCGTTGGGCGAACATGAAGAGTGCTGGTATTTACCATTGTTTGGTGTTTATCACCCGAAGAAACCCGATCAGATTAGGGGTGTGTTTGATTCTTCCGCCAAATGTAATGGAGTTTCACTCAACAGCGTCCTGCTAACAGGTCCAGACTTGACCAATGATCTCTTGGGAGTACTGCTGCGTTTCCGGAAAGAAATGGTCGCAGTAACTGCAGACGTTCAACACATGTTTCACTGCTTTGTAGTGAGAAAAGACCACAGAAATTATCTGAGATTTTTATGGCATAAAAACAACGACCTACAAGAGAACCTTGTCGAGTTCCGCATGAGAGTTCATGTTTTTGGAAATAGTCCGTCACCTGCCGTTGCTACGCTTGGACTCAGAAAAGCAGCTCAGGCATCAGAACAAGAGTTCGGCAGTAACGTGACTAGCTTTGTTACAAGAGACTTCTACGTTGACGACGGTCTTACGTCATGTCCTACCAAAGAGGAAGCTGTTAAGCTCATGAAGGACACACAGCAAGCATTAGCAAAATATGGAAACTTACGCCTTCACAAGTTTGCCTCTAATTGTGCGGAAGTTATGTCTGCATTTCATGCCAGTGATTTGGCTTCAAATCTTAAAGATCTAGACTTAGAATGCGACAGTAAACCCTTACAACGTAGCCTTGGACTCAGTTGGGATGTAAACACTGACAATTTCTTATTTCAATTATCATCTGAAAACAAACCAATAACTCGGAGAGGAATTTTATCGACGATAAACAGTCTCTACGATCCTCTTGGATTTTTGGCTCCTGTGATTATAGAAGGGAAACTACCATTAAGGAAAATAGTATCAGAAACCGTCGATTGGGACCAACCTCTCTCTGATGAAACAGCAACGGAGTGGAAATCTTGGAGAGATACTCTAATTGCTATCGAAACATTACGCATTCCACGTACCTACGTACCGTATCTCAGCAAAACAGCCACAAAGGAGTTGCACGTCTTCTCTGATGCATCAGAAAAAGCCATAGCAGCTGTTGCATATCTACGCACGACCGACAGTAGTGGTGAACCTAACATAGGGTTCATTCTTGGGAAAGCTAAAGTTGCACCAACGAGTGGTCACACTATTCCACGACTTGAATTATCTGCTGCTGTATTAGCAGTTGAGATTACACAAACCATTGTGGATAATTTAGATTTACATATAGACACCGTGAAATTCTACACAGACAGTAAAGTTGTCTTAGGTTACATCAGTAATGAGACAAGAAGGTTCTTTATCTATGTCGCCAATAGAGTAGAGAAAATAAGGAAATTTAGCTCTCCAAGTCAATGGAATTACGTACCAACTAACCGTAATCCCGCAGATTCGGGAACAAGGTCCGTACCAGCCCACGAAATTCATAGCAGTGAATGGTTATTGGGACCAAGACAACTTCTTTCCTCAGAACAGAAGAATTCTGAGGACATATATCAGCTAATAGATCCAGAGGAAGATGGAGAAATTCGTGCAACTGTTAATGTTGCAAAAACATTTGCCACACTTGAACATAAAGGTATCGGAACTGAAAGATTCAACAGATTCTCAAACTGGACATCACTTGTGCGAGCGATAGCCTTATTAGAACGTTTCTCCCGTTTACACGGGTCAAAACAAGCAGCACCAGTGAATTCTCTGGAAGGATTTTCGAATGCCGAAAATTTCATCTTAATATCTGCTCAATTGGAAGTTTACGGAGAAGAAATAGATTGCATTAGACGTCGGGAACAAATTCATAAGCGGAGCCCGATAGCTAACTTAAATCCGTTTTTGGACGAACGAGGACTATTACGAGTAGGAGGTCGTATTGCTAAATCTGACTTAAACCTCCGTGAAAAGAAACCATTGATCGTCCCTGGACGCCATCATATAGCGACATTATTAGTCCGACACTACCATGACAAGATAAAACATCAAGGTCGCCACTTCACAGATGGAGCGATTCGATCCGCAGGATTCTGGATCGTCGGAGCAAAGCGCTTGATCTCTTCTCTCATTCACAAATGTGTGATATGCCGCAAACTAAGAGGAAAAACTGAGTGTCAAATCATGTCTGATTTGCCAGAGGACTGTCTTGAACCGTCACCTCCGTTTACCAACGTTGGAATAGACACATTTGGACCCTGGACAATTGTTTCACGTAAAACACGTGGTGGATACGCAAACTCAAAACGTTGGGCAATTCTTTTCACATGCTTAGTGACTAGAGCTGTTCACATCGAACTAATCGAGGAAATGAGCTCTTCAGCCTTCATAAACGCCGTCAGAAGATTCGCCGCTATAAGAGGTCAAGTTAAAATTTTCCGATCCGACCGTGGAACAAACTTTATTGGCGCAATCGACGATCTAAAGATTGACTCAATCAACGTTGAAGATGGACTTCTCAAGAACTTTCTGTACAATTCTGGTACAACTTGGATCTTCAATCCGCCGCATTCGTCCCACATGGTTGGAGCCTGGGAGAGAATGATTGGTATCACCAGGAGAATTCTTGATTCTATGTTTCTAAATGCAGCCGGAAGAAGCCTTACACATGACGTGCTCAACACACTAATGGCAGAAGTTTCAGCAATAGTGAACTCTAGACCTCTGGTACCGGTATCAACAGATCCAGAGAATCCGTTAATACTAACTCCGGCTATGTTATTGACACAGAAAACCGACTACATATTCACCTCAGATCATCTTGGAGAATTCGATAAACGAGATCTATGTCTTGCCGAATGGAGACGAGTACAGGCTCTTGCCAGTGTTTTCTGGTCCCGTTGGAGGAAAGAGTACCTGCCGTTACTACAACAACGACGAAAATGGACCGAAGATCGCCGTGATCTCATCGAAGGAGACGTCATTCTTCTAAAGAACAAAAACCTTTGCCGTACCCAATGGCCCGTTGGAATTATAGTGAACTCCTTTAAAAGTTCAGACGAACATGTCCGAAAAGCAGAAGTGCGAGTAATCGTTAACGGAAAAGCCACAACCTACACACGCCCAATAGTGGACATGATTCTTCTAGTAGAGAACAACCCTGTGTAATTATGTGTATATATATATATTGGATTTAGATAGGACATTCACATGTGTTATATTTTATGGAATAGTGATATCAGATAGATTTCAGACGGGGAGTATTCTGTTTCACATTCAATGTTTATTACATGTTTTCATATTTATCCGGAACAAATTGAACTGGACCGATTTCTCAAATCACCGTATTATCGACTACCTTTAATTTCTGTGACACCGTCCGCTTCAATATTTCAACACATGGAAAATGGACGACATTTGAACTTCCTACGGAAATCGAGACATACCACTGTCAAGTACGTTTGATTCGATCATAAACTGTGATAAATTAATCTGTTTTAACTCCGTTATTTTTAGATAAGTGGTTTATAAATACATACGAACTATAAGTTATTTATTTCCGAGAAATGAACTGTAAATTCTACTTTCGTTTTTGACTCGATTAATAATCTTGTATTTAACATTCATATTTAATTCGTACACATTGTAAAATATTGTATTTTTATTTCTTTCAGTTTACCAATCTACTGACTATCATGTAAACCTTTCTGGTGGAATTTATAATTACAATTTCAAACAAGTTGTGTTCGTTATATCTTCATCGAGATTGCGATTGCAGTCACCTGGTTAAACTAGTTGAGTCCGGCTCAGCATAATACATGATAATATTGAAAGATTTCTTGAACTGGTAATTGAACAATATTGTTCATGCAATGTATACAAAATACTTTGATCTGTAAATGAGTAGCACAATGTTAATTCTGAACCATTATCACAATTGTTGCAAATAATTATTTTCTCCGTCCCATTCACTAACTATTGTATGACTAACTAGAAAGGAGGAGTGCTTTTGTTAATATGTCAAACACGGAAGCTTTGATCCTTTATACACATAGAGATGAAGAACTTTAATGTCATCGAAGATCAATGTAAATTGCATAGGATAAATCTGTTTTCTGGTCATGTGGCATGCAGTTGTAACAACTGCAAGTTGGCTATAAAGATCAGAAGCTATACACATATTCATTTATATCAAAATTTACTCTCTAAACACGAACTCCGAATTCTAAGATTTGCACATACCTCAAAATGTCAACTTTCAACTCTTTGATGTCTTCTGATGAGGATCCGGATATTGGGGACAGCAGCATGCATTTGTTTCTTGAGTCATCGCAGACTTCAGAAGTCCCTGAGCAAGGAAGAAGCCCAAGTCCAGCACAGATATGGAGGCCACATTTTGAGAGTCCAGTTATAGCAAATAGCCCAGTCACAGTTCGTCAGGTGCTTGTGGAGGGCCACAAGATACCCCTCGGTCGTATACCCGACAAACCAGTACCCCTTTACTGGGTAGAGTGCAACAAGAAAACACTACACGTATATCCAGCTCGTGTATTAAGTTACTTTACTTTATAACTTATGAACATGTGTGTACCCAATTGAAGTATTAAATTGACATACTTCCACGATATATAATGACGATTGGGAATTGATAGGCATGAATGAGGCGATATTATAATTTTATCATTTTGTGGCGTGCTTGGTCATTTCCATTTTAGATTTGATAAGGATACTTTTATCAGTTTAATGATATTTCATTTTGATTGATGTGACAGCTTTTACGGTTCCTTGAATGCTTTGATTAAGGTGGTACCTAATACTACAGGGAGATAACTCTGAAATTCAGTTAAACGTTTTAATCACTTTGTATTGTTAAAGAAATATTAGGCTTCTTAGTCAAACTGCTATATAACCAATGAAAATTTTCTTATAAAGTGGTTGATTCAAGTTTTTGTCAAAGAGTCAAAGTAAACATTTTGTCAAAATTCTATGAAAATTAAACGAGCCAAATTAATATTAATATTAGTCAAGGTGTTGGGTACCACCTGAAGATTAAAAAAATGTATTATCTTAAGTGCTAGTATAAACGCCAATATATATATATACATGTACATAAAGGTCTTTCGCAAATAAGAAACTAAGCTGGAGAAAATCTATTTCTTTTATTTGAAAGCATTACACGTTCGATTTTAAATATAACCCCTTCATACATTATATTTAACAAGGTTATGTCGCACATTTAATCTATAAGTTTTTCAAAAAAAAATAAGAATTATACATAAACTGCACAGCCACAATTTGTTTGCCCTGTCTGAAATAAAGCGAAGTGCATATTGTCATATGAATTATCTCTTCTTTTTCGAAATTGAAATTGTCAGTTTTTCAAAGAAAACTAAAAAAACTAATTTCTACTTAAGTTTTGTAGGCGATATATAGGGTTGTGTACATGGTTATTTTTAAGATATCATGCTATTATTTTTTTCGATAACTTTCAATCATCATAATTATGTTCAAGTCTTATCCACGGTGCAATACTATAAATTGACACATGATTGGTGAATTAATAATACCAATGATAGTTTAAATATATCAACATATTTGTATTTTCAGACACTTGAGAAGTTATTTGACAATCAAAGGACATTTTTACAAGAAGAGTTTGTCAAACAAAATGCCCTTGTTGGAGAATGCCTTTCAATGTTAAAAACTTTGGAAAAAAGACCAGAAAATGGAAAGCAGCTGAATAAAAGTAAAAATGAGATTCACGTGCCTGCATATATAAAGGTATTTCATTTCTTACAGTTGTTTCATTTAATGTCACTTGGAATAAACTAGTAGCCTTAACCAATCAAATATTCAGTTATCAATATACATGTATGCATACAGTGTAATCAATTAACATACTTGTTTTCATTTGTTTTTTTCGATACATTACTCATCATTCGAAATATAATAGTGTTTACTTTAAACTTTTTACAGCAATCTGTACGTGACGGATACAAACATAATAAGGAAACAAATGGGTTAAAGTGGACCACAAAAACTGCAGCCGGTACAGTACTAAAGTGAGTATAACATGTATCTTATAACAACAATCGAATACCTAGTCCGAGATGACTTTGACATCTGAAGACCTTTTAAGAACTTGCTTGTGCAGTGGGACGAAAGAGCACACTCCTTATAGAAAACAGAGAAATTGCTGGCTTATACTTGACACGGCACATTTATTAAAAATTTAAAAAAAAACATATACCATCCGATTCCTCATTCAATGATGTTGATACCGATTGTTTATGGTCGTTCTATTGCGTCCAAGTCGCTGTACCTTTATGTTGCATAACCAAACAAAAGAATAGCAATGTCCGGATGGATGTTATTTTTTTTAATTTTTTTTTTTAAATATTTTGTTATCAAATCAAAACGTTTCTGCCTGTTATGAACTGTATAGCCCGCCTTTTAATTAAGTGTCCCCTGTGTGCAACGTAAATGCACCTATAGTGACAATTCTTTTTTTTAATATAAAGGACAAGGAAGACTAGTCCACATTTTTTCTTTCTGTTACAAGTATGTTTAAAGTAATAATAAACGAACTATATGAGTTTAGTTTCAAAATAAGGAAATTGATGATGAACATATTCTTATATTCATAGATGCAATTCTGAAGAAAATAAAGCAATGACAGAGGCGATTTTGATTTATGTGAGGGGTCAGCATCAAACTGTTGAAGAGGGCGTGATCAGGTGTAAGTACATCTATAGCTGCAGCACTTATACTTATAATATTTTGTAACAGTCGTTAGACGATCAAAGTTACCTATCCAATGCGTTTTATCACTTGTTTTCTTAAACTTATGATTGTATGGTGGATTGGGAATTACGTTTTTTCGAACGACCCCCCCCCCCCCCCCCCCCCCACCTTTTTCCAAAAAAAAATCCAACCAAACACCAAAAAAACACCAAAACAAACAAAACAACAAAATCAAACAAAAACAATATCAAATAAACGCGCTTAGTAAAAAGTAAAAAGAATGATTCGATCATCCCCAAATTCCTCCATGAATATCAAATGACCGTCAATTTATGACAGTATCCGATTTCTTTCTTTACCCTAATTGATTAATTGATATTACTACATCGCTTTTTTTAATTCTGAGATGTGGCACGTGACCGTCATTTGGTTAAAAAAAAAGATCCGTTTCAAACTTGAAGTAAGATTTTGCCTCAGATTCGGTTAGCTCTGTCTTGAAGGCATCACTTTGATGTCGAGATGGTAAACAGCAATATAAGCGCAGTTCCTTTCCTTTTTTTTTTTAGTTTATGTACTCACTTTTTAATCAGTATATGCATATGCATGTTCGAATATCATTGAGAATTTTTCCAAAGCTGTCGTTGAAAGCGTTTGTTTGCGTCTTAACTTTAAAAAAAAAATCTTCTATTATTCTTCTAAAGGTTTACAGTGGTTTTTTACGAAACAATTGTACACACCATATATATATGTATATAAATTATATCTGATATCATTTTATTGGTGGTTATATCTACATATTTTAGAATTAAAATCAAAATGTATCTTCATATAAAAAAGAAGATGTGGTATTGCAAATGAGACAACTTTCCACTAGAGACAAAAATGATACAGAGACAAAAATGATACAGAAATTAACAACTATAGGTTACCGTACGGACTTCAATAATGAGCAAGGCCCATACCGCATAATCAGCTATAAAAGGCCCCGAAATGACAATGTATAACAATTCAAACGAGAAAACTAACAGCCTAATTTATGTACAGAAAATGAACGAAAAACAAATATGTAACATATACACAAACGAAAACCAATGAATCACTGGCTCCTGAAATGTTGGCGGGATCCCAACCCTCCTCAGTTTGTGTATCAATGAGTAACATGTATGGACCTATCATTCAAATTGTACAGGTTTTCGAGGCGTTATTCTGGGTTTTTTTTTATTTCATTTAGGCTTTGGCAGTGAAGTATTAATTTTAAGTTTGATATTTTCACATAGTTCTTTTTTTTCTGCAGGTGGGATTGAAACGTATTTCAATTCTGTTAAACAGAAGGAGATAATGGAGTTAACAGGGAAAAAGGAAGAACATAATAGAAAAATGGTTCTCTATGGCCGAAAACACAGGGTATGTGCTAAATTAACACTTGAGACAGTTTTAGTCATCTGGATTAGGAATAAACATTGGTGATAATTATTCTTAAGATAGGAATTTCAATAAAGATTGATTAAAGACACATTGAAACTTATATAACAGTAAGGAGATGTTTGATGCTTTTGATGAGTTCAAATGAATTAAACGTAATCAATTTGTTGTAGGCAGTTTGATTAAGAGATTTGAAGGTTCATGTAACTTTTCCGTATATTATGGTTAATTCATGGTTTTCATCTGTATATATTTTTTTGTAAATGAGAAAATTACCATTTTAACAAATCGCTTATTCAGAGACGTGTCCGGATTTTTCGGAATAAAAGGAGAGCGCATTTTTTAAAATCTGTTAAAGAGGGCGGACCCATTTTACCCTAAAATCCCACTGTTTTTTTTTTAATTCGAGTTAAGGGACCCCCATGATACGCCTATGCTATATACGAAAACAACTGTACAAGGTACCAATACTTAATTATTCGTTATTTATAGCGATTTCAATTTCGTTTGTTGATAGTAATGCAAGGGAAATAATCCAAATTATACATCATGTGGTATTAATTTAAATTTTTATTTCACCATCTTCTGAGTTTAACATTTAAGGTATACTGTACATATGTGTCTTTTTTTCAGAAACTTATCAACCGAAGAAGAACCCTAAAAGAAAGAAAAATTGACCCAAAGGAGGAGGAAAGGTTCATGAAAGCATTGGAGATTGAAACCATGTCCTCAGAAGATTCCGATTCTATCTTCGTTACACGTCCTCTGTCGTGGGTGTCGACAGAGTTTAAACAGCTGATACAGCGTTTGGATAGAAAATACGATCGTACGTTAAATGCTCAGGGGAAGAGATTAAAATCCAAAAGAACAGTCGGGGAGCCATCAGATAGACCGTGTCCCAAAAAGCCCAAGGGACTTGAGTGGATGTTTGGCTAAGGTGATATGGAGTTTTGACCATCAGTCATTTCAGATACATGTACATGTACTAATAAACATTTTGGCATACATATATGGTCTTGTTTAACTTATTACGACGAATTGATTGGAACTTATGTTGCCGTCTCGTTTTGTTTTGTTAAATTGTGTTTATATTCAGTTTCAGCTAAACATGTAAAGAACCACGGGTCATTGTCCCTTAACTTAAAACCATTTGATATGCTTGGTGGGATAGGGAAGCGGCGGATTGACACGCACGCGCCGCACACAAACATATTTTCACTTTAGTACACAATTGTTTATTTTTTGTAAACTTTTGTTCGCTTATTCTTTCAATAATGTACATGTTTATTTTTAAATAATTACATTAGATGTATGTTTCATTATAATATTTTATTCTGATTGGCTAACTATACATCACGTGTTATTCCGTAAGCAGTTGCATTGCTCAATACAACTTTTCACTCATGATAACACGTGCTCCAACAATAAAGTGCACAGGTCAATTAAATAATAAAATATATAAAATTCGTGTTTTCATGATCATAGCTAAAAAATGTAATTATAAGTATTGAATGCTTCTTTTTGTAACTTTATAGGGTTGTAAAAGCGTTGACCGTGCGTACATTTTTAGAATGAAGCGCTTCCGCGCTTCATACAAAATGTACTTCGGTCAACGCTTTTACACCCCAATAAATTTACAAAAAGAAGCATTCAATTCTTAAATGAAATGTAGCATGTGCATGTCATTGATTATGATTTGTTATTCATTTGTTTTGTCTTATTATTTTTGTCCACTAAAACTATTAATCAATTCACAAAATTCTTTACATTTATTTTTGTGGTTTTTATAAATAGATTTGCTTATCCTGGATTCCCCTTCTCACGAGGAACAGGGTATGGCGAATAATGAACATATATGTACATGTCATCAATACGCTGACTTCTCAAAAAAAAGAAATCCTAAATTTAATGTAAAAAAGGAATATAGAAGTATAAAGAACACGTTTTCAGTTTGTCTAGATTTTTGTTTATCAAAATAAGGTTTGATCAGAATGTGATGCCGAATATGTAACACTTCTTCGAACATGTAGCTATTTGAATGTGCATAATAAAGAATATGACCACATAAAATGTATTTACTTTATTATTTATACTTGTAAATAACTTGTTTCCCGGGGCTTCTTGTGTAAATAAGAAAAATATAATTTCAGAGTTTTATATTGCAAAATGTACTTCTTGAGTATCGGGACTATGATATAGGTGTGCTGCTCGATTTTGGTGTTTATCGTTGCAATTTCGTGATTCTAATTGTTTGATGTGAAAGTATTCTCAGGGCAGTCTTTTCTAAGATTGATAGTCCAGAGTCTTCTGATTACTGATTGATCGAATTACCTTTTGCTGAGTCAAAGTGCCGGTGTCCTTTTTAACGCTTTTTAGCGTTTAGAATATTAGAAGCAAAATGCAGTTCTTTTTTTTCTTTCTTACCTCATTACGGAACAAACACGATAAATGACATAAAGGCATGTAGCAAGTCAGGATACACGTGAAGCTTGAAACTTTTACAGCCATATGGTACAGCAAATTTGTGCATAAGGTTATCATGGCCTAAGTCTCATCTAACCATCTTTATAAAAATACAAACACTCTTGTTAATTGTGAATCTTGTAGATTTGTAAATCATCAAACTATCAACATATTTGCACACACCCTTTCCCCTTTTTAACGCTTATAACAATCGAAAAAAAAACGAACAAACAAACAAACAAACAAAAAAAGGAAGAAAGAAGTTACTCAGAACATTTGGAACAGTTTATTGCGGGTAATAAATTGATATTAAATATTAAATTTAATGGCAATTACATATGAATAATTTTCAAATTTACGAAAATTTAACAATATTTGATTTAGTATATAAAAAGTTTATTTTAATTATTGCATTTGTAAACTTTAAATTTAATTCACAGTAAATGGTTTAAATCAGAAAAATAAAGACATTTGTTCTGCTTTAAATTTCTAATTTTATTAAATTTACTTAAGTTTTCCTTAATTTAAATTTCTCATTTAAATAGGTTTACTGTAATTTAAAAGAAAATAAATTTTAGATTTATACAACTTTAAAAGTATATGTAAATTGGGTTTATTTTTAAAAGTTTATTGGTTATATTAAACTTAAAGTAAATACGGTGTAAATAAGATATTTTCAAATGGATTATACTAATGATAAATTTTGAAATTTTAAATATATATTAGCTTTTATATGGATATAATTTTCTAATAAATGCATCATTTCATGCAGTGACAGTGACATACATCATGTACATTTACATGTCAGACCAGAAACTAACAAATTTCAGTCATGTCAGTGGCAAAACCAGAACTTTTCATAAAAGGGGAGGGGGCTCCAGTCATGCTTCAGTCCCTATATAATCAACCATTTTTTTTCCAACAAGGTCTCAATAGTCATGACAGTGGTGGTTCCATGATTTTAATTGAGAAAAACATTGTGAGTGCCCCCAAAATGTATATAATTTTAGCTTGTATTGTACATGTTATGATATTTATGTACACTATAATATAATTGAATATAAAAATGTTAATGAAAGGATTGTTAACACTCAAATCTGCTCCATGTTATGATATTAAACATTGTTATCTAACATATTTAACACCGCCACATTATTTATGTATGTGCCTGTCCCAAGTCAGGAGCCTGTAATTCAGTGGTTGTCGTTTGTTTATGTGTTACATATTTGTTCTTCGTTTTTTCATAAATAAGGCCGTTAGTTTTCTCGTTTGAATTGTTTTACATGTCTTATCGGGGCTCTTTATAGCTGACTATGCGGTATGGGCTTTGCTCATTGTTGAAGGCTGTAAAGTGACCTATAGTTGTTAATGTCTGTGTCATTTTGGTCTTTTGTGGATAATGTAGTTGTCTCATTGGCAATCATACCACATCTTTTTTTTTATATTATACATAAAAAATAAAATTTGTATTAATGTGTTGATAATAACTATGCAAAGTTTAATTTTGCTTTGAATAATTTAGTATATAATTTATTTAGTAATTGTATGTACATTTGCTTTATATTTACAGGAAGGAGAAAGATGTTCACTATGAATCAAAAATTCAATACATAGTCATAGGACTTTTATATATCAACAAAAGCACTTGTACATGTGTATGTGTGATATACATACAACAAGAAAACAGTAATCAAATGGAATGTCAACGACCAGTGTCCAGTAATGTTGAAAGCAAAATGATTTTGATAGAAAAAAATAGGACTAGAATATATTAAGGGTAAGTTATCCAAAAGTGTCTGTTTAGGGTAAAAACAGTCAGTTATTTACAGTGTGCTATGATTTCAATCCCACAAATATGAAACAAAAACATAATATACATGGTATGCAGACTGTTTTCATAAGGGAATAGACTTAAAATATCTACATTTAACAGTCAGACATAATTATATACTAAATTATTCTTTTTTATATATAAAAGTTGCCAATGGAATAAATTGAGGATGGAAATTATAATTAATGAGATATAGGTAAAAGAATCATACACAGACTTTAAGGCCGAATGGTATTCTTTTAATAGTTTAAAGATTTTATTCTGTTATCTATGCTGTATAAATGTCAAGATAGTTACATTTGGATTTAAAACCTAATTTCAAGAATGAAGGGTACCATAATTTAAATTTAATTTATGATAAAAAAAAACAATATAAGGGAATTAACTCTTACATGATGTGCATCATATCCATGCAAATGAAGCGTTTTAATAAATCTGACTATTTTTATACGACCGCAAAAATTGAAAATTTTTTGGTCGTATATTGGTATCACGTTGGCGTCGTCGTCCGAATACTTTTAGTTTTCGCACTCTAACTTTAGTAAAAGTGAATAGAAATCTATGAAATTTTAACACAAGGTTTATGACCACAAAAGGAAGTTTGGGATTGATTTTGGAAGTTTTGGTCCCAACATTTTAGGAATTAGGGGCCAAAAAGGGCCCAAATAAGCATTTTCTTGGTTTTCGCACTATAACTTTAGTTTAAGCAAATATAAATCTATGAAATTTTGACACAAGGTTTATGACCACAAAAGAAAGGTTGGGATTGATTTTGAGAGTTTTGGTTTCAACAGTTTAGGAATTAGGGGCCAAAAAGGGGTCCAAATAAGCATTTTTCTTGGTTTTCGCACCATAACTTTAGTATAAGTCAATAGAAATCTATGAAATGTAAACACAAGGTTTATGACCATAAAAGGAAGGTTGGGATTGATTTTGGAAGTTTTGGTCTAAACAGTTTAGGAATAAGGGGCCCAAAGGGTCCTAAATTAAACTTTGTTTGATTTCATCAAAAATTGAATAATTGGGGTTCTTCAATATGCCGAATCTAACTGTGTATGTAGATTCTTAATTTTTAGTCCTGTTTTCAAATGGGTCTACATTAAGGTCCAAAGGGTCCAAAATTAAACTTAGTTTGATTTTAACAAAAAATTGAATCCTTGGCCAAGTTGGGGTTCTTTGATATGCTGAATCTAAAAAAATACTTAGATTTTTTATTATTGGCCCCGTTTTCAAGTTGGTCAAAATCGGGGTCCAAAATTGAACTTTGTTTGATTTCATCAAAAATTGAATAATTGGGGTTCTTCGATATGCCAAATCTAACTGTGTATGTAAGATTCTTAATTTTTGGTGCCGTTTTCAAATTGGTCTACATTAAAGTCCAAAGGGTCCAAAATTAAACTAAGTTTGATTTTAACAAAAAATGAATTCCTGTTCTTCTTTGATATGCTGAATCTAAACATGTACTTAGATTTTTTATTATGGGCCTAGTTTTCAAGTTGGTCCAAATCAGGATCCAAAATTATTATATTAAGTATTGTGCAATAGCAAGAAATTTTCAATTGCACAGTATTGCGCAATAGCAAGAAATATCTAATTGCACAATATTGTGCAATAGCATGAAATTTTCAATTGGAGTCTGATCTTTCTTTGTTCAGAATAGTAGTTGAATCAACTTAAATCATTGTTTTATACAATATACAATGTATATTCACTTTTACTACCAACTGATAAAATAAAACAATCTTTACCATTCAGTGATTACAAGCACTTTCTTTACGTTTTAATATTTTATGATGTATTTAAATGAGTAGTTATTGTTGCAAACTCCATTAGAAATTTGAATTGAGATCAGTTTTGGAATAAGGGAAAGGGGGATGTGAAAAAAAATTGGGAGGGGGGGGGGTAAATTTTTTTCATTTCAGATTTCATAAATAAAAAGAAAATTTCTTCAAACATTTTTTTGAGAGGATTAATATTAACAGCATAGTGAATTGCTCAAAGGCAAAACAATTTTTTTAAGTTCATTAGACCACATTCATTCTGTGTCAGAAACCTATGCTGTGTCAACTATTTAATCACAATCCAAATTTAGAGCTGAATCCAGCTTGAATGTTGTGTCCATACTTGCCCCAACCGTTCAGGGTTCAATCTCTACGGTCGTGTAAAGCTGCGCCCTGCAAAGCATCTGGTTTTTTTTAGATAAGAAAATGAATTGAGCAGACTGTATTGAGGTCATAGATGGCAATAACAATGAAATACAATATATTATAATTATCATTCTTCATTACTTTTTGATTGAATTAACAAACTTAATTTAATAACAAAAAATTTCATTTTCAGTAGACATCCTGTCAGAGGAATAATTTTACTGGAGGATAAAAATTTTGATACCTGGAATCAGCAATTTATATGAAATTTGTTATGAGAGATATATTCATGTACTGAATGGTATCCGAGGTGGTTCAAGTGATTATAAGCGGACATTTTTGTTGAACTAATGCAGGATTTAATAAATGAAAGTTTAACAGACTATGGGCTCCAAAGTTTAGTAACAAGAGGACTTTTTTTAAATATGCGAGACTCATCAACATTAAAAAGTGCAGAAGTGAAATGTCACCATATTTATTAAAAAAAATCAGATTATTGACTCAGTTGTTTTCATGAATATTTTGTTTTAAGCAATTTCACGGTTATATAATTAATAAGATTCCACGTTAACGTTTATTTTATACTTCTGACAACCAAATATTATATCTTCCCTCTGGCCTCAAGTGTTTTCCTTTTATTTTGCATGAGTGTAATTTAAAAAAGCTCACTTTTAGTTTTGGGCAAATTCAAGTTTTGCCATTCCAGAATTATTCGACTTTTTTCCTGGTAAATTAGACATGTACCCACATCAGGGATGGGCACGATTACTGACAAATGTAATCGATTAATAATCGATTACATGAAGGATTTTTGTGCAATCGATTAATAATCGATTACTCAAATTTTAGTATGTAATCGATTACAATCGATTACTTTATCAAAAGTAATTACATTACTTTTCGATTACTGTCAATTACATACTTCAACAATTCAACAAAAAATAACAGGAGTAAAACACAATTATATTGCTCAACATTTGTATATATAGTGGAAATTAAGATCTTAACCTAATGCATCATTCAAAGCATTGTTTCTAAATTATAAGTTAATAGCTGCTTTTTAGATCAAATCTCTTGATGAAAATTAGAAATATTTAAAAAAATCTCGTAATTTTGACTTTCAACATATATGAAAGATGTCATCGCATTGCAATAATCACTTATTCATAACTAATTGTTTTTCAAAAAATTAGCTTTCTTACTGACACGTTAGCTTTTTTGTTTTTACTCTTTAAAAAAAAATATTATAGCATAGTTAATTACAATGTTTAAGGAAATAAAAAAAAAGTAGAATAATTAATTAGTTCACCTAATTTTTAAGATCAAAATTTATTTTTATAATTACATGCATGTTTTAAAACTTTTGTTTGGATAATCACCCTAATTACAGATTATTTAACTGCCACTGGAGTACAATTTATAACCTGGGGCTAAATATTGTAAATTTCCTTCTTTATTAGACATAAGATAATTGAAATAAAAACAAAGTATGTTTGTTATTGATTAGAAGACTTTGATCATCTCATTAGTAAAGGCAAGAATGTTGTTAACTTCTCCAATCAAATTATATACAAAATATATTTAAAGTGTCAAAGGGATACATGTATCTATTTCTAAAAAGAATTGCTATGCATTGCCATTGGTTCATTGTTAAAAGGATTTTGTGTTCTTTTTTAATTTAATTTATATACATGTATATATATCATAACATTTAAGAAATCAACTGTTTATGTATTCTAAGCTTTAATTTCAACTCTGATTGAAAATGATGTTTTCAGGAAATTTAATACAAATAAGCTTTTACTTTTAAAAATGTAGTACAGAACTTAACGAAAGACAGACACATTTCTTATTTAAGATCTATTTTATTTTTTCAAATCTATTTTCTTATTTAAATATTAAAGCTCTTGAATTATTGACAAGCACATACATCCATTTGTTTCAAAAGCTAGATATAAAGTAAATTTAGGTAGGGGAGGGATCTGGTTACTCATAATGCAGCTAGAGACAATAGATAGAAATAAGGCAGTTGCTTAAATCTCAAGTATTGTTAATGCATAATATTTTATCTGTACTACAAAGTGATAACATACATATTTTCCTCTGAAATAGGTTATTTTTCATCAAACAATTTTACTAAAGTAATCGAAATGTAATCGAAAAGTAATCGATGATTACATCAAAATTTTTGCTGTAATCGATTAAATTACGATTACATGTAATCGAAAATGTCTTTGATTACAGATTACTGTCGATTACTTGAAAAAATGTAATCAATTACAATCAATTACGATTACAGATTACGATTACCCCATCCCTGACCCACATGTTGTATTTTGCTTTGGTACTTTTTCAAGAAATTGTTGATTAAGGCTGAATTTTATCAAATAAGCTCATTTTTGGATATTTATCACATATCACATACTTGAATAATCTTTAAAATTGAGAATATAGATGGGCAATGTGTCAAAGAGATAACAACCCAACCAAAGAACAGAAAACAAGCAGAACCAGTAGTATGCTTATATTGATTTACTTCACTTTTGCCTTGTTGTTGAGATTGAGTGAAAGAATTTTTTTTTTGTTTATTCCTATCAATTAGGGGGGTGGGGGACCAGTATTCAACACTGCATAACTAAATGTATATCCCATCACCAGATATGAAGCAGCCAACCATACAAAATAGGCCCCCCGTCACTAAAAGGAGAAAAGAGATGCACAACATACAAAATATTCCATAAGGCTAGCTACATTGTATCATTTGAAATTATATTTCATTTATTTTTTTTTACATGTGGAATTGTTTTTTGTAAGTACATGTAGTTATTTATTCAATTCAAGGTAATAAATAGTTACCTTTCAGTAATATGAAAATTAGAAAGTTGGGGTATGATCAATGCCAATAAGACAACTCTCCACCAGATATCAAATGTCTAAAGAGATTAACTTGAACAAAAAGCAGTTAGTGAGCCACATGTATAAAAGACCCTGCTACAGGCTGAAAAGGAATATTCTGCATCTGTATGCAAAAGTGAAAATATGTTTAGAAATAAATGCATGTGTAGCTATGGATGCAAATGAATAGTCAATCCAGACAAAATCTCCAACGTTTTGGCATATGTGGTTTATGCACAAAATTGTCAACCAAATTTTACATACTTCATTCAAATAATTTACATTAAAGAGGACAACAAAATAAAAAAAAAAAGAACAGGGCGAATGGGTACAAGGGCAAAGCACCCAGGGCGAACAAGTACATAGGCGGATCCAGGGGGCCCCCTTTCGTGGGAAAAAATTGGTTGATTATATAGGGAATCATTGAAGCATGACTGGAGCGCCCTAAAAATGACACATGCCTTTGACAAAATAAAAAGAGCATGCCCCTGCCAACGCCCCCTTTTACTTCTACTTCTACTTCTACCATATAGTGACCGCCTTCAACAAATTGAAGATTATGTCACAGGAGGAAACTTACAACAAGACATAGTTTGAAAAAAAAATAAAATAAAATAAAATGTACAATTTTTAAAAATACGAAAAAAATTTAAAAAATATAAATTGTTTTGTATAATAAAGTAAGATGTTGTAATTGAGTTAATATTGATGCTTTGAAATGGAAGATTTGAAAGAGTCTACTGAAGTGCAATTTACAATGTTATCCGGTAGTTTGTTCCAGTCGTGATCCGAAATTTAAAAATAATAAACCAAACAAAACACACAACGATAATTATATTAACGAAAGGAATATCAACAGCTTTTCTATGACCGAATCAGATTAAATGTTCATTAAAAACTCAGCGGCAGGTAGCAATATTCACGGAATGAATCTTGTTTTTTATAAGTTACTTTGTAAACTTTTAGTTAAAGTACGATCATGATTTCAACAAATCAGTCGGGGTCCCATGATGTGTAAGCCTAACACTCTAGGGTACCAAGTATGGTATAACGTTGGTATGGATTCAACATATTGCATGCCTTTCTTGGCATTAAGATTAACAAAATTGCAACAATAAAGAAAAAAATCCAATTTTTAATGACATTTTACGTTGGCATTTTCGGCGCCGGAAATTGACAACGTTTATCTATATACTGACACAACTTCGGTTGAGGTCGATTCCGGCAATTCTGCTTAAAAAATCACATCCAGTAAAATTTATTGATGTCTTAACATATATTTGATATGTTTCAACTATTTTTAGTGGATAATTTTTATGAGAGATGAATTACTATCGTGTTCTTCAGAAACAAGGTAAAGGGAGGAACAGGGCCCCCATAGTGGGGACATACAAAGTAAAGATGAACATTCTCCATTTCTACTCGATAGAAGTGCCTAATTTTTTCAAAACACATACATTTTGTACCAAAGATTAGCATATGAAAGTTTAAAAAAAATTGAGTCGGAGATTTTTTAGAAACGCCTCATAATTTTAGCATATCAATAGACGTAATGGAAAAATAGCCAAAAATGGCGCCTTCTTCAATTTCTAAAAAAATCTATAATTTTACAATTTAGTGACACAAACTGCTATATTTAAAGTGGTTTTATACCTATTGATTCACCTTTTCATGATATTTGAATAAATATTTACTTTAAAAACAGAAACTCTTCCAATTTTCAAATCTACCGACCATGCAAGGAAAAACCTATAAAAGATTGAGACCCCTACTTTAAAATGGGAACAAATTTTTGCCCTGGCTTGGACACCATTGTTCTTTACGAATTTCGATGCCAAAAACTCGCGAGAATAGGTTGTAAAAATTTTTAGCAAATCGAAGGATAGGTATTTTTTTGTTCCCATTTTTGATATAGCCATTTAATCCTATAGTACAGAAAATCAAAATCCGAAATTCTATGTTCAGATGTAAAAAAAATAAGATTTCCTTATGTTTCAATGATCAAAAATGAAAATAATATGTAAACTCATATATTTTTCTCATGTAGATATGCTTAAAATCGACAGTATTTATCGTCCGCACTTTGCCGCAAACGAATTTAAAAAAAATACAAAAGCGCGCCATTTTTCAGTTGACGTCAGCCGACGCAAAATAGTCCAATTTTCGGCGTAGGACTACTGAGCGCCGCCGAATCACATTTTGGCCGAAAAGGCACATCCGGTTGTCCTACTGTTTAGAGATCAGCTAACACCAGCTGTTCTCTCTACCTTCAAATAAACAAATTCAAACAAAACATGTACATATATTTTTAATCACAATCTGTAAATACAAATTCTCCAATTGTTATAAAATATTTTTATAAATTTTTTATAAATTTTTGTCAATCACGCATGCGCAACAACATGTATTCTTCAGTTCTTCAGTATTGAAGCCTTGTTGACCTTAAAGAAGAAGAAGAAGAAGAAGAAGAAGAAGAAGAAGAAGAAGAAGAAGAAGAAGAAGATTGAAATTTTCCTTTGGACAAATTTTGAGAGTTCCGTGACATGTAAACCCCCTTTTTTGCTATATTTTGTATGAAAGAAATGCAGATTTATTGCCATGGTTACACCCAAAAGGGATTATATTTCGACATTATGTCCATTAGAAACCAAATCTATGGAAAATTCTCTTTCTTTTAATATATACATGCATAGTACAAATATAAGCCTTATTTAATAGACAGGAGAGAAAAGAGAGTGTTTAAAAATTATGAGTGTCAATTTTAATTTTTTTTCCTAACTGCGTATTGCTACCATAGGCGAAGGGTTGAGATTTTATAAACATGTTTATCCCCGCCGCTATTTTGCGCCTTTCCTAAGTCTGATGCCTCTGGCCTTTTTTATTCTTGTATAATTTTCAATTTTAGTTTCTTGTGTAAAATTTTGAGTTTAGTATGGCGTTCATTATCACTGAACTTGTATATATATTCATTAGGGGCCAGCTAAAAGGCGCCTCCGGGTGTATGAATTTATCGCTGCATTTAAGACCTATCAGTGACCTTCTGTTGTTGTCTGTTATGTAGTCGGGTTGTCGTCTCTTTGACACATTCCCCATTTCCATTCTCATTTTTATTTAAAATTTCAGCGAAATGCATGCTTCCAAAATGTCGTTTTTGAACTCAAACGTTTTTGTAAATGACAGTGAATTAAAATCTTTTACATTCAATTTGTTGGATTACTCCAAAACTTATATCATGTATATTGTGTTCACAGAAATTTAAAAAAAAGTGTAAAAGTATTTGATTCCAAAAGCCATTAGACAACATTTTTTAAAGTTTAAATACAACATTTTGGAAGTAAACTATACGAACAACTGAGACTGGTAAATTTGTAACATGTCTTATTTCAAATGGTTTGATCGGTCTTACTGTATGCTATTTGGGACTATCAAAGATTTCATTCCGTCAAGACGATTATTGTCAAAAAGTAGTTTTAGCCATAAAAGGTCATATACGAACTTTTGGAAGCCCAGCGACAAATATATTGAGACTGAAAACATAATAAAATGGAATTTTTAATATTATACACCCAACAATGAAAATGCAATTCAAAATGACATATGTTTTGTAATCAGCGAACCTATATTGTAAGTGATACAACGACAATGTTAAACAAGTTAATTAGTTTTGTTGATGAAAAAATCTTAAAGAAAATAGAAAACTCAAAAAGCAAACAAAGAAGTCAAATGATGGCATACACACGGAACACTTGCCATTTACCATAACATAACAAACCTAAGGCAGTGGAGGAATCGAAAACAGTGCTCTACAAAGTTGTTCAGGGCTTAAAAACTTAGGTAATCATCCATTGGCTCGTGTGATGTAATATCTAAACATATGATTCGTATTAAAATTTCAAAAACAAGCAAAGAAAAACATGAAAAAAGAAAACTACATATGTTGTCTTTCTTAAGAAGTATGCCATTAGTACAAATGCATAAGGATAACAAACGTAAATCATTTGATCAGGATCCGTTTACAGTTTCAGAGCACAGACATCAACTTTTTTTTTTCGGGGGAGGGGACTACAAGAAAATATACATAACTGCTTTCAATATTAGTGCCCAATAGTTGAGGTAAAGACAAGTCTATTAAACATAACATTTATGTTATCAATACATAAAATCTAGCACAGTTGAACATAAAGTAATCATTTAGATAAACCTACACACAAACCGACACAAATCATTACTATACGACGATAAAAGTGATCCATTTGATGTTGAAAGCCATGTTGCTTTATACATACACGATTCGAGTATTGTGAAATTATGCGAACGTTCTAAATCAAATATTCATTTTAGTAACATAATCTAAAGAACATGCATATGCATTTCTGCCAAAACATTAAAGTTTCTATTTATTTACAATTCGTAAGAAGTGATTGTGGCATATACAAGGCTCGTGTTTACCTTAACTCATTTGTGTTTTCTTGTAATTTTGAATTTCTGAGTTTAGATTCTTCATCATTGTATTTAATTTGATAAATGATTCCTGTTTTGAACGGAGAGATAAGAATTTCTTTAACATTCTTTCGTTGGTTGTCTTCATACTTCTAACTTTGCATGGAACTTTACTTTCAAAAAAGTATGCAACATTTTTGCTGTACTGTTTTCCGAAAAGACTTTCAAACATTTCTTTAAGTTTTTCCTTTGGAAATCCTTTTAACATATTTTGGTATATTATTTTAGCTCTCGTTTTACGCCCCTCCTCTCCAAGTACAAAAAAATGACAAATATTGAAAAAATTTCCTTCCAAAGCAAATATCATCCCTGTTAAATCAAGTATTCTCTGTACATTCGATTTTTCTTTGAATATCGATCTATGATTTAAACCTGTCATATTCATTTCTATGTTTTCAAATTCCAATTGAATTTCAGTTAAAGCTGACTGAACCTTTTCGTTTGCATCTTCCATTTTCCCTTTTGTAACATCATTTTCCAACCATTTTGCTATGGCATTATAAAAACGGGTTTCGATAACAGGTCCAACCATACGAGGTAAAACTATGTCTATAGACCTATCTCCTGTCGGAAATAAAATATCTTCTTCTGTTGATTTTGCGTGTAAATATTTGTAAAGGTTTTCTGTTAAATCGCCAATTAATATTGTTTTGTGATCTTCCAACTCATCTTTATACTGAAAAATATAATAGCTTTTAATAGATACATATCTATGAACATTTTAATTGCATTAACAGATGCTTATTGAATTCACACGATAATTGTTAAATCTTTTTCACCTTTCAGTCTTCATACATATCAAACTTCCCAGAATTCACTAAATCCTAGATTAGATTCAATACAGATATATTTGTTCAATTTCAAGTTCAAAAAACTCTCAGGCACATATAGTGTTACAAGAGGAATTCAGTACATATATCAATTTGGAAATGGCAGCTACAATATACAAATGCGTATCATTACATTAACTATGAGCAATACAGCTACTTACAATATTTTTTTCTACATTCTTCAAAAATATAGCTATATTCTATAACACCTTTATTTTACATAATGAGAATAGTCATTTTATATATACATGTAGATGAATAACGTAAATGATATGTTGGAATATACATAGTTCTAAGAAATGTCACTTCAACATGGTCAAATACAAAAGAGTAGTGGTATTGGTGTTACGTACTTGCAAAATCAAACAAGTTTTGAATATTATATAAATATATATTCGTAGCCTTTATATTACCAGGGATAACATATTCGACAACCGTTATTTAGTATTGATGACACTTTCGGTGTATGCTTAAAAACACAATTTCAATTTACTTAGAAGTATATCACAAATGTTTAAAAATATTAAAGGATAAGTCTAGCGTTGGTCCCTTTTTTTAAGAATTGATGTGCTTGTAGAATTCAATTGTAATGGTATTGGATTTTTTTTATAGTTTGTTATTTTTCCTTAATTGTTTTATCCAGAGTTTAAAATTAATAAATAGTCGATACATCATTGGCATTCAGTAGTATGCAAATAGATTTTTTTTCTTAATTTCACATGTATGTTCTTAATTTCACATGTATGTTTTGTGTTTTTCATAGACTACGAGTTAGGCAAAAAAAATAGTTACGATCTATTTATTTCTGTTTCACATATAAATATAAGCGGAATTTTGAACTATTATTTCCTTGTTATAAGTTAGTTTGGTCCAAATTTGTTAAAAAAAAACTCAAAAACATCCCTGATGTATTATTGACTTGCAAGGGAATCATTCGATCTCATTTGAATCTGTACTCATGTGAACTTCAAGTTACGTATTTAATAGGCGTGTCTAGCTATTAAAATGAGAATAATGTTAAAATTGAATATTACACAGGAGTAAGCCGTTTTGTTGACAGGTATGATCTACAAAAGAAATAATCATATATAGGTAAAAATTATGATTAACTTATTTTGTTTAAACTATAACATTAATTCAAACAGACCCTAGAAATCCGCAAATGTGCGTGTTTGCTATTTTATTAAATTTATATTAATCATGTAAATGTTTAAATCAAGTCATTGGATGTCATCTTGATGGTTAATTAGATGGCCTCATTCCTAAACAAACACCATAAAAATGATAGATATTAAACGTTGGATCATTTTAATCCGTAAATCTATAATTATAGAAATTATATATACCCGAAGAAGAGAAATACAGTGATGCACGTTATGTGTGGAGAATGGCGAAAATAATTCAAATTTAATTGAAATGTTTTCAATTATTGTCGAGTGTTATACAAAGATTTATTTAAGTGTATTGCTTTATCTTGATATTGACGGAAAATGTAAATGTGGTACACTAAATAATACCCCCATGTGTGGACGTAAAGAATATAAGGTGATAACAGACCATTCTGTATAGTATTGGACAGACCTGTTTAATGATTTACAGAATTTCGGTCTCAGACCTGCCCAGTACTTTACAGAACGGACTGTTAGAGGCTTATATCTTACTTAAAACATTGTCTGACACGTTAAAAAAAGATGAAACAATACAAGAAAATACAAACTTTTGTTACGATTTTTTTTTCATCAAGTGTGAAAATTGTGATGTGAATCAAATGTTCTCTACATTAAAATGTATCCTACATGTTGGCCCTTTTAAACAGTAGCTCAACTGAAACAATAGACAAAAAAAAAGTTCAGCTTAAGGTTAACAACATGTAAAGCCACATCAAGATTTGACGAACATCATCTTCACGCCCTCTCCTTGTAACCGCATTGAGGAATAAAATTTTGAATAATTTGTGTTTTTGTTAGAAACGTATGAAATTTTAATGCACTATAAGTTCAGTAAACACTTTTAATAGAAATATATCTAAGTCAAAGTTCGCAGTAAACCTCAATAACGATTGCAAATGACAATTTTTTAGTTTAGTTTTATCGGAAAACTAATATTTGCAAGCTTACCATGAAAACATGCATAATTAACCAGCAGCCTTTTCATGGAAATATATATCTCACGATTAAATTTGATTTTTATTCAAACTGCTATTCAAATTACTTTTCTTGTAACGCAGTCGCGGACCTTGTTTTTATTCATTTCGTATTTGTTTTAATTAAGATATATGAAAATAACAAAAATATATAGTAATATATGTTTTGTTTTAACACATACATGGTAATACCCCGTAGAAACTGATATAGTTGGCGTCGTCAAAAATACGCTTCCTTGATAACTAAGAACACATTGGTATTTCGTGTAAAAACTGTCGCAGAATTTCATTTTTATTTGACAAGGCATTATATACTATTATTAATAAACTATACTGTTATTGGACTTACTATGATGAAAACTGCCTGTGCAATATAAGGTGTCAACTCGGCCAATATAGATTTTTTTCTATATCCGGCCAATACAGGATTTCGGAACGTCTCTAGTTTTTAGATCGAAAGTCACGATAAATACAAACTGAAAGTAAACAGTTGTTTGGAAGACGCAGTGTTTATTTTCTCAGCATAAACATGCTGACACTTTCAGTTTGGCGTATATTTCAGACTAAAGACGGTCACTATCATTTACATATCAGACGATGGAATCATTTCAGGTTTGGGGAACGAGTAGATGATCAAAAAGTTCATATCTTGACACCTCATAATTTCACGATGTTACAAATCGATTTACTGTTTACTTTTGCATTCTTCTTATGTTTTGTTAAATGTTATATATTTTCAATCCCGAATCAGCCATATACATTCTGTAATTGTGCAAATCTTTGTTCTTTGGTAATTTGTATCATTTTCAACTCCTATATTTATTGTTTTTAATATATCATCAATTTGTTTCTTCATGACATAACACATGCAATGGCAGTACCTTTCCAATTACTATTTATGTGTTGCGTTTAATTTTAAGTTGTAACACTTTATAATGACTGAAAAGGGTAGAAACTTCATCAGATGAGAAAAAACTGAAGACACATGGAAATGGCATGACATCAATAGGTATTGCATCTTATAAATAGAAACTGAGATTTGGATACAGGTAGTTCCACTTCAAGGTAAAAATGCGTATCTCTTGTGAAATGAAATAAAAACAAATATTGTAACACTGTAGTTAATTAATAAAGATACTATTACGTGTATTTCTGTATTGGCCTTGTTATTGGTCCCCGGCCAGCTATATTGGCCTTCGGCTTCGCCTCAGGCCAATACAGAAATACTTACGTAATAATATTATAATATACACTATTAAATTATATGTGTCTGTTTAAATGCAACATAACCAGTATAAACTGATATGTTTGCCGTCGTTCAAAAAAAGGAGGCGAAGATACCAGCGAAACAGTCAAACACATAAATCGAAAAAAAAACTGACAACGCAATGGCTAAAAATGAAAAGGACAAACAGACAGATAAAAGTACAAAAGAAACACCAACAAAACTAAAGACTGAGCAACACGAACCCCATCAACAATTTGGAGTGATATTAGATGCTCCGGAAGGGTATGCAGACACTGCTCGACATGTGACACATGTCATGTTGCTTTTGTTATTGTAAACCCGGAAAATAGTCGTATTCAGTAGGTCACATCCATGAAAAGGAACAGGGTTTGTAGTAACGACGTAAGAAACATATTCGATATCATCTGTTAAACGGTTATTCCATAACGGTCCAAAAACTCTTGGAAAATATTTTCATTAACAAGTAAGGCGCAGTAATCGTAATTAAATGCATCTGACGGAATTTGGTAAAATAGTGCGTCATTCGTTACCTAGGTTATATCCTTTACCCCAGGAACAGAAAAAGGCACACAACAAAAAAGTACTTCGTGTACTTTATCATGCGTCCAAAAATAAATTCTGGTGATATCTCAAAACTTTAATGAGTCAGTATAAGATGAGTATTATGTATATGGATGCAATTCAAAGTTTTAGCATTTGTTTAAGATACTCTACATGATGTAATGGCGAAATCAACAGTAGTGCAACTTTTTCAAGTTGAGGAACAAAACGAACAAAACAGAGCCTTCAGAGTCCATCTTAAAAAAATCTTTAAGAAAGACAAGTACAGTTGAGCACTTAAATGAACCTCACACTAAGATTTATCTCAGAAAAAATAAAAGCTATGTCATTCAATCTCAGCATCTTAATTTAATCAAAAAGGGGAATAAATAGCAGGTGTCTTCTATCACGTCCACACTGTTTTCGGATAATAAAATTTAAACTTAGAATCATTCTTGGAACTGAAACTACACAGTAAAATGTTTGATACAAATATAACGTGACATATCTTCTTCATCATAGACTTTGAAATTTCAATTTGGAACAGTGATTTATTTTATTTTGCTTGTGTGTATCATTCAGAAGTAGTGAAAGAAAGTTTGAAGTCTTTTTTTCATATAAATTATGAGTTCAAGAAAAAAAAATTCTTATTAATATAATTGAATTCAATAATAATTAAATTCAGTTATTGTAATTATATAAATTGGTATGATTACTCATTTAAATTGGTGTGTTCGATTCATTTTATACTGGTCACTTTAATATGCTAATTAGTTTAGCCCGCGAAATGTTAGTCTGTGCAGTTTACCTCGTGTGGTTTGGTCTTTTGGATTCAAACCTTACACAGAGCCTGACCAAAGCTTTAGAATTTAAAACACAGAAGAAAAGATAAGTATTCTTTTTAGTTTTATAATTAAGAAGTGTTTTATAAATATTGTAGCTCAACAATTTAAACTGTTCATTTTTTTTTATTAAATAATTATTACATTGTTAATATTCGTTAACTTTTTCTTTGTTGTAATATAGCTGAATTTAAATTCTATTATTGCTTAAATTGTCAATATTCTCTCTTTGATATTCTTCTCTTTTTCTATTTGTAAACTGAGTAGATGGTTATACTTATAGTGCGAGTTGTTATATCTAATTGCTTAAGGTTTATGACCCCTTCTGTGGCCATTTTTGTACACACTTTTCAAACTTCAATTGTACCAAAACTACAGATATAAAGAATAATAGAGATAGGCCATTTTGTACATATTCCAAGAAGTATCTTGATACAAAGCATTATTATTTACTGTTTCATTGCATTTACTAGAGTACTTTGTGGCAAATAAATCAAGAATTTTATAGAAAATCCACAGCCTTTATTATACAGAGATGTTTGTTATAAAATTTGAAACATATGTTACTCACTCGCTTTTCATTGATATGCCAGTGTTTCTTTTTTATAAAAAGTGCTAACTAACCTGTAAGTTCCAAAATACCTCGTACTGAGTCACTAAAGTCGAGCGCTTTCTAAAAGGTGAACTTGATTTGGTCCATATTTTTATTTGTTTTAATCAATGAAATGAATGAAATAATCTTATATCTATCAGTATTCAAATTTACAAATATGAGAGTACAAGGATAAAGGCTGCGGATTTTCTATAAAATTTGCATATGTTTAGCATTGAATCAACACAAGGGTACATAATCCTCAACCGTCTTAATACGCTAATGGACATTTACGACGTTATTTATTCTTTATCCAAATCCAAATCGTGCAGTACGAGGTAGACGGTGAGTAAGTCATAAATTAATTTCAACAAAAATGATATATAAATTCTTTTACGTCCTCAATATGCATGAAATATGTGTCACTGGACGTTAAGATACAATCTATGAATCATTAATTTTCGTAAACTATTGCGAGACACATCAAGTATGTTAGTTGATTAATTTAAATATATATATACTTTTCGATTTAATTGTTTTATAGTTTTAATGTTTTATAGCCGATTATAGGGTATACATATTTCTCATTGACGAAAGCCACTGCAACTGATATTTAGTGGATACATCAATTATGTCTTTTATTTCTTTCGTTATCGATATGATATTATCATTATGAATATACTTGAAATATCTGCCACTGGACTTTGACAGCAACAATCAAGCTTTTCGATTTTTTCCAATTTGGTTACTGGCATTGTATCATGATATTAATTAATCAATATTTCCATATTGACTCAATTGTTTAATTTAGGGGTGTAAATTTGACAAATGATATAATAATTTACTAATGCATTGATTAACATTGTAATTTGTTTATACCAGTATGCCGCGAGGAAAAGGGACGAGGGTGCTGACAAACCGTGCTGCACGTAGGCAGGAAAATCAAGTACAGCTACCAGTAAACAGAAGGCTTCGCCCAAGGAGAGCTGAAATTATAAGACAAAATGAAGCCAATCTACAACCGCTGTTAATGCCACCACAATCGCCAATAATGCCACCACCTCAGCAGCCATTAATGCCACTACCACAGCAGCAATTAATGCCAGCACAACAGCCATTAATGCCACCACATCAGTTATTGCCACCACATCAGTTATTGCAATCACATTAGTTATTGCCACCACATCTGTTGTTACCACAACAGCCGTTAGTACAACAACAGCTAATTCTACCACCACCATAGATTGGAACATCAAACATTCCTCAGCAGCCTGCTGAACAACAAGTTCCTGGTCAGGATTGTGTACATCCTTGGCAGCCCACAGCTCGCAATACTGTACAAAACGGTGAGATTTTAGTTGTACCTACTAGTAATGATGTTGAAGTTTTTGTACCACAAAAAATTATAAACCAAATTTGGAATTTAGAATATGTTGATTTGGCCCAATTACTGTACAAAAACTTTGTTTCAAATATTGATCAACTGAAAAAAAGTGTCCGGTTTCGATGCGGATGGGGACATTTTAATTGAAAAAAACACAAATATTCAAAAGTAAAATCATCATCTAACATGGGTGAGTGGACTGAAGGTTTCTTAAATTGTATGAAAATTTTATTGCAAATATTCCCAGATTTGTCAAATGAATTGATTAGCTACATGACGATTATTAGGGAGGCTAGTCTACCTTTTGAGAACGTTTATAAATATGACAAGCAATTTCAACTTAGAAAAGCTCGAGATCATATGCATGCATGGGACGTCATTGATGGGCAGTTATGGCTTCAGTTTTTTGCAGTTGGCATAAATCATGTTCCTCATAAATCTTCTTATACTTCTCACGCAGTTTACAGTCCTTGCTACGATTATAATTTTAAGGCCATTTGTACTCGTATGAATTCTGTATACAGCCATTCATGTATTAGATGTAGCAAGTTCAATCCTTCGATGTACTGTACAAATTATTCATATAACGAGAAAAATCCTCGAAGTTCTGTAACTTCGCACTATTCTGCTCCTAGGTATCAAAATTACCCTAGGGCACCTGATGCAAACAACTTTGCACCAAGGTATCAGTCCAGTGCTAGAGCTACAACGCAGTCCAACAGGTTTTTGAATACACATTGAAACTTTAATCAAAATCCTCGTTTTTCGATTAACAATTCAAGATTTCCCGGTCACAAAGACACAAGTTCCAAGCATGTAATTTTAATCATTTCAATTTTTATATATTTTGTTTTTAAGAGCTTGCAAACAGTATGATATTTGGTGTTTGGATTTTACCCCTGTTAAAACTACTGTTTTATGGGAATATGCTGAAAGACTACCCCGATAAAATATCGGCAATTATATTATTTAATGGTTTTAAGTATGGTTTACGATCACAGTATACAAGCAACAATTTAGTCTGGTTTACAAGATCCAAGTTAAGATTGGAAAGTCATGGGTGAAACGGAAAATGGCAGAATTGAAGGGCCCCTATTAAAATGTACGAGTTAGGAATTATTTTTTTTTAGAAGTTATAATGGGATTTCTTATATTTTCGACGACGAGTGGTTGTCGAGTTCTGTTTCAAATCTCTTTACCGGTAGTGCTGAGGGAAAAATGGTGGATGTGGTAACGAATTTAATGGGAAAGGGTCATAAGTAAATTTGCTTATGAATTTGTAGGAAGACGTTTTCAGCGACATCACTTATTTAGAAATGATCCCCATTGCATTAGCTAATTTTTGTAGGGTAACTTATGGCAAAAAAGAAAATAATGTTTCATATAGATAACCAGTCTGTTGTAAAACGGCTGATTTCTGCTCATCGAAATCACCTCGTGTCATATCACTTGTTAGACATATCGTATTGTGGCGCTTGCTGTGTAGTTTTCATTCACATTAAAACCGTTCATATTTCTGGTTATAAAAATGTTTTTGCTGATTTAATCTCTCGTTGAAATTTCGGAAATACTGAAATTGGCTCCTTCTGCAGATCGACATCCCACTTTAGTTCCAGCGGACTTTTACATAATGTATATACAACTCGTCTAAACATCAACCCAACAATGTTAGATCTGTAAATTTGCTTTCGCAAATTTTTGGTTCTTCCCTCGCCGGGATTCGAACCCATGCTACTGTGATATCGTGACACCAAATCGCCTGCACTGCAGCCGTCCCGCTAGACCACACGACCACCTTGGCTCTCAAAAAAGAACTTTCGCTGGCCGTGCGTTACCTTTCCTCGTCAGTTTTAATCTAGCGGCGTACTACAGTACATGATATATAAGGCATAAAGATGTTATTGTTACAGATCAGCTAAATTATCTTTAGTAAAAGATCCTACAAATTAATGTAATATACAGTCACAGAAAATAATTATATTTATAAGTACGTCTGAGTCAGTGACAACTCTACAACAGATGTATCCATCGGATCACCATCAATGATGGTGATACATGGCTGTGTACATAATGTATATACAACTCGTCTAAACATCAACCCAACAATGTTAGATCTGTTTTGGTTCTTCCCTCGCCGGGATTCGAACCCATGCTACTGTGATATCGTGACACCAAATCGCCTGCACTGCAGCCGTCGTCCTGCTAGACCACACGACCACCTGGGCTCTCAAAAAAAGAGCTTTCGCTGGCCGTGTGTTACCTTTCCTCGTCAGTTTTAATCTAGCGGCGTACTACAGTACATGATATATAAGGCATGAATATGCTATTGTTACAGATCAGCTAAATTATCTTTAGTAAAAGATCCTACAAATTAATGTAATATACAGTGACAGAAAATAATTATATTTATAAGTACGTCTGAGTCAGTGACAACTCTACAACAGATTTATCTATCGGCAATTGTGGTGATACATGGCTGTGTACGTTATGTATATACAACTCGTCTAAACATCAACCCAACAATGTTAGATCTGTAAATTTGCTTTCTCAAATTTTTGGTTCTTCCCTCGCCGGGATTCGAACCCATGCTACTGAGATATCACAACAACTGCAATGTTAACACCTTCGTGAAATGTTCATGGTATATGTAAACTTGACAGATCGTGACATTAGAGAGGTGAAATGAGTTCAGACTATGTTTCCAAGAACTCTACAGTATTCTGCTATATACAACACACTCTTTGCTATCTCCAGTGTCAAACTTTAATGTAACAAGTATTACATTATTCAATTTCTAGACATTACACTATTTTAAACAGTATCCTTGCATTTATGATAAATAAGTCAAATGTAAAGTATTGTATTCAGTCTAATTTGAGCATGCATAAAATATGTGGCTTGGGAGTTAAACTATAAAAGATTTATTAGCGGCTTCTAAATTTGATTTTATTACAACCGTAAAAAAAACAAAAAAATATGCAGTGTTTGAGTCGTGCATGTGGAACAATAATGGTTTAATAAATATTTACGTTTGATACTTAACCTCTGTTCGTCTAGCAAACATTGCATCATGATTTGTTATGTTGCTAAGGAAAAGAGCAAGCGATCGTAAGAGAAAAAAATAGGTGAGTTGAGTTCTTAGCATGCGTGTAAACTAGTGAGATTGGTTTAAATTTAGACTACATTGCGAGCATTTTCACAACTGTATTGCACCGGAATTAGTAAGGATTTACAAATGCGGAAAATTAAATTTAATTTTATAGATTAATTCAACGTTATCAGTGAATTAAGTATGTAGGTTCATTATTTTTTCAGCGGGACAAAATCGAACTCGGGCAGTAGCTATTATTATTTTAGTTTTAAAACTCGTTACATATCAAACAATAAAAGAACGAACAACTGTTTGAAAAGCCGAAAGTAACTTTCTTTCATCACTTGCAGTGTATTTATGCCAGTATACGTTTTTAAGAAATGAACATTTAGCTGGCTGATACATATTCGCACTTTTGATACAAGACACAACAGGGTATTAAAATTACTTGTATGTAAACTGTTATAGCGTATAGAGGAGGGACGCAAAATACCAGAGGGACAGTCAAACTCATAAATCGAAAATAAACTGACAACGCCTGGCTAAAAATGAAAGAAGACAACTAAACAAACAATAGAACACATGATACGACATAGAAAACTAAAGAATACACAAGACGAACCCAACCAAAAGCTGGGGTGATCTCAAGTGCTCCGGAAGGATAGGCAGACCCTGCTCCACATGCGTCACCCGTCGTATTGCTGATGTTATAAAAAATCCGGTAAATAGTCTAATTCGGTAGGTCAAATTCATGAAAGGAAAGAGGATTGTAGTTACGACGTAAGAAACATATTCGATATCATTTGAGAAACGGTTATTCCATAACGGTCAAGCAACTTGTCATGGTGTTCGTAAAATTTACGAAGGGATGATTTCAACTTAACCATTTGGAACTATTGGTTTAATAGCTTCCTTGTGAGCGGCAACCCTCTAGCAAGATAATCATGATAGGAATTGCAACGGGAATATCGTATCAATTGGGAGATATATACCCCGTTTGGAGGTGATGCTGGAATGTTGCACTTAGAAATGAAAAGTTCACACACAATTGAAAAACTTAATTATCTCTTTAGTCTTTTGTTGATGTAAGTCAAGATATGAGGCCGACTTAACTGTATCTGTTGAATCCTTTATCTCTTGATAGAAGTTGTACATGACGTAGTCAATGAAGAAAGCAATAATCTATCCGATTATTTTTTTTTTTATGAAGATTAACCTTCCAGAAGATATAGTTTGAAAACAAGCACGGTTGATGAGGACTGTCTTCACCTCAATCGATTCGTCGTCCGTTATTGAAAAAAAAAACAATGACCTAGGGAAAAAATAATCGCGATCTTGTAAAATGTTTTTCCCTAAATTTTCTATGTTATTTCGCACATTCATGTGGTTAATTTGAATCTCAAAAGCAAAAACAATTATCCCTTTTTTTTGGTATTTACTAGTGTATTTTTAGAAGCAGAATCCATACGTGAAATCTCAAAAAAAAATATGCACCGATATTACATGTCAATTCAACTGACAGATACATAACGATTGTACGGCTACAAAGTGTATAAACGTTTGATGTCAGTTTGTTAAAGTGCCGTCCAACATATTATTGCAACATTCAAATTTCATTTTTAATAAATACCTTGTTGCTCAGAACTTCTAGTCGCTCGATTCTCTCTAAGTAGTCTATCATAATTTGTTCGTGTGCTTCACTTGATAGGTCTAGAAGTTTTACACGAGCAGCTATTCCAAGGTTAGCATTTCGTAAGAAGTTCTGTAAAAAGCTAAAATAGGAGATAATATTACTAATAAATATAAATGTTTTCACAGCTATATATGTGTATTCGAACAACAATTTTCCAAATTTAAAAAAACATCATTTAATAGTTTAGATGTGAAATGCTTGAAATATGTGAACATCAACCGATTTCTTCACTACGGAAGGTCGCTGGTTCGATCCCGAAAAGTGACAATTATAACCACATATAGAATAAAGGACTGTTTGTTTTTTATACTGACTTTATCACGGTAAAATTTAAATGTGATACCGAAGGTAATGAGGAAATTACGAGAGAAAAAAAATCACCACAATAATAGAGAAAATAACAAACGAACTACTTTTTTCGCGTCGAATCACGGCGAATATCACACTTGACGTCTCAACTTGCAAGACGTCATTTGAAATTTGGAACAGTGCAAAAAACATGGCGTTCGCTTGTACAAAGTATTCAAAATGCTGCTTGCATTTCATTATTCAGCTTTGAACATGACTTTAACAATTTCGAATATAATTGTTGTTACCGGTAAGAAACATTTCTTTATTTTTCATTAAGCATAAGAATGATAGGATATCAATCAGCAGAGTTATCATTGTCAGACATTGTGTTAGAAGTTCAACGAAGTTGTCGTTGAAAAGTGAAAATATATTTCGATCTGTTACTTATAGTTGTGTTGGATAACACGACGTTTATCTTCTCAGTTTTCATCCTGATAACCATCATTTCAAATAATTTTACTGTAGAAACGCACTGTAACTTGTGAGCAGATTTTTTTACAGGCAGACGAGTCTGTTTGTCGACTGTAAATTATCTGATCCAAACAAATTTTTCGTTAACTTCTTAATTATACCCAACATTGCAATAGATGTCACTCAACTTAATTTGATCTATTTCTGTTCGCTCGAAATTCTTGTTTTTTTTCAAAATCATGTCCTTTTTATATTTTTCAACCCGGACCTGAATTGAGAAATATGAAACATTGAAAGCCTGCATGTGGTTACCTAGTCAAAATAATTATGACATCTTGAAAGGCTATTATTTTTTTTTCATTTGACGCCTTACACAGGAAGGCGCCAAAGTAAAAATTTAAAATAGCCTTCCAAGACGTCATACGTATTTGGACTAGGTCTATAGTGGTTACCCTTATTTCAGAAAGAAGCGGAGTTAAGAAAGGCAACCAAAGTCAACCCTTATAAAGCCTACATTTATGGTTAATGCAGACTTTTTATGCGTTTTTTAACACCAAACGTTGTCAAGAAGTAGCCCCCGGACACACCTTTTTCAAAATGTATCCTATATCGATCTGTATTTGTATGTATTTGCTTATTTGTTCTTTGATCTATAAATATCTGCCTTAAATTGTTTTGTGTTGACAATGAAACCACATCTCCTAATTATTGATGTGTATGAATGATGGTTCCAACAAAATATCGAAAGTGTGCACATTTCTTCTTTTTTTAGCTTCTCTCATGCGATAGCCGAACCTTTTTGGTCACTATTTATATGTTGCGTTTAAATATGAATAGTAACACTTTATAGTGGCAAGATAGGTTGAACAAATAAATTGTTTAGGGACCAGCTGAAGGACGCCTCCGGGTGCGGGAATTTACCGCTACATTGAAGACCTGTTGGTGACCTTCAGCTGTTGTTTTTTTTCCTATGTTCGGGTTGTTGTCTCTTTGACACATTCCCCATTGCCATTCTCAATTTTATCTCAAGAAACAGACAAAGAAGACACATAGGAACAGCACAAAACAATGTATGAATAAAGAAATAGATCGGTATGTAGTTGTATGTCCTTGTAATAAGCAACATAATAAGGAAAGCTATCATTAAATAAAACTGCAAATAACGCAAATTTCTAAATATTATCAGTTTTTTCGTACATTTTTTGTTTAAATTTTCACACAATCGTTAAAAAATTCTGAACAAACTTTACAAAACTTTATAACAAATGACAAGTGTTTCATTCACCATAAAGCTCGTGCGTTTTTTGCGGAAGAAATCACGCGCAATTTTGTGCATGAACGGGAAAGTAAATTCTAACGCAGTGCACCCCCGCATGTCAATTGCAAACTGACTCAATAATTTTATTATCACGACCAGTCCACTGATATTGACATTTACAGCTAGTGCACATCAATCGAAAAATGCACAAATTACCGATAAAAGTGTAAATGTGCTACTTCTCCTGAAACCGCACGACATGTATGTGTAAGGACAGAGAATGGTGATCTGCATGTTATAATATCGGTATCGGTTTTGTACAAAGCAAAGTTCTCTCGTTCGATCGAAATATATTCTTGTACTTTCAATTTGACACTATAGACCAGTATTACAATATAATGTATATTATGTGACATTATTGTTAATGTATATTACCTCAGATAAAATTCCACTCTCTTGTTCTGGTTCTTCAAAATGGTTTCGCTAAGGTTTTCTTCAAATCTTTTAAAATTCCTACTATAATCGTTTTCAATACCGTTGACAACCTACATGTAGAAGAAAGAATTGTACTTGTTTTGGCTTTCTAACTTTTTTTTTATCTGAGCGTCACTGATCAGTCTTATTTAGACGAAACACACGTTTGACTTATTAAATTATAAGTCTGGTACCTTTGAATGAAAAGATTTGTGCCAGAAAGATGTATTCGAGTTTGTTTAACACTTGATAATAAGAATAAAGCAATATCAAGAATAAGAGGATTCCCTAAAGCACTGGTATCGACGGTCCTCATAAGGAATTGATTTACCTGTAGTACTCCTGTTTTAGTTCTTAACAAAAATATTGTAAAATGCTGACATAAATATTTGAAAGATATACAACATGTAACTATAAACATTTACAGGTAAATCCATTCCTTATGAGAATAATAAGGAAACAATTTTTGGTTATATTTAAGCAACAACTTACGAAAAACCAATTATTGTAAATATAACAAAAAATTACCTTAAGTTATTATATTCATTCGTTTGAATTACAAAACTAGAAAAAAAATCAACAAATGGTTCCATGAATAAACTTGGAAAATGTAAACATTTAACCTTCAACTATGCAAATTTCATAAAAGTTACGAAAAATGATCTCGAGATGATTTATATAAAAAAAATCATAGAAAATAACATACAGAATCGAATTATGTAAATTTCTAATAATTTATTCATTGACCTGGTATTGTTTTTCTATGCATTTGTGTTAGTTATAGATATCCCAATATAAAATGATGCGTCACAACGAAGTTTTATTTTCTAAGTCCTGTATATCGTTTACCTGTTGGTTCTCTGTGTACATCTTTTATACTAAGCCGATTTGATACTTTTATATAAGCCTAATTAAACTATTATAAACTCTTCAATCATTTTGTAAATTCTCAGAATATAAAATGAAGTTTTATTCAATATTGCAACATTGTAATTAATAGTTCATTAGATTTAAAATCTAAATCACTGTGCTAGATTTATATAAATTTATAAATTATTTTAATTAAGATAATTATGAAAAACAATTATGGTGTGTTAATATTTAGCAATAAAACTTTAAAACCATATGCGCTTTTTCCCAATATGTTAATTAAGAACTTAAATGGTGTTAATATGGTGTTAGTATTAATTATCAGATGGTGGATAAACGTGAACACATCGCCAGAAGCAGAGTTTCGTTACTTTGAAGTTAAACTTGCATATTTATGCTGTCATGTTCCTTTAAAATTTAAAAGTTTAATTGACAAATTGATAATCTGTCGGTAAATGCTAAATTATTTGCTGTTGTATATTTGAAGATGTTGAGAGCTTGTGTCGGTCAATGTCATTTCAAGACAATAACTCATACTAGTGTATGCATATTTGGCCTTTTTGTACATCATGTCTTGTTGAAGAATTTTGCCTAATACAGTTCTTTATCTACTTGTTTTTATTAATAAATCTGAGTTTCAGCCTTGAAGAACAATAAATAAGTTCAATTAATTGATCTTTTGTAGATTTTGTATTTTGTTTTTAGTCTTATTTTTTTAATTTCTTTGAACGGGAAACACTTCTAACATTAGCCTCATGATTAAATAAAACTTCTAACATGAGGATTAAGAGTACAAAAATATATCTAACATGAGTTGATATGCATTCGCATCTATATTGAGTTAGTATACAAAATCTTTTGCTGGTTGTTTTATTCATATTTGTATTATAGTTTATGTATTTACTTTGATTGCAAGATAGTAGGAAAATACAAGTAAAAAGACAAACATTGTCATTTAAGGGCAATTTATTAGTTACGGAGTAGTCTAATAATTTGATAGAAGTTATATTTTATAGATTTTAACATTTTTGACTTCTTTTTCAAACAATTATTCCATAATGGTTGACAGTTTGGCTATTCCAACAATTTTTTAGTCTAGATTGCTATTCCCGAGATCAACTAAAACTTTGCTATAAAAAGTTGAATGATGTCGACGAAGAGATGCAAAGGATACCAACGAGACAATCATATCACAAGTTGCAAATAAACTGGCAACGCCGTGGTTCAAAAACGAAAGACGGTACAAAATAGAAACCAGAGACTGATCACGAACCCCGCAAAAAAAACTGAGGTCAAAGCAGGTGCTCCGGTAGGGTACACAGATCCTTCGCCACATGTGGACTCCTCCGTTTTGCTCATATGATTACCAACTCAGTGATTACATTTTTTCAATATGTCACATTCGAAGATAAAAGGACGGGATTGTTGTTACGACAATTGAAACCTAAACGTTGTCATTTATGGACCGGGTATTCCAAATCGGTCAACCAACTCGTAAATTTAACGACGGGACAATTTCAACCAAACCACCCTTTGACTTTAGGTTAAATAGTTTCTTTGTGCAGTTTCCATGTATAAATGAAATCATGGTATGTGCTACAGATCCTAGAATATCGTATCAACTGGGAGATATATACTACGTACTGCTAAAATGTTGCAAAATTATATATGATGAAATGGGAAATTAACATTAATGATCTTTTTTAGAAAAAAAATGTTTACAACGGTGAACCTACCATCATTGTCAATAAAATATGCCAATCATGATAGGAAAGCGACTTATTTGTTTGTATCCTTTTTTGTCAAGTTTGATGGGAAATATGCGTTCAAAATAGTCATTTGTTTTAATTATTTAGTGAGATAACATCATCTTTATATCAGAACGTGAGGTTAAATGATACTGTTAATTTGTTTTCCTTGTAAGAGGTTCCTGGAGGCATTATGAATAAAGGGATAAAGTCGAAAAGAGAGGGAGCACAGTTGGTTCTCATCAGAATTTCGATTGAATATTGAAAAACACGTCCTACCAAAATGACAAGTATGTTGTCATTTAAGAAACTAAACAGTTTGATAATGTCATGTTCAGAGAATTATTGTTTTTTAATCAGAGTGATTTATTACAAAGTAATACGTGCTTATACATGTAGGACGCGTGTTTTTGTTAATAATTTAATTAACACATGTATGCTGACATGATTTTTCTCGTTTGAATTGTTTTACATTGTCTTATCGGGGCCTTTTATAGCTGACTATGCGGTATGGCCTTTGCTCATTTTTGAAGGCCGTACTGTGACCTATAGTTGTTAAAGTCTGTGTCACTTTGGTCTCTTGTGGACAGTTGTCTTATTGGCAATCATACCACATCTTATTTTTTATATGAATATTAATTACTAGTATTTGGCTATACATGTGTTTACTATATGTCTGTTGAAATTCAAAACATATGTTTACCTGTTTAATGCTAGTTTGATAGATTTTCTGTTCATTTACTCCTGGCCACCCTTTTCGAAGTTTAGATAAAATAAGTTTCCATGTCCGACTTTCCGGATTATCACTTTTCTCGGTGTTAGTTTCGTCGTCTTCATCATTTTCTACGATGTCCCATTGATTTGTGAGAAAAAATACTTCATGAGGGTCAAAACATGGCATGTTCTCCATATTGTTCAATATATTTTTGAATATTCTTAAAATCTAAAACAAATTGTGAATTTGTGTTTAATATGTTCTTAAATTTCATGTAATTGTTGCATGGATAGTAAAATATTTAAAAGCTCAAAACAGAAAATGAAAATTAATATAAGAATGCGACAATTTAAAAAACCGTAAACAAAAACTGCTCCTATTTTCTTTGTAATAGTCTATCTTAGTTACTTTTACTATTTATCAATATTTGGACAACACAATGATACGTCAGTCTGTAATAACATAGGTTATCGTTATTTATATTCATTTTTATAATCAAACCTTGACTCTACTACATTGTATATATAGGTTTTGGTACCAACTTTGTTTGCAAATAACATTTTACATACTTCCTTTTCATTTGTTCACTGATGAAGGTGAAAAAAAAACATAGAGATGATTGAAACAGGGTATTCTGAAATCTTAAGTTCAGAAGTAGTAACAACATTAATGGTACCAATTTTTCTGCACCAGATGCGCATTTCGACAATACATGTCTCTTCAGTGATGCTCGTGGCCAAAATATGTAAAATCCAAAGCTTATATAAAAGATGAAGAGCTATAATCCAAAAGTTCTAAAAAGTATAGCCAAATCCGTGAAAGGAATCAGAGCTTTGCATGAGGGAGATACATTTCTTAATTTTTAACATTTTGTAACAGCAAATTTAATAACACAAAAAATCCGTATTTTCATGCCAGTACCGGAGTACTGGCTACTGGGCTGGTGATACCCACGGGGATTAACAGTCCACCAGCAGAGGCATCGAGTAACTGTGTAAAAAAAAATTATTCTACAAATCGCGGTATAAATATTCAATAAAAAAGTAGATATCGATCGATACAAATATTTGATTTTTTTTAAATACTAAGGCTGTTCTACCTCAGGCATAGATTAGCTTAGCTGTATTTGGCAAAACTTTTAGGTATTTTGGTCCTCAATGCTCTTCAACTTCGTACTTTATTTGGCCTTTTTAACTTTTTTGGATTCGAGCGTCACGGATGAGTCTTTTCTAGACGAAACGCGCGTCTGGCGTTTATACTAAATTTAGTCCTGGTATCTATGATGAGTTTATTTAGAGTGTTCGAAAAATCTATCCCGTGAAGGTTAAAAACGTCTCGCTTCATTTGTGGAAAAGTTACGAAAATGATCTTTTAAAATTGATACTTCCCATGGAGCAAGAGCAAATTAAATAAAAACCAATAGTAGAAAATTTTACAGTCAAACCAACCCACATACATATAGATTGCCATGATTCATTTTACATTGTAATCAACTAATGAAGGATATCTGGTATCCGAAATATCTAACATATTGTTCGTTTTATTGTTTTTTTTTTGGTAACGTAACATCACGATAATAAGTCTGTAACAATACATTAAAGGGCCGTAACCCTACCCCTTTTAAAGTAACGTCTTATCTGTTTTGGGTTGGTTTATACTTTTCATATGCATTTTAATCAGGAGAGATATTCACTATTAAAAAGTCCTTTACATGTGCATGGAGCAATTTAATTTATGTCATCAAATGTAATGAGTGCAAAAGGGATTATATTGGACAAACAGGAAACACTTTACGGAAAAGATTTACTGTTCACTGTCAACAAATCTGACATAAAGAAATTAGGATTATAAACGTTAGTGAACACCTGGATTTATGCGCTATCAATAAATCACCCAAATACTATGTTTTCCCATTTAACCAATGTGACGACCAATTCACCGACGAAATGAGAATTCATAAAGAAAATATGTGTATACAAAAGTACAAACCAAGCCTACACAAATAAGACGTTACTGTTATAAGGGTTACGTCCCTTTAATGTATTGTTACAGAAATTACGTTACCATTAGTTACATTCGTCCATTCAAAGATGAAACCGGTTGGAGAAAAATGTAGAAAATAAAAGGACTTTAAGAGCATTTTGAAATTTAATTTAATTTATATATATGAATCTTAATTCTACACTTGGGATTTCATTGTACCAAATATTATCTTACAGTGTAAAAACAAGCTACAGACTAGTAACATATTATAGTTGAGAAATATATGAAATTACAATAACGAAATAAGACTTTAAATTCTAGCAATAAGGATAGTTCTAAAACGAACATTATTTTTTAATCATGAAACTGATTAAAATTAAAGATAAAGGCAAAAAAAACACGTTCTGCAAAAGCAAACTAGATAATCATGCCTTGTTCCGAATAATGACAAGGATACCATTGATTTATAAATTATGCAACTAAATATCTACTAATTTGAGCTGTTAAAGGAAATGTATATCCACCTAAACCATTATCATTCTCTTTTATCATTTTACGATTATAATTTTCGTGACTGTTCTTGTAAAGCAACTTACCCTATCTTCGTGAATTCCTCCGGCGTTTCTTGCATTTACGACGAATATAAAAGAAACTGCGTGTTGCAACACATCCAACAAAATGTTATCTAATCCTTCTTTTTCCCCAATGCCTGGAGTATCAACAAGGATAGTATTTCCCTATATATAAAAAGACGACTTGTAACTCCCTTAAAAATGAAATACCATGTAACATAACAGAGGGGTATTTTGTTATGAAAAATTGGAAGAGATATACAAACTGAAAGTGCATTGCTGGAAGATGCAATGTGAAACGTAGAAATGAAGTACATGACTTCAGTGCAGAATTGTAATTTCTGATAAGAATTTTAGCTTTTATATCATTGAAAAAGAACCGTCATAAGTTCATGAAGTTAGAATTGAAGTTTTTTCCCCAAACTATAAATATTCGTAATATAAAGAACATCAATGACACAAATGGATAAGGAAACGCACAACCCAATGGAACACCTCATTGCAACCCCGCCATTGTTTTAAAACTCTCTGCAGTGTCTTAAATTATCAATGGTGTATGTTTTCTTTTGTCTTATAAGAGCCTTTTTCACAGGTTTTTGTCAATAATTTTTTTGGAAATATGTATTACTTTTTGTTTTATCATATTAATCAAGTTTCAGTGTAAAATAATTACACATGTTACAAGCAACTACATGTATGTATTTCTATTTTTTTTCATTTCTTAATAGTACATCTCACAACTAAATCTGCGCCTTCATTAAAGTATTTTTAAAGTTAGATTTCATATCAAGACTTTCAAATTATAAAACGAATTTTACAATTTTAGAATTTACGTTATTTGGTGAAATTTTTTAAATTGAAAAAAAAATCGAAAGTTGATATTTTAAAACTTCGATCAACAATGGAAAAACTAAAGTTTCGGATTATCAAGTATTACATAAGTGTCGACCATATGACCTGTTACATAGTTAGTGGTTATTTTCTGGTTGGTTGTTATTGATATGATTTGAATTGTTTATTGATAAAAAAAAAGTTTCTCAATAAGGCTCCAAGTTTTCCTAAGCATGGGAAGCTTACTCGAAATAAAATCGAGTAATCGTCCCTAAATTTAGAAAATATAGAATTGAATGTCGTAATGAAGTACAAAAAATGTGGGAAGATCAAGTGTTCAGCTTGACTGTTAGTTGCAAATAAAGGCTTTTATTCATAACTCATTAAAATGATAATCGGTTTTCGTCCTGAAATTCCTTTTATATTACCACTTGAAATTAAACACTCAATCACGTTTCAACTAATACCAATACCAACATCTACTTCTTGGGTGTTTCTTTGGTTATGATTATTTTGTCGTTTGATGAATTTATATTTATAATGTGTTCGTGTTAATAATACGTCCGGAAAAAAGCGTGTTGTTAAAACTGACAATTATAGAGGCAATGATATCAAACGGACATTCAAACTCATAGGTCGAAAACAAACTGACATATTATATCAAAATAAACTTCGGCGATCAAACGTTTCTGGAATAAAGCACTAGTATTTCCATTTTTTTTGTTTATGATGTTCAATAAGAATTGGATAGGAGAAACATATCCACTAGACTCAAAGACCTTAAAACAAGTTTATGCGTAATACTGGAGTAGGTGCGTATCATGTTTTATTACATGTCAGAACTTTATTGACGGAGACACAAAGATTGACAAATATTAAAAATCATTTTTAAATTATTTCAATGCATATCAAATCATTTTAATGCCAGTCAAATAGATTCGCTTGCAGTCGTTCAATTTATTTCAAGTTGGTGGTAAGTTACGTCAAACAAATAGGCCACGACCCCGTTAAACTATTTCAAACTGGTATTAATTCGTTTTAAACAGTGTTGAGACCCGAGCTTTTAACAGGTAAATCACTAAAGCAAAACAACATCGATGTATCGTTCGTTTATTTGTTTCAAACTTTATCGACTTATATATATAAATGCGTGTATTCTTATTAAAATCACATACTTCACAATTTAAACAAATGAATTATCAATACACGTAACATATAAGGAATTTAAAGGAAACATTAAAATATTGATGCACGTATGAAGAAAGATTTTGTACCTAGCGTCATATATTAAAGACCACTTAAATTTAAAGAAAATTGCTAAATCAGGTAAAAAAGGATGAAACTATTTTTCAAAATTTAGCAGAACCTTTACTCGATGGTCAAATAACACTTGATTCGAATTGGCCAGACACTATCTAGCAATAGCATCAATAACTATAGGAGGAATTTCTTTAATAGGTTTTGTTTATATGTTTTTACAATTCAGGTCGTTGAGAACTTCACTGTTGATTTTACAACAAGTTCATAATGTACATTCAAAGTCAACAGTACCATCTTTTCTTTTTGAAGCAGTCACACAAACAACTACACAATCATTTTTAGACTCAGCTATTTTAAAAGAGTTTACTTGGGTACATGGATCTTTAATAGTATGAGTTTTAATTTTGATACTTTTAATCTGTGTTTTAGTTTGCCTATTCAAACATAAATCTCATAACACAACTATAATGTTAGAAATTACTTAAGGAGGATCCTGTGCTATAATTCCAGTTACATCATTTCCATTGTGTCCTTCTTATTGGGATATTCAACCCCCAGTCACTATTCAAAACGTTCAGATTTGTAATTTCCCGTTTGGAGAACTTTCAGGATTCAAAGTTATAAATAAATTGACAAAACAAAGCTTAACAGTTAAAACATGTTTCAAAGTTGGTTTGTTTAATTATTTCAAAGTAAGGCGAATAATCAACCAACCATATTGTGCTTACATATTGATTGTACATCAAGGATTAGCTACACCTTTACAAGAAAATCAAGAACCATTAATTCCCAAAATTCCACAGTATCAAGAATTTCAAAACAATCTGTATCCAAATTTATAACCTTATTTATAGGCAGTCAAGCAAGGCATGACGTTTAAAAATAAACAGTATCTATTCATGTCTAATGTATATATGTGTGTGTGTTTAATTAATTTGTTTATATATGTCTAATATCTACTAGTTTTATATTGATAGCTTGTGTTTAAATACCGTTATCGTTGCCAAAAGGATGTTACATAAAATTTTACGATATTTCATTATCGGATTCCAGATAATCCTATATGCGGACATTTAATATTCATTCAGCAGTGACTTCGAACTAGTGTGGACATTGAAATATATGAACAATAGATATAGTGAAACTTGGACAATAATTTTACCGAAAGTGAACAATATCTCATGTATATATACTTATTTTATATCATGCATTTTGTTACAGAAGTGTTGTTGTGAGCTTTGAGGACAAAGCAATTTTTTAAGAAGAGGGTAATTGTGAGGAAATAAATTTTACTTTAATTTGGTAAAACGGACAATCCATAATTTGAGAATATTTTACATTAAAGCGACTTTAAGTTAAAGATGTAAAGAATTGGTTAAATTCATTTGTAAATATACTTAATAAAGTAAGTTACGTTATAACGGTCACTATAGATAAATGTTGCTAAAGGTCAATATTACATGTAAAGCCTCAAGCTAAGTTAAACAATGTACAAGTTCGTTATGCAACTTTTCTTCAGTCATATCGAATACACAGATAAATAAATTGATATATGGATTGAACCTTATCCAGTAACTAATAATTAAATAATACATCAAACAAAATATGTGATGTCCATGTATATTAAATAGCGGTCAGTTGGGTGTTTCCAACAACAAAAATGTGAGGAGAAAAGAAGGAAATTTATCAAGAATTTATTATAAGCTTTTAGCAAAAGTATTAAACAAATAACTTAAATGGGCCTCAGTTTATTGCTAACGAAAGTGCTATATAAACCTGTTTCGCCCAACGCTAGGCACTTCGGTGTTGCGGCATATTAAAATATTAGAAACTTCCTTTCTATTATTCACAGGTTAGTTGAACTATTTTATTTAACGGTTTTAAGCAGTAAACTGAGTACGCGATAAAGATAAAGTATTTTTATATTATTATTTATTCAAAAGCAAAGTTAATTCAAATCATTAAATTACTTGGTTTAAATGTTTATGCAAAGTTGTTTCAGTATCAAATAAATAATTAATGCAATATTTAATTAAATAAACTAGAACATAATTTCTCTTTCTATTATCAAGTTTAAATGGACAAATTATTTACATAATTTAAGATGAAACCTCATAAGGTCAACCGCTTATTTATATACATATTATGGAAACTTCTTCAATTATTCTTTATCTATATTTGTTATGTTTGTATATATATTATTATGTATTGTTAATTGTAATACATGACTTCGGTGTTGCGGCATATTAAAATATTAGAAACTTCCTTTCTATTATTCACAGCCAAAACGTCCCACCCAAAGCCAAACTACGGCAGAGTTACAGGTCCGTCTTAACAACTACGAGACAGTTAAAATAGTCCTGATACACGGTTTAAAAAATGCAAAACTTGTGAATCTGTTAAAAATAAAATAGTTAGATGTTTAACATATTTTTTATTTGCCCAAATGCAGTAGATCTGTATCTCACATATTCGTTTCAAAACTTGTTGAGTGCTATGAAAACTCGTGACATGTAAGTAACGTATGGTCCATTGCAATGACTTATGAAACTTTATGCATTCCTGTATATTTCCGTTTCGTTTGTTCTGTCTTACTAAAGTGCACTCGTAAATTAAATATAGACACGGAAATTAAAGTAACTTACAAAAATTATTTATTTTTAACATAGTTTTAATCGATGTTTCTTATATTTTCGGTCAACAACAAATATTCCCTAGCTGTATATTGATATATGGAGTAGCTTGTAATACAAAAACAATGTTGTGTTAATAAAATTAATGAAGATAGTGCTGACATTTGTTGAATTCAATAAACAGTTAAGTCTTGCTCAAAATTGTAAATGAAGTAACAGCTCAATAAACTTTTAAAACTGTGTCAAATTGTAATACCGGTCACTGACGCGAAACGGGCGTTAATTGTGGAAAAGCAGCAAAATACGAAAATTGTGAATTGTGGTTCCGATTCTGGAAAGGGATTATTGTGTTGTCATGCACCGTAACGTACAAAAAGTCTTGCTATAAATGAACATGTATTCTGTTTATATGAGATAAATTTTAGTCTGCGATAACGATGGGTAGGTTGATTTATGTTTAACGACCTTGACTTGCTCTAAGTCGACATTCTCTTACGTCTAATGCATTTAAAAAAAAAAACGTATATTTACGTTTAGGGCATTTAATATTGATATAATTTTTATTTACTGTATTTTATCGGTAATTTCTAAATAAAAATTTATTGTCGTAGAAATAAAATATTTCATCTAGGTGCTTTCGTTGAAGTTCGCGTTACATAGTAAAATGAATTTCATTGGTCAGAACGTTTGCAAACTTTCAATCCAGGTGTTTTCATCGAGGTCCGCGTTCGTGTTTCAATTCAATCCACAATACGGTAAAAAAAATCAAATTTATACTCTACGACGTCCGATTAAACAAATCAAAAGTTAGAGGAATAACACTTGTACATTTCTTCCAACACAACAAAAGTATCTATCTTTTTCGCCAATGCAAATTATTACTATTTATTATAGAACAAGGATTTGTAAAATATGCCATTTATTGAGGCAGTAACATTAATATATTATTGTATTTGCACCCTTTCATTTAAGGTAATTAAATCCAAATAACTAAATAAAATTAATTGTATATTTAATGATATAAACTAAAAGAATTGCTTCGATATTTCTATAATCAATCAATAAATTTATTATGCATACGAAACTTAAATGAATAATTATCGTTTGTAGTTTTTCAAAATAACTATTATATCCGATAAAAATGGGAAAATAAATATATCGGATAAAAACTACCGATTTTCCTATGAGACAAAATTTATCCTTATTGGAGTCAAAATTGTAATATGGATTCATACAGGACAAAAACATATCCTCAGTAACGGAACAAAACAAAAAAAACACCATGATAAAATAAAATCCGTCATTCTTTTAGAATAGTGCTCGAAGGTTAACATATAGTTATATAATGCAGCGACTCTGTGGGATTGCAACGTCAAATACGTTATATCTGCCACTGAACATGTACAAAATGAGAAAAAAATGAACTTTCTTCAAACTGCCGAATAAATGTTTTGGAGACATGGAGGCAGACAAGTCAAATAAAAGTAGATATCTATGAAGCAAAGATTGCATTTTGTTTCAAACTGATATATATGTGCATGAAATGAAAATTTCCATCATCATTAATTTAGGGTATTTACTATTACGAAAGTGTGTTGAACTCGACGTTCGGTAAAGACGGCCGTTTTTTAGCAGCACTGGGTAGCATATTTCGTCTGTTCTCGCTTCAAACCAATCCATCTTAAATACACCAGAGATTACTATAATAAAAGTCTTTTAGCAATGAATTTTTTAGGTCGGTATTAGGCTTCAATTCGACCATTAACTACCGTAAATTTTCGGTTTTTTTTCAGTATTACGAAAAATATGTTATAATCCCTGACCTTTCAGAAGCTTATATACTTCGTTCATTCGATTGTAGGAAAGTTTTTTTTAAAAACCGGTCTTTTAATGCCTAAAGCAATTAAAAGATAAAAGCGATTTCTGTTTGAGGAAACGAAAATCATTCTAAAAAAAGAACGTTTTCGCTGTTTACGTCGTACTGATGCAAACGTCAAAGTTGAAATAAAAATTACTCTGAGTACCCTAAAGACATTTCGCTAGCTGTGATTAGGACTAAATTTATAAATCGTTCATTTGCAAGCACATAAAAAAATAATTATGCAAAACATGTGATAAAACTTCCCAATTTAGAATTGAGAAAAATCCAACAGGAAACCAAAGTACTGTAGTCTAATAAGGTTCGGTATTTATTTAAAAACAATCTCCATCCAACTTCAGTATGACGTAAATCGATTTGTTTACTATAACTAAGCAACCAACAGACAAAATAAATCTTGCCTCCCCGATAAAGACTTTATATTTAAAGACACGGAATAAAAAAATAAGGAAATGATAGCGTGTTGCATTGGTTACAAACACATTTATGCAAACATGAAGCAGCTGTTTCTTGACTGAACTGGTCAGTGATAATACAAAACCGGGGTTTTAAAAAAAATGAAGAAAAAAAAGCAGACATTTTAAATTTATAAAAAAGCAAATCAGAAATAGTGTTTAACTGAATTTGAAAGAAAAGAAATTATAAAAAAATATAATCTATAATATGTAAATATTTATTTCAAAAAGCTAACATTAAAATGAAAGTAAAATAGGTGATACTTAAGAACATTGGACGGGACCGTAACAACCTCATGTTGGAAATTTAAAAAAAAAGTTGAAACAAAAGCTTGTCTTCATTATTGTTCATTGTTTCACGGCGAAAGTTTTACAAGAAGCAAACTCCCATTAGTCCGGTGTCGCCCTGCATGTTTTGCGTGATCCATGCACGTTTCTGATTTACTTTAAGTTTTTAATTTTGATCGTCTTTTGTTGGTACTCATGTGTCTTATCTGTACCCCATGACCCGGATTTGTCTTTTGTTCATTTATTGTCCTACTTTATGACTATAATCTAAGTGTTAATTGCCATTTGTAGTTGGGAAAGAGGAGGACATGCAACCACTTGTACAGATAAACGACAGATTTACCATACAAGCATTTATAGTCAACACAATCAGAAAGAGTTCCCATCGTCAGACGGGGAATATGACGGCTTCCAAGAATGAACAAGTGACATGTCTAACTCTTAACAGTTAGAAAACGGACTATCGACATCGACCGCTTGTTCTTAATATTTGAAACTGCATGCATATACGTATACGTTTATTATAGTGATGAGTTCTTGCGTCTGACGAAAACTAGATTCCTGCATGGTTATATCTTGCCATACGTTTATATTTGTTTGGTAGCTGATTACTCAAAATCGTTATTTAAAAATCATGTTTGTGAGACGTAAATTCATTTCAATACCGAAATGTCGTCTATATATTAAGTTTCACAAGTGTATAACACGGAGAAGCGCTGAAGGTACATTACTCCCATTTTGTTTGGGTGTGAACCATCGATGTTTACAGCAATATGAAAGAATAAGATGATGATGTGAGAAAGAACTATGGACGTCATGTGGCAAATATTACATGCATATCCGACCATGAGATATCAATCTGTATGAACATATTTCCAATACAACCATATTATTGAGAAAGAATGTTTACATGCTATACTCTCGTACTAGTATTACAGGGTTCTTGTGTCGTATACCTTAGACACACATCTTTTTAACGATATTTAAAAAAAAAGAAAAAAAACAATTTAATGTCATATTTCCCTTTTTTTAAATATAACTATAAGTCTTTTATCTGGCAAGAATACCCCTATTTAGCGGACAAGCAGTTTATTCTATTTTCTGTTATTGAATACCAAGAAAGAAAATAAATCCCGAAATTAATTTGAAACTTTGATACTCAATAGTTTTCCAGCAAAATCTTTACACCCCTTGGGGATAATTAGTGTACGTCCAGTGGCATATATAACATGTATGTCGGAACAGGAAATTTGGCATAATGTACTTTCAGAACCTTGTTCACATTATTATACATTATAACCGACAATTGTGATGACTAATTCCTTCCATTGTTCGAGAACAATCTTATTGAAATAGAAATATGTGATTTTACTATGTCCATAACTTCGATGAACCAAAGCAAGTTAAATATCGACCTGTATTTAATTCAAATTGGTTCTCTTCTTCTTTGTCCATCGACATCCCATGATAACATACTGTTGTCATACGAGGACTAGTCTATTTACAAAACTTTTAACCCAAATTAAACAAAATGTATGTTTCTTTCTTATGTTCAATGTAAAAATGTATATACTTTTTAAATTGCAACTATCTATAGTTCCGTAACTTTCTATCCAGGCATACAAACGAATGGTCGACAAGTGCGTATATTTTTGTTAAATCAATATTTCTTGTAGGTTCCAAACTGTCCTTCACTTTTGACAACGAGTACTTACAATTCCCCAAATTTACCCTTGGAAAAAATGTGTAAACAGATTTTTATTTTATCAAATCTTTTTTTTTTTGAATTATTTAGATTTTTATAAATAATATTCTTTACACCTGAAATGTTTTTTTTTAATAAACAAGCGTAAGAGTAGTAACTAGTGACTAGTATATCACTATCGGATACGCAAGACAGAGATGTATATTATACACCTGATAGTTCAAAATGGAAAGTTTCAAGTTATCGGTCGTGTACACTGATCAATACCCTCAGAAGTGAAACGATGCGTGAACTTGCAAGTCCGACAGGAAATCACTTAAATACATGAACGTGTCCCCTCACAATACTTATGGGAGTAATACCTTAAGCCATGTTGGTGATCAGACAAGGGAAGGTCCGAATTTATTTTAATAAGTCTATTACATGAAATAATTATGAACAAATTAGATTTTCGAAAACAATTTTAACGGAACACTTATTTATGACTTTGAACTATGACTTGTTCATCAATTCCCATATAAACAGTTAAAAACGGCAGACCTTGGTTACTTAAACAAACAAAAAAATTCTGTATCAAGTTAGTTAGTCGGATAAAACAACCGTACGATTGACACGATATCGACACGCGATTACGACTATATAAGGCTACTGTGGTTTTGGTCCTTTGTAGTTCATAGACATATCGTGGTTAAAAACGGAGAGGATGGTCAAAATGGCGACACGCAGAGAATTGATACTCTAAATTTAAAATCGATGGTGATCTCTTGTCTAGCAGAATAAAACTTTAATTTTGATATCTATGAATTTGAGCATTTTGATACAGAATAGACATAATATTAATTTTTGATTTTTTTTGTAGAGTTTAAGTAATATTTATAATGGTAAATTGAAATTTTGGCAAAAAAATGTATATATTCATGAATACCATGCAGATGATTGGGGTCAAAGGTCAAACATATAAATGAAATATTTGGTCCTATTATATTTCTACTACCTAAATACATTTTAAATAATACATGCTTTTAGTGTATTTATTTAATGTTTATTTTATTTAATTTGTCAAAACATATTTATTTTGGTTTAAATGAAAATAAAGAACAGAGAATACAAACACTGTTAAAGAGAAAATACATATTCGTGTTAAATTCGCCTCAGTTTGTTAATTCAAGTTTGACAACAACTTAATCCGTAATCCACATATATAGCTGACAACTGGCTTGTTTATTGTATTTTCTCAATGGAATACCCTCACTGAGAAAAGTGAGACATATATGTTATTTGTAATGGTATTTATCAAAACTTAAACGATTGAAAATATCTAAGTAGAATATGAATTTGCCAAATATATATTTAATTCAGAGATGTATATATGCGAGTGTAGTTGGTTATAGGGGAGGGGTGTCAGACAATAGTTTCAATAGTTCTATGTCATTAAAAAATTCACCATTCCACTGTATTCTTTTTTGTTATGCCTATTTTATTCGTCCTAAACATGCATGGACTATTTGTCACTGGGCGTTAAGCAACCATAAATCATTTAATCTATTCTTTATCAGTCAGGGGCATTACTTAAACAAGTAACAATTAAAATTACCTATACAAGTAATGTTGAAAACGAGGCTAATTTAAATATAACTTATATAAGTTATTTTTCTTAATATTATTTTTATAGGTGTCCAAGAATACAGATTTTACTAGCTTTAGGTAATTTTCACAGTTATCTGGTTATTTTTCCCTTGATATATAAAAACTAATAGTTCAGAAACACTAATTAACTTTCCGACGCACTTATCTTTCATACCGACGCTTCTGGGTCAAAGATTGGTCTCTTGGGACTATTAAATTATCATTTTCCTCTAAAATCTTGAAGGTAGACTGATATAAATAGATAGATACTTGTGAATTAATTAAGACCTGAAGTTATTTATAATTTGTAACCTAAATCAATTACATCTGTGCCTTAGATAAGTGTAATTGCTATTTTTTTCAAAAATGTATAAAATAACTTATTCAAGTAATATTTTTGTCATTATTTTCAAAGTAACCCTTTATCTCTATACTCCTCTCAAATCTGATAAATTCTTTATTTTGTGCTATAAAATGTTGTTTAAAATCACGAAGACTACATTTAGTCTATGTTTCTATTGAAAATTAAAATAACTCTATTAAGTAATTTTATTATTTTTAAAATAAAAAATTACTTATATAAGTAATTAAAAAAAATAACTTGTTTAAGTAACGCCCCTGACTGTTTATATTTTCCATCTCTTTATTCTGTATTCTCAAGTGCTTATCCCATTATTATCTTTATTTCTGTAAACCCCATTTATTTACACATGAATGCATATGGTGATCCTTTCATAGCTTCATATATGTATATGTATATCTGGTATTTGGAACAGAAAAAAAAAAGATACCGTCGTATATTAAAAAAAATGAGAATGAAAATGGGGAATGTGTCAAAGAGACAATAACCCGACCATAAAGCAGACAAAAGCCAAAGGCCTCCGATGGGTCTCAAATGTAGCGAGAAACTAATGCCTACATGTATATACATGCATGCATTACTCACGGTATTCATATGCTTGGACTTATAGATGCATATACGTGTACATGTTTCAGATTGTGTTATAAAGTATTTTTTATAAAAACAGAAGCATTTTAATTGAAAATTATATACTAGACAATGCCAAACCAATCTTTCTTTCTTGTTGAAGAGTTTGGGGGGGAGGTGGGGCAGTGTCATGATTTTTTGAAATAAAACATTTGTTTGTTTCTTTTCAACATAAGGACAAAATGCGACATTTAGTTCATCTTGTATGAATAAAAAGTTTGTTGTTGAATAAATTCACAAAAGGGTCAGCTTCGAAATATAAAAAAATGCAAGAAATTGTAATGCGAAAATTGTATTTTGAAAGACATGCATATCGGTACTGCTTATCACTTAACATTTATTTGTACATATTCATTTAAAAAAAGAAAGATTTTATTTATAATGTTTTGTTGATCAGAAGATTTCACCTGTTAATCTATACATACTAATCCATACACACAGGTGTCAATATCTACAAATCTACCGATAATTATAAGTGGTCATAAAAAAAGGTGAAATAATGTATTTTATAAACAAATAAATATATATGGATGAATAGATAAATTTATTTTATAAAATTCCAATCTTTTAATAATGAGGCACTATTGCATACTTATAAAACCGGTCAAATCTTTATTTTGTTAACTCGGGTAGAAAACTTACAATATAGTTTATCCTATTGAAACATGAACGCGGACCCCAATGAGAACACCTTGGATTGAAAGATTGCAAATCTACTGACCAATGAAATGCTTTGGATTTAGAAAGCTGACGTCAACGACAACACCTAGATCGAAAACACACTATCATCTTTAGACCGTCGAACAGATAGCGAGAATTCTTGAATTGTAAATTATTCAATTTAGAAAGGAAAATTTTATTTGAAAAACTAAAAAAGTTAAATGTGACTGATTTTTCACTTAAAAATTTACTAAAAGGTTATAATTTTGCTAACATTTAGGAATATGTGTTGAGTACCAAAAGACTACATTATGTCAACAATTTTTTTAGATTTTATTAGTTTTTATCTGAACTAAATTTAAATGCTGTATTTTGTTTTACCTTTTATATATAATTCATATAAAAAAATAGGGTCTACCTATATTAGGAAGAATTCATTTTCTGCACCAGGATAAAATTGTTAAATTTGTTAATGAATATTTTTAATAGTTAAAGACTTTTATCATGCTATATTCACCTACATCAAAACACAAGGATAGCTACCTTCACTATATAGAAAGAAATACACAAAAGAAACTCTTTGCCTAAGATAAGGAACAATACTAACCAAGAGACGTTACAATGAATATAGCGATATCTTTAATTTGTCAACTCGACCTCGATTAAGAATTCACTACTTAGAAGGAAATACACAAAAGAAACTCTTTGAAATTATGTTAAATATTTAACCAGATTGTCGTGTATGTAGCTTGGTTAACAATGGCGTCAGCACAAGTACATCGAATGTACTTACGGGGTAAACAGGCAAGTACAATTCAAACTGGAATCCTTGAGCATCCTAGTAAATTAATATGGAAGTATATTGTTTATAGAAATAAGTTAATATATTTTTCTTTATATATATGTATATATATACATTATGTAACTATCATTGATGGCGATCCGCTGGATACATCTGTTGTAGAGTTGTCACTGACTCAGACGTACTAATAAATATAAATATTTTCTGTGACTGTATATTACATTAATTTGTAGGATCCTTTACTATAGATAATTTAGCTGATCTGTAACAATAACATCTTCATGCCTTATATATCATGTACTGTAGTACGCCGCTAGATTAAAACTGACGAGGAAAGGTAGCACACGGCCAGCGAAAGCTCTTTTAGGAGAGCCCAGGTGGTCGTGTGGTCTAGCGGGACGGCTGCAGTGCAGGCGATTTGGTGTCACGATATCACAGTAGCATGGGTTCGAATCCCGGCGAGGGAAGAACCAAAAATTTGCGAAAGCAAATTTACAGATCTAACATTGTTGGGTTGATGTTTAGACGAGTTGTATATACATTATGTACACAGCCATGTATCACCATCATTGATGGCGATCCGATGGATACATCTGTTGTAGAGTTGTCACTGACTCAGACGTACTTATATATATATAATATACAACTCGTCTAAACATCAACCCAACAATGTTAGATCTGTAAATTTGCTTTCGCAAATTATTGGTTCTTCCCTCGCCGGGATTCGAACCCATGCTACTGTGATATATAGAATATATAAATATATATATAATACATATATAGAATATAAATATATATATAATACATATATATAAAGAAAAATATATTAACTTATTTCTATAATAAAATAGATACATATATATACAATTTGGATTTTTTTGGGGGTATATCATGAAACAGTTTTTTGCATATCGGGATCTAGACAGTGGCATGTCCTCTGCCTGACTGATCACCAGACAGAGAACAGGTCAATGTCTGGTTCCAGTTTACAATTAACCTACACTACCATGGTTAGTACCTCTGAGGGATAGTGCGTATACACGATTCTCACGGGACCACTGGCTTGGGCAACTGATCAAAACTTAAGTCGTATATTTCAAAAGCAAATAAGTAACATCTGATAAAAAACAACAAATAAGCGACACACTAGGTTCTCGTTAAACTCACAACAAAAGTCAAACAAAAAAAGAAAAAAATATACAAACATTAAGTAGATTCTTTTTTTTTTTTAATTAAAAAAAAACATTAGGAACATATAGGGCGCAATTTTCAGTAGGAAAGCCGTCCTTAAAAAGCCCACAGAACCGATAGCGAGAATTCCAGACTTCTTCTTTTTCTTTTAGTTCAATTAAGGTGAAATATGGAAGAATACGTGTTGCTGTGCATGCGTGATTGACAAAGATTTAATCAGATTCGCAAAAATATGTAATAACAATTTAAGTGTTTCTATATAGTATATACAGATTGTGATTAAAAATATGCATTTTATGTACATGTTTTGGTTTGAATTTGTGTTAGCCGATCTCTAAAGCCGACAACAGTAGTGGTAGATATTCACAGGTTTTTTTTAAATGAACAAACACTTTTGCATATACATTTCATATGTGTCTGTTTTTAAACGAGTTTAGACTTAGTGTGTATATATGTATCCGCTGATAATAATTTTATGTTAGATAAACATAATTATGTAGAATCAAAAGTTGTATAGCTATCAATAAGTGCATTTTCAAAATCCTTTATGTTTTTAGGCTTGACGAAGATCTACGTGATTTAACGAATAAATGTAAGAAGATGTGGTGTACTTGCCAATAAATTAAATCACCGTACAGCTTTCAACAACGAGCAAACCTTAGCCGCATAAACATTTACAAAATTCCCCAAAATTACAAATATGAATTCAAACAATTCAAACGAGAAAACTATCGGACTGATTGATGTACACACTTATAGAAAAATATACACAACAACGACAACCACTGGTCCCAGAAAAGAGGGGGTTAAACGTTCAAACCATATGTCCCAATTGAAAAATAATTTCGTCAAACAATCGGGGGTTCTTATCTACAGAAAAATACCTGGATCCGCCACTATACAGTCTCCTGGCTTGTATACCTGTAGGATAGTCAAAGATAATGGCGTTAAAAAAATATTTTCTTTATTTATGTTTTTATTTTATTCAGTTCTTCAATTTATCAGTTGATTAATAAAAATATCGAAGCAATTATTTTAGTTAATCTAATTAAATGTCAGTACGATCTTTTTGATAACATTGTAAGGCCTATATTGCTATATGGCTGTGAAACCAACTTGGATATTTAGTTTTATTGATGCAATAGAAAGTGCATTTGAAGTTTTGTAAACTTTTCTTAAACTTGATAAAATCAACCCAAAGCTTTATGGTATATGGAGAGCTAGGCGCTTATCCATGTCAGTATATGCGGAACACCGTATGTTATCTTTTTGGTCTAACATTGTAAACAGTTCCGATAGTAAATTGACAAATATTCTATATAGATATATTTATAAACTCAACGTATATGGTGGATTTACTTTCGATTGGTTGATTTGTATAAAAAATATCTCGAATAAATATGGATTTTCAAATATTTGGTTAAATCAGAGTAACTACAGTTTTAATCCAAAAGGGTTAAAGTTGAACATTAAACACTTTTTTTAACAATTTCAGGAGACTTGGAAATCAGAAATGGAATATTCTCCCAAAGCATTATGTTAGAAACTGTTAAAAGAATACTTTGAATTTGTAGAATATTTAGACTTATTAATTTATAAAGATAAGATAACGTTATAAAGGTTTAGAACTGGAAATCATCGGTTACCTATAGAAACCGGTAGATGGCGTAGAATTATGAGACAGGAAAGGTACTGTGTACTTTGTAACTCTCAAGAGATAGGTTGATGTATTTCAATATATTCTAAACTGCACAGCTCTAACAGAAAGTAGAAGAGCTTTTCTAAAACCTTTCTGTGTAAGCCGAGTAAATGTTTCGAAATTGGGCACTTTATTTATTTCAAAAAATTTTGTTTTGAAAAATTTGTGTAAATTAATTTGAATTATATATGCAAATCAAACTTATTTTATCGAGGAATAAATTGAATCAGGAACATATATATTGTTAGGTATACTGTTCCCAGATTGACAAATCCTTGTTCTTATATAAATAGTAATAATTTTTCATCGGCGAAAAAGATAGTTACTTTTATTGTGTTGGAAGTTTATTGTGTTGGAAGAATCGTAAAAATGTTTTATTTTCTAAATTCTATTTATTTACTCGGATATCGTAGAGTTTAAAATTCATTTTTATTTTACCATATTGGACTTCATATTGTGTATTGAATTGAAACACGAACGCGGACCTCGATGAGAACACCTGGATTGAAAGTTTGCAAACGTTCTGACCAATGAAATTCATCTTACTATGTAACGCGAACTTCAACGAAAGCACCTAGATGAAATATTGTGTATTGAATTGAAACATGAACGCGGACCTCGATGAGAACACCTGGATTGAGAGTTTGCAATTGTTCCGACCAATGAAATTCAATTTGATATGTAACGCGAACTCCAACGAAAGCACCTGGATGAAATATTTTATTTCTACAACAATAAATTTTTATTTAGAAATTACCGCTAAAATACAGTAAATAAAAATTATATCAGAGCAACAATGCATAGTTGATTCTTTTCCATTCTTGTTTTTTTTAATTATGTTGATGTTGATTTTAAGTTGGTAGGTAGACTTATATTAAATGCCCTAAACGTAAATATACGGGTTTTTTTTAATGCATTAGACGTAAGAGAATGTCGACTTAGAGCAAGTCAAGGTCGTTAAACATAAATCAACCTACCCATCGTTATCGCAGACTAATATTTATCTCATATAAACAGAATACATGTTCATTTATAGCAAGACTTTTTGTACGTTACGGTGCATGACAGCATAATAATCCCTTTACAGAATCGGAACCACAATTCACAATTTTCGTATTTTGCTGCTTTTCCACATTTAACGCCCGTTTCGCGTCAGTGACCGGTATTACAATTTGACACAGTTTTAAAAGTTTATTGAGCTGTTACTTCATTTACAATTTTGAGCAAGACTTAACTGTTTATTAAATTCAACAAATGTCAGCACTATCTTCATTAATTTTATTATTTAACACAACATTGTTTTTTATTACAAGCTACTCCATATATCAATATACAGCTAGGGAATATTTGTTTTTGACCGAAAATATAAGAAACATCGATTTAAACTATGTTAAAATAAATAATTTTTGTAAGATACTTTAATTTCCGTGTCTATATTTAATTTACGAGTACACTATAGTAAGACAGAAAAAGAGAAACGGAAATATACAGGAATACATAAAGTTTCGTAAGTCATTTCAATGGACCATACTTACATGTCACGATTTTTCATAGCACTCATCAAGTTTTAAAACGAATATGTGAGATAAAGATCTATTGCTTTTGGGTAAATTAAAAATATGTTAAACATCTAACTATTTTATTTTTAACCATGTTAACAGATTCACAAGTTTTGCATTTTTTAAACCGTGCATCAATATTTTAATGTTTTTCTTTAAATTCCTTATATGTTACGTGTATTGATCATTCATTTGTTTAAATTGTGAAGTATGTGACTTTAATAAGAATACACGCATTTATATATATAAGTCGATAAAGTTTGAAACAAATAAACGAAAGATACATTGATGTTGTTTTGCTTGAGTGATTTACCTGTTAAAAGCTCGGGTCTCAACACGGTTTAAAACGAATTAATACCAGTTTGAAATAGTTTAACGGGGTCGTGGCCTATTTGTTTGACGTAACTTAGCACCAACTTGAATTAAATTGAACGACTGCAAGCGAATCTATTTGATTGGCATTAAAATGATTTGATATGCATTGAAATGAATTAAAAATTATTTTTAATTTTTGTCAATCTTTATTAAATGAATATTAATCTCATTTAAACAGCGTCAATGCGTTTTTGTCCGATCAAGTTAAATTCGGGTTACTAGTGTACCTTTCCTTTTTAAAATTTCCTCGCAGTCCTGTATTTTTTGTGATTTTGCTTTTTTCGTTATCATTATTCACTTAAATTGGTAGGATTATTATTGATTGCCTTATACACGCAGTTGCATTTTATTACTCAACCATAGCTACATGTATGTCAGTACACATTTAAAAAAAAAACATACAGTGGCAATTCAATGACATGAACTATCACATTTGTTTCAGAACAAAATTATAAAAATACCTTTAGAACTTTGACAGGAAGGTAAATATCGACATAAAAAACCGTGTCTTTAATATCCTTTTCCATATAACTTAAATCTGTAAATTTCTTGATCGTAGATCTCATTTCCGTAAAGTTGTCAAAGTGTATGTCTGCTAAAATGCGTTCATCCTTTGTGTATGCCTTTAGCATTAAGGTTTTTGAATGACGTATCCTACAAACAGTTGCAGTAGCTGCGACGTTATTCGTTGAAAAAATCTTTTGACCAACAAAATGATTTATCAGTGTTGTTTTCCCTGCACTTGTTTCACCTTTTAAAATAAATTGAAGTAACCATTCTTTATTAACACTTATTTTGTTAATACTGTTATATACTTGATTTAAACAAAAGATTAGCAATTGACAAGTCAATTGTGCTTCTGTATTATTTCTTTTCAGTGAATGTTGTGGTTTTCCAATCTCTTTTGATTGATCTTCCAACTTTATTATTCGATCGTCACTGTTGAGTCTTGTGTTGAAACGAACATGTGACTTTCAAAACTTAAAACCATGTGAATTTGATGGGTTTAGTCTGCTGTCTATATCAGATGTCTGGTCATGAAATTGTAAATACGATCATTTTAGATTACCGAAAAACAGATGATTTGTTATTCAGTGCAATCCAAAAAATAGTGAAATATATGCACCATATAATGTCCAGTGGTGTATGAGACAGGTAAATATACAAAATAAATAATTAAACTCATATGTGGAAAACGATCTACAATGCAATGATACAAAAAGAACAACACGCATACATTAGTTCACAAATCACACCTATTATTAGTTTTTAATTTCTCTGCTAATCGAGACAGAAAACATAAATATATGAAAATTGCTATTTGATGACAATAAAACTCCTGAAGAGAGAACTATACTCACTAGTTTGGGAAAGGGGGAGGGGTAGGTTCAACTTGATACAGTAAACCAGACATAGTTCTTCATTTTGTATAATGGTATACAAGATCTTTCAGAACTATCTATTTTGTGTCTGTTGATTTTCCAGAACAACATCTTAAACTGGTCACTAGACATTCTAGTGTAAAATTATTCAAGAACTTAAGCTTACAGAGGAGAATATTTGTTTTAATATTTAAGACGATAACGACACCAATAATTTCAATCGCTTCAAGGCCAGTTTAGATAAAACGGTTACGTCATACGTAAGATAGACGACCCTAGCCACTGGTTGGTAAACATGTAAACTTAAATTTCCCTGTATGGCGTTTAAATAATTTAGTCATGTTTTGTTGTTGTGTTCTGTGTTACTGTAATTGACACCCACCATATCATCCATTCCAATATTTATAATAATTTGTTTAAGAAAGTCAGAGAAGAAGTTGTATTAAACAATTAGTTTCATAAAATGTTGCCAGGTTTGTATTCTGAAAGTTAACATTTTCCCAACAAATGAATGCCATTATATTTGTAAACGTACCAGTTACTATGATTCCGCAATCGTTCTTTATTAAATCACGTTTTGCAGAGTTAAGAACATGAATAAAACCATCCTTTGGATATGCTGCAGACAATTCATCTTGGAGATCTTTGTCAAACTCTTCCATTTGAAGGATTTTCTCTAGAGATTCGTACATCTTACGGACAATATTTATTTTCTCATCGGGTGTAAAAGAGTTTGTACTACTACAATAAAAAAAATCCTTTTGAATTCATTAAATAGATTCTATTAATCAATCTAAAATATTCAAAATATTTGAATTTATATAAAAAATACCAATTTTGAATAACAAGTTAAAACAGGAATTCTCAATCACAGAATCTTTATAATGTCCTGTATGCGTTTTGCATAGTAAGTTCTTCGCTAAATTCGTCGTAAAACCCCGAAGCTCGGTTATATCGTAGTTGCGTGCTTGTCGCAAGTCTTTGAGGTTGGGGTTCAAACTTGGCATAGTTAGACAAACGATTTTCAAGTAATGCTTCTCCGTAAATCACGCATCATTTAGGAGTAACAGTTGAGATAGGTTGGGTATGACAGCATGACAATTATGTTAACACATTTGTCATGAACGGTACCACATGTTATTCATTATATGCGCATTCCGACCATTCGATATAGCCCAAACAATGTTCATATTTATATGATTAAGTTTGTTCATCGTTATGTATTCATGTTATGTTTGTCATTGGATGTTAAAAAAAAATCAACCCATTCTATGCAAATTTCTAACGAAAGAGACAAATACAGTCTTTTAGTAATTTGAATGCTTAGAGATAGATACTTTTTTTTATTTCCTTTTGAATACAAATAAGACAAAACTTTGTACATAATACCTTTTTGAAATTGAGGATTGGAAAGATGTTGCTATCTTCAATTCATCTGTTTCTGTTAAAAAGAAAAATTATATAGCTTTTCCCAAATCCAGTTGTGTAGGTGTGTTCTGCATTCTGTATAGATATATAAGAAAACATGTTTTGCATGTATAGCTAGGCGCTAAACTAAGAAAACTATTAGTGTAAAGATTTGTTTCCCCAAATGAATGACGTGTTATTAAACAACTCAAAAAAATATAGTATTTAAAGAAAATGGTTAGGTTTAAGTATTATAGTTACTGTATATAAACCGCATCTAATTCCATGCATCACAAAACGATTAAACAATTTACGGGATCCAGTTGTGTAGGTGTGTTCTGCATTCTGTATAGATATATAAGAAAACATGTTTTGCATGTATAGCTAGGCGCTAAACTAAGAAAACTATTAGTGTAAAGATTTGTTTCCCCAAATGAATGACGTGTTATTAAACAACTCAAAAAAATATAGTATTTAAAGAAAATGGTTAGGTTTAAGTATTATAGTTACTGTATATAAACCGCATCTAATTCCATGCATCACAAAACGATTAAACAATTTACGGGAGCCATAACGAGTACGTTAGTAACCATAAATAGAATGTTAACTGTTAACACGGAATAAGGATTTCTTTTTTTAAATATTTGTCACACTAATTGCAATGTTAAATGACTAAAATTGTTTCTTGCTATAATGTATTTTATATGCAAGTGCATTTCATTTCGAACGACGTATTATGTGTTCCACATTCCGAATTTAGTGACTTAAGATTGCAAAAGATTGAATATTAACGGCATTACATGTTTTTATCCATCTAGAATGATTTGAATTTATACATATACAGCCCTTGGATGGTGTAAACTTCCAAAAACAACGTGTATGGTGAAATGGGGAATGGTGTATGGTGTAAAGTGTAAGGTGTATGGTGCAAAGGTGTAACGTATATGGTTTAATGGTACAAGGTGTATGGTGTAATGGGGTATGGTGTATGGTGTAATGGTGTATGGTGTTAGAGGGAAGTTTATACCATCCAAGGACTGTATCAACAGAAAAATCATCAATCGGAATTATCAGACTGCACATATTAAGCAAAAATGAAACAAACACACGACTAGAGCACAATTACTCTAAGGAGGGATATATAAATAACAAGCCACGGCTGAAAGATATTACCAAACATGCATGGACAACAGTGAAGGCTTAAGATATTAACAGAAAAGTAAAATGAAAACTATAACACTTAATTTATATGATAAACAACGTCAGTAGCTGACACAAGGGATTTCTTCAAAACAATCATTTAATATGCTGTCATTAAACACAATAACATATAACTTTACTATGAAAACACGGGTTGATTATTCATGTTATTAAATAGTCGTAAATTGGACACGTTGAAAGTAACTTATCAGTGATAATCGTAACTTTCTTTGTACGATGATGGGGATGGCGACGTGATTAAATGATTGATAGTGTGACTAGAATAATTGCATAATTTACTAGTTTACTTTTTGACTTGTATATATATGCTTTGTATTTTAAAAGTTATATTTTATGATAAATGTCCATAATGACAAGGAGGGCAGGCAAACATTTTCCACATTGTTAATGGAAACTAAAATAAATGTGGTGTGGTTGAACATGTTAATGCTATCAGAACCATCACACTAACCTGGGACAGTGTAATAATAGCACAACATAAGAACAAACAGAGGGTAATGATAACATCAATTACTATGATTATAAACATATGTTTTACAGTTACGATTATCTTTCAATTTAGTCAATTTGTCGACAAGTTACGATTTTTTTTTGGGGAGTTTCGATGATCTTCCGTAAATTTTCTATGGCTATTATTTCGGCAACAAGGCCACATATGATATTAAGATAAAACACACACAAAACAATATTGTAATATGTCACAGAGAAATTAAAAGAAGACGATTTTATTTGTTTCTGACTCCGCCTTGTTGGGATCGTCGTGTCTGCAATAACGATGATAAGTTTAACACCTGTCCAGAGATTACTGTTTGAATGAAAGAAAACCAACACTAGAATCCAGCACAGTAAAACGTTAAATAATGTTAATGGCGTCACAAAATTATTCAAAATGACTGAAGGAAATGGTTGGAAGCAAATAAAAAAAAGAAAATTATAAATGCACATTTTTATACGAATAGCTACGCAGTATAATAAAATATCATACAGCAAAACAAACAAACATATTGACAAACAGCTGATACGCAGGTGTAGACAATACTCAAAGTTTTCTTGGTGAAAACAACTGCAACGTTATCCTTTCGTTGCAATTTCAAACTTTTGATCATTCGAATACTCTGTAGCTCTATGATCCTCATATTGTAATGAACTGATGAAATCACTTTAAGAGCTTCTCTCTATGAATTATTTTTAAAATCAATGTTATTTTGTAATCGCTGAGTTCTCCTTCCCTAAACTAGTTTTGAATAAATATATTGCTTTTAAACAGAAGATACAATATCTTGTCAATTAGAATTATAGACTCTATAACAAAAAACTGTTTGTCAAGCTATTTAAAGATTGGGGTAAATATTAACTTTTTTATATCATGACATTTAGTTAGACTTATTTTAAATTTGAATCAGATATCACTACAATTTTTATGTGTAGATTTTAGATTTTATAAAAGTTTCTATTGTGAATAGCTATCTATAGACAATTAAGCAACAACAATATTGTATTACAATTAAAGAGTACTCACCATCTACAATGATTTGATCTTCATCCACATCAGTCTTTTTACACTTAAAATCTACACAAAGGTGATTATACTTAATAAACATTGAACTTAATTCGAAAGTGTGAAGTTCAAATCAACCTGTAGTTCACATGGAACGTGAAGCTCATTTTTACCTTTAAATTTATCATAAAGACTCATCATCTGCACTATTTTGTTTTGTAATAATTTACACTACAAGCCATTAAAGTCTGAAATGGCATATATCTGTACTCGATTGTACTGATTTTTACTCGACCAGACTGAATTGGTCTGACTTTTAATTGACATTACTCGACCCCAGTCTTAACCATACTCGACTGTACTGAGTCGTACTTGACCCTTAACTTTGCCGTTTAAAATAGTCTGAACTATTACTGGACCAGTCTGAAACAGTCTTAACCCATTATAAACCTGTACTCGACTTATGTTTCGGTCTAAACCATACTTAACCAAAGGTCTGAACAATACTCGACCAGTCTGAACCATATTAGACTAAATAACCGCTACTTGTTTAACTGTTAAAATAATTTTTTGTTTAACTGACATATATAACAACAGCCAACCAAATTTATATATTGTTTAACCTTATATTAGAAATATTTCTATTATTATATTAAGCATATTGTTTTTATATTATATATAATAAACTCATCATATATACCAGGAATACAATATAATATTTACGCCAGACGAGCGTTTCGTCTACAAAAGACTCATCAGTGACATTATAATTTATATCGAGAAGGGATAAAATAAATAAATAAATAAAATTGTTTTTCTGATTAGTAGTGAAATATAAAGTATTATCTCTGCTTGGGGCAAACTCCTCAATAAGATCATACCTAGTCAGAGGTATTATATTCTTAATAACATTTATTCAAAATTGCAACATCCTGTTTAACTAAAATAACAGGGCCTTTGAAGTAAACTAGATAAGTAATACACGAATTTAAGAAAATAGGGCTTTCTGTTTACCTGTAAAACACATATGTACTAAGGTAATTAGACCATATTAAAGTGCTTTATGTATGCCATGTCTTTAATTTGACAAAAATTACTAAAATTAATTGAAATAAATGTTTACTGTTACTTTTGAACACATTTCCTTTTATAAAAAGGTTATCAAGGATTGCTATGGAAATTATATTATCATGATTATATTGAATTCTTAGTTAAATAAAACAAAACAATTAAGGTCTCATTTTTTTAAAATATATTAAGTTATTTTATATACTATTTTATATATATATATGTCGTGTACACGTTGCGATTTTGTACAGGTTATAACATGTACAAAAATATTGTACATGTTATAACTTGTACAATGCAAAAATACGAGTTATAACATGTACAAAAGTACCTCATACATGTTATAACCTGTACAAAATATTGCTTAAAAATGGTTTTAGCTTGTACAAAATCAAAAAATCAGGATATTTTTCTAATATCGCAACAGATGATATTGACCTCAATAACATTTTCATAACTTTTGTAGTATTCATTCATGTTAGTGTGTTTTGTCCTTTTTTGATACAATTAATGTCCAGGGGTCGGTAACGAAGCATTCCTAAGACCTGTCATAAAATGTATCTTAGGACATGTCTTATGATCCTCTTATGACTATCTATGGACATACATGTATCTTTATTTGATGAATTATAATTGTGAGTGTCCACTTTGAAGGCAATAGTAAAATACTTTCTTTCTAGTTGACACTAAAAGACATAAGAGGATAGCCAGGATAGATGTGTCTACAAATAAAATTGGGAATTGATATGGGGTATGACTTTTTTGTGTCCAAAAGACAACAACCCGCCCATGGAGCAGACAACATCCAAAGGCCACAAATACATGCTTTCAAAGTAGAGGATATATATTTAAAACATCAAAATGACATTCGCCTCATGCAGTGATTTTATAGTTTATAAACAGAAATTGAGTTATAAATTTACATAAGTCATGCAGAAGGCCAAAAATGTTGAAGAGTAGATCCAAAGATATTGATAATGAAGCGTGGTCCAATGAAAACTATGTCATCTCTCTCTTGCTTTTACAGAGTAAGCATATAAGACATTGTTTTAGTCTTAACATGCTATAAAACGAGAGGGAGGAGTATTTCCCAAAGTAATTAGGAATCGTTCTTAAATTTTTTGGAGGAATTTAGTTACTTGTATCTTATGTAATTGTCATTGAGGAATGCAAGCTTTTAGTATATAGTTTCACACTTATTTAAGCCATGATGGACTGCATAAAACATACAATTATATGAAAACACATTTTGCCAACATAAGTCATGAAACATATATTTCTGAAACTTTGTGATCATTGTCCTCTACAGAAAAAGGCACGTTCTGGCCTATTTGTTGTTGTTCCTTATGCATTGGTGAATTTAAGTGTATATTTTACTTCATTAAGATTAATTTTAAATTTTGTACAAGTTAAAATCATTTTTAAGCAATATTTTGTACAGTTTATAACATGTATGAGGTACTTTTGTACAGGTTATAACTTGTATTTTTGCATTATACAAGTTATAAAATGTACAATATTTTTGTACATGTTACAACCTGTACAAAATCGCAACTTGTACACGTCATATATATTAATAAAAAAAACATTCACTGCAACATTAACTAAAATCAACTGACACAATGAATCTATACTAGGCTTAAGTTAATGGTGAAAATAGTCCAGTTACCATATAATACTTCCGAAAAAAATCATAAAATTTTGAATAATATTGAAAATATTAGTCACAATTCATTTTTTAGATTATTTGATCAGCTTGTTTTATTTATATTTTAAAGTTGATATATTATTATGTAAGTGTTGATTAATATTGTGTTGAAGTTATATTATGATTGATTATTCTGAAATTTTAATTTCAATATTTTATTGGATACATTTTTAATTTCAAGTTATTTTAAGTTTCAAATTTCATTTCCATTAAAAATATTTCCTAAATTGATTAGATTCAGTTGATATATACAAAGACTAGGTCTAGGTTGGTAAAGACTTGGTCGATTATGGTTCAGACTAGGTCGAGTACGGTTCAGACCAGGTCGAGTATGGTTCAGACTAGGTCGAGCATGGTTCAGACTCGTATAAAATGGTTAAGTACTGGTCAAGTACAAATTCAGACTGTTAAGTATAGTTCAGACTACAGTCGAGTATTATTAAGTAAATTTCAGATCAATTCAGATTGGTCGAGTAAAAATCAGTACAGTCGAGTACAGATATAGGCCATTTCAGACTTATACTGGTTTGTAGTGTTACTGACTATAAAGATTTGTTTATGTTTTGAATAATTAGCACATTCCACAATGTTCCAGTGGCAGTATATTTCGAACTAATGATGACACTCAAAAACCATCTCATTAAACCCGAGATATGAAAATAGGGTTAAACAACTATAAACGTATACCTTACAAACCCGACTGAGCCTTTATATTTTTGTACAAAGCAAGTTTTGATTCCATATCACAATAAAATCATACCATCCTGATATGCATCATTTACTTTTTTTCTTGATTTTTATCACCAATTGAACATGTTGAATATCTTCTACGACATCAGCATCAACAACAACATAAAAAAAATTACCAACTATCGAAACTTGTATGACTTATTATTGGGAATAGCATGATCAGTGACTATGAATTTGGCTAAAGTTAGAGCTTAACATTGATGTTATTGCTTAATAATTCGAAAGGAAATATTATTTTGTTATTCCTAATTTACTCTTTACAATGCTTTATAATATTTTAAGTTCAGCCTATCGAATGGAGTTGTTGCTACATTTTGTCAACCTCGTTTGCATTTCAATTTGAAGAAAACGTATAAGTTCATATAAGACATAAAATAACCTTGTATACATTATTCCAACAAACGTTGAACGCATGAAATACATGTTTTTCATTGATTTCAACATGTGTGCTAAGTCTTCCATTTCCTTTTGATTGATCTAAAATAATATGAGTTACATACATTGAGGCATAGTTTAAAAAAACAATTATTTGAAGCTTTAGCAATGAAAACTTTTACGTGGAATATGGGTTGGTGCGGATTCAAGATTATTTTCTGCATGACATGTTTGATCAAGCCCAATGTTTACCTTTGATTTTTCTAAAATCAAAGTATAAAATAGGATACACTTAATGCCATGTAAGCTTTCGATTCAACAAATTTCATCAAATAATCACTTGCATCAAAAGGGTTGTAAAATTTAAGTAAAAAAAAAGACAGCGTCTGCAAATATAAAATTATTTTGTCACGAGTCTCATGTAAATCAGGCATAACACCACATGTCTGCTCTTGCATAATATATTTATATGTTTGATAACATGACATAATTGTCAAACTCTATATTTCGTTTAAAAAAAATGTTCCATGTAAATAAGTTTGTCTGTGCTCAAATTGAATAACATATGTCTGAAAAATTATGGTATGAAAAAGTTGCAACATCAGCTTAAAGATATTGGAATTTCAGAATAATATTACGATATTATTCAAAGTAAGAACAATTAAACCTGTGGGGATTCCGACAAAAACAGAGTATGCGTTTCCAGCTATTTACGCATAATGATCTATTTTACACCAAACTTTTGAGAAAAGAACAGTATCGGTTGTTTATAAACAATCCGATGAAAAAGACTGTTAGACAACAACACAATATTATAACAATTTATACATTAAAGAGTACTCACCATCTGCAATACTTTGATCTTCATCCATATCAGTCTGGTTACAGTTAAAATCTACACAAAAGCGTAAACACTAAATAAACGATGATTCAATAGTTTTGGCTATATCAATTCGACGTATTTCGATACTGATACATCCCGTCATATGACACATTTGATGGGTTTATAGTCATTACAGATTATAACACAATGTTGACTCTTATACCCCTATTTTTGAAATTTTTATCTTTTATTGTTTGTTCGCACAATATAATTGAATTTTAAACAACTGCCATACAAGTGAGAGGTTAAGCTTGCACAAGATTCAATCCGCTATTTTCTACATACAAAAATGCCTTAACTAGCTCAGAAAAATGACAGATATTATGCATTAGTTCAACGTGTTAAATGTGTTTGAGTTTTTGATTTAGCCATTTGATTATGGACTCTCCGTTTTAAAATTACTCTCAGTTTGATATTTCTGTTATATTTTACTTTTCTCCTGTTTACAAATGGTGTTATAAGATTATCTTCGACTTATCTTTTGCCTCTCTTTGTACACTCGCATTGATATGAATTCATTTATACTCGAGGTATTGTCTGGAAAACGAGGACAATGAACACGACATCGAAATAATATTTAACATGTTTAACGGCCTTTGTCTTCTTATAAAAATAAATCGGAGCATTGCGTAACTAGAATAGAAAATTAGTGTCGTCAACTTTTAAAATTGGAATAGAAAGTAAAAGCTAATTCTTTTTTATTATTCTGATTTCGAATTTCAAATTAACAACATCTTTCTGACACCACTTAATATATACTTTTGAAAACATTTCTATGGATAAGTTATACTGAAGAAAAAAGTTATGAACACCATTTGGTCTATAGTTGATAGTTGTCACATTGGCATTCATACCGTGTCGTCTCTTCTTTGTATTTGAATTTTTAGAAAAATCTTACAACATAAAGCTATCCGACTATTTATTGATATTTTTTAAGTTTAAAAACTCATGAGAAATTAATATCTTATGGTTATTTTTTTTACAAAAACTACATTCAAATAAATTTAAGAAATATTAAAAAAATGATGACTCATAATTTTGTTCTTAAATTGTGATGTATCACCTGTCTTAACATGCTAGTAATACATACATACCATTCCATTTATGTCTTAAAACGATCGACATGTTCATAAAATCTGCCAAAAAAAATTATATGAATTTGTGAACAAATAAGAAAACAGTAAAAGAACTAAAAATCATTGACACAATCTCCTTTCTTACAGTATCTTCTATGTAAATGGCTTCATAAAGATTACGACAGTACTTGATAAATAATACTCCACAAACACTAGGAATGTCTTCGTTCACATTTTTGTTTTAAAAACAGGGGAATTTAGAGACTGAAAGTTTTAATAGATATTTAAATAGTTGTTAAACACTGATTTTCTTAAAACTGTTATATTGGTCCTTTTTTTTCTTTTCATTAAGGTGGAATTTTGTTGTTTATGAATACCTTATTAACTTGTACCAATTATTTTCATTCAACATTCCAGCAGAATTTAAAATATGTGTATTATGTGCTTTACATTGGAGTGTACGTCTTACGAAATAAGCTGCTGCATGTAAAGTGATAAAATAGATATCGTACACATATTGCATAATGGTAAGTTGTGCTATTACAGTCGATATTAGACAATAACTTGAAAAGTTATATGCAATGTTTCAAATATGCAATTATGTTCGTATCAAACGCAAAATCTCATTCTAAGAATGTTCCATGGTTATTTTTTTATGTCGATAAGTGGTAAAAATGTATTGTCTAACTTACCTATCACAATCAGTATATCAACTATAATTAATAGAACTGGAAAAGAAGATAAGTTGGCATTATTGAAACTAGGAAACATTTGGTAATTTGGTTTTCATGATCTAACTTTTGTCTAAAATCAATTAGTATTCATTCTTTGATGAGTTTTTCATCATTTGATGATGTATAGTGTGTCCTGTTTTGTTATTTTATTTCACTATTGTCTAAGTTATGGTGAAGGTTGGCACCGATAACACGTTCAAACCCGCTGCATTTGTTTGCAACTGTCCTACGTCAGGAAGATGATGTTCACTGGTTGCCATTTGAGGTTGTGGTACATGAGTGTTTGTCGTTTCTATTTTTATACATGTATAGAGATAAGAACGTTTATTTATTAGTTTGAATGGTTTTACATTAGTCATTTTATGGGCCTTTTATAGCTTGCTGTGGGGTGTGAGCCAAGCTCTGTGTCAAAGATTGTATTACACCCTACAGATGGGTGCGGTCCTTACCTTGACAAAAGTTAACTAAGAGTTAACTTGTTGACTGCTTTTTAAGTTAACCTGAGAATTTTTAAGCAGACCAGCAAGTTAACTTCGTCTACGGTGGACCAGACCTACGGTCCGCTTTTTTATGACTGCTGCAGACCTATCGACGGGTCTGTTCCAGACAAGACCTGTGGACAAGTCTGCTTTTGACCAGTCCTGAGGACAGGTCTGCCCCAGACCAGACCTGTGGACAGTGGACAGGTCTGCCCCTGACCAGACCTGTGGACAGGTCTTCTCCTGACCAGACCTGTGGACAGGTCTGCTTCTGACCAGACCTGTGGACAGGTCTGCTTTTGAAATGTTATCGTTTTTGCGACTTTTCATATCAGACTTGAGCTTTATTAAAATATGTATAAACAACATTCGCATTGTTCTTCCCAAGAAGGCCTCTGATAGCAAATTTCTTTACTCGCTATACTCTACTAGACATTATTAATAACACCACAATTCTTTCTTTTTTTATTTTTATATATTCTTATAAACATTAGTCAATTACATAGAGCTATCATATTTTTTTAATTAGAAGGCGGATAGAAATTAGGGTTATCCAACGCATCGGAACAACATTCGTATATCATGGGATTTCAACATCTTTGTCGACGTTACTTCGTTCCCCGTTTTTTACCTGTTCCTTCATAATTTTTACTTTACGCATTTATACATGCATGGATATTTCATTGTTATTCTACTTATTTGGATTGGATTTACTATTCTTTTTCCGCAGAATATTCTAACGAAAATTGTACAGTTGTACAGTGTCCGGATATGTACGATGTGGTAAAACTACCAACAATCTCCTCAAATTCGTCAGATTTGTCGAGAGATTTGTGCACATGAATGAAATAGTTGTCACTTGACGTTTAACTACAAACAAAATCAATCAACAGACATAATAGATTAACAGTATGCTATTACCAGAAGAGAACCTCAAATACATTTATTATCAAAAATCACAAATGAATTCAGACATGTCAGTGTTGGTACATGTACTTGGATGATGCGGCCTAATAGTTTCGTTTTACACACCCTAGTCACTAATACAGAGATGAAACGCTGACATTCTCAATGTATGCGGGAAAAAAATTGCATTAATTGTTTTCCTTATTGTTTACATTTGCCGTCCTACTAACATGTTCACGGGAGTGCCAGGAGAAGACATAATTAGGCGCCATCCCAACAGCGGTCATTTATTTTATACATTGAATCCAGACATCAAAAATATGGTTGATTTACTATGCGGATATATATAGATTTTTAAATTAAAGTGCACATATGCAGGTCAGTTTTTGGTCGATGCAGTCAAATTATTTTGTTGTATAAGTCAGCATGAGGTATCAAATCTACTGAAATTTTGTTACGTATCAATATTTTGAATAAAAGGAGGACATGCTGACATCCAAAATTAATGCGAACAAAAATTTGTTGTTATTATATTGCAATATTACTGTCCATTGTATTATACATTGAATCCTGGCATAAAAAATATGGCTTATTTACTATGCGGGTATACATGGTATATAGATTTACAAATTAAAGTGCACAAATGGTCAGTTTTGGTCAATACTGTCAAATCATTTTGTTGTACAAGTCAGCATGAGGTATCAAAACTACTGAAATTTTGTTACGTATCAATATTTTGAATAAAAGGAGGACATGCTGGCACCCTAAATTTATGCGAACAAAAATTTGTTGTTCATGTCGTTATTGTATTGCAATATAGCTGTCCATTGTATTATACATTGAATCCTGACATAAAAAAAAATATGGCTGATTTACTATGCTGGCATATAAATTTACAAATTAGAGTGCACATATGGTCAGTTTTGGTCTTGGTCAATGCGGTCAAATTATTTCATTGTACAAGTCAGCATGAGGTATCAAAGCTATTGAAATTTTGTTACGTATCAATATTGTGAATATAAGGAGGACATGCTGGCACCCTAAATTTATGCGAAACAAAAATTTGTTGTTATCAGCTGGTTATTGTATTGCAATATTGCAATCCATTGTATTATACATTGAATCCTGACATACAAAAATATGGCTGAATTACTATGCGGGTATATATGGTATATAGAATTAACAAATTTAAGTGCATATAATTATGGTCAGTTTTGGTGGAAGCGCTCAAAGTATTTTGTTGTCAGCATGATGTATCAAATCACTGTAATTTTGATACGTATCAATATTTTGAATAAAAGGAGGACATTCTAGCACCCTAAATGTATGCGAACACAAATTCGTTGTTATTGTATTGCAATATTGCTGTCCATTGTATTGTACATTGAATCCTAACACAAAAAATATGGCTGATTTACTATACAGGTATATAACTTTACAAATTAAAGTGCACATATGGTCAGTTTTAGTTGATGCGGTCAAATAATTTTGTTGTACAAGTCAGCATGGTCAGCATGAGGTATCAGAACTACTGAAATTTTGTTACGTATTAATATTTTGAATTAAAGGAGGACATGCTGGCACCCTAAATTTATGTGAACACAAATTTGTTGTTATTGTATTGCAATATTGCTGTCCATTGTATTATACATTGAATCCTGACATAAAAAATATGGCTGATTTACTATGCGGGTATATAAATTTACAAATTAAATGTACACATGGTCAGTTGAAGTTGATGCGGTCAAATAATTTTGCCGGACAAGTCAGCATGAGGTATCACAACTACTGTAATTTTGTAACGTATCAATATTTTGAATTAAAGGAGGACATGCTGTCACCCTTAATTTATGCGAACAAAAATTTGTTGTTATTGTATTACAATATTGCTGTCCATTGTATTATACATTGAATCCTGACATAAAAAATATGGCTGAATAGCTATGCTGGTATATAGATTTAGAAATTAAAGTGCAAAATTGTCAGTTTTAGTTGATGCAGTCAAATAATTTTGTTGTACAAGTCAGCATGAGGTATCAAAACACTGTAATTTTGTTACGTATCAATATTTTGAATAAAAGGAGGACATTCTAGCACCCTAAATGTATGCGAAAACAAATTTGTTGTTATTGTATTGCAATATTGCTGTCCATTGTATTGTACATTGAATCCTCACACAAAAAATATGGCTGATTTACTATACAGGTATATAATTTTACAAATTAAAGTGCACATATGGTTAGGTTTAGTTGATGCGGTCAAAAAATTTTGTTGTACAAGTCAGCATGGTCAGCATGAGGTATCAAAACTACTGAAATTTTGTTACGTATCAATATTTTGAATTAAAGGAGAACATGCTGGCACCCTAAATTTATGCGAACACAAACTTGTTGTTATTGTATTGCAATATTGCTGTACATTGTATTATACATTGAATCCTGACATAAAAAATATGGCTGATTTACTATGCGGGTATATAGATTTACAAATTAAAGTGCACATATGGTCAGTTTAAGTTGATGCGGTCAAATAATTTTGCCGGACAAGTCAGCATGAGGTATCAAAACTACTGTAATTTTGTTACGTATTATTATTTTGAATAAAAGGATGACATGCTGTCACCCTTAATTTATGCGAACAAAAATTTGTTGTTATTGTATTACAATATTGCTGTCCATTGTATTATACATTGAATCCTGACATAAAAAATATGGCTGAATAACTATGCTGGTATATAGATTTAGAAATTAAAGTGCACAAATTGTCAGTTTTAGTTGATGCAGTCAAATAATTTTGTTGTACAAGTCAGCATGAGGTATCAAAACTACTGAAATTTTGTTACGTATCAATATTTTGAATAAAAGGAGGACATGAAGGCACCCTAAATTTATGCAAACAAAAATTTGAAAATATTTGCTGATTTAGTATGCTGGTATATAGATGTTTATACTACGAAACAAAGATATTAATAAATATTTTTAAAAAATCGAAGCGGTCCTGGTTACAGGTTAACTTAGTGTTGAGCAGACCAGTCAAAAGTTAACTTGGGAACAGGTCTGGTTTCGATCGGATTTGTCAAAGCAAAAGTAAACATTGTGGCAGGACTGGTATCGAAGTTAACTTATGTTAACTTTATGGCAGGACTGGTTTCGAAGTTAACTTATGTTAACTTTACGGCAGGACTGGTTCGAAGTTAACTTATATCAATAGCGGACCTGTTTCGAAGTTAACTTTTTGGCAGACATAAAAACAGTCCTAGGACCAAGTCCGCTTTTCAAGTTTTCAAGATTTTGGTCCTAGGACTGGTCAGAGCAGTCCTAAATTTGGTCACAGGTTAACTTTGACCAGTCCAAATGACTGGTTATCAAGTTAACTTGCTGTACAGGTTAGGACTACACCTATCTGTATAATGGTTTACTTTTACAAATTTAACTTCGATGAAGAGTTGTCTCATTGGCACTCATATTAGATCTTCTTATATTATGTCTAAAATCTATCAAATATATCAACATGATCCATCAATCATTCAGCACAGAGATACGTGGAATTTAAACTCACTTTACCTCTTCAAAATTAACAGAATTTCATATTGAAACGGAAGTTATGATCGCCTACCGGATTTGGCTTCTTTCTTTCTTGACACATCACATTTGCATGAGTTTTATTGCCGGTCGAATAATAGACCTACATATTCATATTTATATTACCTATTGTACCCTTTGGGATAAAAATAAATAGTGACAGTTTTAGTTTCTAAAATCTTTATCGTCTTGTCCCATATTTGCCACCTAAACGCCAAGTAAACATAACTTACTAACAGCATTACCTATCTTTGGTATCAAATATAGTTTAGATATATGTTAAATGCAACCATTCGGTTTTAATTTTCATGTATGTAAATCTTACATTTAATTAGAATCTTCTCATATTGGATTAAGCGAACATTTGCAGTAGTACAACTTGTTTTTACAATTAATACTAAATATGATATACCTGTGATGATTGCAATTGCTCGGACTGAACCTAAGCTTCTTATGTCTTGTCTTTTGTAACGCTGTGCCATCCCTTTCAAATACACAAATAGATACGTTGGAAAAACAATAACACAAAATAGAAAGGCTGGACGATTTCTATTTCCTACTTCTCAACTCTCACTAATTCGGCGTACTCCCTTTTTTGTACCGCTTACTCCCTGACAAAGAATCATCTTCAGCATATCCATATTTGTAACTCTTCCTATTTCCTCTGTTCATAGTCATTACTCGTTACTTCTTTCCTACTTGTTTCTGATTTCCTTAATAATTGTACAACAGCTCATATTACATTTACACGCATTATTCTTTAATTTAATTTAGAATATCTAGTTCGTTAAGTTTGAAAGCTCTTTAAAAGTGAGTTCGATAAAAATACATTAAGTATAATAATTATGTAAAATGCCAGTTACATAATAATTATGGTACCTCTTTATTTACCTTTTTTGACAAAAAACTTGTTAACATCTTCTCTGGGCCTGCAAATGAAAAGATTTAACGGTTATTTGATTTTTTGACATGTGTTTAAAATTACTATTATTGAATAAGACATTATCACAAAAAGACCTCTATACAACTTGGAAAGAGACGCTTACTGACATAAAAACCTACAAAAACACACCAACATTATCTTAAATAAACTCAGTCTTGAGATATTTAAGAACCTGGTTATAACTAAGATAAGGCGATATAACACCCCCTTCCATATAATAATTCTAAGGCCTTGAATATCCACTTAAATCCAATGTGAATTGCCATTCTGTTTTGTGTTTAATATATAAAAACAGTAACTCTAATCTTATAGGAACAAAATAAATCAAGTTATCAGGCCCATCTGTTCATCGATTAACGTCAAATATCTGTTAACGGTAATTGTTCTTTGCATTTTGCTCATTTAAACAAAATGTGTCAGTTGTACTTTAGCTTCCATAGTTCATAAATAATGTAATTCACACGTCATGATCGCTTAATGTCAGAAACGTCAAACAATATTATAACAGAAGGGAAGCTTCATTGTTGTCCTCAATGATCAAGGGATCAAACATACGCAAAATGAACCAAATCTTGAAATGACAAACAGATGAATAAAAATACAATTGCATCCCTATGTATTGCGTCTTCTCTCCTGGTAGGGGTATAATTAATGTTCTTTACATAATGAAGTAGTAACTGCTAATTGGGCATATTATTTAATAATGTGTTAGACTTACCTTGTGTATACTATAGGTTGGCAGATTGCAGTCGACATAGGGGCACTTTTACATTCATAATCTGCAGAACGAAAAGATATAAATTCCCTTTAATATTTATTCAGCAATGTTTCAATTGCTTTGACACATATATGTAGCCTTTTGCTTGGGATGGTGAAATATGTATAATGGAAACAGTTATCTTATAGATGAATACGATAGGTATGTGACTTAACTCATATGCGACATTATTAGCTGTGTTAGATCGTAACACGTCAGAACAGTTGCCTTATCTGTACTTTTACAGAATGTGTCATATTTATTGTGAATTGCATAGCAGTCAATACATGCGAAACGTGAACAAATTACCGTACCGCCGCATCCGTTTTCTGTGTATGTTATGAATCAAAGTATAAGATTATATCAAATCGTTTACTTTACACATGTTCTTTTTGTCAAAGTTTTGCCTATTAAGTCAAACGGGGCACAATACATAACATAATTAATCAAATATTACAAAACTCACTTCATTTTTATTTTTTTTAGATTAAAAACAAGTCTTATTGTTAGTGTAAAATTATATGAGTTGACTAAACACTATTTGGATCAAGAAGCCAGGCCCGGTACAGCGACACGATTAGCTCTCACTTGTATGTATGCATGCATGCATTAAACAGTCTTCACGATCACATGTACATGTATTTTACCACGTCTTACATATACTCAAATGTATTACAACCTGTATTTTTCATTTAAGTTATATCACTTGCAATACCCTAACACAACAAACAACTGATTCATAGCAACATAGACACAGGGTAAATAAAGGCAACAGTAGTATACCGCTGTTCAAAACTCACAAATATATGGACAAAAAACAAAATCGGGGTAACAAACTAAAACTGAGAGAAACGCATTAAATATTACAGGAGAACAACGACACAACATTAAAATGTAACACACACAGCAACGGACTAAGCATTAGACAAAATGCGACGAGAATAACCAATATAACATCAAAACCAAATACATGAATTTGGGATAGAAAAGTACCGTGACACGTCTTATCAATGCTGAAAGGAATATATCTGCCGTCATATGTGAAACAGTAGACAACCAAATTCGACTCAATGTAAAATGTTGACTATACATGTTCTTTTAATTTTTGATATCATTATTCTTCACATAACATCAGAACTCTTATTAAGTTAGTTTTGTGGCGTTTCATATGTTTATTACAAAAAACATCCGTACTTTGAAGAAAATTCAAAACGAAAAATCCGTGATAAAATGACAAAATTAAAACCTGAAACAAATAAAACGAATGCATATGAACTGTCGTTTTCCTGACTAGGGACCGATGTTTTCTCATGAAGACAATAATGGCCTGAACCAGGTTTTATAGCTAGATAAACCTTTCACTGGTATGACAGTCGCTAAAAATTCCACCTCGGTGTGTAAACAAAAGAAACAAACATAATAGGTAGAATTGTCAAAAAGGGGTACAACAGATAACCTTGTGTTGTAATCTTAATCACTATAAAAAATTAAGTAACAAAGAAACACAAAAAGTTATGTTTTATGATCTCAAAACGTATATTTTTTGCTTCTTAAACTATATGCCTTCGACACATATTAAACAATGATTTTCGAAAAACACGGGGACAAATATATTCTCGATTCTGCTTTGATATTTTTGTTGATAGACTATAAAGGCACCATATCAGCAATTCAATAAAGTGTTTGCTCCTTAAAACAACGTGAATAACAGGGTAAGATTATTGAAAAAGATTCATCAGGTATATTTGAGACCAAACGTTTGACAATCCGTATGTACAAATGTTAAAGAAAAGCAGCACAAAACAAGATCTTATTAGAATACCAAATACAATGTGTGGCTTTGTCATTGTATCTATTGACATACTCGTATACTAAAAAATAAAAACAAAATAAAAAATATAAATGTCCATAAAAAAATTGAACTATTAATCAAATATGATCTAAGAACATTGTATATTACCAGTTGAAAGATAACCAATAGTAGAGCAGTTGGCAATATAGCATGAACAGTCTGCTTCTCCTGGATTGCAGAAACATTGATGATTTTGTCTCGAGAGAAATGTGTATCCTCTTGTGTAATCACAACGACAATGACGGTCTTCTTTTGTCGAGCCATCATTAAAACTTATTTGGCCTTCTTCTCTGCATAGCGATTTGACAAGGGCACACGTGCTTAATTCAGCCGAATAGAACTTGAAAGGTTGATATCGTTCATTTGAACAATTTGTATTCTTGCGACGCCCACTAATTACATACTTTTGACCTGAAAAAAGAATGTATTCCAATACTTAAACATTTTAAGAATGTGGTAATAATTCTAGATAATTTAGATTGAAACAGTACAGTGTAAAGTATTGAACATACCATCATAATTAGAACATGAAAGAAAAGGATTGAATGAAAACAAATTGAGTTAAATTACCATAAAAAACTTATCATAGTCATAATGATAAATGAGACATATCATACCATATCTTTAGTACCTCAAGAAACACAACAGGATAACATATAGAGTATGTTATGTTTATCTTTATGTTTTGTCCTTGATAACATTTTGCATTTTGTTTGGTGTTGTGTTGTTCTGTCTTTGATTTCCTCTGAAGGCAAAATATATCCAGGAAATTCAAAACTTTTAAAACTCAAGAGAACCTAACGCAATTGCAAAAAGTAGAAAAACTAAAAGTCAAGGAACAAACCAAATTCAAAGCTTACTAATAGAAAATAAAAATTGACCAACAAGAACCCAAGCAAATGCGGGGTAACATCAGGTGACCACTGGTATATTTTCTTTTACTATAGGGTTGATAAATTTTTCTTAGACATTTGAATTTTGAAAGCCATTTCGGTAATTCAATTCATTTTTACACACGAAAGTTTCAAGAGGTTGAGAAGATCCTGCTCCAAAAAAAATTCACCTTGTAACTATAGTTAAAATACGTTGATTGGCCATATTTCTAAAATTGAATAGCAGATTGATGAATAACCCTTTTCTCTAAATTTGCCATAGACTTTTTCAAAGGTTAAAGTTTAGTATATAACTACAGGACGGGTATCAGCACACAAAAAAATAACTAAACAAATCAAATACAAAAAATATTACTGAACGTAAAAATCCCTTATTAGTTTCGTTTTTGTTATTGTTTAACAGGTCGGTACCACTACCTTATATGGAAATGCATAAATCAGCATACTTATGTTCTCGCACATGTTATTGTTTATTTACATGTGACGCAATTTATTTTTACCTAGGTTTTTGACCAATCCACTAAATGAGTCACAATGCATGATGGACTACTACGTGTTTACAATCAACCAAGAACACGTGTTATTTACTGAAATACAACACATTTTTTCGTGCAATGCGGGATTCACAATTTCGCTTAGTTTTTCATTTTGTGTATCCTCATTTATAGTTCGTGATATAAAGTATTACTTCCATGCTCAGATTAACGAAGAGTTGTTTCTATGCGAAGAAAAAAGGATTTGAATTACCAGATATATAGCCATTTACATGTTTCATGATGGCACAGAGATTTCATGTATTTGTCCACCAGAAGCAACGAAACAACAGCGAAAAAACACAATTACCCATGAGAAAAACTTGCTGGTGAAAAGTAAGCCGTCGATAAAATGCAGCCGGTGCTGATATTCAAGAGTACAGCAATGTTCGTATAGATAATTAAAGGCAAATGTGGGATCCTTGAATATTGTGTTCGTAAAAAAGGCGAAGAAATATTTACATACATGGCAGTGTTAACAAAATCTATAAGTATTTTTGTTGGTCACATTTCTGTATATGGGACTTCCAAACTGTTCCCTTTTTTTTAAGGTAGTGAAGTCAGCAATTGTAGTTTCAGTTTGTTCTTTTTTTTAACGGGCTCGGACATTTGCCAAACTGAATAAAATCATTACCGCTGATTTCTTAAACCTGCAAAGTAAAACTTTGGTTGGCTTGCTTGCTTTGTTTGTATAGTTGTTTATACAAGCTTTGAAAATAAGATTGATATCTTTAAACAATATATATATATATATATATAGGCATAGTTTAACTTGTATATTTTATATTTTGTACAATATACAAACAAAGCAAGCAAGCTAACCAAAGTTTTGCTCCACATGCATTAGGAAATAAGCTGTAATGATTTTATCCATATGTACGTGCGACAAGGTGGAAAATATGATATGTTTTGTGAAAATTGCAGCGTTGGATCTATAATAAAAAAAGAAGATGTGGTATGATTGCCAATTAGACAGCTGTCCACAAGAGACCAAAATGACACAGAAACTAACATTTATAGATCAGCGTACGGCCTTCAACAATGAGCAAAGCCAATACCGCATAGTCAGCTATAAAAGTCCCCGATATGACAATGTAAAACAATTCAAACGAGAAAACTAACGGCCTTAATTATATAAAAAAAATGAACGAAAAACAAATATGTATTACATAAACAAACGACAACCACTGAAATACAGGCTCCTATACAATATTTCTTTTTTATGGGATAGATTTCTTGCCCTTTTATATATTTAATTGGGCCTTTTTTTTGTTTTTTTTTTTTGTTTGGATTGTTTTACACATAATTTTCAGCATTGGAACTATGACTGCTTACTTTACTAAATTATGTCTTTGATGGAAAGATGTCTCATTTGGCACTCATACCTCATCTTCTTATTTCTATATATACAAAGCACGTTTTAGAAAAAAAAAAATAATAGGTAATATGGCACCCACTATGATCCAGAGACTTTTAATATTGAAGATATTTTACATATGTCAACAGGACAGCAGCCGAACGATAAAAAAACCTCTGAGGTATATTTTGTGATAAAATTAGCAACAAACGGATATTATCGATGGATGAAATTATTAAAAAATGTATTGAGCTATATACCGTACCCGCTCAGTGGCGGATCCAGGGGGGCGGGGGTTCCGGGGGATAGAATCCCTTTTTTTGGACGATCAGTGCATTTGGATGGGGACATGTAGTTGGAACCCCCTCCCCTTTTGTCCAGGGTTAGGACCCCCCTTTTAAAATGGCTGGACCCGCCCCTGCCGCTTTCATAACACTTCTTTTTAGAATACTGAATATTATGATGTTCTTACTATTAGTTCAGGTCCTGATAAAAAATAAATACACATGCAGTACAGATCGAAAGAAGTGTTTCAATGAAAGTTTCGTGTTTTTCTAGGCAGAAATGATTTTGAAATGACATTATACAGGTTTAAAAGAGCTCAAATGATTTTCTTACTGGACAGTGGTCACTTCATTGGATATTTCACTGTGTCATGTCGTGAAATTAATGCAGGTTCAATTTATAACAATGCACAAAACCGGTTCAACTACTTTTGCAAGGCGGAAAAGAAAGTCGAATCGTGAAGCCAATAAACAATATTTTTTTAATCTGAGCATGCAAATTGAAGATTACGTTATACATTTTACATTAAATATATTTGCAGAATAAAAACTTTGGTAATGAGAGTCCCAGATAATATATTAATTGACTGTTTTCCCACTAATTCCACGTGTTTTAAGTAGTAGTTTACTCGTAGTAGCCCACAATGCATTGTAGTTCATTGAGTCGATTGGTCAGTTTTTCAAGGCCATATTGGCCTTGTGTTTTGGAAATTACTATGCAAATATATTCTGACGTCAGAAAATCTAGAGTTCTCGACCTGTTTAAGAATATGATGCTTTTGTACCCTAACTAAATTAAGATTCAGTCTACATTGGGTTTTTTGTTTTAAACCATTGATACAATTGATATTTTGCTATTCATTTTATAGGATATTCCATTAAAACTGTAAATCTTGGAAGACAACTTTACCTTTTCTGAATTAAATAATCAATGGACATCTTTATTTATTTGGCAAATTATAAACTTAACATAAACACCAGGAATGTTGCTTTTGCATTCCTTTTGAAGGCGCTCGAGGGGAATTTTCATTTATCAAAAATGAAAATGTATTTTTAAAATCGCTACACAATCGAAATTTTAGGGATATTTGTTATTGATCGAATTTATCTAAACGAGATAGTTAGGCGAAACATCGAGTCCATTTTTGGTAATATCCTTTTGAACAGGAAAGGTATTTATACACCTCGCCATTGTGTTCTTGTTCTATGGTCATTTGTTGTATTCCTGTCTTTTATTTTTGGTTTGTGCTTTGTCTATATGCCTTCTTGGTGATCTTTATTTACATATCGTCGCTGGGCTTCTAAAATGTCGTATATGACTTTTTTGGCTAAAAATACTTTTTGACACTAATGGTCTGGGCGGGAGGAAATCTTTGGTATCACAAAATAGCATACACACCATGATACAGTTAGACCCATCAAAATGTGTGAAATAAGACATATTACAAAATTGCAAATGTCAGTTGTTTGTAAAGTTTGCTTCCAAAATGTTGTATGAAAACTTGAAAATCGTTGTAGAATGGCTTTGGAAAAAAATAATTGTACATTTCTTTATTTCTGTGAAAATAATTCAAGTTCTTGGATAATCCAGAAATGTCAACGTTTTTATTTCACTGCTGTTTACAAAAATGTTCAAGTTCACAAAGGATATTTTGGAAGCATGCATTTTGCCAAAATTTTCAAAGCCTGTTTGTGAGAAATTTTTTCTTGAAAAAAATGTAATTTACAACATTGTAGAAGCCCAGCGACGATATGTATTAACTTTTACAGTGATTAAGATTGTGACACAATGTTGACTGCTATACCCATAGTAATGAAATTTTCCCCTATTATGTCTGTTTGTCTGATTCATGAATGGTTGTCCATAATTAAAGGTAATGTGATTGTCATACAAGGAGAGGTCATGTTCGCTAGCCAAGGGTTACTATCCACTCCCGTTCTCTCCACCCTTGGCAGATTAAGCCAACATTTGTGATATCAATGTTGCGCCATCTATCGGAGGATTAAAGTCTTGACTATTCTGAATACATTATTGTTGACCAATGGTAGCACTTGAACTCTTCAATTTGGAGGTAAAAACACTGTAGCGTTTAGATTCTACACATTTGATAAAGCCGGAAACTAAAATATACGTCAACATTCATGCATTTGGGCATGAAACATACACAGCAACTTCTATTAGTTGATTATAAACAGTCATGTTGTCACTAAATATAGTCGTATGTTTAGTGATGTAAAGACTTGTTGCACAATAAACACGTGGCAATTGTTTACAAACATTTTCTACATTTACATGCGATCATGTTATAGGCGCTTTTTGATTGGATGCAAAGAGTTTCTACTGCAACCAATAAAAATCCTTGCCTTGTGTCTCCGAAATTTTAACTTAATCCGCCAAGGATGGAGAGAACGAGAGTGGATCGTAACCCTTGGTTCGCGAAGATTGTGAGAGGTTAGGAACAAGGTTTAATTCATCATTTTCTACTTAAAAAAATGAATGTACCAAGTTAGAAGTATGACAGTTATAACCAATTTATTTGATGTGTTTTAGTTTTTTATTTTACTATTTGATTACGTTTTTTCCGTGTTGAATTTCCTAAGCATTTTTGTTATTTTACCTTTTTTCCTATCATGGTTTCCACGATACAATATTATCATTACATGTAACATGGAAGCAACTAGTGTAATGTTTAAGTTAACATTTCTCTTTTGAAAATTTTACGGAGATCATTAACAGTTCATTGTCAATTATGGAATATATGTTTCAAATATGAAATGATCCAATTGTCGTCAACACGATCCCTTTTTCATTTCCTCAAATGCGACCTACCGTAATAGACTTATCACATGGTGTGTACATACATGAGCATAACGACGGCTATTACACCTGATATGTTGTTCCATGTTAAGTTATGTTTTGTTTAATAATGTTTGAAATTTCGTAGGTGTTTCGATTTTTCTGACATTATATTGTTTCTTTGTAATCGATTTTTTTAAATTACTGTCCCCTTGATATCTCTCTCCTCCCCTGTTTATAATATAAACATATACAATTTGTATTTGTTGCATTTCTTATATGATAAGTAACTGTGTACCTGGTCTTACGAAATCTGATGTGAAAGAACATGATTCTTTGAATGAATTATTCTGCAGGTCCAAAAGGCATGAATAGTCTTCTACTTTTGAATTACACAACCAGTTTGCTCTAATATTCCTGTGTGGTCTATCAGGACATTTTAAATCATAGGCTGCATAATGAGATGATACCACCAAGATAATCATAATCTGAAAATTTCTAACTGATTATTCAGTTTATCCATCTTAAGAATGTTTATGTTACATATTTAACAATTTATCAGTTAAACATTTATTTGACATTGATAATATACGATGATACTGAAACGTGTTATCATCACTATTGACGTTTAATTTTAGAAAATAATGTAAATGTTGCTATTTTGTTATTGACAAGACCAGATGCATAAGTCAAATACAATTGTAAATGAAACATAAAGAATTTAGTTATTAATGTTCACCAAACAATAGAGCATTTTGTACGTTGACAATGGCAATGTTAAACTATGTTTTAAAATAAAACAGTTCAATAGCACAAACTGTTTTTGGGATGAAACGAGTACATGTATCAGTAAATAAGTTAAAACAATAATTTGTAATACCGTGAACATAAATCACCGATTCTAATTGTCTTTGCATTCTCTGTTCCAAACGTTAACTTTGTTGTTAGACATTATGTTGCAAAATTGTAGACTAAATAGTAAAAACTAACACATCACATAGACAACACATCTTGAGGCAAAGTGCTTCTGTGCAAATTGGCTTCGCGTAGTGTTGTTATGTTTATTGAACCACTGACACCTATTCTAGTGTTCAAAGCTAAACGAAACGGGATATTGAACTTGTGTTAATGTTAACATCCAAAGCTAATCATTATCCATTGATAGTAGCAAAGACATCTAATTGATTGTGAAATTAATAAAAAAAAGTAACCTTAATTCATCATGTTAATGATCGACCATTTGATTTTACTGTACGTGTGGTTATTTTAACCTACATACGTCAGATACTTGTCGCGCTTTATATCTCTGTATATACGGATCATATTTTCATTAACTATATACTATATTCATTGTCTTGAAACATCTCTTTATTTGGAATTATGTACAAACCTTAATGATAAATTAAAGACGAAAGGATTAATTACTGAAAAGATCGTACGGTTTCAGTTTCAATTCAAATTTAGCGAACAATAAAAACTTTAAATACGATCCCCATTTGAATGTATTATATATATTATCCCTAAGTTCACACACATGTATCTAAAAATATAAAAATGCAGGTTACAATACCAGATGTAAACCGAAAATGTATAAAATTTGGCCTTTTTAACTTTTTTGTATTCGAGCGTCATTGGTGAGTCTTTTGTAGATGAAACGCGCGTCAGGCGTATATACAACATTTAGTCCTGGTATCTATGATGACTTTATTTATCTAACAGCGTTCAGTGTATAGGCACGCATAGGACAAATATCACAACATGTGTTGTGACTTGTTTAAAACTCTTGATGCCAAATTGATTGATTGCTTTAAAGTTTGAACTATGTAATTTGTTGATAACTTCTCGCCAAATATCGAATGGTCACTTTCACAATGATATTCGAGACTTTGACTACACGTTGACTCAGTATTTAAATGTCAATCGAATGAAGGATGTTAATTTAATTTTTAAAAATAAAAACAGTTAATTTCATTGTACATTTGTACATGTTTATAAATATTTCACTAAATCTTACTTTTTAATCAAAGTACTGTCAGAATGTTCCTACTGCATTTCCTTATTTAGGAAACTACTCCAAAGATAAATATAGTCTAACGTCTGATTTTATAACTTGATAATTCTTTTTCTGCTTTGAAATTGACATCGTCGTTTGGTACTTTTGAGAAAACCTTTTTTAGTGTAATTTCAAATGGTTTCTACAGAAGCATAATATAAAGTAAATTTTTACGCAGAATTTCTTCATATATATTATATATTTTTTTTTAATTTGGTGCCTTGTCTTTCAACTTTTTACAAATCTTTTTCGTGTTTTTTGATAAACGTAATATGCATGATACTTTATATCCAATCCTCTTTCTATTTTCAACTTAATTGGTTATCAAAAGTATCAGGCTTACAATTTGATACGGGAGGTGCGTTTCGTCTACAAAACTCATCGGTGACGCTCAGATCATAAAGGTAAGAAAGCTAAAAATGTGGAAAGATGAAAAGGATTGATGACCCAAAATTCCAAAAACAAGTTGTGCCAAAAACGGCTAAGCTTGTCTATGCCTGGCATAAGAAAATCATTAGTATTCGAATAATTCATACTTTCGCAAATAGTAAATTTATAAAAAATAAAAGATCATATAATTGAAATACATGTCAACACAGAAGTGATGACAACTGAGCGGGTGATACCTTTCGAAACGAAATGTCCACCAGCAGTGGCATCGACCCAGTGGTGTCGATAGTTAACAGAGGCACCAGGCTTATTATGTAATACACCAGACGCACGTTACATAAGACTGATCTGTGACGCTAAGAGTAAAATGGTAAGAAAACAAAACAAGTACAAAGTTGAAGAGCAGTGATGACCTAAAATTCCAAAAATTTGCTATAAACGGATTAGGTTATTTATGCTTGGATCAGAAAATCCCTATTACTTAAACGTTTCCTTCCTTTTCTTGCGAAATATTGGTTGAATTGTTGCTATGATTAAAAAAAAAATATGGTACAGAGAAAATAGAAACTTAAATGTACTGTGCAAACATTGGTCTTATAATGAAGGACCAAACATCTGTTTAAATCTGTTAAATTATAACAAAAATCGTCCTCTGTAAGTTTTTCACGAAGAGATGTACTCCATATCATGCGATGTGATAAGAAAACATTTGAGTACAATCTTTGTACTCAGTTTTGATATTCCTTATCAAAGCTCTTTGCCTGATGATTCAGGGGAATAATAAACATGAATTATGTATCCAGTGGTAATTTCGAAAAAAAACATATAGGAATAGGTCTGCGTATGAAATTCAAATTGTAAGCATGGGTATAAATTATTTGGTCAAGTTTTATTTACAAATGAATTGGTATTAAACGTTGTGATATGCACTGAAAGACTATAACAATCAAAACCAAGGAGTAAACAGAGACTCACAAAAACCAAAGGACATCTACATCAACAGTTATAAATAATAATTAAGAAAGAACACGTCGTGTTATTTGTTTGTTCAATCCGGTAATGATGGAAGGTTATTATGACTGAGGAAGAATATCAGATGTGATTTCTGACACACTTTTGTCATCATGGCCAATCAGCTCATGATGGTGACCGTAAAATTTCTATTGTAATGACCTTAATTTGATTGATTCATAGCCCTGTCTTAGCAACTTTTGAGAAAGCAGTATTCCCCGTTCAACAAAATCAGCGTACTTTAAGCTAGCTCTAGAGTAACGTATCAATTGAGACACAGATACTCCATATGATGGTGCCGCTGGGATGTTGCTACACAGAAATGGAAAGTTGACTATAGGAAAATTAAAATCATCGCGTTTGTCATAAATTTTGGTATTTAACCTACAATCAGTAGTCATTTCGAGAACACGGTCTAAGTATGAAGCATATTTATCTGTGTCGGTAGTATCTTTAATTTGAAGTTCACTTGGATATATTAAATGTAATTTATCACTGAATCTATTATTATTAAGAGACAGTACATCATCAATATACCGAAAGGTGAAATTAAAAGACCGGGCTAATTTCTTTTCTCCTTTCTGTTCAAGCCCTTGGATAAATTCTGCTTCATAGGAATATAAAAACAAATCTGCAAGTAGAAGAGCGCAAATGGTACCCATTGGGATTTCAATAGCCTATTGGAAGACCAAACCTCAAAATTCAACAAATATGTTGTCAATTAAAAAGTCCAGCATGGCAGTGATATCCTCGTCGGTATATTAGTTCCTTGACTCTGTATGACTTGTCACAACGTAAGTGAATTACAGCCCAAAACTAGATACTTAAAACGTCTAGTGCCCTTTTTGTCAAAGAAACATAAGCTGACGAGTTATTTCAGTTGCGCTTTAAATTTAATATGTGGAATAGTGGTATAAAGAGTTGAAAAATCAAAGGTGTTAATGTTGGTACACTGTTTTAATGATTGAGATTGTAAATTCACCAATAACTCTTTTGAAGTTTTCAGTATCCACATCTGATTAACACCACTTCTTGAATATGCCGTTTCGAAATATTTCTGAAGTCATTCTTTGACTTTGAGTATGGCAGTAGGAACTGTAGAAAGGGGTTTAGTGGAACACTTGGAAGAACCTGCAATATACCTTTCTTTATAAGGATTCTTGTGAAGCTTAGGAGTCCAATATAAGGATGGAAGATCATGGTCTTCATCCTTTGGAATAACACAAAAGGAGATTAGAACCGATTTGTGGTTTTCCAGGATCTCCTGCTTCGTAAGCGTAATTAGTGTATATGTAGGATTTCAAAGTGTGTTATGTATCCCCAGTTTCTTAATCAGGCAGTCAATGTAGTGTTTCTTGCAAACAAAAACAATATTGTTTGCGGCTTTGTAAGCTGGAACGACAACATATGTGACCCGCCATGACATTTGCAGGCTTATGGAGGTAGAACGTCATTGTTAGAAAAATTATAAACATGATAAGTATCAAGATTCAATGAAATACGTATTTGTGAAGAAGAGATAAACACTTTTCCTGGCTTCTTTTTTGCTGACGCCGAACTATACATCATATATAGGTTTTGAAGAAGTTTTACTTTATCATTTGAAGTGAAAAATATTTGAATCTACATTTTAAATTGATACACAAAAAAAATCAAATTTCTGCTCTAAAGATTTCCTTTCATAACTGAAATCTGAAATATATCCCTAACAAATACACCGTATAAAATCCATATAAAAGAACACCTACTTATAAACTGTTACGCGTCGCATACTAAGTATAGAGACATGCATAATACATCTAAATTAAAAAAAGGAATTCTTAAAGCTTACTTTGACAAATTTTAAACTAACTTCAATTCAACAAGTTTAAATTACATGTTCTAAAATAGAGCTACAAAAAAAAATTCTCTGCTTTATAAATTTTCTTTCATAAATGGAGTCTGAAATATATCCATAATTAATGCACCGTATCAAATGCATATATTAGAACATCTACTTATAAACTGTTACGCGTCGAATACTATGTTTAGAGACATGCATGATAAATCTAAATCAAAAGACGAATTTAAAAAAAAGGAATTTTTAAAGCTTACTTTGTCAAGTTTTAAACTAACTTCATTTCAACAAGTTTAAATTACATGTTCTAAAATAGAGCTAAGAATGCTTGTATTGTAGTAAATTTAAGTCTTTGAAATTTTATTCAAATACGCTATTAAACATTACTAAGAGCCAATAAATACAATAATTTTGTATTTTATAAATTAGTGCCTTCAATAAATGAAAGCCGTCATAGAACAGTCTCATTTTCATACCGATATTCGTAATGACTCGTTTCATTGCTATTACAACAAATATGTCATAAGAACATGACAGAGAGTTTGTTTTGGAATATTCGAGATAAATATACAAAAAGCAAATTTTAGACAATGTACCCTTCTAAGCCTGGAAGTGGCTAGTCACATATAGTTAACGGCGTTTTTCTCACAATGACGTTCTACCTCCATAAGCCTGGATATGTCGTGGCTGGTCACATATTTGTCATGGAGGCAAGACAACTCCAGTATGACCCGAGGGTCTTTAATGATGGAAAGAGCATGGTGCTCATTGACCCTTTAAGCTTACTTACTCTTATCCGAATCTATGACCTGAAAGGATGTTCCTTATAATACAATTTATTTCATAATTCTTACCATGCTCATCAAAGTAACTAAATCCATACGTTTGCCTTGTTTGTACATGTTTCATTTGAAATGAAAATCTGTTGAAGAGAAACTCATGTCGAAATCATCTTTAAATTTCATGATACATCAACCTGCAACAAAATAAGTTGGGGGATAGAGTGAACATGAATTTAAGTAACTTTGTGTATCAAATGTCATTGAAAAATTAAAAGAAATATTAAATTTAAAGAAGGAGTAAAGGAATAATAAGTAAAGTAACTTAACAGAAAAATGAAAATTCAAACTAGGTTACCTCGGTCGCATTGTGAACGTGTCTGTCCTAAGTCAGGAGCTTGAATAAACTCATCATAGATACAAGGACCAAATTTTGTATATACGCCAGACGTGCGTTTCGTCTACAAAAGACTCATCAGTGACGCTTGAATCCAAAAAGATTCAAAACCCAAAAAAGTACGAAATTGAAGAGCATTAAAGACCAAAATTCCTAAAGATTTTGCCAAATACAGCTAAGGTAATCTATGCCTGAGGTAGAAAAGCTTTCAAATTTCAAAAATTCAAAACTTTGTAAACAGTTAATTCATAAATATAACCATATCAATGATAATTAATGTCAGCACTAAAAGTGTTGACTACTGGGCTGATGATACCCTCGGGGAAATAAATATCCATCAGCAGTGGCATCGATTCAGTGGTTGTAAATAAACTCATCATAGATACCAGGACCAAATTTTGTATATACGAATTCAGTGCTTTTTTGTGTTGCTGTAAAGTATATTTGTTTTTTCATTCATTATAATTTCCATAAATTAAGTCGTTTGAATTGTTGTATTATTAAGTCTTTCCACTTTTCTGTGGAAAGACTTATTGTTTTTGTTCTGATTATTATTATTAAGTCTTTCCACTTTTCTGTGGAAAGACTTATTGTATTTCTTCTAATTATTATTATTAAGTCTTTCCACTTTTCTGTGGAAAGACTTATTGTATTTGTTCTGATTATTATTAGGTCTTTCCACTTTTCTGTGGAAAGACCTATTGTTTTTCTTCTGATTATTTTTTTTTTTTTTTTCTTCCGCCTAATTTTGTTCTTGCGATAAACATTTGTTTCGCAATATGTCGCTTAGATATTTTGTATATGATATCGAACAGTTTATGCGCTTTTGAAATTTACCCTGCGTAAACAAATACTTTTCTTTGTAGGAGTTATCTCCCCAAACACTGTTTTCCTTGTTAGCGCATCTCCTTCGCAACCGTAAAAGATTATAACAAATTTATTTTACAAAATTGCTCGTTATATCCTTCGCATGATTTGTCCTATTTTGACCGAAGAGATATGACCGCTCCATATGAGAGTTATTTCCCCTTATGCATCTGATATAAGTGATATGAATTTCTATCTTATAAACCATAAGTGATAGAGACCTAGGATCTTTTGATTTGAGGTCCTTGGTCCCAAAAAATGAAAATTAGGTCAAGGTCAAAGGTCAAGGTCATATTTTAATATTTGAATTTGGCTTATTTTCACTTATATCCAAAGACTGTATAAGATATCAACAAATTATTTTTACTAAATTGTTAGTTGCGACATGTCGTAAGATGTAAATTTTGATTGCAAGCGTACGTTGAATGTGAAAGGGAGTTTTCTCCCCTCTTGTATTAAAAAATACGCGTTTGGTGATATAACTCATTAACTAAATATAATTAAGACCTATGGTCTTTTGATTTGAGGTCCTTGGTTTATGACCTTGAAATTGATCTCAAGGTCATAGCTTAATTTGACGTTCTATATTTTGACCTTTGCTTTTATTCTATATGTATACATGATAAAGATATACAACTTTTAGAGAAAGTTATCAAGCCATTTAACCTTGAAAAAAAAAACAACCGGAAGTGACCTTTTGTAAACCGGAAGTAGCTATTTTTTGTACTTTATTACTATAAAAGTATATAGAACCAGATATTTTTGGAATCGGTTTCAAGTAAATATTTAAATATAATCGGAAGTAACATTTTTCAAACCGGAAGTAACAAATTATCTCCCTTATTTAAAAAAAAAATGTATGGAAACAATATATTTTTGGAATCAGCTTACTAGGAGCTATCATTTGACAATTGAAATGACATTTTAAACTTAGTTTCACAACTTTTCATATCAAAAAGGATGGAAAGACCTTCAATTGTTCTCTGATTATTTTTTTTTTTTTCTTCCGCCTAATTTTGTTCTTGCGATAAACATTTGTTTTGCAATATGTCGCTTAGATATTTGGTATATGATATCGAACAATTGATGCGCTTTTGAAATTTACCCTGCGTAACCGAAAACTTTTCTTTGTAGGAGTAATCTCCCCAAACACTGTTTTCCTTGTGAGCGCAACTCCTTCGCAAACGTAAAATATTATGACAAATTTATTTTACAAAATTGCTCGTTATATCCTTTGCATGATTTGTCCTATTTTGACCGAAGTGATATGAATGCTCCATACGAGAGTTATTTCCCCTTATTCATTTGATATAAGTGAATTGCATTTCTAACTGGTAAACCATAATTGATAGAGACCTAGGATCTTTTGATTTGAGGTCCTTGGTCCAAAAAAATGAAAATTAGGTCAAGGTCAAAGGTCAAGGTCATATTCTAATTTTTGAATATGGCTCATTTCCACTCATTTCCAAAAAACGTTTAAGATATCGACAAATTATTTTTTCTAAATCGTTTGTTGTGACATGTCGTAACACGTAAATTTTGATTGCAAGGGTACGTTGAATGTGAAAGGGAGTTTTCTCCCCTTTGGTATTTAAAAATACGCGTATGGTGATATAACTCATTAACTAAACATAATTAAGACCTACGGTCTTTTGATTTGAGGTTCTTGGTTAATGACCTTGAAATTGATCACAAGGTCATAGCTTAATTTGACGTTCTAGATTTTGACCTTTGCTTTTACCCCATCTGTATACATAATAAAGTCATGAGACTTTTTGACAAACGGTATCAAACCATTTAAACTTAAAAAAACAACCGGAAGTGACCTTGTGTAAACCGGAAGTAGCTATTTATTGTACTTTATTACATACAAGTATAAAAAACAAGATATTTTTGGAATCAGTGTCAAGTAAATAGTCAAATATTATCGGAAATAGAGTTTTTCAAACCGGAAGTAAGAAATTATCTCCCTTATCTAAAAAAATATTGTTTAGAAACCATATATTTTTGGAATCAGCGTACAATAAGCTATCATTTGACGATTGAAATGACATTTTAAACCTATTTTTACACCTTTCATATTAAAATACATTGTTTTGGTGGACAATTGGTTTTTAATTATTATTATTAAGTCTTTCCACTTTTCTGTGGAAAGACTTATTGTATTTGTTCTGATTATTATTATTATTATTATTATTATTATTAAGTCTTTCCACTTTTCTGTGGAAAGACTTATTGTTTTTGTTCTGATTATTATTAAGTCTTTCCACTTTTCTGTGGAAAGACTTATTGTTTTTGTTCTGATTATTATTAGGTCTTTCCACTTTTCTGTGGAAAGACCTATTGTTTTTCTTCTGATTATTTTTTTTTTTTTTTTTTTTCTTCCGCCTAATTTTGTTCTTGCGATAAACATTTGTTTCGCAATATGTCGCTTAGATATTTGGTATATGATATCGAACAGTTTATGCGCTTTTGAAATTTACCCTGCGTAAACGAATACTTTTCTTTGTAGGAGTTATCTCCCCAAACACTGTTTTCCTTGTTAGCGCATCTCCTTCGCAACCGTAAAATATTATGACAAATTTATTTTACAAAATTGCTCGTTATATCCTTCGCATGATTTGTCCTATTTTGACCGAAGTGATATGAACGCTCCATATGAGAGTTATTTCCCCTTATGCATTTGATATAAGTGATATGCATTTCTATCTTGTAAACCATAAGTGCTAAAGACCAAGGATCTTTTGATTTGAGGTCCTTGGTCCAAAAAAATAAAAATTAGGTCAAGGTCAAAGGTCAAGGTCATATTCCAATTTTTGAATTTGGCTTATTTCCACTAATTTCCAGAAACTGTATAAGATATCGACAAATTATTTTTTCTAAATTGTTAGTTGCGACATGTCGTAACACGTAAATTTTGATTGCAAGGGTACGTTGAACGTAAAAGTGAGTTTTCTCCCCTCTTGTATTTAAAAATACGTGTATGGTGATTTAACTGATTAACCAAATATAATTAAGTCCTATGGTCTTTTGATTTGAGGTCCTTGGTTTATGACCTTGAAATTGATCTCAAGGTCATAGATTAATTTGACGTTCTAGTTTTTGACCTTTGCTCTCAGCTCATATTTATACATGATATATCCATGAGACTTTTGGCGAAAGGTATCAAACCATTTAACCTTTAAAAAAACAACCGGAAGTGACCTTGTGTAAACCGGTAGTAGCTATTTTTGTACTTTATTAATAAAAAAGTATATAGAACCAGATCTTTTTGGAATCAGTGTCAATTAAATATTCAAATATTATCGGTGGTAACATTTTTCAAACCGAAAGTAACAAATTATCTCCCTTATTTAAAAAATATTGTATAGAAACCATATATTTCTGGAATCAGCGTACAATAACCTATCAGTTGACGATTGAAATGACATTTTAAACTTAATTTTACAACTTTCATATTAAAATACATTGTTTTCAGTGGAAAGACCTTCAATTGTTCTCTGAACAATTGGTTTTTAATTATTATTATTATTATTATTTTTTTTTTTCCGCCAAATTTTGTTCTTGCGATAAATGTTTGTTTCGCAATATGTCGCTTAGATATTTCTCATATTGTATCGTATAGTTTATGCGCTTTTAAATTTCACCCTGCTAAGACGAACAATTTTCTCTGTAAGAGTTATCTCCCTATTCACTGTTTATCATGTGTGTGCATCTCCTTCGTAACAAAAAAAGATAGCGACAAAATTCTTTTTACAAATTGTTCGTTACATCCTCAGAAAATTTTGGCTAATTTGGATCGAAGCGATTCGATGAAATTTTATAGGAGTTATCTATCTTTACGGAATAAATTTGTCGGTATGTTTTTTTAACTCATAAACCGTTAACCGTATAACCCTGGAATGTTTTTATTTGAGTCCCCTGATTCCTAACTTAGAAAATTAGGTCAAGGTCAAAGGTCAAGGTCATATTTTAGATTTTCATATGTCTTTGATTTCCCTATAATTCTTGAATGGTTATAGATACAGAAAATTTAAGCAGTGAAAAATGTTAAGTACTTCAAGGGGCAACTTTTTTACATTATGACTATATTGATTTTACCATCATGTAAGGGACATAACTCCCATCGATGGTTTTTAAAAAGCCATATTTAGGCAAAACTCTTAAACAAAGGTCCTTGACCCATAGGGTCTTTTGCAATGACCTTGTGGAGCAATGACCTTGGCGAAGGTCACAAGGTCAAAGGTCAAGGTCATCAAATTATGTGGTTTTGGCACTATTTAAACAGTTTTATGTGTGTTTGAATTTCAACCAACCAACCAACCAACCAACCAACCAATCAATCAACCAACCAACCAATCAACCAACCAACCAACCAACCAATCAATCAATCAATCAATCAATCAATCAATGTTTCCGTTTCATGTGTTTGATACGGGATTCAAGGTCTCTTTTTTTCGCTTGTTTTAATTGAGCCTATCAAACGTGTTTAACCAACATGTTTAACAAATATGTTTAATTAACGTGTTTAACCAACGTGTTTAACCAACCAACCAACCAATCAATCAATCAATCAGTGCATGTTTCCGTTTCATGTGTTAAATACGGGATCCAAGATGTTTTTTTTTCGCTCGTTTAAATTGAGCCTATCTAACGTGTTTAACCAGCCAACGTGTTTAACCAACGTGTTTAACCAACATGTTTAACCAACCAACCAACCAACCAACCAACCAACCACCCAACCAATCAATCAATCAATCAATCAATGCATGTTTCCGTTTCATGTGTTAAATACGGGATCCAAGATGGTTTTTTTCGCTCGTTTAAATTGAGCCTATCTAACGTGTTAACCAGCCAACGTGTTTAACCAACGTGTTTAACCAACATGTTTAACCAACCAACCACCCAACCAATCAATCAATCAATCAATCAATCAATGCATGTTTCCGTTTCATGTGTTAAATACGGGATCCAAGATGTTGTTTTTTTTCGCTTGTTTAAATTGAGCCTATCCAACGTGTTTAACCAGCCAACGTGTTTAACCAATATGTTTAACCAAGGTGTTTAACCAATATGTTTAACCAACGTGTTTAACCAACATGTTTAACCAACATGTTTAACCAACGTGTTTAACCAACCAATCAATCAATGCATGTTTCCGTTTCATGTGTTTAATACGGGATCCAATTTTGAGCCTATCCAATGTGTTTAACCAACGTGTTTAACCAACGTGTTTAACCAACCAACCAACCAACCAACCAACCAACCAACCAACCAACCAACCAACCAACCAATCAATCAATCAATGCATGTTTCCGTTTCATGTGTTAAATACGGGATCCGAGATGTTTTTTTTTCGTTTGTTAAAATTGAGCCTATCAAACGTGTTTAACCAGCCAACGTGTTTAAACTACGTGTTTAACCGACATGTTTAACCAACGTGTTTAACCAACGTGTTTAACCAACCAACCAACCAACCAACCAACCAATAAATAAATCAATGCATGTTTCCGTTTCATGTGTTAAATACGGGATCCAAGATGTTTTTTTTCGCTTGTTTAAATTGAGCCTATCAAACGTGTTTACCCAGCCAACGTGTTTAACCAATGTGTTAAACCAACATGTTTAACCAACGTGTTTAACCAACCAACCAACCAATCAATCACTTAATGTATGTTTCCGTGTCATGCGTTTAATACGGGATGCAAGGTCTCTTGAGGTCTTTTTCCCCTTTTTCTAAGTGACCCTATCAAACGTGTTTAATCAACCAACCAACAAACCAACCAACCAACCAACCAATCAATCAACCAACTAATCAATCAATCAATATGTATGACTGTTTATTTATGACAGTTTATTGAAGGAACAAACTCTCAATTATTCAAGAAAATTTTTATTTTATTATTGTTCTTACGTCTCTTCTGAAAAAAAATCCACATATTCTCTGAAACTACAAGTCCAATCGACCTGAAAATTTGCAGTCAGCAGGGCATACATGTACTGAAGGTTCATAAAAAAACTTTTTGCAGATATCTCTCAAGACTTTTCCTAGAAAAAAGAAATGGCAATGCAGTAAAAATCGCTTGCTAGGTCCGTCAATCTCAGTAAAAACCTACAATAAAATGTCCGCTCCGAGATTGAAATACTAATCTGTGTTACAAACAGGTGCTGAAAAATGGACATTATCAAAAAATAATCATTAAATGTGTTTTAAAGTTACACCGGATCGATTAAATCCAAAACATGCACTGCTGGTGAACCGTGATCAAAATGTCAATTTCCTACAATGACAAAAGAAATTACATTGTGTACATTCCATCTCTAGACTTGTTGTCTGTTCAAGGTCCCGACCTAAAAAGAAATTAAAAGACTAAGTTTTTCTTAATATAAACCCGCGTCACGTGATGTCTCCTCAATCTTGCGCGCGCGCTGTATCTAAAATAAAAGAAAAACTTTCCAAACTAAACATGAAACTTCTCCGGTAACATAATAATATAGACCCTTTACAAAAACAAACAAACAAACAAATACCCCCCCCCCTTTTTTTCCAAATCAATCAATAAAAAAAAAACAATTATCCATTCATCAGAGGGGAAAGACTGTCTAACAATTGTTTTCAAAACAATTGCTTTATATTTATTATTATTTTTTTTTTTTTTCCGCCAAATTTTGTTCTTGCGATAAATGTTTGTTTCGCAATATGTCGCTTAGATATTTCTCATATTGTATCGTATAGTTTATGCGCTTTTAAATTTCACCCTGCTAAGCCGAACCATTTTCTTTGTAAGAGTTATCTCCCTTTTCACTGTTTATCATCAAAGCGTATCTCCTTCGTAACAAAAAAAGATAGCGACAAAATTCTTTTTACAAATTGTTCGTTACATCCTCAGTAATTTTTGGCGTATTTGGATCGAAGCGATTCGATGAAATTTTATAGGAGTTATCTACCTTTACAAAATAAATTTGTCGGTATGTTTATTTAACTCATTAACAGATAACCGTATAACCCTGGGATGTTTTTATTTGAGTCCCCTAGGTCTTAACTTAGAAAATGAGGTCAAGGTCAAAGGTCAAGGTCAAGTTCTCAATTGTGACTTTTGCTTGTTTTTGCATTTTCTCACTCACTTTGAGAGATACATATAAAAGAACAAGTGCAAAATGTCTGCTTGATTGTTATGAAGATATGCTACATTTAGTCTTATACAATTAGATGGCATCTTATAGGAGTTGTCGCCCCTGAAATGTCTTGATATGAGGTTATTTGATTATAACTTCAAGTAAGTTCATTATAAAGACATTTGACCTGATACAAAAGGTTAAGTGACAAATGACCTTGAAAAATGGCTACCGGAAGTGACCTTGAGAAAACCGGAAGTAGCTTTTTTTGCAATTTTTTCACATAAAAGTACTCAGAATCCATATATTTTTTCATATAGATACATGAACAAATTACAGAAGACTAAAAATGACTTCCAACAAACCGGAAGTGGCCAAATATCTCCCATTCTACATACAAAAGTATATAGAAACTATATATTTTTGCAATCAGTGTGAAAGAAGCTATCATATGAGACCAGATGTGACATTCATTTCACCGGAAGTAGCATATTATCTCCCTTATATCACTCAAAAAGATAATTAAACCATTATTTATTGCATCAGTATGAAGAAACTACCTTCTTATCCAAATTTCTTTGGTGTGGAAAGACTTTCAATTGTTCTCTGAACAATTGGTTTTTAATTAAGTCTTTCCACTTTTCTGTGGAAAGACTTATTGTATTTGTTCTGATTATTATTATTATTATTTTTTTTTTTTTCTTCCGCCAAATTTTATTCTTGCGATAAATGTTTGTTTCGCAATATGTCGCTTAGATATTTCTCATATGGTATCGTATAGTTTATGCGCTTTTAAATTTCACCCTGCTAAGGTGAACCATTTTCTATGTAAGAGTTATCTCCCTATTCACTGTTTTTCATCTGTGTGCATCTCCTTCGTAACAAAAAAAGATAGCGACAAAATTCTTTTTACAAATTGTTCGTTCCATCCTCAGTATTTTTTGGCTCATTTGGATCGAAGCGATTCGATGAAATTCTTATGGGAGTTATCTACCTTAACAAAATAAATTTGTCGGTATGTTTTTTTAACTCATAAACCGTTAACCGTATAACCCAGGAATGTTTTTATTTGAGGTCCCTGGGTCCTAACTTAGAAATATAGGTCAAGGTCAAAGGTCAAGGTCATATTTTAGATTTTCATATGTCTTTGATTTCCCTATAATTCTTGAATGGTTATAGACACAGAAAATTTAAGCAGTGAAAAATGCTTAGTACTTCTAGGGGCAACTTTGTTACATTATGACTGAATTGGTTTTACCATTATGTAAGGGACATAACCCCCATTGATGGTTGATAAAAAGCCATTATTAGGCAAAACTCTTAAACAAAAGGTCCTTGGCCCATAGGGTCTTTTGCAATGACATTGTAGAGCAATGACCTTGACAAAGGTCACAAGGTCAAAGGTCAAGGTCAAGTACTAAGAGGCAAATTATGTGATTTTTGGCACTATTTAAAGAGTTTTATGTGTGTTTGAATTCCAACCAACCAACCAACCAACCAACCAACCAATCAATCAATCAATCAATCAATCAATCAATCAATCAGTGCATGCAATTTTCTGTCTCATGTGTTTAATCAAGATCTTTTTTGTTTCTATTTCGCTGTTTCAATTGCCCTATCTAACGTGTTTAATCAATCAATCAATCAACCAACCAACCAACCAATCAATCAATCAATCAATCAATCAATCAATCAACCAACCAACAAATCAATCAATCAATCAGTGCATGCAATTTTCTGTCTCGTGTGTTTAATCAAGATCTTTTTTGTTTCTTTTTCGCTGTTTCAATTGCCATATCTAACGTGTTTAATCAATCAATCAATCAATCAATCAACCAACCAACCAACCAGTCAATCAATCAATCAATCTATCAATCAATCAATCAAACAGTGCATGCAATTTTCTGTCTCATGTGTTTAATCAAGACCTTTTTAGTTTCTTTTTCGCTGTTTAAATTGACCCTATCCAACGTGTTTAATCAATCAACCAACCAATCAATCAATCAATCAATCAATCAATCAATCAATCAACCAACCAACCAACCAACCAACCAACCAACCAATCAATCAATCAATCATTGTATGTATGCTTCCGTTATGTGTGTTTAATACGGGGTCCAAGTTCTCATTTGAATTTTTTCGCTTGTTTCAAGAAAAAAAAATTCACATGTATTCTGAAACTACAAGTCTAATCGACCTGAAAATTTGCAGGCAGCAGGGCATACATGTACTAAAGGTTCATAAAAAAACTTGGTGCGGATATCTCTCAAGACTTTTCCTAGAGAAAAAAAATGGCAATGCCGTAAAAATCGCTTGCTAGGTCCGTAAATCTCAGTAACATCCTACAATAAAATGTCCGCTCCTAGATTAAAATACTAATCTGTGTTACAAACTGGTGTTGAAAAATGTACATTTTAAGAAAATAATCGTTAAATGTGTATTAAAGTTACACCGGAACAATTAAATCCAAAACATGCACTGCTGGTGAACTGTGATCAAAATGTCAATTTCCTACAATGACAAAAGAAATTACATTGTGTACATTCCGTCTCTATACATGTTGTCTGTTCAACATCCCGACCTAAAGAGAAATAAAAATACTAAGTTTTCGTTATTATAAACCCAAGTCACGTGATGTCTCCTCAATCTGGCGCGCGCGCTGGACCTAAAATAAAATAAAAACTTTCCAAACTAAACATGAAACTTCTCCGATAACATAATAATATAGACCCTTTACAAAAACAAACAAATAAACAAAAACAAACACCCCCCCCCCCCCCCCCCCAAAGCAATCATGTTTCAAAGGGGGAAAGACTGTCTACAATTGCTTTTTGAAAGCAATTGATCTATATTTTAAAACGGCCTTTTAAACCATTATGGTGCGTTTATATATAGAAAAAAAAAAAAAAAAAAAAAATCTTCCAGAGACCCCCTTTTGACCCCCCCCCCTTTTTTTTTTTTACCATCCACTTACAACTCAATGTAGCTTGTGTGCTATCTATCCTATCAACGGAAACGAACGACAACTTCAGTTTTTTCCCTATTATTAAGTCTTTCCACTTTTCTGTGGAAAGACTTATTGTATTTGTTCTGATTATTATTATTAAGTCTTTTCACTTTTTTGTGAAAAGACTTATTGTTTTTCTTCTGATTATTAAGTCTTTTCACTTTTTTGTGAAAAGACTTATTGTATTTCTTCTGATTATTATTATTATTTTTTTCTTCCGCCAAATTTTGTTCTTGCAATAAATGTTTGTTTCACAATATGTCGCTTAGATATTTCTCATATGGTATCGTATAGTTTATGCGCTTTTAAATTTCACCCTGCTAAGGCGAACCATTTTCTTTGTAAGAGTTATCTCCCTATTCATTGTTTATCATCTGTGTGCATCTCCTTCGTAACAAAAAAAGTTATCGACAAAATTCTTTTTACAAATTGTTCGTTATATTCTCAGGAATTTTTGGTTCATTTGGATCGAAGCGATTGGATGAAATTTTATAGGAGTTATCTACCTTTACAAAATAAATTTGTCAGTATGTTCATTTAACTCATAAACATTTAACCGTATAACCCTGGAATGTTTTTATTTGAGTCCCTTAGGTCCTAACTTAGAAAATGAGGTCAAGGTCAAAGGTCAAGGTCAAGTTCTCAATTGTGACTTTTGCTTGTTTTTGCATTTTCTCCGACACTTTGAAAGATACATACTAAAGAACAAGTGCAAAATGTCAGCTTTATTGTAATGAAGATATGCTACATTTAGTCTTATACAATTTAATGGCATTTTATAGGAGTTGTTGCCCCTCAAATGTCTTGATATGAGGTTATTTGATTATGACTTCAACTCAGTTCATTATAGAGGCATTTGACCTTGTACAAAAGATTAGGTGACAAATGACCTTGAAAAATTACTACCGGAAGAGACCTTGAGAAAACCGGAAGTAGCCTTTTTTGCAATTTTTTCATCTCAAAGTACCCAGAATCAATATATTTTGTCATATAGATACATAAACTGATTACTGAAGACGAAACATGACTTCCAACAAACCGGAAGTGGCCAATTATTTCCCGTTCTACATACAAAAGTATATAGAAACTATATATTTTTGGAATCAGTGTGAAATAAGCTATCATATGAGACCGGAAGTGACATTTATTTCACCGGAAGTAGCATATTATCTCCCTTTTATCACTCAAAAACATAATTAAACATTATTTATCTCATCAGTATGAAGAAACTATCTTCTTATCAAAATTTCTTTGGTGTGGAAAGACTTTCAATTGTTCTCTGAACAATTGGTTTTTAATTATTATTTTTTTTTTTCCGCCACATTCTGAAATTTTTGTTTCGCAATATGTCGCTTAGATATTTTGTATATTGTATCGTATAGTTTATACGGTTTTAAATCTCACCCTGCTAAGACGAACAATTTTCTTTGTAAGAGTTATCTCCCTATTCACTGTTTATCATCTGTGTGCATCTCCTTCGTAACAAAAAAAGATAGCGACAAAATTCTTTTTACAAATTGTTCGTTACATCCTCAGGAATTTTTGGCTCATTTGGAGCGAAGCGATTAGATGAAATTTTATAGGAGTTATCTACCTTTACAAAATAAATTTGTCGGTATGTTTTTTTAACTCATTAACAGTTAACCGTATAATCCTAGAATGTTTTTATTTGAGTTCCCTAGGTCCTAACTTAGAAAATGAGGTCAAGGTCAAAGGTCAAGGTCATGTTCTCAATTGTGATTTTTGCTTGTTTTTGCATTTTCTCTGACACTTTGAAAGATACATATAATAGAACAAGTGCAAAATGTCTGCTACAATGTAATAAAGATATGCTACATTTAGTTTGATACAATTTAATTTCATCTTATAAGAGTAAGTGCCCCTGAAATGTCTTGATATGAGGTTATTTGATTATAACTTCAACTAAGTTCATTATAAAAGCATTTGACCTTGAACAAAAGGTTCAGTGACAAATGACCTTGAAAAATGTCTACCGGAAGTGACCTTGAGAAAACAGGAAGTAGCCTTTTTTGCAATTTTTTCATATAAAATTACTAATAATTCATATATATTGTCATTAGATACATAAACTGATTACTTAAGACTAAAATTAACTTCCAACAAACCGGAAGTGGCCAATTATTTCCCCTTCTACAAACAATAGTATATAGAAACTATATATTTTTGGAATCAGTGTGAAATAAGCGATCATATGAGACCAGAAGTGACATTCATTTCACCGGAAGTAGCATGTTATCTCCCTTTTATCACTCAAAAATATATTTAAACCATTATTTATCTCATCAGTATGAAGAAACTATCTTCTTATCAAAATTTCTTTGGTGTGGAAAGACTTTCAATTGTTCTCTGAACAATTGGTTTTTAATTATTATTTTTTTTTTTTTCTTCCGCCAAATTTTATTCTTGCGATAAATGTTTGTTTCGCAATATGTCGCTTAGATATTTCTCATATGGTATCGTATAGTTTATGCGCTTTTAAAATTCACCCTGCTAAGGTGAACCATTTTCTATGTAAGAGTTATCTCCCTATTCACTGTTTTTCATCTGTGTGCATCTCCTTCGTAACAAAAAAAGACAGCGACAAAATTCTTTTTACAAATTGTTCGTTCCATCCTCAGTATTTTTTGGCTCATTTGGATCGAAGCGATTCGATGAAATTCTTATGGGAGTTATCTACCTTAACAAAATAAATTTGTCGGTATGTTTTTTTAACTCATAAACCGTTAACCGTATAACCCAGGAATGTTTTTATTTGAGGTCCCTGGGTCCTAACTTAGAAATATAGGTCAAGGTCAAAGGTCAAGGTCATATTTTAGATTTTCATATGTCTTTGATTTCCCTATAATTCTTGAATGGTTATAGACACAGAAAATTTAAGCAGTGAAAAATGCTTAGTACTTCTAGGGGCAACTTTGTTACATTATGACTGAATTGGTTTTACCATTATGTAAGGGACATAACCCCCATTGATGGTTGATAAAAAGCCATTATTAGGCAAAACTCTTAAACAAAAGGTCCTTGGCCCATAGGGTCTTTTGCAATGACATTGTAGAGCAATGACCTTGACAAAGGTCACAAGGTCAAAGGTCAAGGTCAAGTACTAAGAGGCAAATTATGTGATTTTTGGCACTATTTAAAGAGTTTTATGTGTGTTTGAATTCCAACCAACCAACCAACCAACCAACCAACCAATCAATCAATCAATCAATCAATCAATCAATCAGTGCATGCAATTTTCTGTCTCATGTGTTTAATCAAGATCTTTTTTGTTTCTATTTCGCTGTTTCAATTGCCCTATCTAACGTGTTTAATCAATCAATCAATCAACCAACCAACCAACCAATCAATCAATCAATCAATCAATCAATCAACCAACCAACAAATCAATCAATCAATCAGTGCATGCAATTTTCTGTCTCGTGTGTTTAATCAAGATCTTTTTGTTTCTTTTTCGCTGTTTCAATTGCCATATCTAACGTGTTTAATCAATCAATCAATCAATCAATCAACCAACCAACCAACCAGTCAATCAATCAATCAATCTATCAATCAATCAATCAAACAGTGCATGCAATTTTCTGTCTCATGTGTTTAATCAAGACCTTTTTAGTTTCTTTTTCGCTGTTTAAATTGACCCTATCCAACGTGTTTAATCAATCAACCAACCAATCAATCAATCAATCAATCAATCAATCAATCAACCAACCAACCAACCAACCAACCAACCAACCAACCAACCAATCAATCAATCATTGTATGTATGCTTCCGTTATGTGTGTTTAATACGGGGTCCAAGTTCTCATTTGAATTTTTTCGCTTGTTTCAAGAAAAAAAAATTCACATGTATTCTGAAACTACAAGTCTAATCGACCTGAAAATTTGCAGGCAGCAGGGCATACATGTACTAAAGGTTCATAAAAAAACTTGGTGCGGATATCTCTCAAGACTTTTCCTAGAGAAAAAAAATGGCAATGCCGTAAAAATCGCTTGCTAGGTCCGTAAATCTCAGTAACATCCTACAATAAAATGTCCGCTCCTAGATTAAAATACTAATCTGTGTTACAAACTGGTGTTGAAAAATGTACATTTTAAGAAAATAATCGTTAAATGTGTATTAAAGTTACACCGGAACAATTAAATCCAAAACATGCACTGCTGGTGAACTGTGATCAAAATGTCAATTTCCTACAATGACAAAAGAAATTACATTGTGTACATTCCGTCTCTATACATGTTGTCTGTTCAACATCCCGACCTAAAGAGAAATAAAAATACTAAGTTTTCGTTATTATAAACCCAAGTCACGTGATGTCTCCTCAATCTGGCGCGCGCGCTGGACCTAAAATAAAATAAAACTTTCCAAACTAAACATGAAACTTCTCCGGTAACATAATAATATAGACCCTTTACAAAAACAAACAAATAAACAAAAACAAACACCCCCCCCCCCCCCCCCCAAAGCAATCATGTTTCAAAGGGGGAAAGACTGTCTACAATTGCTTTTTGAAAGCAATTGATCTATATTTTAAAACGGCCTTTTAAACCATTATGGTGCGTTTATATATAAAAAAAAAAAAAAAAAAAAAAATCTTCCAGAGACCCCCTTTTGACCCCCCCCCTTTTTTTTTTACCATCCACTTACAACTCAATGTAGCTTGTGTGCTATCTATCCTATCAACGGAAACGAACGACAACTTCAGTTTTTTCCCTATTATTAAGTCTTTCCACTTTTCTGTGGAAAGACTTATTGTATTTGTTCTGATTATTATTAAGGTCTTTCCTTTCTTAAATGGAAAGACCTTACTGTATTTCGTTTGTTTATTATTCTTTTTCTTCCGCCGTTTTTCAAAGTTAATCGGTGATAAAAGTACGCAAGATATCAAAATGATCTTTGGTATCAAGTATCGGGTTAATAAAAGCTATCTTGTATTGAGGGCACCGTAGTGTACTATTTACCTTATAGGAGTTATCTCCCCAATTACAAAAAACACTGTTATCGCTATAACTCATGAACAATAAAACTTAGCGGCAAATGGTTTTTTTTTAAATGTTCCTTGCCAAATGATACAAGTTCAAATAATTTTAACCGAAGCGATCCAGTGACTTATTATAGGAGTTATTTCCCCTTGAACATTTTATATTTCGATATGCATATAAATCTCATGAACCGTAAGTCGTAAAGACTGCGGGTCTTCAGATTTGAGTTCATTGGACCAAAACTTAAAAATATAGGTCAAGGTCAAAGGTCAAGGTCATATTTTAGATTTTCAAAAGTTTTTCATTTCCCTATAACTATTGAACGGTTATAGATGCAGAAAATTTAAGCAGTGAAAAATGATTGGTACTTCCAGGGGCAACTTTTTTACATTATGACTATATTGATTTTACCATCATGTAAGGGACATAACTCCCACTGATGGTTTTTAAAAAGCCATTTTTAGGCAAAACTCTTAAACAAAAGGTCCTTGACCCATAGGGTCTTTTGCAATGACCTTGTGGAGCAATGACCTTGACGAAGGTTACAAGGTCAAAGGTCAAGGTCATCAAATTATGTGGTTTTGGCACTATTTAAACAGTTTTATGTGTGTTTGAATCCAAACCAACCAACCAACCAACCAACCAAGCAACCAACCAACCAATCAATCAATCAATCAATCAATCAATCAATCAATCAATTAATCAATCAATCAATCAATGTTTCCGTTTAATGTGTGTCATAAGGGATCCAAGGTGGTTTTTTTTGCTTGTTTTAATTGAGCCTATTAAACGTGTTTAACCAACCAACGTGTTTAACCAGCATATTTAACCAACGTGTTTAACCAGCATATTTAACCAACGTGTTTAACCAACCAACCAACCAACCAATCAATCAATCAATCAATCAATCATTCAATACATGTTTCCGTTTCATGTGTTTAATACGGAATCCAAGGTCTCTTTTTTCGCTTGTTTCAAGAGACCCTATATCAAGTGTTTAACTAATAAACCAACCAACCAACCAACCAACCAACTAATCAATAAATTTATCAATCAACATATATATGATATATTTATTTATGACAGTATAATTAAAAGAAAATGGAAGGAAAGACCTATCAATTATTCAAGAAGAATTGAACTTTAATTATTATTATTTTTTTTTTTTCTTCCGCCAAATTTTATTCTTGCGATAAATGTTTGTTTCGCAATATGTCGCTTAGATATTTCTCATATGGTATCGTATAGTTTATGCGCTTTTAAATTTTACCCTGCTAAGGTGAACCATTTTCTATGTAAGAGTTATCTCCCTATTCACTGTTTTTCATCTGTGTGCATCTCCTTCGTAACAAAAAAAGATAGCGACAAAATTCTTTTTACAAATTGTTCGTTCCATCCTCAGTATTTTTTGGCTCATTTGGATCGAAGCGATTCGATGAAATTCTTATGGGAGTTATCTACCTTAACAAAATAAATTTGTCGGTATGTTATTTTAACTCATAAACCGTTAACCGTATAACCCAGGAATGTTTTTATTTGAGGTCCCTGGGTCCTAACTTAGAAATATAGGTCAAGGTCAAAGGTCAAGGTCATATTTTAGATTTTCATATGTCTTTGATTTCCCTATAATTCTTGAATGGTTATAGACACAGAAAATTTAAGCAGTGAAAAATGCTTAGTACTTCTAGGGGCAACTTTGTTACATTATGACTGAATTGGTTTTACCATTATGTAAGGGACATAACCCCCATTGATGGTTGATAAAAAGCCATTATTAGGCAAAACTCTTAAACAAAAGGTCCTTGGCCCATAGGGTCTTTTGCAATGACATTGTAGAGCAATGACCTTGACAAAGGTCACAAGGTCAAAGGTCAAGGTCAAGTACTAAGAGGCAAATTATGTGATTTTTGGCACTATTTAAAGAGTTTTATGTGTGTTTGAATTCCAACCAACCAACCAACCAACCAACCAACCAACCAATCAATCAATCAATCAATCAATCAATCAATCAATCAATCAATCAGTGCATGCAATTTTCTGTCTCATGTGTTTAATCAAGATCTTTTTTGTTTCTATTTCGCTGTTTCAATTGCCCTATCTAACGTGTTTAATCAATCAATCAATCAACCAACCAACCAACCAATCAATCAATCAATCAATCAATCAATCAATCAACCAACCAACAAATCAATCAATCAATCAGTGCATGCAATTTTCTGTCTCGTGTGTTTAATCAAGATCTTTTTTGTTTCTTTTTCGCTGTTTCAATTGCCATATCTAACGTGTTTAATCAATCAATCAATCAATCAATCAACCAACCAACCAACCAGTCAATCAATCAATCAATCTATCAATCAATCAATCAAACAGTGCATGCAATTTTCTGTCTCATGTGTTTAATCAAGACCTTTTTAGTTTCTTTTTCGCTGTTTAAATTGACCCTATCCAACGTGTTTAATCAATCAACCAACCAATCAATCAATCAATCAATCAATCAACCAACCAACCAACCAACCAACCAACCAACCAACCAACCAATCAATCAATCATTGTATGTATGCTTCCGTTATGTGTGTTTAATACGGGGTCCAAGTTCTCATTTGAATTTTTTCGCTTGTTTCAAGAAAAAAAAATTCACATGTATTCTGAAACTACAAGTCTAATCGACCTGAAAATTTGCAGGCAGCAGGGCATACATGTACTAAAGGTTCATAAAAAAACTTGGTGCGGATATCTCTCAAGACTTTTCCTAGAGAAAAAAAATGGCAATGCCGTAAAAATCGCTTGCTAGGTCCGTAAATCTCAGTAACATCCTACAATAAAATGTCCGCTCCTAGATTAAAATACTAATCTGTGTTACAAACTGGTGTTGAAAAATGTACATTTTAAGAAAATAATCGTTAAATGTGTATTAAAGTTACACCGGAACAATTAAATCCAAAACATGCACTGCTGGTGAACTGTGATCAAAATGTCAATTTCCTACAATGACAAAAGAAATTACATTGTGTACATTCCGTCTCTATACATGTTGTCTGTTCAACATCCCGACCTAAAGAGAAATAAAAATACTAAGTTTTCGTTATTATAAACCCAAGTCACGTGATGTCTCCTCAATCTGGCGCGCGCGCTGGACCTAAAATAAAATAAAACTTTCCAAACTAAACATGAAACTTCTCCGGTAACATAATAATATAGACCCTTTACAAAAACAAACAAATAAACAAAAACAAACACCCCCCCCCCCAAAGCAATCATGTTTCAAAGGGGGAAAGACTGTCTACAATTGCTTTTTGAAAGCAATTGATCTATATTTATTATTATTATTATTATTTTTTTTTTTTCCGCCAACTTTTGTTCTTGCGATAAATGTTTGTTTCGCAATATGTCGCTTAGATATTTCTCATATTGTATCGTATAGTTTATGCGCTTTTAAATTTCACCCTGCTAAGCCGAACCATTTTCTTTGTAAGAGTTATCTCCCTTTTCACTGTTTATCATCAAAGCGTATCTCCTTCGTAACAAAAAAAGATAGCGACAAAATTCTTTTTACAAATTGTTCGTTACATCCTCAGTAATTTTTGGCGTATTTGGATCGAAGCGATTCGATGAAATTTTATAGGAGTTATCTACCTTTACAAAATAAATTTGTCGGTATGTTTATTTAACTCATTAACAGATAACCGTATAACCCTGGGATGTTTTTATTTGAGTCCCCTAGGTCCTAACTTAGAAAATGAGGTCAAGGTCAAAGGTCAAGGTCAAGTTCTCAATTGTGACTTTTGCTTGTTTTTGCATTTTCTCACTCACTTTGAGAGATACATATAAAAGAACAAGTGCAAAATGTCTGCTTAATTGTTATGAAGATATGCTACATTTAGTCTTATACAATTAGATGGCATCTTATAGGAGTTGTCGCCCCTGAAATGTCTTGATATGAGGTTATTTGATTATAACTTCAAGTAAGTTCATTATAAAGACATTTGACCTGATACAAAAGGTTAAGTGACAAATGACCTTGAAAAATGGCTACAGGAAGTGACCTTGAGAAAACCGGAAGTAGCTTTTTTTGCAATTTTATCACATAAAAGTACTCAGAATCCATATATTTTGTCATAAAGATACATGAACAGATAACTGAAGACTAAAAATGACTTCCAACAAACCGGAAGTGGCCAATTATCTCCCATTCTACATTCAAAAGTATATAGAAACTATATATTTTTGGAATCAGTGTGAAATAAGCTATCATATGAGACCGGAAGTGACATTTATTTCACCTGAAGTAGCATAGTATCTCCCTTTTATCACTCAAAATATAATTAAACCATTATATATCTCATCAGTATGAAGAAACTATCTTCTTATCAAAATTTCTTTGGTGTGGAAAGACTTTCAATTGTTCTCTGAACAATTGGTTTTTAATTTTTATTTGATGTCCTTTATAGATGACTATGTGGTATGGGTTTTATTCATTGATGAAGGCGGTACGGTGACAAATAGTTGTATTTATGTGTCAGTTACTCGCTTGTGTAGATATTTGTCATTGGCAGTTATATCAAATCTTCTTATTTAATAGAAATCCATGCATCAACAAAGAAGATACGAAGTGTCATCAATTAGGGCGACTGTTATTTACCCCAACAAAGAAGAATAAGGTTACTTATGTCATTACTGTGTATTAATTGTGCTCCTGAATAAATGACAGACATATCATTGTGATATCAATATTTTTTCTCTATATGTTTGAATTATAGAATGCATTTATATTTCCTATCAATCCTGTAGACTGAATTGCTGTTTTCCCCCATTAGACGCAGTTGTGTGCAAAGATAAAAAAAATGTAGATTAAACTATATGTACATTCGTACTAGTTTACCCTGAAACTATGTCATGTACATAGGTGATTGTATTGTGTATTGATCTTTAATATATTAAGCATACTTACCTGATCTAGTTGTTATCATAGTATCTTACTTATTCCGTATTTATCATTTCATAATACAAGAATAGTCTAACACCTTGAAGTCACAAATACTATTTTTAGAATGTATTTATTGACCGCGAATAGCAATATTTTCTAAAAGTATAGTCTATTTCAAATTTAAATTATATGTGTTATTGATATTTGTTATTAAAGTTTACTCATGCAATTTGTGATAATAGAATTGCTATTTGAAGACAATCATTGACCAATCATTCATAGTATCGGTCGTCACTTCAGTGATATATTTTGAGTCGTTCGTACTGTTTGAAAAATTGGATAGTTAAATAACAAATTCGTGATAAAGTTAACATTGAAGGATGAAAAATGTTCTATTACACAAAAAAAGGAAGAAGTGTGTCGAATACAATTGTATATACCAGCTCGGATATTCACAGTCAAGGAAGGAAATATTGAATTTATATAAAGATTAATTTATTAACATATATACACCATACCTTATTGATTGTAATGACTGTCCCTTTGGTATCTCTCGTCCCTCTTTTAATGGAAACCGGAAGTTTTGAACTTTTATTATTATTAGACAGTTGTGTATGTCTTAGCTAGAATAAGCGCCTTAAAAGGTTTGCAGAAATATAAGACAATTATGCATACAAATGAACTTTATAAATCATCTAGAATTATAATGAGTCCGTTACTAATAATGTAATTGTAAATTTTTGTCTTGATATGTTATCGACGAATAAAAAAAATGTATGGATTACAGTTCATTGAACCGATATGTAAACATACCGAGTTATTTATAATTGAAACACATGTTGAATAAAAGGTTTTTCGATAGCTGAGTAAGAACTGCCCATGATATTTAAATAAAATCAGTTGAAAACTTGTCATGCTATACATTTTTTCTTTGGATTTTTTTTATTGTTACCCGCAACGGGCGTGGAAGACAAAACCTGGTTAAGTTTCTTTTCTATTTTCATTAACATAATCAAAGTGTTTATGCACACTGTCAGTTAAACAGATCCCAATCATTCCTTCACATTGGGAATAAAGTTCTTATACTACCAGTGTATATAGTGTATTTGTTGAGAAAACCAAAATAATACGAAGAACAAATTAAGAGGCATTAATAGCTAACCGTTGTTTAATATTTCGATATTAAAAGCCATTACACAAATCGAACGAATCACAGGAACTCAAACTGGGAATTGTAATGGTGAATTGCTGCCTGTTTTCATTTCATTTCTTGTCAAGTTATTAAACAAATGCAAGGGAGAAAGTGTTTCCTCTTACTTCTTGCTGTCCCTCGGAGGTCTATCAGACTACCTATTCGAGATGGCATGCTGAGATCTGTGTTCACATGCAATATTAGTATGTTTTGTTTTGTCTGCAAACGGCCTATATGATAGAAACAGAATTTGAAAAAAAAACCATTTAATTGCTCTTTTACTTCGTAATTTGTTTCGTATTTAAAATAGTCATATCATTTACAAGTATATCAGTAGGACAAACGTGGGACAACCGGGTGTGCCTCTTTGCCTAAAATGTTATTCGGCGGCGCTCAGTAGTCTTACGCCTAAAATTGGACTATTTCGCGACGGCGAACGCAAAATGAAAAATAACACACTTTTGTACAACAAAGTACCGACGATAAATACTATTGATTGAAAGCACATATATAAGAGACAATATGTGAAGTTACATATTTTTTTCACCTTGAAACAATTAAATTAAAGGAAATCTTTTTTTTTCATCTAAAAAAAGACTTCCGGATTTTGATTTTCTGCACTGTAGAATTGAAAAGCGATATCAAAAATGGGTACACATATTATACATATCCTCGTAAATAACAGTGGTGTTCAGGCCAGGTAAAACAATGTACCCATTTCAAAGCAAGGGTCTCAATTTTTATAGGTTTTTCCTTGCAAGGCCGTCAGATTTAGAAATTGGAAGACTTTATGTCTTTAAAGTAAATATTCATTCGTGAAAGGTGAACCCTCATATTTAATCCTTAAAAACAACAATATGTGTCAATTAAAGGTGTGTTTAGAATTTTTAGAAGGCACCATTTTCGTCTATCATTAGCAAGTTATAAAAATTTCCGCCTCGGTTTTATTATACTTTCATATAAAAATCTTTGGAACATAATGCATCTATTATAAAAACTTAGGCACTTCTATCGAGTAGAAACGGAGAACGATCATCTTCTTTAAGTATGTCTTCATTATGGGGCATGGTCCGCCCTTAACTTTGTTTTTAAAGTATACGATAGCTATTAATCTCTTGGAAACAATGAATTGTATATTTGAAAGGAATAGAAACGCGGCCGACTTCAAAGAAAATTTTATGATCCAACTCTGACTTAAACCGTGTATTAATTGCAGCCCATCGCGCAAACTGGCTCATTACTGATCCGGTAGCAGTTAGCGAACTTGGTCATTAATCATGAAATGAAACAAGGAATTGTCTATTTTGATATACAGTCCTTTAAATGAAACAGGAAATACAACCTTAAACAAAGTTTCTTCTGAAAACATTTTACTTTTTATTCCTCGTCTTCATATTTCTCGAATGTATTCAAACATTAAGATCGATTAATAGATGAAATTCGTAATTGAAAGAAAGGCATTACAAATAGTTAAAAAAATAACCTTAAAAAAATAACTTTTCCATTTTGGAATATGACTGGTATAGAAAAGTATAAAGGGAGAAGTACGTGAACAGATGTAGTATTTTATCTAGACAAAAGAACTTAGATTAAATTTTTATAATAAACACCGGTATGGGATATCCAATTTGCAGGTATAACCTATCATGTATCATTGATAAGCTATTTCTTGTTGTATATATATAAAAAAAGCAGGAACAGTTTATACTAACTAAAGGTTTCCCTGATTTAAGGTGTAAAAAAATAACGGCTAACATACCTGTTAATTAATTTAATGCTAAACTACGTCGTGGTGCCATACAAAATTTAACTAGAAGCAGTTAAAACTTCCAGAAAAAGGGAGGAACTGTTTTGCTTTTAAGCTTATGGTAATCTACGGCAACGCTTAACAATGACCAACTGCAATACTAATCAACGATAAAGTATAAAAAAAGTATTTGACAAAAATAAATCAATAAAATCGTATATAAAGCGGCACAATCAATCCCAATCGGAAGTCTTGTACACATTTCTTGCCTATAATTTCCTACTTCGGCAGTGCAAAACTTGACTGAACAAAATGGCGTCAATGTGAAATATAAACAAGTGATTTTGAAAAATCATAGCAAATTTGTTTTTATCACCATTTTCATAAAACCAACACTATATAATAGATAAAAGATTAGGCTTTTAAATTGTATGTCAATGTCATTCCAAGTAGTTATTTAACCATTACCAGAATACGGCGTAATGGTGTATTTATTGACGCACTACTTAAAATTTTCAACATGTTTCAAAATAAAATCATTTAAGTTGTACCAATGACATTAAGTATCCGTAATTTAGACCAAACAGTAGGAAAATACTCCTTCTTTAAAACGATATCTCATTTTCTCACTTTGTTCTTTCTACTTTCCAATTATAAGAAGAAATGGTATTACACATCAGGATTGAAAGTCATGTTTTGACAGAAGAAATGAAATTCAAATGTGAAATTTCAAAAAATCGTAGAAAATTCAGAAATGTTACCATAAACTTAAAAAAGTTCATAACGATAGAATAAGGTTTCAGCTTCATAATGATATAAACTATTTTGTCTTGCACTTCGTAGTTGCCGAGCTTTTGGAAAAAAATCAAAACACTGTATATTTTGTTTTGTAATCCGGATGAAACTCGATCAAGTTTCAAGACCGAGGTCTATTTTAATAAGAATTTTCATAATAAAATATTACATTCGTATGTTCGATGAGGAATTAAAATGATTCATGAGGCCCTGCCGTTTTACGAAATAGTAATTTATTCTGGGTTTTTGGGCTTCTCTCTCCTTTATATCTTCAAGCAAGATGACCAGTGAATTTAAAAGACCGAACTATATGACAGGAAATGGACCTCCGTCATGATTCTTTATATCATTCATCATACATCCCTCGAGTTAGACATGGCTTATAGCTCTACGGGTGCTCTGCAGGTATCCCGATTGATCTCGAGCCGCGTTTCCATTCCTTTTAAATACATATTTCCTTGTTGGAAATAATTATGCACTAAAAATATTACAACATAACAAACATATTTTAAGACATCAATAAGTGTTAACTGCTAGTGATTTTAGGAGCAGAATTTCCGAAATCCATCACATCCGAAAAATCTGTATCTGGATATATATACCAACGTTGTCAATTTCCGGGAACGAAAATGTAAAAACGTAAAATATCAATAAAGGATGGATATTTTCTTCTCTGTAGCAATTTTCTTTATCTTAATGTCAAGGAAGTCATGCGATATGTTGAATCCATATCAGAATTATGAGAAACAGGCCGTGCTTGGTAAACTAACAGTGTTAGGCCTAAATCATCATGGGATTGATTTGTTAATAAACCATATTATAACTTTGACATCGTCATCGTACATCGTTGCTCCAAATTTATTACATAAACATTGTTAACGGCCGATCAGTATTTAATGAACATTTAATCTAAATAGGTCAGTGAAAAGCTATTATCTTTTTTCTTCATAATTTTCCCTTTGTTATTACAGGTATCGTTATGCATTTTGTTTTGTTTGTTCTTTTGCAATTTAGGCGGGGGTCTTTTAATTATTATTTAGTCAAAGGTTTTTAATTTCTGGTTTGCAGTGTAGGTTTAATCTCTTCATGACTTTTCATTTTAAGCATTCAAACCGCAGTTTCTTAGGGCATTGATTAAACATGTATAAGTATTATTACTATTAGTATTAAAATATATCTTTGGAAAGTTGGACGACTATTTGCTATTTTTGCTAATTTGTAGACAACTTGGTCCATTCCCAATATTACTTGTTCGTCCTGACTTAATATGCCCTTAAACATTTGCCCTGTTCTGTTCTGTTATTTTGTCTAGTTCGTGTAACTTATTTAAATGAAGTCTGGTTTTTTAGGTAGTAGGTTTTTTTCGACTTGTTATATTCATCCATTGCTACACATTTTATTTCTTTCTATATATATATGTTCACCAATCATACAGATGCAGAAATTCATTTTCTGCCTGTCTTGTGTCATATTATTAAGGGGCTTTTTAAACAAATAGCTTACTATGCATTGTTGGTTCTGCTCATTTTTTAAGGCTGTTATAGACTTATATTTATTAACCTTTTTGTCGTTGGTATTAGACTCGACCGAAAGTTCAAACGCACGGGAACCTGATGTTATGCTACATACGGTTCATCATGAACTATCAGTTTTCTCACGGCGACTTGGAAGACCCCGTTAAGAAACTAGGGAGGAAGGGTTGGTAGAACATATGTCAGGTAAGTATAATTTGTTCATTAAATTTGAATTTGAGTTCACATTTTTGAATTTTATATCATAAATTAAGGTACTAACCTGACATATGTACTTAAGGATTTATTTTGATTACAAAGCAATAATTTTTAGTTGGAAGTTTTGACAAAAAGTTTTCTTAAAATACCTTTTCCAATAAAACCCCGAACTATACAATATAATATATATATATATAACTTAAATTACATGGTAATATATACCCTTACTATGTAGATCCAAAAGGTTTTTATATTTCAATATTGTTGAAATTCATCTGCTTATACACATTGGCCGTTAAAAACCTGTGTTTTTAAAACCTCCGGCAAACTGTCATCTATATGCATTTAAAATTCACCATTCCCATATAACAAAAAAAAAAACATATATACACACTCCCTAAGCGACTCGCCGAGGAAGAACAAATTTAAAAAAATTACTTTAACATCTTTTAAATAAAACTTATTAAAAGTTGTGAATGTTGCCCAATCTGCCCAACATATTTTTCATACTAGCTCCTTTAAAAAGTGCCCATGATGATCCAACTGACCTAGTAGAATGACCTCTTACTTTGCCTTTTTGCCTTTTATTCGGTTTGTAAGCCATTGCCATAGTTTCCACTATCCATTGTGATATTGTTTGAGTTGTTACTGGTTTGTGAGGCTTGTGAGTTGATAAAAACAATTTAAATTCTGGTTTTTCCCTTTTTTGTCCTTTTCAGATACATGTAAAGAGTTCTTTTAGGATCTAGTAATTTACTCTCTAGAAAAGCAGGTAATAAAATTTTTGAATTGTCATGATTAGCTCTATTTTCTTAAGCTAAACCGTGTCTCAAGAAACTCATTTTTCTTGAATATTTGCAGAGCCTTTGCCTAGTTTTAAAGCTTGTAAGTCACTACCAGCCGGGAAGCAAATCTCATAATGGCGTCGAAAATGCGACAAAGCTCACGCGCTTTTCCATTCAAAAAATGGCATTTTTTAGAAACGGCATCGACGTCACGAAAAAGGCTGCGTAAAGACATTTAACTTGTGTCCCTGTCTAAACCAAGTATACCCTTTGATGCGGCAGGTTCCAAACTTTTACTACGTTATTATTAAAAGGCTGAAAATACAATGTTTCATTGCAAATTAGGTGATGAAAGATGAAAATACGGGCCTCGGAAGTGATACTTGAAAATAATTAAATGTAAATTGAAATGACACACGTAATAGTAACGTATATTCATATAGATGAGATGATAACTATTGATATTTTGTTGAAGAAAAGCTCACTGATAGAAAATCTCGATAGGTAAACCGGCGGTGTGACGATTCAACAAGTCGAAAAATAGGACGTTCCAAGGGGAATAACTCGATCCTAAAACAACAACAATACGACGGTGATCATAAATGACTAATTGAACACATGCTTTCCTCTTATTATTGATTTGTAGGCAGTATTTAAATACTAAAAAAATATATATTGAGTTAATTATGAACTTTATCTTCCTTTAAAAAAAATCCAGATGAAATAACTAAATTTACTTCTCAAGATTATATCTGACATACAGAATATTCTGCAGTGTTTATTTTTTCAATAGAAAATAATCAATTTCTTTTAACTGAATCATGAGCAGAACTCTTATTTATTACCACTTCAATTCAAAACCCTTTTACAACCATTTAAAGGGAGAAAATGCATTTATCTTTAATTATTGATTTTTTCCCTGAAAACTGGGACACAAATTTAAAAAAAAGAAAAACAATACATTTCAATAAATTCATTTGTTATTTGCAAATTAATCTAAATGAATTTTAAAAGTACAGTACTTATAGGAATAAATTTAGCCAATGCCAATTTGCCCAAATAATATGAAGTGTAAATCTATATATATTTTTGGATGCAAACTTTTAACCAAATTATTTATCATTTATTTCTGAACCTTTTAACTGAAATTAGTAATTTTAGATCACTAAGTCTCTTATTTTATAGTTTAAAACAATAATATAAAGTATGTTCCCTATTGGAATTTTAAAAACAAAAGTTTAAAACAAGACTAATAATTTAAAAAAAAACAAACTTTTAGTTCCTTAATGTAAAAAAACTACTGCATGTATTCACATGTTTTGAAATTGAGAAGGGAAATGCAATGGAGAGTCTGTCAAAGAGACAACAACCCGACCAAAGAGCAGATTATACAGCCGAAGGCCACCAATGAGTCTTCAATGCAGTGAGAAACTCCTGCACCTGGAGACGTCCTCCAGCTGGCTCCTACACAAATATGTGTACGTGTACTAGTTCATTGAAAATGGACTCATACTTAACTTAAGTTTCTTAAAAGTGTAAAAAAAAAAATCTTATCAAAATTTCATTTTTAAACCAAATAAATTCATTAAAAAGGATTTCTAGATTTTGATTGGAATAAAAAATACATTTTTTTATGATTTAAATAATTGTGAACAAATATGTAGTAAATCTTATTGATCTCATTTTTTCAGTAAAGAAATTATTGTTGTGTTAAAAGAGGAAAACTTAAACATGCTTGGTAATTTGAAATTTTATAATTATAAGTTTTATAATTGACCATGAAATGTTATGTGACCTGTCTTATGCAACTATAAAACAAAAGATAATGTTGTAAACTAAAATGTAAAAATATAAATTAAGGAAATGAAGCCATGTTAACAATCAAATTAAATAAATAAAATTATAAATGAGTAATAATAAAAAAAAAACAGAAGTGAATTAATTAGTAAAATAAAATGCTTTGCTAAGCGCAGCTGGATATAAGGGCAGATGTCCAACCTGAAAATTTAGAGCCAGAATGTACACAATATTTACACGTAAAATTGGTTATATGACATGTATGATTTGAATTTATATAAAAAAAATTACACTATGCTGTTATAATTTGAAACCCTCCCCCAAAACAATTTTTTTTTTAAACTTTTTAGCTGTTGTGCAATACACTATGGTGTTGAATATTACAATGTTACCCCCCCCTCCCCAAAAAAAAAAATTAATAATAATAATACATGTAATACTTATTTAACACCCCCGCCAAAAAAAAAATTCTAATTCCCCCCCCCCCCCCTTTATTTTCACCTCTTCCCTTATTTAAAAAAAAAAACTCTTTCCCTCAAAATATGGGCAGAATATCACTTCTATTTCTAATGGAGTTTGCAACCATAATTACAGGGTTTGAAATAAGCAGGGGCCGCCCACCAATGCCCCTTAAAATTTGGTGTGGGCTACTTAAATTTCTTCTTTTCTTGTATTTGACTATAAATGGGAGCTACAAAATTTAAGCTGTTGGCTACCATGACAAAGTTTTAACTTCAATCCTGGGTATGAAATTAGCAGATGCCTAAGGCAAATGGCCCCTACAATTTGGTGTAGGCTACTGAAATTTCTGCTTTCCTTGTATAGGACTATATATCTTGGGCTACCATTGCCAAAGTCTTATATAATTAAGTTATCCCTGTAATCCCTGTAATTAACCATTTATAATAAATAAAAGTCAGAGAATATAAAATGACATACATAGTCATGGCTATGGATATTAATATTAATTAATACTAACTGCTAAGAATAAATTGACAGCTAATCACCTCAAGACAATCATCATTTTTCATAATACATAATGTACAAGTAGTGCAAAGGAGGAAATCAATCATACACATAATTTTTCTTTAAATGGGATTGGATTTCCTCACTTACACTGTTTTTAAATTGTATTAATTGTCCTTTAACTAGAAACCCCCCCCCCCCCCTTATTCCTAAATGGTTTGACCCATAACCTCTAAAAGTCAATCCTAACCATTCCTTTGAAGTATGGAAATTTGTGGTATAATTTCAGAGACATTCATACACTTACACTTTATTGTCTGGAAACTAAAAAAAATGCTTATTTGGGCCCCATTTTGTCCCCTTATTCCTAATCTGTTATCAGCCTAACCCCCAAAAATAATCCCAACCTTCCTTTTGTGGTTATAAACCTTGTGTTAAAATTTCATAGATTACTTTTTACTTATACTACAGTTATTATCTGGAAACCATCTGTCTTCAAACAAAGGCAAGTGATACAAATATACGACCACAAAAATTTGTCAGTTCTCAAAAAAATATAACAGCTTGCTTCTTAATCACATGGTTACAAAACACTACACAGATGGCATGATTTGTCTTGTCCAGTAGCAGCTTAAGCCCTGCTTGGCCTGTTCAAGAAAACATCCAAAATCATACTCAATTTCCCAATTTTTAGAACTTGAAAACATGAACATGACGAAGGTGCAATTACAGGAATAGAACGAAAAACTTATATATATAGATATTATCTTCAATTTTATCCATGTGAAATGTTTGAAATCCCCCAAAAAACTTTGTGTTCAAAATAAATCTTAAAAAATTATAAGAGTTGTCTTCCTTATTGCACCTTTTCACTCAATTTGCAGCTCTTTATTTAAGGCAACCAGACTTACCTCCCATGTAAGGAATGTAAATTTTAGTGAAATTTAGACACTCCTTTTTTGGAAGATTTCACACAATATTTCATAATGGTATAAACATTTCAATGGCCATATTATGAAGCTCTCAACTTCTCATTTATGTTTTAAAGAACCTGAAATTCTTAACAAGAGGCAGACAATTACAGAATATTGTACATAGCATACATTTATCATACATCTTCAATATTTATATGAACCTGAGTAAATAAATACAAATAGAGGTATTTGTGAAATGGGAGAAACAGCATTATAAATTATGCATATATAGTTTTAATTATAAGAATGGTTAACAAGTGTGGATGCAGACCAGCATGGAAAGTATCTAGCATTCTGAGAGTATTGCCATCCTCTACCAGTTGAATATATTTATTACTCAAACCAGATTTGAACTTGATATGTAAATTGTCATGTTAAAACTATAGATACCAAATATCATAGCAGTGTAATGGTAGTCTGGCATGACTTAAAAGAAAAGTGCAGAAGATTAATAGTGTGATTTTTCTAGGTCTTAAACAGTATGCAAAATATTATCAAATCAGAACAATATTCAAACTTGATCTGAAACTTGTAAAGGTTAAACTATATACATGTATGCAGTAAACAGATAACTTATGTGATTTTCCTGAGTCCAACGGCCATAATTCTACAAAAACTCATTGGACCAGAACAAAATTAGACCTTGATCAGTAACTTGTCATGGTTATAATAATAAATATAGCAAATATCAAACCATTATCTTTTAACCATGACAAAAAAGTGTGGAAAGCTAGATTTGCCAGACGGATTGATTGACAGAAAGACTAATGGACAGGGTGCAAACCTAAAAGTCCCCTTCAACTTTGTTAAAAGGGGACTATAAACCTCAATTTAGAATCTACATGAGCATTGTAACATCATGAACATTGAAAAGTTTACATTAACTATAACATACCAGCTTTAAATGCTGCATATAATTATCTGAGCTCATAATTAATAGACTGAAAGATAACAAGATTAATTAATTGTCATGTCAATAAATTTCTTTAGATGTTTAGAAGAGCCCCAAAATGAGTATGATGGATGCCTATACATTGTACTAATTTTATACAATTACATGTACAAATATATCCATTTGGCTGTAAGGATGAAAATATGTTGGTCAACACTAAATGTAGAAAAGTCTAAAGAAGTAACCTTAATTATTGAAGATTAATTGGAGAAAAAGTGAGTTATATCACCAGTCCTTTAGATACAAATATACATGTGCATGTTTAATTTTTTCTTGAAATTATCAAAAAGGAAACCAAAAAAGTCTATAAAACAACATAAGATTCTGAGAAATATGGGTAATAGGCATTAATTAAGTGTCCTTCCTAGCAATTTTAATTAAACCAGAGGCAGATTATAAGGATTATGAACAGAGGAAGAAGTGGAACATATAAAAATATATATACTATTATCATCAAATTAGCTTGAAAAGGCGGTGTGGACGGGGCTGGTCCCTGTCAATCTCAACCTTTAAAATTCACACTTGTTGTAGGATTTCTTGCCGTGTTGAAGACACATTGATGGCCTAGCTTAAGGTGGTATGGGAGTCTAAAATAAAAATGATAGAATTTGTTCATACTTTGCCAAAACGTTGTATCTATTGATACATGTTGAAAAGTATAATAAAAATGATAGGTCACCGTGCATTTTCTCAAGCTACAGGACGGGACAAAATGACACATTTTGTATGGATTATACAGGAAAAAACACCATTTTGTTATTAGAAATTAAACAAAATGATAGAATTGTTAAATACTTCAGGAAAAAATAGCTTTCAGACACTGCTTTGAGAATATCAAAAGAAAAGATAGGGTCACCGTACGTTTTTTCCGGCTAAAATACAAAATAGGAAAATTCCATACAGAATCCTTCAGAAAATGCACTTTTTTAGAGTTACCTCCCCTTAAAATGCCAATTTTTAGAAAAGATAAAAACAACCAAAAATAATTAACATTTGCAAAAATATCAATATTTAGAAGTTATATTCTTATAAATTGGTACTTTTAAATGAAAATGTACATTAAACATCTGCATTCCTGCATCAAATTTTGCTAACTTGATGGAAAATCTGCACCTTTGATTCTCTGTTTTTTACAATCCAAGATGGAGGAAGACACCCATACCACCTTAATTGGGTTGTTTTGTGCATTTTGGATTTGATTGGTTCGTCGTCTCAAACACATTCCTCATTTCCATTTTTTATTCTATTTGTATGGTATTTCATATATGGACATATGATCAGAATGCTGAGGATGATAACAAATTTCAGTATTTTAGGTGTTGGAGGAGGCCGGGCTACATTTTTTAATAAAATATTCATGGTCTGAATGTTAATTGCCCCCACCCCAATTTTTTTCTTCTTTTTGAATTTATAAATTAGTGTCTTGTAAGTTTTTAACGAGTCAGAAATACATTTTGCAGATGAACACGTGGACAATATTGTTGGTAAACAATCTTTTTCAACTGTGAACTCTGAAATTCAGATTACGTCAGTGGGGCAGAAAAAGGGAAAAATTAAGTAAAAATTAGCTTGAAAGGTTGAAAATTGGATAAAAAATGAAGATAACATAATTTCTGAATAATATAACCAGTATTAACTTTCATTTGTTCAAAATATGGACGTTTTTCAATATAAGAAGAGGATTTTGTTTCCCGCTACCTACATTTATGCTTTGAGTTTGACAGGCCGCTTAAGTATTTTAAATCGACTGGTAACGTCATATGACCCTACTGTAGCTCTTCTCCATGCCTCAATGTATCAAAATATACCAGTCATATTTATTTTCACTAGGTAAACCGGCGGTGTGACGATTCGTTATGAGCAGAAAAATTGACCAGGGCAGTCGATGTGAAAAAAATGTCCGTTTCACAAAATGGAAAGAATCGCTTGAATTTATATGTCATCTCGCTTTTTTTATAAATTTAATTTGCTTTAATACTTTAGATGAAATAATTTCAAGATCGGTCTATAATTCCGTTTATTTTAAATGAAATTTGCGATTTTTCGATGCGTCGATCACGGCCAATTTTCTTTTCATCGCGGAGCGACATCTGTTGACAGCTTTTCCTTAAATTATCTCCACTTGATTCTCTTGCCGCATATCCGGGGTTTTAACGGACAAATCAGATGTTTGCGTTCCGGCTGTACATCTTCGAAAATTTGTAATAGCTATTAAAAATTGTTTTCCAAGTAAGATGTTTAAGGCTAGCAAATTTCATTGAAGCATAAGGAGGTTTCTTGAACATGTCCAGAACAAGTGGTAAATCCCACTCTGGCAGTTACTGTATTTTACGCCTCAGGGGGTCTACTGTTAAACACCCCTTTTAAAAACCTGATACATGTAATGTAAGGATGTTGTCCCACAGGTGTTTTATCATAAGAAGCCAACACAGAAGACAACATTGACCTGTATCCCGCAATTGTTCTATATTTTAATCCCTTATCAAATAAGGAAGCTAAAAAAATTTGCACACTCCTCTAAAATTGCAACATATGGATACATTTTCCGTTGATAACACCCCCTACTAAATTGTCTAAATTTACATTTGTAGTGTTTGTGTGTCTTCATGACGCGGACAATAATTTTCTAGTGTTCTCTGAAAAGCCTTTTGTTTCAAATTGTTTGTCGATATTCGCCATGCAGTCAGCTGAATATCTCTGGGTTTGGATGAAATATTTTTAATCTTCCCTGACCTTGTTCTAGTAGATTTTCCATTGAGGTAATAGTAGGGGTTGTGCTATCAATAACTGTATTAACTGTGGATATCACCATTGTTTTGGCCAAAAGGGTGCTATCAGAATCATTTCGCATTGATAATATATCATGTGTTGCAACACTTTTGGAATTAATGATAGAGGTGATGAGTAACCATAAGTAAATATCCTGTCCTATCCGATTGATAGAGCATCCTGTGTCAGCGCTGTTGGATCTTGATCCCAAGCACAAAATACTGGACACTTGCGATTCTAAGCCGAAGCAAAAAGGCATATTGTTGGTGACAGAAAATAATTGTTTAGCATTGTCTTCTTCAGAGACCATATTGTTTGTTTCACTTTGATCCTGCTCAGTTGATCTGCTAGAATATTTTTACCCCCACAATGTGGGCTGCTTTGATTACAATTTTGTTTCTCAAAACCATATTCCAGAGATTCCACTTCTGACTGCAAAGCTGGATCGATTTTGTCCCCCCCCCCCCCTTGTTTGTTTTTGTACTACTGTTGTATTGTCTGAACGAATTAGTACATTTTTGTTTTTCAAGATAGGAAGGAAATGTTTGACTGTTAGAATTCATGACCCTCAAGAAATCTGACATTACAATAAGCATCATTTCTTACGCGAAATTTTCAAATGGCATTCATCCGGTTCAGATTCGTTCATCATCCGTTGTATCCGTTAAATGTCCGGTAGAATTCCGTTTCATATTGGTTCAACATCCGTTTTAACCGTTATACGTCCGGTAGAAGTCCGTTGGTGAATTTGTCTACGGATGTATAACGGAAAAGTAACGGATACAAAACTGAAAAGAATCGAACGAGTACCGTACAAAACAGACGCCAACCGGACGTTCAACGGACTTCATCCGTTGGACGTCAGTTCGAAGTTTTGAATATAGTTCATGCTCAAAATTTTCCACCGGACAGAACGGACGTTTACGGATAAAAGGTACGCTAAACGGACATTAAACGGATATGGACGGATGTCTAACGGATAAGAGCGGACGTCTAACGGACATGAGCGGATTGGAAAAAAATCCGTTTGGTAACCGTTCGAGCTATCCGTCAAGGTGTGACCGAGGCTTTACATGTTGAATCTTATTATTTCATTACAGTAATATTGCTTTGAAAAAAAAATCCTTAAAAACTAAGTTAATCATCTGATTTTTTTAATAAAAATTGTAACATTTCACTGATGCACATTTTCATGTTGACGAGTCTCACATATTTAAAAATCCTCTTTTTACTATAATTTAGAGCCCATCATTAGTCTGGTAAAGTTTAATTTATTTAACCCTGCTTTATTTTGACAAACAGGTCGACTATAAAAATCACATGAACCACATGTGCTACATGTATCTGACGGGGTAACCATTCGGTAAATGAATATATCTCTCTAACACATTTCATATAAATTGCTGATTCCAGGTTTTAAAATTTGTATCCTCCAGTAAAATAATTCCTCTGAAAGTAAGAAAATATTTCGTTATTAAATTAAGTGTGTTAATTCAATCAAAACGTAATGAAGATTGAATATTATATATTGTGTTTCCTTAATATTGTCTCCTCAAGTGGCTTTCCCTTTGTATGTTATATTCATGGAAGTTATTTGTATTGCCAAATAAACAAAAGATGTGTGTATCCTATTCTACCATTCCTATTTTTTAAGCTAAAAAATAGCCTATTTTAAAGTTATTATTCTTTAATAAGCACTGTTAAAGTCAGAATGTCCCTCCAATAGACTCAGTGTAAAATAATGGTAAAAAAAAACAAATAAATTCCTTCTACTTAACAACATCCACTTGTTTCTATCAATTTCTGTACGAAAAAGAAACAAGTGCCTGTGTACTTACCTTATTTTTTTTCAAAATATAATAGGTAACACACACATTTATTTTTTTGGTTTGCCTTACATTATATTTTAGTATATATGAAATGGGACGAATCTATTTATATTAGAACAGATTTAAAATAGCTAAAAATAAAGATAATATGGCTTACATTCTAATAATTTTCTACATGGACTTTAAAGTTGAATCTGAGACGTTAAGCAAAAAGTCTTTTGGGGGTAAAATTTTATAACCACCTTTTTTTTAAGTGAATTTATAGTCGGCATAAAACGTGATCATCCATGCTTTCAAACTTGATTCATTTTGGTTCGTTTTTTGCTGTTAGAGGTTTACAATGTTCTCTTCTGTCAGAACGATGTGATAGTATGAATGTTTTTCAGGGAGATTGAGAAGTATAAAAACAGATGTTAACAACTTGTGGGGGGGGGGGGCATAATATTTCCGGAGACAAGGACGGATACCAAAGACCAAAATCCGAATAGTATTCACCAGTGAATGGTGTGAATATGGGATTCGTTATATGAAAAGGAAATTATGAAAATGGGATTTCAATTTTCATGTTTGGTTTTTACACTTTATTTTTTGCCGTTTACACAATTTCTTGGGATTAGACTTATAAGAAAAAAAGTTAAATGAATATCTGAAATAAACCTTTAGCTTTTGTGGTGTGTGGCATAACGATTAGGCATCCAGGAACGGCTCAAACACAACTTTACACCATGAAATGCCAAATCAAACGTCAAACTATGGCCGCCATGACGTGTTGACAATGTTCTAGTGAACCGTATCACTGAGCACCAAATTCCTTTCTCTGGCAATTCCGGTAGACCTACTGAATGAGGAGTTCTGTAAAGAAAAAAAAAACATTCGTATTATAAGCTTAGTCTGTATAAAGGTGTCTTCGCTTACATTTATTTTCAGTGATGCAAAACGAACGTGTCACTCTATTGCCTGTATCCTCGTGAAAGTAATTTTGTTAACTAGATTATATATAAATTGAACGTAAAAGAGAATGCCAGCGATATTCAAAATACGGAAAGTATGTGTAGTAAGTATACATGGAATAATTAAAAGTAGCATTGTCGTTTAACTTCATCCTTTCTATATGCAATGTTCAAATCTATCTAAAAGCGCATACTGATAACCAATTAAATTCAACACAATATTTGTTCGATAAGATTTAAATATATTTCTATAAAAATAAAGAATAGAAAAACCAAGTCGTCTCTTTAAATCTTACATGTATGAAGCATCTTGATTTCTCTTCCTTTGTTTAAAATTTTACAATACAGCCGTTTGAAATAATGTATGAACCTACTATTTCATTTGTGTATATGTGTTAACACTGTCGGTAATTTGTATTGATTTTTAGTATGATTCCTGAATGTATAGTGACTGCACGTGTTTACTCTTTAATTATTCTAATCATTTGCACATGGACTGAAGCGCTTAGAAACATATATTTTTCAAATGCAATTCACGATTAAACCGATTAAGCAAATAATGATATAGGATAGCGAGAGAAAGAAAAACTAGAACGAAAACGAACATCATATACAAAAACCGTATGATATTATTAACAAGATAAATAAATCCACATAATCGAGATTTTTTTATCTGATGCTTCGAGTAAAGGAAACTTTACGCTCTATGCACGTTGCATACCCTTACAACAAGTCTGTGAGTGGTCCGTATGTGGCATACAATTTATGGAATAAGGATATCATACATTATATCCTTTATTTGTATATTTATACGTTTTTCTTATATATGAATTATATTTATACATTTAACCCAACTCAAGATGTTATTCATGATATATCTATGTCTGTTTACTAAGTCTCTTGGTAAAATAACAATTAATAAAAAAAATACACATAAACTAGTTTTTCAAATTATGTTATATTAGACCTAGAGACAGGATGTATATTAGAAAATATTTCACACATGATATTGTTTAATAATTTCGATTTCCCGTAAACCAAAGTTTAGCGTTAGTATAGATTTATTCAAATTTAATTATATCCGTATATAGGGAAGTGACTGTTATTGATAAAAAGGAAGATGATTGTGTTACTTATCCATCTTCTTTTTATTCGTTGTTTTCTAAGTGATTCAAGAGAAGGAAAATGTATTAGATCATTAAGGTATGATATAAGTCATATTAAGATATATAAGTTATTTCCTTAAAATAAATGACTTGTTAATTATTCGTTTGGTTTTGCGAGTTATGTGCTATTGATATGCATGCAACAGCATGATATGTGTGCTATATTCAGGAAAATAGGAATATTTAATATAATTTCTGTGCGCGTTCAAATGACAACAAGTTAGAAATAGGTTAAAACATGCTAAATCCCTGTCAACCTTCTACATTGAAATAACGAACTGAGTTGCATTTTATTGTCATCATTTGATTTTTCTTTCTCTAGTAACGGAGAAACAGAATGGTACTGTTGTGATAACAAAGAAGATAAAAGTGGCGTCTGCTTTGGTGAGTTTGTTCTCAGAATGAATCGAGCTGATATATAACTTTTCATTTACATGCCTTCCCAGATAACACGAACATAAACCAATTGTTGTGGGGGTCTTCTTTATTAGCACCGGGAATATATGAAAATTCTTGCGTCTGTTTATTTTACGTTTTCTTTTTCTATTGTATATTGCTTTATGACTTATTTGAAAATATAATGTACGAAGAATTCATTCTAAATTAATACAAACAGTAATCATGAAATCATTTACATCTAAATAGCTAGTTTATGTAAACAAACAACACAATTTAATAACAGACGTTATTGTTGTTAGTTTGGGTTATTTGTTTTCCTGATAATATTGTTAGACGGGAGTGATAGACTCATAAAATGCCATCAATTGAATGATTCATTACCATTATTACGCCGTCTGTTCATTAACGAATGTAGAGTCTTAAAATAGCTCAAGACAAAAACGACAATATAGGAAAGAAAGCAAATATAATCATTCAAATGTATACTCATTAAACACTTCAACGAGAATTGACTTTTCATTATGAAGCAGATGTCATAATGGTATGATGCCTTGTAGTCTTTGTTCATGAATCATAATTACATATGCGACCAACACACAGACGCTTTATTCTACAAAAATGTAAAAATGATGTTAAATAGGCGTGGTTCCATTATTCGTGTTATAAACTCATTATCAACTGCATAGATTATACATACAATGTGATGTATAACTCTCAAACCGATAGCTACATGTATTGACGTATAATATCATTTCATTTAGTAAATTTCTAAAACACAAATATGATACCACTTACAAATATAAATAATCAAACAAGGTCTTATCTATTCGTATACTGGACCATGGCACACATGTACCTACATTATTTATGAAAGACGAATTACTAGAAATTGGTATCAATAATAATGAATTAACAAAACCAGCCATCCTTTTATTGAACATCAAACATCAAAAACAGGGTGGCTCGGAGTCGGAATGAAAAAAAAAAGAATTATATCATAAGGACATATAAACTCGTAAGTCGAAAGTAAACTGGGCAATACAAACCTAATATTGCTTTTTTGAAGATACAGTTACTCTATAATTGAAATTGCTAGCGCTCATTTAAAACTTGCAGATTGCTTGGATGGTTTTCTGTCTGAAGAAGGCGAACCTTGCCACTCGTGTCCTAAAGGAACATACGGACGAAAATGCGGAGATACGTGTAATTGTCAAATCTTTCAAAGGTACGAACATACACTTATCATAGATACAAGGATTGATTTACGCGCGTTTTGTTTAATTTGTATAAAGCTAAACAAATACAAAGTTGAAGACCATTGAGGACCCCAAAATTTCAAAATCTTTTGCCAAATACGACAAAGGTAATCTATTCCTGGGATAAAAACATCCTTATTTTTTCAAACAAAATCAAAGTATGGTAACAGGAAATTTCCAAAAATCACAATATAACTAATTTTCATTTCAACACTGAAGTGCTGACTACTGGGCTGGTGATACCCTCGGGGACGAAACGTCCACCAGCAGTGGCATCGACCTAGAGGTTGTAAATGAACTTATCATAGATATCAGGATTATTTTTTTTATTTATTTACGCCAGATGCGCGTTCCGTCTTCAAAAGACTCATCAGTGTCGCTCAAGATCAAAATCGCAAAGAAATTATATCTACACAAACAACAATTAAGAGTACACAGCTAAATCATTATGATTGGGAAATAAAATAGGTGCCTATGTTTATTGAATTATGTTGTTTCTTATTTTAACTGAACTTGCCAAAATGGACAAATATTTAACATGTCTTATGCGCAAGATATTGTGAAAATATTCATATGTTACTTGTTGTCAGTGAATAAATAAAAAGTGATTAGACGTGTAAACATGACATGACAATATTTTTACCCAAAGCGACCAAAAATAAGTGTACAAATGTTATACGACAATGCAGGCATATATACAAATACGCGAGCATTGCTTCACATTCGTGGTGATGAGTTCTGTAACACAATGTACTAAGTAGTAGTATACTCATTATGTTTTATTTAAGTGAAAGATAAGTAGGTTTTTTTCACTGACCAACTATAAACTTTGTTCAATTATCTATAATAGCAAAATAAAAGTAATGTTTTGAAATGCTAGACAGACCCACCATACCATTTATTTCCATGCCGCCTGTTCATTAGTTGCCTTTTATAAAGTTCTTACAATTGTTGTACGTCATGCCGGACGGCTATCGAAGTGGAAAAAAATATTCATTTAGCTTGAAAGGGGAAGCAAAATTAATGTGTTTTTTTTTCTTCAATTTCATGAGATTTCATCACTTGTATACTCATGCTGATTTTTTTTATTCAAGTCCCATGCTTGAAACTTGCAAAATTAACAAAAAATAAAGATCCTTTGTCGAGTCAAACAGGTATTTATTTCTCTTTGATATGTTCAAATGTGAGTCAAGTAACATAGTGGCGTGTTAAATTTTACCATATCATACAATAGTATTCAAAATAACAAAGGACACGGTATTTCAATTTACGAATTTCAATTTTCCCAGTGTTTCTTAAACTACAAAATTAGCTTTACTTTCTGGGACGATGCTAACTAAAATTTTAAAATATTCATATAGTGTATCATTAATGTCCTAAATTTTGCTTACATATGTTTGCTAAAAGTATTCAGACTAATTGCTTATGTGTAAATGCAGTTGATATATTTTGTATTATGTATCAATAAACTTATGCTATCATATGCATTAACTATTCTATTTCAGGTGCGATAACATTCAAGGATGTCTCAATTACTCCGATTATGAAACAGTTTCAGTGATGTCATCTGGTAATTTCTCTAACCAATACAGATATAGCTATACATAAAACACATCATAAAATGTATACATTTGTAACGAAACTAAACTCCACAGCAAATTCAAAATGCAGAATATTTTTAAAATCTGTCATTCAAAGGAACATATTCGTTAAAAACAATGCAAGACTCCGACTTTGTTTGTATTGCAGGCAAAACTTCTATCTTGTATGACAATAATTAATTGTACCCTTATATTCGCAAAAAAATGGAGAGCGACCAAAAACAGACATTTTATTTATTGAGACCCAGCAACCACATCTATGAAAATATACATCGCAGGCATACTACTTTACTAACCACTAAAACAAACGAACACATAAATCAATAATACGTGCCGCAAACATTTTTGTTGGTGTGTCGCTGATAGTTCATAGTATCAATACTACATACCGTAACAATCCTTTACTTTGCCAAAGACCACATGCAAATGTACGCGTGGCTTAAACGCTTGCTCACATTGCAGGAGCTTTATTCAACTATTATTTTTATATAAAGCCAACTGTTGTTTTGGAAAATGTAAATTATTATGTGATTTATCCAAGTTGTATTTTAAGTCGTTTAAAACAGTTAAACACGCTAGCATTATCCTCAGCACTCTCAACATCTTCATGTTATAATGCTACAAGATAACTGAAGTATGTTGATTTCGTTATAATAAGGTTGCATACTGAATTTTCATTGATATCCCAATAACTTGATGCAAAAAAAATCAATAATAGACATGAATGATCAACATAATTTTTTTGAGAACTGGGTCAAAAACGAAAAATTGGCGTGAACTAGGAAAAATCGTCTGTTATCTTTCAATCAGTCAATGAAACCAGTCTGAACAGTTCCATCTTTTTGTTGTTACTTTATCCATAAAACATAGCATCATCTTGAAAAGCATGAAAAATCATTGTGGTATCTGCCTTTATATGGTTACAGCATAAAATCATTTTTTAAACAATTTTCTTTTTCATTCGGGCTTTAAAGGCGTCGAGTTTACAATTATTACGCTTTATTTACTAATTTAATTTTGAAAGAAAACTGGAACATAAACAACGTTGATTGAATAACAAGATGTTTTTTTTTTTGTCTCAAATATTAATGTTTTGTCTATAGTTTGAACATTTCTGTGTGCACATTGGTATTTATGCCAAGCATGAGGTCAAACATGCATCAAGATAAATTTGTCGTATCCGTAATCCTGTACACTTTTCCTCCATTGTTACATAATACCAGACCTTAACATGCTTAAGCAACAGTACGTGTGTTGAATTTGGGAAGGAGCTACTAACCCTTTATGATCAGCTTTGTTCTTTTACAGTTTTTTGCATAGTTCATGTTACTCAAAATTTAATAGTCTATATGTCGTTTGGACTTTTTTTTATTATTCGGTGTTGTCTTTTTTCTTGGACTTTGTTTGTTTTGCAATTTTGATTGTTCACTTCGTAAAATTGAGACAGGAAATGGGGAATGTGTCAAAGCGACGACAACCCGACAATAGAGCAAACAACAGCCGAAGGCCATCAATGGGTCTTTAAGCATGAAACTCTCGCACTTGGAGGCGTCCTTGAGCTGGCCCCTAAACAAATATGTCTACTAGTTCAGTGATAATGGACGTCATACTTAACTCCTAATTATACACAAGAAACTAAAATTCCAAATCATACAAGACTAAAAAAGGCAAGAGGTCCATGATTTGGGACAGTCGCAAAATTGCGGCTGGGTTAATTATGATTTTTGATATCTCAACCCTTACCCTATACATCTAGCCAATGTAGAAAAAAGAAACGCACTTATACGAACAGTTAAACTCAGTTTCAGAGAAGTCCGAGTCCGATGTCAGAATATGAAACAAAAGAAAATAAACAAAATGACACTTAAAAATAAATGATAACAGACTACTAGCCGTTACTGACAAGCCAACTCCAGACCTTAATTAAACTGATTGAAAGATTATGTCTTTATCATATGAATAGTAGGCACAATCCCTCCTGTTAGGAGTTTAGTATTAAACAACCATGAAGTATACGAAAAGAACATAATCCGTGTCATACCAACAACTGGTTTTATAATAAATGTGTTTAATTTTGATGCAAAGACCCTATAAGTGAACCAATATTAAAGCCAAAATATGCAATCTGTAATGACCTGACAACAGTATCGTAACAATACCCCTTCTAATTAGTCTGTAAAGGTTTTGTTAGATATATTACCATAAAAGATTGGATGTATCTTCTTTAATTTGATGACATTGTAGCATACATGTGTAAACTAAAATTTTACCAATAACGACATCTTGGATCGTAAAATTGCAGTATACAATCGGTCTAGTTTTTTGCTTAAATCGGCAAAATTTTAGACAGTTTGGCATTTAATTGGTAAACTATTTACTGGAATATACAAAATGAGTGATGTAGAGCTCCATTAAGTCTGTTTTAATAATTATAAAATATTCATTTTTGTTTAAATCATTTTTTAAAGTTATCCTTTTAAGGGTAAAAAGCAAAAAATTCTACTAGTACAATTTATATAGACTTTATTATGTTTTACTGAAAACAGGTTCGGTGGCATCATTGTTTTATCTTTATCTTTAAGCATATAATAAAACTCATCTTCTTATATTTTATTTAAAAATGTTATCTCATATATTTCTTTTGATTCACGATTTGTAGCTTGAAAAATAGCAATATATTCTGATAATCTATCTTGTATCTAGCGTACTAAATTATAATCATGGTACCTTTGATAACTCTTTACACCACTGGGTCGATGCCACTGCTGGTGTATGTTTCGAGGGTATCACCAGGCCAGTAGTCAACACTTCGGTGTTGACATGAATATCAATAATGTGGTAATTGTTTTTAAATTTCCTGTTTACAAAACTTTGAATTTTTCGAAAAACTAAGGATTTTCTTATCCCTGTCTTAGATTACCTTAGCCGTATTTGGCACAACTTTTTGGAATTTTGGATCATCAATGCTCATCAACTTTGTACTTGTTTGGCTTTATAAATATTTTGACATGAGCGTCACTAATAAGTCTTATGTAGACGAAACGTGCGTCCGGCGTACTAAACTATATTCCTGGTACCTTTGATAACTATTTACACCATTGGGTCGATGCCACTGCTGGTGGACGTTTCGTCCCCGAGAGTTTCACCAGTCCAGTAGTCAACACTTCGGTGTTGACCTGAATATCAATAACGTGGTCATTTTTATAAATTACCTGTTTACAAAACTTTGAATTTTTCAAAAAAATAAAGATGTTCTTATTCCAGGCTTAGATTACCTAAGCCGTTTTTGGCACAACCTTTTGCAATTTTGGATCCTCAATGCTCTTCAACTTTGTACTTGTTTGGTTTTATAGATATTTTGATATGAGCGTCACTGATCTGTCTTATGTATACGAAAAACGCGTCTGGCGTTCTAGTACTGGTACCTTTGATAACTATCTATACCAACATGTCCATGCTGTACACTAACTAAAACATATATGAAAAAGGCATGATACTTGTAGAAAAATAAAAGCCCCCTACATTATTTTTTCTCTCTAGTTATATAGTTGTAAAATATGTTTTGATTTGAGCAGTGAAAAATATGTACATGCTTTATCGTTGTTTTCTTTTCAATAACATTATAGAAATAGTGACTTACTTAAACATGATTGTTAGAATCATCCTTTGGCACCGAAACTGTATCACAAGGTATTTTTGTCTTGACCTGGCTTCATTGAAAACAAAAAATAAATGTGAAGACTTAAAAGAGGGACGAAAGATACCAAAGGGACAGTCAAACTCATAAATCTAAAACAAACTGACAACGCCATGACTAAAAATGAACAAGCGTGACTTGCCATTAGTTCACTCCGAAAAAATATTTATTTTTGGCTATTTATTCGTCTTCTGTGCTTCATAAGTAATATGTTAATTTAGATGAGTGTGCTTCTTATTAAGACAATAATATAGGGTTATTGCATGGATATAGGGGAAAATTGTCCCGAGTTGAATTTCAAATTGCTCGAGCTTTTCAGTTCAAAATAAGTTCCACGAGGAAAATGATCCCCAATATTCATGCAATAACCTTTTTATTGTATAGCAATATATTATTTGAAAGTAAACATTGGTTTGGACTAAACTTTTGTCGTTGATGACGTCATGAATTTGAATATTTATTGCACTTGCGCAATATTAGAATTCATTGCACTCTAACTTTTGGATACTTTCTGTGGGAAAAATTATATTGCTATGCAATAAATAAAAATATTCCTTGTGTGGATAATTGCCAGTGCGCTTCTTCTTTTGTTAAGTGAGATTATTTCAGCTATACATGTACAGGAAAAAAATAAACATATCATTGTTATAATTTTTCACTAATTTAAAACAGATTCAATAACAAACTGGGAGAATAGTGACTCTAGAACGACATCTAAACCAGGTATTTGTAAGTTATTACCTTGTTTTAAGACACAAAAAAACAAACATCGGAACTGTTAAACATCTTTTCTCTCCAATTCTCGCTGAACGTGGGTCGACTTAGGTACAACACTAAAGTTATTAGTTTATTTCTTACGGTAGCCGGAACATGCGGAAGGTCACCTTATATCTAGTAATATGAAATAGCAGATACCAAACCGTCAATTCCTTAATGAATAAAGGCAACAGTAGTATACCGCTGTTCAAAAGTTATTAGTTAAATGTGTAAATATCGGGAGTACAATGGAGTTTTTAATTCATGTGAAAATACTGTTGTTCGTTTCATACTTTTTTTCAATTTCGTCACATAAGGGAAGATAACTCGACTTAAGTCACTTGACGAATATGATGCATTGTACACAGTAACATGTGTATACAGAAATTTTCCTGTTGTACTTGTAGCAAGAAAATAAGTTCGGTGACACCATTTTTTATATTCATTTTCTTTGAGCGTATTATACATGTTATAAATAAAATTGAGAATGGAAATGGGGAATGTGCCAAAGAGACAACAACCCGACCATAGAAAAAAACAACAGCAGAAGGTCACCAACAGGTGTTCAATGTAGCGAGAAATTCCCGCACCCGGAGGCGTCCTTTAGCTGGCCCCTAAACAAATATATACTAGTTCGGTGATAATGAACGCCATACTAATTTCCAAATTGTACACAAGAAACTAAAACTAAAATAATACAAGACTAACAAAGGCCAGAGTGCAAAAATGCGGCGGGGTTAAACATGTTTGTGAGATCTCAACCCCCCCCCCCTATACCTCTAGCCAATGTAGAAAAGTAAACGCATAACAATACGCACATTAAAATTCAGTTCAAGAGAAGTCCGAGTCTGATGTCAGAAGATGTAACCAAAGAAAATAAACAAAATGACAATAATACATAAATAACAGACTACCAGCAGTTAACTGACATGCCAGCTCCAGACTTCAATTACAACTGACTGAAAGATTATGATTTCTTCATATGAACATCAGGTACAATCCTTCCCGTTAGGGGTTTAGTATCTTCCCATCATAACATATATGAGAAGAACATAACCCGTGTCATGCCAACAACTGGTTTTTGAATAAATGTGTTTAGTGTCGATGCAAAGACCCTATAAGTAAATCAATATTAACGCCAAAATATGCAATCTTTAATGACCTGACAACAGTATCGTAACTATATCCCTTCTTAATAAGTCTATTCAAAGGTTTTGTTAGTTTTTGAGGTGAATCCTGACACCTTTGTGCTTTATAAAGAATATTTCCATAAAAAAATGGATGTGAAATACCTGAACGTATACGAAGTCTGCATGTTGAGCTATATTTACGAATGATGTCCTTATACCGATGATAAAATTTAGTAAATGTTTTGACTAGTTTGTGATATCGAAAACCCTGGACGTGTAATAATTTTTCAGTAATACATAAATTTCTCTCGTTAAAATCTAAAACATTGTTACATACACGAGCGAATCGTACAAGTTGAGATATATAATCACCGTAAGATGGTGACAAGGGAACGTCACCATCTAAAAATGAATAATTAACGATTGGAAATAAAAAATCATCTCTTTTATCATAAATTTTAGTATTCAGCTTTCCGTTAGTGAACCTATATTCTCATATTTCTATTTCAAAGTTCTATTTCATAGACTTCTTGAAATTCGAAAACAGTTTCTTCCATGCATAATATATGAAAATTGAACAATTTGGCGCTACCATATTGCTTGAAAAAGCTCGCTGACCAATACTTTGGATTATATTATATATAATAATGATATAGATTACACATTGTCAAATTTTAAAATATATATATATAAATTCTTCTTTAGAAACCACATCTATTTTAATAAGGTGAGACATGGGATGTTTCTTTTATAAACGTAACCATACTTTCTATCTGAAACAGTACTAAAATAAGTGTCTATAACAACTTGTTGCTTTCATTTCACGTAAAAATCTCTAGATTTTTCTATTTGACGTTATCAAAAAACGCAACTATGCTTGAAGATAATAAACCATCGTTTTGGAGTAGCATTATGAAAGAATAAAATTGGTTTAGTTATAATACATAAAATAGCAGAAAATACGACCTTCTAGAAGGGAGGGATAATTCTCCACTCTCGAGAGATGATATTAAAATCTGCACACAATACTAATGCCAATTGTTTTAGATGCTCATGCTTGACAAACGATCCGTTGACATATACATTGAAATTTTATTATATTGTCGTTTTGATTATAAGGCGTTTCGGTGCTAGCTGTATATTGGACTACTACTGACTAAAGGTTTAATAAATTGATTTTTTAAAGTTTTAAATCTTTGATTTTATTTTGAATTCGAACATGCACAACATCTGCTTATAAAAATTTCTATATTTGGTTCTTTCAATTTTTATCTAGAATACTGTTGTTTTGTTATCAACTTTAATTAGAGAAATATATTGTATTTTCTTGTGATTAGATAAGATAGTATCAATGGTAAAATCAAAACCTTTTTTTGGCGATGTATGAAACTTTTTTTGGATGTAATATTACTATCACAATTTATATTATTCAGGGATACTTCACACAGAATTGATTTATGTCATATGTACCAGCGTTCTTACATTTGCTTTTCTCATGTGTATGCTTTGGTTTAGACATTTAGTCAAGAAAAGACGCAACAGAGATACACAAGGTCATGTGGTTAGTTATCATAACAAAGTATCCAAGAAAGCAAATCAAGCTGATAACACTAGTACTACCCCTAAAAAGTATGGAGTGTATGATTACATAGACGACTCTCAAATTCAGGATATAGTAAAACCAATAGTGTTATCCTTAGAAACAGTTCAGACTGAAAATCAAAATTCAAGCGATCCTGAATTCGATAGTGATGATAGTGATGACACAACGACACCGCTTAATGATGGATATTTAAATCCGTATCAGCCAGTTGTGTCTTCAAGTGACACTCAAGGGTATTCTTCACCAGCCAATTCATCATATTATGAACGTCACGGACATCTAGACATACATGTACCTTCTACAGTTGTTTTTGGAATAGACAATACAACTAGTCAGAAAATAGAGTCGTCTTCCAACAATTCATATAATGATGCAATGTCAGCACAACCACACATGAACCAATAGTTGACCTAGCTATGCAAGCATGCATGGACAATTAAATGGTCAATCGAATACTCCAATTCAGTGATGATATGCCTATCACCAGATTAATTTGTATTCAGATTCGAAAATAACCTGTAATGTTTTAAATTATTATTTAATGCACAGTTCGTTGTTTATCTATCTTATTTATAAAGCATTTATAGAAGAGAAAACATATTTTGTAATTATTTTTTTCAACTAATTGCATAATCAGAAATTCTTTCAACTGTTTTATTGTGATTGATTGTGTTTTGTCAAAGCTGCAGTACATTATTCTAGGGAATTTGACAAATCATTTAATACATTTATTCTATAGTTTACTGATCCGTTCTGTGATATGTGTTGAATAGATATACTAAACAAGCTGCTTAAGCATGCTACTGAATGCATATTTTTCCTTGATTATTTTAATGAAGGCAAGAGTATTAACACAATAGTATATTGGCTTCACATGCTAGCTAGTATCCTGAGAAAAGATGCCAAAAATTGTCGTTGTGTATTGATTTATTATGTTTATCTCTCCAAAAATGACAAATCTTCAGTTGTATCCAGTGAACCCATTTAGTACTTGTCTATTTAGTGTTAGAGCAATCTAATGACCAAGTGCCATTGTTTCGATCTCCATTTGGTAGTTTGTGTTTTTTTTTTTCATTTACCTAATATTAACGTTTATTCTTGATGAACAGATTTAACATTTTTTAATACATGCAATAGTATCAATAAAATCGCCTGCTTGTTATTTTTATTATGACATTTAATTGTATATATCGATGAAAAGCGCTGACATATCTATCTAAATCATTCATCGAATCAATTTGAGAATATATGATATGGTTGGCAATGATCATGGTTCCTACATGAAAATGACAAAGATATAACCAATTACAGGTTATTCACGTTATTTGCCGTCAGTAATAATAACAATAGTGAGTAAGCTATAATAATAGTGAGTAAGCTATAACAGTCCAATGGTTGACAAAATGTGAAACAATTCTAAAGGTAGTACAAATCAGCATGTACAAATGTATGCAAATACTATAATAAAAAAAGCAATATTTGCTAATAGTAATCCAACGACAACAGCTTGCTTTTATTTGCTTGTGTTTCATAATTAATTCGGAAAAGTTAGCATTTTCTGATTGAAAAATAGTTTCCGATTAACTTTGGACAATAAATAATCATTGCAACAATATAGACGTTTAAACATTTTATTTGAAACAGAAATAAGACTCCATCAGATAAAAACAAACATATTACAAAAGACTAAAAAACTGAAAAAAAAGAAGTACAAATGTAACCATATTCTACTGATCCTGAAAACGGACAAAGACTGATTACAACTTCATAGATCAATGACAAATATACACCGTCAAAAGTGCTTAATTGGAGAAAATATAAGGTCAATATTGAGAGAGACGAAAGGATACCAAAGGGACTTTAGTTGAAAATCGGAATGTGCAATGCAAAACAAAGAAACAATATTCGACGAAACAAAACATAGAAAACAAAAGACTATGCAACATAAACTCAACACAAAAATACTGAAAAAAAAATTCTGACCACGTGCATGTTCAGTCATGCTTAGAGTTTGTGTTTTACCAAGTATAGAGTGTACATAGCTTTCAGTTACAAATACCCTGTAATGATTAAATATTTCCTAAGTAGTTTAGATCGGCCCATTATTTACTCGTAATACTACCAACATTTTTTAACAACAGCGATTCGAGATGGAACAAAACGTTTTCTCCCCACATCTTGAGATCAAGCTCATTTAGAAATACTTGTTGTACAACATAATGTTATTGCAATAACAAAGCTGCAAGATTTGTAACCAAATAATGGCGTAGTTGAAAAGTATTTTGCGTAATCTGTTCTGCTGCCTGTTGAAGCCTATTTTTCTCATCAACAAAAGCCGATATTTTGTAGTTATGACTAAATAGTGTAGCATGTACCACGACAGAATGGTAGTTTTCAAGGACAAATCCATGTATAGCATTGTATAAAAGAGGGACAAAGGATACCAGAGGGACAGTCAAACTCATCAATCGAAAACAAACTGACAAAGTCGTGGTTAAAAATGAAAAGGACAAACAGACAAACAATAGTACACACGACAAAACTAAAGAATAAACAACACGAACCCTACCAAAAACAAGGGGTGATCTGAGGTACTCTGGAATGGTAAGCAGATCCTGCTCCACATGTGGTACCCGTCGAATTACAAATCCGGTAAATAGTCTATTCGGTAGGTCACATGTTGTATAACTGGTGACATAGTGATCGAAATAATGAACATTTCTATTTAATGGAATATAAATATAATTTCTACACTAGGTGGTAGAATTTAAACTTTTTTTAATTGTCATTTGTTAAATATACGTATGTTACCAATATAAAGTCGAAATCAAGTCAACAACAATAATATATCAATTTTAAAGTGCATTTGTGTTTCTTGAAACGTGAAACAAGTAAATCTAAACATGTCATGTTATTATTATGTCTTCTTTAAATCATTTTAGTATGGAGGTTTCCGCTGATATTTTTTTATAACTTACCAAAATAACATGTGCTGTACTGGTGCAATAAAGGAAATGAAACTTTTTCCAGCTATATTTTAAATGCCTTCATGAAGCTCTCATGTTTCATATAATTATTATGTATTTTATATGTTTCTGTATGTAGCTTTCAAACTTAAATGAAAACAGTATTCTAAAATCAGTGTGACTGATACTTTTGTCTTATGATTTAGAAGAGATGTTACATTTTTCAAATCATAAATGAATTATTTGAATTAACGGTGATGTTGTTTTTGTTTTATCTAGCTTTTATTGATTGTTTGTTTGTTTATGAATTTATTTTGTGTTTCTTCTAAGATCAATTTACAGCATCTTTGCTTGTTTGTCTTTTTATTTTATTCATGGCGTTGTCAGTTAATTTTTGATCTATGAGTTTGACTGTCCCTCTGGTATCTTTCGTCTCTTTTTTACTGTCTTGTCACTTATATTGCTGTATGAACAACGAAGAAGAACAGTCTTTGATGTTTGAGATCGTTTTATTCATAGTTACCTTCGCTAACTTGCTTTTGGCACTTTTGAACGTTTTCAGAATCCGTGATAAAAACAGTGTTTTCTATCGTTGTTTAATAAGGTGATTCCATTAACGACATTTGATACCCATTGACATGTATTGTTTCCTTAATTTTTTTTTCGGTTTCCTACACAGTTTATCATTCATTAAACTTGTTAAATATTAAATGTATTGGTTCATGTGTACCAAAGAAATCCTCCAATTAATAATAATCAATTCAAAGTTCTTCTACAATGTTCAATTATTCTAGATCGATTGAGGTATATTGAGGTACAAATGTTTATCAATTGATTCCCTTTTTACGAATTCCAAGAGATATTTTAGTCGTAGCGTCAATAATATGAAATGCAATTTTGATAACAGCACGTTGTATAACTTGCATGTGTCTGCAGCTCCTTTTTAGATTACCTTCATGTAAAATCCTCACAGCCAAATATTTGAAAATAAAAGATATGTAAGAATCTAAACAATTGAAGAGCTATCTATATGATCAAAGATAAACTAATAAAATAGCCAAAACCAAGATATTAAACTTTTATAAGCATTTAAATTGGACGTAATAAATGTTATAAACTGCAATTCTGTTTATCATGAAAGAAACATTTTTTTATTAAAAAATATCAAACCGAGTTATTTTTATAGTACTATTGAGCTACATCTCGGATTCGTTATAAGCTAATAATCACGTTTTATCTCACCTCGAGTAAATAGTCACATTGTGATTTGTCTATCGCCATCACGTGTTGACCCTCTATGGGCCCGTAGGGGTCAGTAGATTTCATAAGGGGTGTCCTGGCTGCAATGGTAGAGGACTGATGTGCCTCTTGGAATTTTCGAAACGGTATTTCAAACGCTATACCTAATCGATTCAAGTAGATATTTGGGATTTGTTCCCCGTTGATCAGTGTACAAAATCAGAACTTTAACAGAAGTTATATCCCGTTTCAAACAACAAGTGAAGTCAAATTTTCGTATGCAACAAAATGAAGAGATTCGGGACGCCAACACGTCCGGACATTGAAGATAAAAGACTGAATATTCACTCCGAAAAGACACAAAAAAGTAACACCCTATCTGCAAAAATGTTCAGGAAATATCTTACAAGTAAGAATTATGAAGCTGACTTTGAAAGCTTTACAACACAACGTTTAAATGAAGCGTTATCTCATTTCCACCTTGATGCTAGAAAAACAGATGGTTACATGTATAAAAACTCTTCCTTGGAATCGCTACCTTTGAGCACCACTAAACAATAAACCATTATTAAAGATGCAGCATTTCGATATGCAAACATCAGTTTTGACGCTGCAAGGGCCGAACTGAAACAAGCTGGAAAGGGAAACGTAGAACATTATCCAATTAGTCAGTAATCTGACAGGGAGAAGCAGTACAAGTCAGTTTACTTTTCTAAACAAACCCCAACAGGACTCTTAAATAAAGTCCACTATGATATAAGACTGTATTTTTGTCAACGAGGTGCAGATAATATGTACACACTGTTTTTTGTTAAAAACAACCCCAAGATACTGGATAATTTGAAGTTTACCGTAACAAACTCAAAATAAAAGTTTAATGATGCACAGATAATATCCATTATCGGTCACAAATCCGTACAATCTCTATCCGTTTATCAACGGGTAGACACGCAAGAAAAGATAGGAATGGGACAAACTCTTAGTAGTAACTATGGGAGCTGTACCAGCCAATATAGAGGCATTACATCACATCCAATTAGACCAGCACTACGAACACCTCCTGTAAGACTAGCACTTACTGAAAATGAATCTTTGGGCTATGCTCTTATTGAAGCAGACACTCAACAAAGTTTGCATTCCGATTTTTAAGGATTTGATTTGAACGCTATATTATGAGACTTTGATTATAATGAATCATCCATTACTGTTAGCAGCACAAGACAAGCTACATTGTACCGGTTCACAATTATTTCACAAATGTAAAGTGACAATCACCCAAAATCTAACATTGAACAAATGACTTTAATTCCAAATTCTATATTCAAAAAAGAAAATGCTCTAATTACTTGTTAATTGCTTTGTTAATAAATTGTTTTTGTTATTATTTTTCATTGTTAAATTTTGATATTTTATATTAAACTTGGAAGAAAATGCTCTAAGTGCGATAAATTTGTTATTAGGTTTGCTACTGACCCGCTACGGATCTATAGAGGGTACGGCCTCATCCCTTTGAATTTTACTAACCATCTATGGATCCGTCGGGGCTCCGTAGCAAACCATATAACTTATAATATCATGTCCTTTTTTCTTAAATATAATGGAAACTATTGGTCAAATTAGAGACTGGGCGAAATTAAAAAAATACTGAAGATAACATGTTTGACCCTGATATCTAAAACTATGATTGAAGTTTTAAACCCAGATCAAATAGGTAGTGGAAATTAAAGAGCTATTGTTTGTCCTAGGTATACAATTTATCTAACATTCAACATGTATGCATTGTCTTTAAAACAGTGAAAATTGAAACGTGCTTAAATTCTACTATATGATCGTTCATTGTCCATTATACCTAATCCCTTTATTTTCATATCAACTGTTTTCTATAGAATGATCTGGAGCTAAGGAATATGAATGTGCCAAATTTGTATAAACATCAAGTAATCTGACAAAAGTGTCAAAGTAAAAACTTGTGTGAATATCCTTCCTGTGTCTAGCATTGTCTAGTAATACACTTTAAAACGTATCAAAATACAACGCCGCATGACTCTGATGACACAAGTTAAATTATTAAAGGTATTAATGAACAAAAACCAAACAGTGTTTCAAAAATTCTTTCATTGTAGGATACTAGAAAAAATAATCTCTACTGATGATAAAACCCGGGTATATAATACTTTTTTATGCATTTTTTTTATGGAATTAAAAAGCCATAACATAAATGAACGACATTTACGTCATAAAACTTTCCTGCTTGAATTTTTGCGCTTAGCAACGTCAAACTCTGCTATTCTTAATTTTGTAATTTGTTTGTGGCTGTCCTAATTTTAACGTTATATATATCACTCACTACAAGCAATTAAAAAAAAAACATTTTCTAAAGATCTAAAGTATAGCCAATGTATTAAATGGTCTATCGTCTTCTTTAAAAACTGTGATTGCTTTGCTGTATAGTACGTTAGCAAGTCTAGTAGAATTTATCTTATGCTTGGGATTTTATCCTAGTCTATACTCTTGAATACAGTAAATTTTATAGTTCACCATGTGCATGTTTATGTGACAGTTTTCTTTTCTTTCGGATGACTTTAGTAGACTTTTTAGAACCTTGATTTGTTTGGTATGATAACAAACTTAATGACTTGTGATGAGGGTAATAGCAAGTTTGTTGTTCCTTTGATACTAAATATTGCCCTAGGCTTTGCCCCTGAGCAAAAGTTGGTATCCCAGTGACAACAAACTTGCTACTACCCTCATAACCAGTCAATAGGTCTATATTATTATACCTCGGTATGTTTTTGAAACAAATCATGAAATCTGAATCGTACATGTACTAACAAATTTGTGAGAATACATACTTATTCGATTTATCAGAATTAAGTTTGTACAAAAACCTTGTGTATACTTGTAAAATGTACCTTTTTCAAAGAGTTGCACCTGACTTCAAAATATAAATTATAGTTTCTCTAATTTTTGTGCAATTTTCACATTTCTTCATTGGTGTGAGAAAAATATTTACTCAGCAAATGATTGGTCGAAATTAAATTGTGACGTTACATTTTCTTGGTGTCTTCTGAATTTTCCTATTGTGATGTCATGAAAAAGACGACCATGCATGATGACGTCACATCAAAAGTACACAATATTCAAAAAATGTAAGAAACGGAAGGATAAAAATCATTAGAGAAACAAAGTCCACCCCTATAGCTCGTTTATTACGATATTTCTCAACTCTCAACAGTGAAATTTTGACTATCTGAACTCGGCATGCCTCTGTTGTATCTAGTCACGTTTTTGTATAAATATTGTACTTGGTTATGCGCATTGTTTTGCTTTGTGTACAATCTCGTGCACAAAATATTCGTAGGTTATGTATACATAGGCCCAAATGAAGGACAAGACAGTTTGAAACAACTAGTAACAGAAATATATGCTAAATATCATCAGTAGCATTTTTTCGAACCCGGAAATTATTAAAAAAAAAAGTTTTATGATAACATGTATACACTATTAGGTAAAATAATAAAGTATATACACTTATTAAGCTCACAAAACTATGAGGAAAAGTCGTGAATCAATCAATTTTTCTTAAAAAATCGACATTAAATTGTTAAAAAAGAATGTAAATCAACAGGTTTGAATTAAATAGTCGGCTTTTTCTCTTGATTTTTTCCATAAACTACATGATATAATAACAATGACTTAATCAAGTGCAGGATACTTAATATTTACACTCTGTGAAGTACACACCAATACACATTATTCATAGACATACATTTAAATACTTCGTGTGAAAGGAAGTCTAGATACGTTAACGTGGAAATGCAATTATCGCGCACAGAACTGCTTGTATCAATTTAAATTCCATTTTATCGACAACGATATGTGTGAACAAATCAAACAGGTATAATAGGTAGAAATGTGAAATTAGTGGTACAACAGTCAACATTGTGTTATTATCTTAATCACAATTTAACAAACAAAAATGTCACAAAGAAATTCAAAATATTACTTTTACTGATTAGTCTTTTTTTTGGTGTGTGATATTCAATTGACAAGGCTGGTAAATAAAGGCAACAGTTGTATAACGCTGTTCGAAATTCATAAAACAAATCCGGGCTACAAACTAACACATTAAATATAAGAGGAGAACAACAACACAACAGAAATACTTAAATGCAACACACACAGAAACGAACTATAAGGTAACAAAAGCTATTTTCCTGAGAAGGTATAAGACATTTAAGAACAATGTTGGGTTAAACCGGATTGTGTGGCTAACTAAACTTCCTGCTTTAATGACTATGTTAAATTTATATATAAAAATGACAAAAAAATCTGTAAATAAAGGCAACAGTAGTATACCGCTGTTCGAATACTAACTTCAATGGCGAACATCTCTATTAAAAAAAGCCGTATAACAACGATTAAGTTTTTTATAGTATGAAAAATTTCAATAAAACTTTCAAAACCAAGCATACGTTTTGATACTTATGCTGTTACGCATAATATTTCTTTGATTGTTTAATACGATCGGATAATCACACGTTATAGTATTAATAGTACAAAGCACTAACCATACAATTTGAACATCCGACAATCTAACTGTCAGAATTTGTTTTGTTTCGTTTTATTTTTCTGAGTATATCATATTTAATGTATTTCTTAAACTGTCATGTGAAAGAGTGAAATTAGTACAACTAGTTCTGACAATATCCTTTTTTATACAAAAAAATAGCAGATTTTACAATATGCTTATCCTAAAGTTGATGAATACTTTACTATAGCTGACAAGTCAGATGCACTCAAACAGACATTCCACAATTGCATGTATATCATGTATATCGCATTTCAGGAATGACATAGTTGACGTCAACATGGTATCAAAAAGATATGGAAAAATGCAACGTGTATACATTTTGAAGTAACAAATTATATAATAGCATCTACGAGAAAATATGTATGGTATGCTACTCATCTTTACTATCAACACCCGTACGAAAATATGTGTTCCTAATGTTTATTTGTAGTTCATATGATGTCATTGTACCAGAACTTTATAGACATGTGTACACATTATTATCATGTGTAAATGTGATGAATTCTTAATAGATAGCATAAGATGTGTTATGAATGCCAATGAGACAACTGTTAATGCCTATAATATAATTGTTACATCAAATAAAAGATCATTTTTGCTAATTGGATAGCACACACAGAAGCTGCTTTCAATTTTAGATAAATAAAACAGACTTGCTGATATCAATTATAATAAAAATTGTTTTCTGTGATATTACTTTAATACAACAAGATAACGAAGTGTAGTTCTTCTGAAGAAAAAACGTCCTTCCAACATTTCAATCAGGATGTTAGACGGATTTGGGCTTTTTTTACATTTTCACTAAAATATCAAGTGCTTGTAAATTCGTGTGAAAATGACAACTGTAAGGCTACGATAGACATACCTTTAATCACAAAGCTTAATGCACCGGTTAAAGCTGAATTGGATATATCTGGTCTGACAACACAACTTAAGGAACTTACACAAAACGAGGTGAAAAATGCTGTGTACGTAGCAATGTAGGACATCTGTGAAAATATTGTGGATAAGAGAACTCAATCTGCTCTGGACATCATACAAACTAATATTTAAACAATCTTACCATTTCAAATTTTATACAGGAATTGGACGGTAAGATATAAAGAAATCTAAAGTAAGTGGTTCAGATTCAATTGGTTGAATAATTTTTGGTCTTCTTGTTGTCTTTCTTTTATTGCAATCAAGTTTACCGGTTTTATGGAGGTCAGTGGTGTGTATATGCAATCTACTTAACCAAGTATGTTTTTTCAACTGATAGATATTTAAAAATGAAACTAAGATAAGTTTTGCTTACTTTGTCTTTCTTATATTTTTAGGAAAGACTATATTTTTTTTTAAATCATAAGATTAATACTTGTTGATATGTTTAGAAATAAGACATTACCTTGCAAGAGTCTTAAAGGGCACGTATTTGTATAAGTTTTCGGAATCATATCAACCAACAACAACAAAAATGTTTCCCTGCTACGAGAGTTTTTGTTTTTTGTTTTTTAAAGTTTATGTGATGTCCCTCTCTGACAGTCCTATCAAAGATCTGTAAAGCTTTACCAGTGTTATTTGTAACTCAAGATACAAAATAATTTAACAGGTTGACGTTAATCTAAACACAATTCAATTGACTAGAATCATGGTTCAGAGAGCACAGAATTAGAGCAAAGTTATAGTGAAACTTTCAATATTTGTATATAGTGCTGCCTGCTGTTTGTCATGTGTGTTTGTCTTGCCTTGTTTCGGTCTTCGGCTGCTACATTTTTATTATCCTATTTTTTATTCCTTATGATATTTTAATTTAGAATTACCCTAACTTCTTACAGATGAATCTATTAAGACAACTAACAAATTAACTGAACTCGAAGAAAAGATTGCACTACAGACGAAAAACCAAATAAAACAGAATAAAAAATATCATCTATTGAATCAGAAGTTACTAAAAACAGTGAGAAAGGTCAGTATTTTTGGTTTTCATTTTGATACACTTATTAATAATTATGTAATGCCACACAAACTTAATTTCTTGTTCTACGCTTCTTTCACAATGATCTCCATTGCAATGTTGTAGATGTATTTCCTATTCAACGGATATAACTTATAACTAGTGTCTTGCAAGAAGCAGGTACTTACTTAGCAACTAAGTTATTCCCTCAAAATATATGGACATGCATGTCCGTTGAACAGGATGAATACGGGGAGGGTGAGGAGGAGCGGGGTTGGTGAAACAAATTTAAACTGGATATAAAAAAATGAAGCATATGCACAGTTAGATTAACACATTTAAGATATTAAATCGATGTTATTGATATAATCATTGCAGTAATAAGGAAAACTTATTTAAACAATTTGTTAATAAAGTTTTGAGGAAAATTATGATAGTTTCAAAAGAATTGGAAAATAAAGAAAGTGAAAATCGATAGGTATCGTGATCACATCGTATCTTGAACATTGTTGAATATGTATAAAAAAAAAACGAATTATCTGATATTTGTTCCGTCAACTCACTGGTAACTATGTTTTTAATACATTTTAAGACAAACACTGTGTTAAATTACATTTCATTATTTGATGTATAAAAGAAAATGAAAAATTTAGTGAAGTTATAAATTAACAATTTACAAAAAGAATTTTAAGTGAGTTTTAATAGAATTTAGTTTTATAACTCCAACTAAAAACAAATAAAGAAAAGCACAAATAGCCATTCGATTTTTCTCAAATAAGTCATTTACACGTTTCAAAAGGAACTTATAAATAAAACATATATTTCAGAACCGTAGAATTACTACACACAAGTAAAATTATAACATCAACCTTATGACTTATGACGTATGTCAATACTTGTTTACATCTCTTTCTTGTTCTTTTATTGTTTTTTTTTCATTTTAATTTGACATCTTTTTCAACTCGTGTAAAAATAATAAGATAATACCAATAAACATATCAGAAGCCACAAGTCTGATAAAATCAATATAGCTATTGTAAAACTGAACAATGAAAAAAGGTAACAGTTCCCAGATAACTGCACATTTTATCGAGTGCAGCGGAAGGGAGAGCTCGACAATCTATATAGTTGCACGATGTATAACTTATAATTTATTTATTTTTACGATGGATATATGTCACTTTGTTAATGTTTAGATATTAAGTGTTTGTGGTAAATCTGTGTTCATTTTGCGTCAACATTTAAATTTCCATAGACTTAACATTTTTAATACTGACAGTTTGTATCGTTGCTAGATAGATATACACATATATATTGCTCTTCGTATATTTTTTCACACAAATGTATAAGAGGTTATTTAATTGAAGTTAACGTAACGTTTGCGTTATTTATCAAAAAACTAACATGACATGACTTACCCACCTCTTAATTGTAATACTGAGATGGAAGTATCATAATTCCGTTTCATTACAGTGCTAATCAATAATTGCTATTAACTATTTATAATAATGGGATGTGTTTCTTTCAGTTGTAATAACAGCCTTTTGTTTAAGATCTGGACGAGTCGGTTACGTTTTCTTGTTAAAGTTTGACAACATAGTACTCAGCGTCGGAATCAACAACCTGTCAACCTTCAAAAGTATTGGAAAGTTTGTATGCGAACAGAATGGATTATATATGATGTCTGTGTCGATTGTGTCTGATACAAATAGTGCAATTTTTCACATTTACCTGAATGGAAACAGCAGATCATCAACACACATCGCCAATCATAGAGGTTGGTGGCACAACGCAACAGCTGTTGTAGCTGTTCAACTTAAAATTGATGACAGATTTTGGGCACAAACGAATGGCATAAATGTACGCGAAATCTATTCCGATTTAACTATCATTAAAATAAAGTAACTCGTTTGTTCTTACTATTTGTTGACGTTTATATCATACTTGCCTATATCATGTATATGGTGTATGCATTAATGTATTTGGAAAACAGTGTTATAATACATATCAATTTGATTTAAGAGAAATATGTATGCAAAAAATTATCAAATTCTTAGTAAAATTCAGAAAGTCTGACAAATTAAAACCAAACGCCATATTTGTGTTTATTTTTCTATATTTTCTTTGTATACAGTTGATTTTCTTTGGTCTTTTTTATATTTTGCTATAGAGTTGTAAGATGACTTTCGACTGATGTCTTTTAATATTAATTTGGTGTTTAATACAACTTCTTTTTTTACGTCAAATGCTCATTTGCCTTCCTCAAATTTGTGCTTCTCTTATTCATGTTCTAGATTCTTTTTTATAGTTTTGCTTTGTTGAGTTTTGCTTTCTATAGTCAGTCTCAGCCAGCCATACCCCTAGATCTAGTAATGCATGGTTATTTGTAATCGAAAGTATCAAATCGTTACTTTTGTGCATGAGAAGGTTGCTGCAAAATTGTTAAAACGTGTTAAATGAAATATTGCCTGCTAGAATACCACACATACAATGAGTAATGGAGAGAGCAACGGAGGAGAGACAATCCATATCCTCGGTATTTGATTTTGAATGATATTTAAGTTATTACAAACAAGCTATGAATACTTACTTCATCAATAAATTTATACTTGCACGTCTGTCATTTTATGAAAATTAAACTGTTCTAAGAAGTTTGTATGGACCAATAAAAGTATTAATTTGAAAAAAATCTAAATAACTTATTTTTACTTGTCAATCATGAGAAAGAAAATCATAGTTAAAAAAAAACATGTATCAATCACAAAAATGAATCAGTCACACATATAGGAAAATCATGAGAAACAATGCCATTGAATGTTTTTGCTCTCACCAAATAATACACTGAAGTCGGATGCCTTACCGCTTTGCGTCTTTAGTTTAAAGATTGTTTGATAATTTATTCAAATCCAGAATTGTAAAGATCGTTCATAACTTGCTAGAAATTCCGAACAGATGTCGAATAGATATGTTTTAAATTTTTGTTCATGTCCTTTAAACTTCCGTTCTCATCCGTTATGCGTTCTTCCGTTTCATTCTCGTTAAGCGTCTGTTTAACCTGTTGAAGTCCGTTCTGTCCGGTGAGCATGTTCAAATCTTTGAAGAGACGTTCAATGGATGGAGTGTCCGTAAACGTGCAGTATGCGTCTTTTTTTACGATACTAGTTCGTTCCGATTCCGTATTGTATCCATTTCTTGTTCGTAATAAATATTTTATATGTCATCTGTGATATGTCCCATAGACCAATTCAAAAACGATTTTTTTTACCGGGCGTTTAACAGATGCAATTGGAAAATGAACTGATGTGAAACGAACATGAACGGAAGCCTAATGGATAAATGATACGTACCGAATGTAAAACAGATAAATGCCAATTTGATTTGGTCAGTAGACGAACGAAATCCTAGAGAGCAAACATTTTGTAAACGGAAAGCTGTTCTTCATCTTTTCGTCGTACATTCGAGCTTATCTCAATTGGAAAATACATAAAAAAAAGTATATCAAAGTTCGTTGTGTAGTATCTATAACAATGAAATCAGCTCCAAGTATATTACTATTGAAAAAAAACTACGGTTTTGACATTTGAAGGATAACAATACAGAACTACGTTGATATGAATAGCTCTAAAAAATACTGAACGTTTTATGACGTCATTGTCAGTGTCTTTGTTTATTTACAGACTAATCCATTGCAGTATATCTAGTAGTCATTAGACATTCTGCCTGAGGTCAATTGCTTTCTGTTCAGTCTATGTATATATCAAAAAATTAACGAAAAATGTTAGAATACATTTCGATTTCGACAATTTCAACAGTTTGACCATTGGAAACGTAACAGGTATAGATAAAGAAGCTAATGTTTAGTTTACTGTGACAAATATAATAAAGATGAATATGTATTCATGATATTGTGTCTTATATATACTTCAGTTGTTCTTTAGATATACCTAAAAATTTTCACTCGTATGTTTACGACGATATTTTTTTTTTTTTTGTTAATTGTAAAGGCATTAATTGTAAAACTGTGTTGCAAAATGTAAAATTATGAAAACAAAATATCTAACTCCTTCGAAAATTCAAAACAGAAGTCCTTTATCAAATGACAAATTTTAAGCATTTCCGAATGCAGAAAATGGTGGATTGAATCCGGTTTTATATTCAGTAAAACCTCTCACTTTTATGAAAAAGATTCAAAAGATAGTAGAAAGACATTAAAACTCATAAATCTAAAACAACTTGCAACATCACGGCTAAAAAAGAAAAAAAACAAGAAAAAAAAACAACAGTACACACGACACAACATTTAGAACGTCAGACTCAGCAACACGAGGTCTATATATTACATCGTCCACAAATGACTCCTAGTGACTCCCGAACATAAGAAAAAACAAACAAAACAAAGTACGAATCATTTAATAGCCAAATCTATATAAGGTCAACTTTGCCAGAAAGAATTGAAACCTTAGTTTCTTTGATATCTAAAAAATATATATTTATGTTGAAATTTAAAAGCAAAAAAAAAACATAATACACTTGAACAAACACTCGAGAGATGATAAATGGATTTTCAAATAAATGCAACGGTCTGCAGTATACCGCTTTTCGATAGTCATAAATCAATTAAGCGAAACAAATCATCTAACGGGTTGATGAGAGTCTGAAAGGCAAGGGTAGTTAGATAAAAAAAAAATGATCGAAGATAAATATGACAATAAATATTATTCACTTTTTTGTCCATTTTTGTTATCTAGTTACCCATCATACGAATTTCCTATAACTTGGAATTTTGTAAAATGTGAGATTGTATTGCATATGTGATATGCATAAGGAAAAGTTGTAAAATAAATTGGACATATTAAATATGTTCCAACAAGTAACTAAAAGGAAAGGGCAAATAAACAAAAAAAACCGATTAGTTGTACAGATCAATTTTATATGAAATATGTACTATTAAACATCATGACCAACAGTGTTCTATCATCCCCATCCATAACCCCATCCCTTAATTAAATTAAAGTGTCGATGATGCATTATCCTTTTATAAAGATGGTATCATCTAGTACAGCATAATTGTTATTGGTACCCAACTTGACTATAATATGCAAATATGAAAATGTGGTATGATTGCAAAAGAAATATGTTTTGAATAACAGTCATGATTTAGCAAAACGTAAAACTCATATCGCAAAGTAAGCTATCAAAAGCACTAAAAATACAGACGAGAAACATTCAAAGAAAAAAATTAACGGACGGGTCTATGTACACATCAGTTAACGATGAGATAAAGACACAAACGAGTACCATGGAATTACAGGCTAATTACATGTATACCAGTAACTGGCGGGGCCATCAATGTTTTCTCGTGCAATACTTTCTCCCAGATCCCGAAAAAAGGTGTGACAGTTCATCATGAGAATACTATCAAAACTAGTCAAGCAGAGCATAACTCGGCCAATGAAGATATAAAAAAAAAATATTTATATAAGATTTAAATATCAATCAGTTAACATCTGACTACCAATTGTTTTTGTGCAAATACGTCATTTACAGTCCAATTTTATGGTGTTACAATGATATAAAACAATAGCCAACCTACTCGGTTTTTAATATCCAATAATGGTAAAGTTTAGATTAAGTATTCAGATAATAAAGATGAAAAAAGAAATGGGATTGTGTGGTCAGCGGGTTACCTTTTTAACTACAACCTTTCGTCATCAAAATATCTGCAGACAAATAAAATTCAAAATATAAAAAAAAAATGAAAATGTCAAGCACTATACTAGTATTCTATGTACATCCGGGTTCGAGTAAAACGTTAATTAATTAACAATGTAAACGCATTTCTTTGGATGCATTGAAAAGTTGTTTCTTCCTTTCTGTCTTCTTTGATCAGATGAGAGTACTTTTACACATTTAAAAAATATCGGCGTATAGTCCACGTGATTAGATATATATAAATACTTTTCTTTTGTAACATAATTACGAACTAACGATTCAGAGACTGTTTTATAATAACAAATTTTCTTTGCATCTATTAAACCTTTTCTCATATTTGTTAATGAAATTTAAAGTAACATCTATTTTTTGAATAATTATCTTTAATCTTTCCATGTAAAGTTAAATGTCGTGACAAATCAACAAATAAATATCAACTATGTCTATTTCGTGTGATGAAAGTAATGGTAGATCAAAAAGGGTAATCCTGAAAATATGCAAATGTATTACTTTAGCGTTATGTATATTGTTTTGTCAAAAAAGTTTGTTGTTGTTTAACCGTTTGATCTCGATTTAGGGTTTAACCATCACTTTGTTAGTTTCTCTTTAATTCGTGTGTTTAACTAGTACTGTGGTGGTTTTTTTTTCTCTAAATTCTAGCCCGACAGGTTGTACGTAAAAAATCATGCCTTCTAATTTTTAGAATTTATCTTCCAAAAAAAAATATATCTATGCATTTTGACAAAATTTTCTATGGTTGCCACATGTGGGCAAGATTAGTTAATTCTTCATTAGCACGGGATATCCCCACGGTTGTTGTGGGGTTACATTTTTTTTTTGTCTGTTTTTAATATTGTGTTTATTATAAAGTTGTTAGCCATATGAGCCGTTTTATTCTTATGTTTTTAGTTTTTGAATTGAAATTATTATATGATATTAAAATAGAAATTACAAAGCGTAACGGCCGAGAGTAGAGGTCCAGGATACTGGAAATTAAATAATTCAATTTTAGAAGAAAATTAATATTGTAAAGAAATAGAAATAATTATTGCAAAATACAAAACAATTATGCAAGACACAACTACGGATGTTCATCTTCTTTGGGACGCGATTAAACTTGATATTAAACTGTTTACAATAAATTATTGCAAAAGCAGAGCTTACCATAAAAATAATGAAATAAAGCAAATGGAAAAAAATTTAACAATCTTAACCGAAAAATATCAGAAAAATGAAAACAACGATATTTTGCAAAAAATAAATCAAATTGAAAATCAGTTAGAAAAACATTATGAATATAAAGCTAAAGGCGCCCAATTAAGATCGAAACAAGATTGAATAGAAAAAGGGAAAAAAATACAGCTTACTTTTTAGGGGTAGAAAAAAATAAACAAACAAAAAAAAACAATAATAAAACTATAAGATGACCAAGGAAATATTGTTGAAAAGGATTTTTACGAAAAATTATATTCAAAAGAAAAGGAAAACATTGCCCAATCATGGGAATATATTAACAGTACCGAAGTAAAAAATAAATTATCAAAACACGAAAGTCAGACGTGTGACGGATATGTTACAATAGAAGAATTAACACTAGCAGTAAATAATTTAAAACCCAATAAAAGCCCAGGTAAAGATGGTATCACAACAAATTTCTATAAAAAGTTTTGGCAATCATTAGGCCCAATCCTTGTTAACATCTTTAATACAAGCTACGACAGGCAAAAGCTACCATTTTCTCAAAGACAAAGTATTCTTAATCTTATATACAAAAAGAATGATCCACTAGATCTTTCAAATTATAGGCCAATCTCTTTATTAAACATAGACTATAAAATACTATCTTACACATTAGCTCAAAGAATAAAAAATGTACTAAATTTAATAATAAATGCAGACCAAACAGGATATATAAAAAAACGATATATTGGCTTCAATCTCAGACAAATACAAGACATCATAGATTACGCCGACAAATTCAATGTTGAAGGAGCAATTTTGTTTCTAGACTTTACAAAAGCATTTGATACTTTAAAATGGACCTTTATGTACCAAACTCTCGAACGTTTCGGCTTTAATAGTTCATTTATTAACTGGATCAAAACGTTATATTCTGATATAAATAGCTCTGTGTTCAATAATGAATGGATCTCTGCACCAATTAGTCTAAAAAGGGGGATGCGTCAAGTATGCCCCTGCTCTTCTATGATCTTCGTGATTGCAGTTGAAATCATGGCATGTAAATTAAGGAATGATTATAACATTAAAGGTTTTGAAATCAAACTTGACCATTCAAAACATAATCTGAAAATTTCCAAGTTAGCAGATGATATCACTCTGTTTCTTAAATCAAAAAATGAAATTATAGCAGCATTAAACGTTATTGAAATATTTGGCACAATTTCTGGTCTTAAATTAAATAAAAACAAAACGGAAGGCATTTGGATAGGAAAACTGAAAAATTGTAAAGATAAAGTAGATAATATAAAATTCACAGATAAACCCGTTAAAGTGTTAGGATTATATTTCGGCACAAATAAAGCAGAATGCGAAAAACTAAATTGGGAAAACAAATTTGAAAAAGCCAAAAAACTCATGAAATCTTGGGAAAAAAGACATCTTACTATCATCAGTAAAATTCTTATAATCAAATCACTTATTATTCCACAATTCACATACTTAACAAGTATGACAGTCATAAATAAAACGTAATCTAGAAAGAGAATGTTTTTATTTTATTTGGAACGGTAAACAAGACAAATTAAAAAGGTCAACTCTCATAGCAGATTACAGTACAGGAGGACTCAATATGATAGATATCGACAGCTACTTTAATACACTTAAAATTAAATTACAACTGAATTGCCAGAATTTTATCTGGATATTGTAAAATGCTGGATACGGAAAGGTGGAGGTCAAACTAAATCACCCACTAACTTTAGAGAAATACGCAAAGAAATTATATGGGGTAATAAAAACATAAAAATAAAAAATAAACAATTATTGATGCTCAATTGGATCAGAAGCAATATAATTTATATTAATGAAATTATTGACGAAAACGGTCAAATCAACGAAAAGACAATACTGCGTAAGTTAGAAATAAAACACAACTGGATAGCCGAACTATCAATACTTAAAAAAGCTATTCCAAAATGTTGGATAGATATCCTGAAAACAAATAAATCTGTTAAAACCCAAGTTAGTATTAACGAAAAAATAATTAGAATGAATGAAACTGAAATAAATTTAGCAGATTTTGATAACAAAACCGTCTATCAACATTTTTTAAAAAACAAAATTACTCCAAACATTGGAATAATAAAATGGCAAAAAATATTATGCGTAAAACCATTACAAATTAGACACTCCTTATCATTTACAAACAAAGAAATATACACAAACAAACTTAAAATTTATAAATGGAAATTATTTAGCTAAATATTGCCGAACACAGAAAATCTTTTCAAATGGAAAATATCTAATACGTCAGAGTGTGCTTTATGCAAATGCACAGACAATTATCAACATTTTTTTTATCGATTGTGAATTTTTAAAAGACTTGTGGAATAAAATAACAGAAAAAATGAATATCATAAACTTCTGTTAGAAAATAAACTTAATAGATATAGTCTTTGGATATAAAATAGGAGACCGACATTATAATGACATAAATCTTATTATAACGTTGATAGGTTTCTCAATTTACAAATCATTTTACACGTCAGAACAAAGAACAAAATCCGCCGACATATACAACATCTTCAAAAAAGAATTTGAATTATATTTTGAAGTTAACAGATGTGTAAAAAAAACGTAAAAGTAATCTAATTCCGAATTTCAAAAATTTCTTTAAACTGTTAGATTATAAAATACGTAAACATAATATTCATATATAGTTTCGAAACATAACGTACAAAATATTTACTCAAGCATCTTTAAAATGAAATACTATAAATGCAAAATTAAAATTGACACCTCAGCGGCCGTAAAGAAAAACCCATAAATTACACCTATTCTAAAACTTTAAATCAAAACACAATAAGGTACATATTATGGGGAAAGACAATAAATTCTTATTTCGATAATAATAAACAAATAATGTTTTACCTTTTGATAATAATCAAAAAGCGAAAAGATTAACACATGAACTATATTATCCTTCAATCATGTCAGGTTACGATTATTTGATCACACTAAGACCTTGCACGATTTTTCTAAACGAGCAATATGTGTCAGGTAGACTGTATCCAATAATGAGAATGTAAAAGTAAAGGTCAAATACGGAACAAAATTACGTAATTATAAATGTGAATGATTTGCAATTATATATGCTTATATTGTATTTCTTTCTATTTGTAATTGACTGTATATTGTAATTTTTTCTATTTGTAATTGACTAGCAATTAGTTGGATTATATTATAATTTATAAATGTATGTTTTACAGACAAATTAAACTAACAAGTACTGACAAAATTTAATATATACTACTAACGGTTAACGAGGCCGGGATAAGGTACCGGTATTTGATGTATCCACTAACAAATGTGAAAAATATCAATAAAACATGATTTACCTTTAAAAAAAATTAAAATAGGAAAATGTGGCATGGTCGCCAATGAAACAACATATCAAAAGAGAACAAGTGTCATAGCAATTAACAATTATTGGTCACCGTACTACCTTCAAGACTAAGTCAAACCTCTACCGCATGGTCAGTTATAAAAGGCCCCGAAAAGACAAATATAAAAGATATATGGCATATATGATGATCATCGACAAAAAATATCTTATTTAAAATGGGCTGTTTTGTTTACCTTTCTTCTATTAAATCTTTTGTCTTGATGCATATCAGATTTATAACTAAATCTACCAAAAAAACAAATGACAAACTGTCAATCAGAATTATATATTATGTATACTTGTTCATTGGGATAAATTTAGTTGTCAAACTTAGGGTGCAGTGATACACAATGAAGCTGTATTTTTCTTTAAAAGCATTAATGAAATGTATTCTTCACTACCTCGCTTGATTACACATCTAACGAATACCGGAACATAATGATGAATTGTATAAAACTAATTTACTTTTATAACAAGATTGTAAACGAACTATTCATTAACTGTTTTTTAATCACTAAGTACATGATCATTTGTTTTTAATTATGAGTTTGATAATTCCTTTGGTATCTTTCGCCTCTTTTATAAATTAATATTCTCTGTTCATTTTACTTTTCCTATAAAAGCAAATGCATTAGATAAATATAGAAGAAAAGTCACACAACTCGTTTTTGTGATTTTTTAACTCAAAGCAATTGAATGTATTTTAAAAACCTGTCAGCTTACAAAGCCTAATGATCTTCTTCAAATCAGGAATAACACACCAGTCTTCATGACACGACTACAAATACATGTATAAAACGCGAGAAACACCTGAGCGAAATATGTGAGCAAGTGCATAGGGTTTCAAATTTGAGAAACAGGGAGTTAAAAAAAGATTTTGAAATATCGTTTATATAAAACAGTAAACATTATGTTAAATGCTATATATCACCGTATATTTACTTGTATCTTTTTATCTGTAATGATTCCTCCGCCATCTCTGGAAATCCATGTTTATGTTTTTAAAACTGTCATGTTTTAAGCGTTGAACAATCTACGATGTAGAAAATGGTTTACAATTAGTTGAGCCCTTATGATTCGATCAATGATATACACAAATTTAAAACGTATTTGTATGATGAGAGTCAACAATATGTTAACAGTACTAATAACGCGTTTTGATTGACCCTACATACACATTTATATTTTCAACAGTATTTTATGAGTTTTTTATGCTTTTGTATAGTGTTTTGTGAGTTGCAGTTTGTCGTTTGTATTTTCTGCCGTTTTTATTCTGCCATAGTATTGTATTTGTAGTGTTGTTTAAGAACTAAATGTTCATAATTCTAAAGAAAGTGATAAATTAATAACAGTTTGATGCACTACAAGTTTTCGTCTGATTCTAGGAAATATAGCATGCTTTATGCTTTGTCTTTTGTTCCCACTATCTGCTCTACTTCCTTTGCACAATTGAAAATGGGAACACGCTGTTTAATTGCATAATATTACAATTATAATAATCATCAGGAAAAGCAATTCTTTAGCATTTCGATTGATAATTATTTACTAATTATTGAAAAATACACGTGCCATCCTTATTATCGTGACTTTAATACTTTGAGTGACAGATAAAGGCAATAGTATAATACTCTGTTTAAATGTCACAAACCGATAAAGCTTTAACAAATTTGGGTCACAAATCAAAACTGAGGGTAAAATCAACTATAAGTGAAAAAAGATAGAACAGCAGAAACACTAAACTGCTATAAAAATACACGCCTATATAGAGGGAAACGGACCTTTTGGATAAGAAAATAAACCAACATAAAGCTGTGAGAAATAATATTACAAACCAATAAACATTTGACCAGCAAAAACCAATGCAACCCGTATTGTCGTCCCCAAACTTAAAATAAATCATCCATATTCGGAATTTGAACATATCAATGCGCTTACTTTAATTCCTTCTTGTAGCTACCCGTTTTGTTCGAAAGACTTACTTTTCAAGTAACGAATGCACAAATACAAAATGATGAATCTATATCTAAAGCCGTTTCCGCTGGTGGTTTCTTTGGTGTGTCGGTTCATATTGACAGTCTAACCGTCGGGACCGACAATATTTTGACGCATTTCCATTCCTTTTTTTTTATTCCTATTTAAAAGTTAAATAAATATAGATCGATATTTGAAACGTTATTCCTATTTACTTAAGGACAGTGCGTTCAATAATATTCTGCATATATTAATTTGTATAGAGTTTATGATAAACTCATCATAGAGACCAGGATTAAAAAAAAATTAAAACCAGACCCATGTTTCGTCTACAAAAGACTCATCAGTGATGCTCGAACCAAAAGATGTGTAAAAGGTCAAATAAAGTACGAAGTTGAAGAGCTTTTATTTTTGATACGTCTTTAATCCTTTGAACATGATATACATGTACCAAGTCAGAATATAATAAAGCTCGCATTTCTTATTTAAGTTACACATCAAAACGTTTTAAATATTCATATTCAATATAAATACCCACGTGTAGGCTATCTACCTACTATATTACGTTATGTGTATGAATCATCCTCTTTTTAATTCAAGTAATATTTATCATGTTTGTACATGCGTTTATTCTATTCATTATAAACGCGTTCGTTTTAGAAAGTCACGTGGTCTTTTTATTTGTTATATCCAATATATAATCAACTAATGTGTCGATCTGCTGCAAATTACGGAAAGAATTTATAAAAACCTACAGTTTCTCTATTTTTGCTAACAGTAAGATTTCATTTAATATTTGTAGGTTATGAGGTATTTTAATTGATTTTTTTATCGTTTGTAGAGTAACATAACAGGCAAAATAAACATCTGACAGTGCATACTGGATACTTAATTAGTTTACTGAATTATTTAAGGAATGACTGTAATATTTTTTCTGTCTATAAAGAAATAACATAACAAATTTGGTGCACACTGAATAACGGGCGTAGCGGGTTATTAACAGTGTGCACCACATTTTTTATGTTATTTCGAATACACAGAAAAAATATTACAGTCATTTCTTATAATTGAATTCTAAATTCCATTTTAAACCGTAGAAAACGATGAAAAAACGTTGATGACGTCACGGTCACATGACTAAATTATGTCTATGGGCTCATAACAAAATAACGTCAGCCAATCAGAAGACGCGTTACATCCAAAATGAAATTATTACTATATGTGATTTAAATAAACACGTTGAAAGATGAAAATGGTAGCCAAACATTGTGTGTGCAAAGATTCGACAAAACACTTCAAAACGGTATCTATTTCTTCCCAGTCATGTCAGATCCTTCTCAAGGGGTTTTGATTATTGTCATCACCTGAGAGTTTTAACAATGATTTTTTAATTAACAGACACAATATTTTATGAATTTTTTATTATTTTATATTTATCTATGTTTGTACTTTTGATTATTTAATTATCTTGTCAAAAACAATATACCGTTAATTTTTCAATAATTATGTGATAATGTGATTACTTGATACCTTCGTGATGGGACTCACTTATTTAGATTTATTCAAATTGTTTTTCACAAGCATTTTCCCAAAATAGTTTGGTGCTCGTTGTATATAGCATGCAGCTTGGGGGCTTAGTAAAATGACAATTTTGTTAATTACTAATTAATCATAACTATTTAAGGTGTAACAGCCGATTTGATTGGTTTTTTTAATTAAATTAATCCAATTACATCCATATCATTATATATTTAATTAACAGTTAATTATCGGTAAAAAAAATATCAAGATCGTTGTTGTGTGCGGTTATGTAACTAACAAATAACATCTTTCATAATTATTATTGATGAAATATTATTGGGGATGACGTGGTACATACAGTCTAAATATGAGGTTGTTGGTTATATTGTTTGAAATATATTCTGCATTCAATAAGTGTATTGTGCAATTTGTGCAAATCGTCATGTTGTACAATCAGAATTTACATAGATTTTTCGTATACGTTATAAGTATTTTGCATACCTCTTATCAAACTGTGATAAAATTCGCACATTGTTTTTAATTAAGCTTTTTTAAAGTGTCAAATTATTAAGACTTCGTTCTTTTAGAAGTATATATGACACAAGATGTTCATGAATAGTAATAGGTAACGAACTCCAGATAGCACCGGTAGAAAGGTTCTATAAGAAAGCTTTGACGTATTTAGTGAACATATAACCTGATATTAATGAAACAGTAAAAAAAATTGAATCTGCTTCCATAAAGAATTCTCATTTCCAGTTTAGTGGCATTGAACAAAGTATTAAAACAGTCCTAAGTAACAGTGATCTCAACTGATTCATTATTGAAGGTCATTTTGCATCACCAGATGGTCGAACATGTTTGCAAAAATACTGATAATTTGTAAAAAAAAAAAAGTTGTTTAAAAAATGTACAATTGTACACAGCATATATATTTATATATAAGTTGTAAGTAGAAATTCATAAATAACTTTTAAATATAATTTTTTCAATGAAAATGCTGTGCAATGAGTTCATCCTTTTTTAACTACAAATAGTAATTACAGAGAAATCAAACGTACGTATGACATGTATAAATAGTAAACTATGTTCTTAACGTGATTATGTGCAGTCTTTCCAAAATAAACTAAAAATCTAAAAATAAGTTTAATTCATTATTCTTTATAGGAGATTGTAACATTCTGCACCCTGAGACACAATGCAATCATTTACAATTGGTTTGATATGTTTCCTAAATGTGTATGCGTCAATCTACGCTAGTTTGACAATTAAGGATATAAGTAGCACTGGTGTGATCACATTATATAAGAATAATTCGGATGGTTCGAGTACACGTGAGATGCGTTCTCATCTAAACTATAACAGCTCAAACAGCATCACTACAACTTCGAAGTTGTCCTTCAGTGATCAAAAGGAAAACATAAACCAAACGACTATGGATAGTGCAGTGATAATTAAACCACAAACAAATATAATCAACTATTATATGCACAAGACGTGTTTGTTATACCATTTGTGTGTACAATTAGCATTATAGCTGACTATGTGGTATGGGCTTTGCTCATTGTTGAAAAGACCGTACGGTGACCTATAGTTGTTAATGTCTGTGTCGTTTTGGTCTCTTGTGGATAGTTGTCTCATTAGCAATCATACCACATTTTCTTGTTTATATTGATAAAGGCAACAGTAGCATTCCGCTGTTCAAAATTCACAAATCGATAGAGAAAAAACAAATCAGGGTTACAAACTAAAACTGAGGGAAACGTAAGAGAACTACGACACAACAGACACACTTACCGAAGTGTAAAACACTCAGAAACGAACTATGATGTCCATTTTTCTGACTTGGTACAGTGCATATTATAACAAAAATGATTGGTTGAACGTTAACAGAAAGTTACATGTAAATATTTCTTTCTCTAATATTTACATTTTTGTTTAATAATATATATCTAATACGCTAGCAATTTCAATTAAGAGGTTTCATTGTTTTGTATTTTAACAGTTGAGAAAATGATCAGGATGAACATCATACCGCCTTTTAACGATAAAACGTCTAATATCAAATTGCCTAGATCGCTTACCACTAAAATGATATTTACGTAGAAAAAGAGATGATTGCTTTTACTTTCTTTTTAAAGTATTTTTTGTAGTTAAGGACTCGTGGAGGGTAAATTTTCTTATTTAGAAAAAAAGAAAAACAAAAGACAATATGCAAGATTTGTTTTAATAATAAAGAGATATATAAAGCATTACATTTTTTCTGGTTCGATTTTTTTAAATATTATAAAATTATAAAGAGATGATGAATGATTGAACAGTAGTAAACTACCCATAAATACCAAGAAAACGTAAAATTTCGAATCCAATTTCTACCGCTCGGCTTTCACTATTTAAACAAATCATGCATTAAAGTAAACTAAGCAACAAAAAAACATAACTACAAAGTTCACAACATTCATATAAAAAAGACTTCACAATACTTGAAAGATAAAAAAACCCAATTTGAATTAATCACATGAAATACATGTTTTTCAGATTTAAATTCTTTTTCAATACATTCAACTGTTTTTATGCTTCAGTTGACAACAATACATGTTTTCATGGGACGAGAAATGAGATCTTGAAACAATCTATTTACAAATTGTGTGATGCTTTGAACAACATGACATTATTCCTGTACAATATATCACGTTTGATGTAATTAATGAAATCTGTTAATTTACATGAAAATACCTGGTAATAAGTGAATTGAAACTCTACGGCTGAAAAGCTTTGTCGTTGGTTTAATTCGTTACTTTATCATGTTTATATTAAAAGAACTATGGGTATGAGTTTCCTCTATTTATATCTGTATTAATAAGGTCTTGCTTGGACAATTTACGTTTTGTACTTATTGTCGTTGTGCTTCTTTACTTTCCTTCATGTCTTGTGAAAGTCCTTATTGATCCAATATCTGATTCAGTACTTTTAATCTATTTACTCATAAAAGAATCTTTTTCCAGACCAAAAATATTATATTTTCAAGTATCAGCGTTAATGGCAAATTTCTATTAGCTAATAATACATTATTTAAACAAATTCGATTTTTACCAACTTCTTGATTGTATTTTTTACTGAGTGATAAGATGTTTTGAAACATAGATTCAACGTTATACAGTTTACCTAGAATCTTAAGCTATATCAAGAGTACCAGTGGTGCATGTGGTATAAGTTTCTCATAATTATTTTTGTATTTATTTAAGGAATGACTGTAATATTTTTTTCTGTCTATGAAGAAATAACATGAAAAATTTGGTGCACACTGAATAACGCGCGTAGCGGGTTTTTTAACAGTGTGCACCACATTTTGTATGTTATTTCGAATAGACAGAAAAAATATTACAGTCATTTCTTATAATTTAATTCTAAATTCCATTTTAAACCGTAGAAAACCATGAAAAAACGTTGATGACGTCACGGTCAAATGACTAAATTATGTCTATGGCTCATAACAAAATAACGTCAGCCAATCAGAAGACGCGTTACATCCAAAATTAAATTATTACTATTTTAATTGAAAATTATATGATTATCATTAATTACCTTTGTGCTAATGGACCTGTTTGTTTGTCATTTGTAAGTACTTATTTATCAATCGTATCCGTACCGTTTGATCTATAAAGTCATCCAAATGAAACAATTTTGTTCGTTAAAGATTGTCCTTTATTGACCAACTGTATAGGTTGTATAAATATAAATGAAAATGGAAATGTGTATGTCTTTAGTTATCATATCATTTAAACTCACGTTGATTATTATTTATTATTTTTACATCCTTCGTATAATCATTCCGTATGTTCATAAGTGTTAAATGGGACTAGTAGGATGGTCCATAGTTCTTAATGAATATTACCAAAGCTGTCATTTGTTACATTTACAGAGGTCAAAAGTAGTTCAATGACACTAATCTATTAATTAACCTAAAAGTGTTAAAGGTATTAAACTGTGGTATACAATGATTTTAATGAAGAGTTTATCATGTTAAGAGGAATTTTAAACTAGAATTTACACAAACTATGTTTGCATTGCAGACGGCTGCTTACATTTAAGCAACCAATTCCACCAAGCATCTGACGATAATTTATAGCTGTGTATTTTTAATGTTTAGGAAACATGTCGAAATATTCATAAAATACATGACTGCATGATTGCTGTACCCATGTTTTCACTATTTTATTTATTATGTCTGTTTAGTTCCCGCATCAATGTAAACATAACGGAATTTGATGAGACTTTCGTACAAAGTGAAATGTTTATCGTTATAAAACCAGGTTTAGGCCACCATTTTCTACATTTGAAAATGCCTGTTCCAAGTCGAGAATATGTCAGTTTTTGTCCATTCGTTTTTGAAGTGTTTTGTCATTTAATTGTGCCATGTAAGCAGGGACTTTCCAATTTCATTTTCCTCTGAGTTCAGTATTTTTATGATTTTACTTTTTACATGTTTTCACAAGAATGAAAGAGTCAATCATTAGAAAAAGTTATTTTATTCACTACAAAAACTGGACAATGTTGCATTTTTAGAAAACAATCATGCATGTCTCCAATTACCAGTTTTGATAGAGTTCAACCTGATGGTTCACTAATAATTTTGACAGGCACTCGTATCGTATAATTCAGATTGGATAATGATGGTCTTGATAAGGGTGGTCTTGATAATGGTGGTATCTTCAAACTGTAAAATATAAAGAAAGAAATATTAACTTTCATACACAGCAAGACTTAGTGATAGCGAAAGAAGTTAATGCTAATGCAAGAACGTTTGTAACGTTTATTTTGATTGGATAACGTCAATTACTTACATGGCATCAATTATCAAATGATGTTATCGGACGTACGCGCAAGCGCAGACGGCATATGACAGATTTTAAATACATGTTATAACGTTGTTTTCTGTCAGCTTCATTAGAATGAAGATAACAATATTGTATTTTAGGCTCCGACGGCATCAATTGGGGATTTGATGGTCGCAAATACCCGTTTACTGTCTCCGCTAACGCGTCGCCAGTAAACTTAATTTGCGACCATCCAATCCCCAATTGATGCCGTCGGAGCTTGAAATACAATATAGTTATCTCCTAATTCAACACAAACTCAAAAGATATGTCATCATATACAAGTATAGCGTATCATTCCTAGGCCTGTAACCATTTTACCCTATTATCAAAATAATACAAACAGATTGAATAGAATAATCTTTTCATATACCAATTACAAAGCAACTGAAATAAGAATATTCTATCTATGTCTTTGATTATGTTTGTTCAAGCGTTCCTGCTGATGGTAAATGCAGACACAATTTGTGGTAGGGTAAAAATTTTAAAGTTTTGTCTTAATCTTGAATATGCTAATGGAAAGAACAGATAGTAAAACTGACCAAAAAAAATAAAATGTAACGCTGAGTATTACTCAGAGCTTAAATTGGCAGCAATTCGTGTTCCTCTAGAAATGCTAACATGATAAAAGTCTCTAGTCGACTTTTTGTAAGAGTTTCTATTTTTAATTTATGAACTCTAACCAACAATCCAGTTTTTGATAAATAACTTTCAAGTAATATCAGTAGATTACATCTTTAAATATCAATAACGTTAGCAAACACAAAATTTACGAAATGAATATACGAACTGATTTCAAATACTTGCATCCATCTTATGAGGGTTATTAACCGTTTACTACGCTGTTGACATTTGCCATGCCGAGGCCTGTTAAAAATGGCTATGCGGTATGGATTTTGCTCATTATTGAGAGTCATACGGTTACCAACAGTTTGGTCCAGACCAAGCATTACATAAAGTAAACGCATGTTAACGCCGCGTGCACATATTTATTTAGTTAACTTCAATTTTTGCAATTATTTCAATTACGTTAAATTGGTCAAAATGGAAATTTCTAATGTCTACCCAAGTAAACGCACGTTTACTCTGTGTCCGTTTAGTAAGAAGTAAACGGACGTTTACTTCAGATTTCACGACTGTTTCATTACATGCAGTTGAAAGTAAATGGCCGTTTTCTTTTCCCGTTAACTGATTGTGTAAATTAAGAAATAAACTTTTACGATTCAATATTTTGATGAAAAGAGGACATGCTGACACTATAAATTGAGGCATACCAAATTTTTAGTATTTTTTCCCCAATATTGCTGTCATTTATATTAATCCATTCATCCTGATATAAAAATATAGCTAACTTACTATGTGGATATTAAGATTTACATAATAAAGTGCCAAAATGGTCAGTTTCTATTGATGCGGACAAATAAATTTGTTATGCGGGTCAGTCTGAGGTATGCAAACTTCTGACATGTGTTGACAGTTCAATATGTTGAATAAATGAGGACATGCTGGTAATATAAATTGATGCATATCAAATTACTTAGTCATTTTTTCCAATATTGCTGTCATATATGTATTGTACAATCCATCCTGATATCAAAATATAAACTGATTTACCTGAGATCACCCATAGTTTTTTTTGTTTTGTTTTGATTTTTGGGTGGGGGGGTCGGGTGGTTGTTTGTGTTGTTTATTCTTTAGTTTTCTATGTTGTATCATGTGTGCTGTTTTTTGTTTGACTTTCTTAATTTTTAGCCATGGCGTTGTCAGTTTGTTTTAGATTTATGAGTTTGACTGTCCCTTTGGTATCTTTAGTCCCTCTTTTATTGTGTGGCTATTAAGATTTTCATAATAAAGTGCCAGTATGGTCAGTTTCTGTTGATGTAGACAAATAATTTTGTTATACGAGTCAGTATGAGGTATGAAAACTGCTGAAATGTATTTACAGTTCAATATTTTTAATAAATGAGGACATGCTGGCACTATGAATTGATGCATACTAAATAAAGGCAACAGTAGTATACCGCTGTTCAAAACTCATAAATCCATGGACAAAAAACAAAATTGGGGTAACAAACTAAAACCGAGGTAAACGCATTAAATATAAGAGGAGAACAACGACACAACACTAAAATGTAACACACACAGAAACGGACCAAGCAATTGATTCGTCATTTTTTCCAATATTGCTGTCATATGTATTAAACAATCCATCCTTATATTAAAATATAACTGATTTACTATGCGGCTAATAAGATCTACATACTAAAGTGCAAATACGGTCAGTTTCTGTTGATGCGGACAAATAATTTTGTTATACGGGTTAGTCTGAGGTAAGAAAACTTCTGATATGTGTTTACAATTCAATATTTTGAATAAATGAGGACATTTTGGCACTATAAATTGATGCATACCAAATTGTTTAGTCATTTTTTCCAATATTGATATGTGGCTATTAAGATCTACATAATAAAGTGTAAATATTGTCAGTTTTGGTTGATGCGGACAAATTATTTTGCAATTCAATATTTTAGAAGCCTCTAGTTAATTAGACAATGTTGTTGACTGTTCATTTTTTTTTTTTTTTTTTGTGGTATTCAAATGGCACTTCAATGTCATAGAGACTAGTGACTGTTAATAGAGAGTACACATGTAGGTACTGTTAATCGAGACTAGTGATTGTTAAATGATACTAGTGACTGTTAATCGAAAGTAGTGACTGTTAATCATAATAAAATATATTTTTATTACCTAAATAAATTGAATTTTTCCAATGTGCACCACATTTTCGTCCTGGTTCTCCGTTACAATCGAAGTCGCATTCTGCTTCTGGAAGTTTTGGATATTTACTTTCAATCAGGACATTTCCACATAGACAATAGAAACCTACCTACAAATTATAAATTATAATTATAATTTGTAAACAGCTGGACATGTTGATTAGAAAGTAGAACTTTACCTGGAGGCAGAAATGAACGATATTTTATCGTTTTTTTTTTATGTGTAATTAAGGTAACCAGTGCATAATGTGGAACTTTAAATAATAAGGAGGTTGAACGCTGAATTGTTGCAGTGATTATTTTCTTCCTGTGTTTAAGTCCCATTGGTGGTCTTCTGCTGGTTTTTTTCTCTTTGATCGGGTTTTTGTTACTTTGACATATTACCCTTTAACATTCGCAATTTTACTTGATCATTTGCTATTCGACTTTTTGTAGAGGGTACAGTTATTAATGTATATTCAATTAACTGTTGCTTGACATTAAATTGATTTTTGTTAACCAAGGTAAAAATGGTCTTTGTAAATATTGAAAGATACGAACTTGCATGCCACAAAATCGGTATCCACTGCAATGTTGCTTACAGAATGCAAGAGACATGTGGACGCTGCCTGTTATGTTGTGGTTCAAGTGCCTGCTAGCATCATCCTTGTAACAACCTAGATAATCTGATCCCTCTACAATAAAAAAATTAAGTTGATGAAAGGGATCTAGGCAAAAGATTCTAAACTCACATTGAAACGCAAGAGTCGAAAAGAAAATACCACGATGACCTTGTTAATTTATAAAATAAAAAGAATTCATCAATATCATTGATAAAGTGTTTTAAAGTGTAAATTGTAAAACTAGCGTGTTTCAATGAAATCTATAAAATAATTTGTCCATATTTTTTAATATCTTTTTGTGCGTTGATGTTTTTAAAAGTATCATGTGCTTGTTTTCATATCATCATAAGAACAATTGGATTATTGCTCAAATCGGTCAAATCCAGAGATATATAAGTTGCTGTGATTTATATTCAGTGCATTCCCGTGTCTTTGTATTCTCAGAATCTCTATTGCTAATCAAAAGTAGTTTTTGTTTAATTATGTTGACCCTTTTTTAAATCAAGTTTATTGCCAACGACAAAATATTTGATATTGGTCATTTTACGAACAACAATCTATACACCCTCATGATAATATAACATAAGAAAGTAGAACGAGTCATGAGGACATATATTGTTAGCATGAACACATTATCTGTATTCAAAAAAGAATGATATGCAACCATTTAATTATGTACAAAACACACAAAAAGATGAATGTCGAATAATAAAGAAAAAAAATCCAATCAGCAACAGTAAAGTAAATAAAAGTCAGTCCTTAACGTCTATACAATTAAAAACTATAGTATTAATGAATAGGTGTTTTTTTATAATGGCCCTGTTATATGTGACCCGCCATGACATTTGCAGGCTTATGGAGGTAGAACGTCCTTGTAAGAAAAATTATAAACATGATAAATATCGAGATTCAATGAAATACGTATTTGTGAAGAAGAGATAAACACTTGCCTTTGCTTCTCTTTTGCGGACGCCGAACTATACATCATACATAAGTTTTGAAGAAGTTTTACTTTATCGTTTGAAGTGAAAAATATTTGAATCTACATTTTAAATTGATACAAAAAAAAATCAAATTTCTGCTCTATAGATTTCCTTTCATAAATGAAGTCTGAAATATATCCATAATAAATGCACCGTATCAAATGCATATAAGAGAACACCTACTTATAAACTTTTACGCGTCGCATACTATGTATAGAGACATGCATAATAAATTTAAATTAAAAAAAGGAATTCTTAAAGCTTCCTTTGACAAATTCTAAACTTATTTTATTTCAACAAGTTTAAATTACATGTTCTAAAATAGAGATAAGAATTGTTTGCATTGTAGTAAATCTATGTCTTTGAAATTTTATTCAAATACGCTATTAAACATCACTAAGAGCCAATAAATACAATAATTTTGTGTTTTATAAATTAGTGCCTTCGATAAGTAAAAATCGTCATAGAACAGTCTCATTTTCATACCTGTATTCGAAATGTCTCGTTTCATTGCTATTACAACAAATATGTCATAATAACATGACAGAGAGTTTTGTTTCGGAATATTTTAGATAAATATACAAAAATCAAATTTTAGTACCCTCCTAAGACTGGAAATGGCTAGTCACATATAGTTAACGGCGTTTTTCTCACAATGACGTTCTACCTCCATAAGCCTGGATATGTCGTGGCTGGTCACATATGTCCAAGGTCTGTAATAATGGTCGAGGAAGTCTGTAATGGACCGAAGCAACACCCATTTCTTAATACATTTATTAACCATCTGAACAAAAGTAAATGTGTTGCTACCAACTTGATGTACTCTCTTACTCTTTTAATGACAGTTTAGTTTGAAAAAAATATTTTGAACTTCATCATGATAAAGCTTTAAATATACGAAATATCCAAATAAAATTGAACGAAGTTATGTGTTGAAAAACAGGATGAACAGTGATCCCTTTATACAGGAATATATATATACTGTTCCCAGCTTTATATGGTTCTTTAATGTTAGTTGCTGGCTACTAAATGAAATAAAATACAAAAAAGTATTATACTCTTTACAACTTAATTTTATTAACTTTATTAAAAAAAACCTAACTGGGCTTAGTACAGACAAACTTTGCATTAATACAGGGCCATTACAGACAAACAGGGCCATTACAGAAAAAACAGGGCCATTACAGAAAAAACAGGACCATTACAGGAAAACAGGGCCATTACAGAAAATATGTATTTTTTAATAAATAGTCATTTTTGGCAATAATGTACTTAGTTGGTTAATAATACATTTTATAAACATAGACAGAACACATTTAACCTAACTTTAACATGTTTAACCGGTTCAGTAAATTAAAACTTGCTGTATCTGTAAATATTGAGAAACATAAAAGTATGTAAACACTTTCTCATGGTACGATTTATATTTGCTGATTGTGGTTATAATGGCAGATAACCTCGATACAATAATTACGGTTTACATCTAGATATAGATAATCTTTCTCTTGAAGATAATCATTGAAACATTCCAAAATTGATCTGTCAAAGCAATTTGGATATTTTTTGTGGATTAAACATTTTAAACTATTCAAAATATTGATAAGAACTTTTTTTTTAAATTTTATTCATTAATTTACAATATTGTGATCCAAATTTATGTTTTTAAAAATAAATACAAATTTGTGTAGTCGCGCGCTTATAATAATTATTTTAACCAATTTTAGAAATCGTACCTATCTTAACACACACTGGAAGGTCTTTGTTCGTGATGATACAGGTTTCTCCAAATGAACACGGATTTGGCCAGCATGTATCTGATTCCTGTAAAAATATATTTGTTATTAATTGGTCACAATGTATTTGTCAATAGATTGAACAAATTGCACTTGAGTGCATGAGCATGGTGAGAGAGAAATATATTTTACTGAAAATAGCTTGTCAAATTTATATGTAATCGTAGGGAGCAATAACTCTGATGTAAGACTACCACACCGTAAACAAACGCGTTATACTTTGTCTGTTATAGGTATAACTAATTGTATAAAAAGAATAATCATCCCATAAGGCTATAAAAATTATCTGTTTGGCCGTGGTATCTATAAATCAAACAAACAAGGTATTTTACCTGTTTAAATAATATTCTCTTACTAAACTCATGAATCTTAATCATGATGGGTTAATGTTCAAGTTAGTTATATATATTATAATTTTACTTTAATAATTTCCGACTGATTAAAAGCCAACGAATAATAGTCCAGAGTCGTTTTATGCTCACTATAATGAGCAATTTTATAGTTGTAACCCAGTTATTTATGTATTTCTTTATACATCATGTACATGTTCTATCATGCAAAAACCAACATATATAAAAATAGGAAGTATAGAATAAGTAACACAATCTTAACAAGATAAATAAAAAAACAGTTCCTTGCTGCAATTTGCTGAACAGTTTTGTGCAGCTGGAATACCAGAGCCCATTACATACATTTTCTGGGATAAAATGTTCAGGCTATTACGGACTTTTAACATTTGATATTACCTTTGAGTCTTTTAGTGATGTTCTATGGACATGATAATTTTCATATTGAAGTGTCTTGTGTTATCTATGTATTTTTATTTTTTCATTATTTGTTATACAATAGGTTAAACATATTGAGCTAAAATGGGCCATGAAAAGTTTAATTTTCGGTAAAATGGGTTATAAATCTTGAGCTGAAATGGGTTATTCTTTGGCGCAATTACGTCCTTTTGCTAAAATGTCCTCTATTTGAGCTCAAATGTCCTCCGCCGTTTCAATGGGAACTTTTAATTCCCTAAGGCCATGTATAATAGTCCAATGGGAAGTGTTAAATTAATCATACGAAATGTACTTTTAATCAGCTTTAGTGACAGCAGTGACATATTGGGACATATGGGATTTGTTTTCATTATATATCACTTGGCCAAAGATATTTTTGATATCTTGTAAAATAACAATATTAAACAAAGTCTTGCTACACAATTTTGGAAAGGCAAACATGTTCCGCACATACAGTTATAATAAAAGTATAAACAAAATATAATTACATGAAAAAAAAATGAATAAAAACATTGGCAAACATGTATAATCTTATAAATGAATATTCATACCTATTACACATGTATCACTGCTCTCAATTATTGTTAAAAATGGAAATAAGACACATGTTCTTTAAGGTAGCACAATACAAAGATTTTATAACTCCAACTCCCAGGTTTTAAAATGCTCTTACTTTCTTAATAATGCTTGAAAATTTATAAAAGTGGTAGTTTTGGATAGCTAACAGATTATTCTTTCAAATTAATGCAATGTAAGTATTATGCAATAATTATGTAACCAAATATAATGTTAACTGTGTCTAAAATATTTTTCACCAAATTTCCACTTTCAAATGAAATTAGCTTCTGTATAGGTATCCCTAGAGAGTTGATTTTATTATATGTTGTTCCTATGGTCATTATCTACAAAAGCGTGTCTCAGATTTCAGATAGAATGTATAGAACATTTTACACCTAATTAAACATTATCTTCTTTTATGTAGTTAGGATGTTTACACTAATTAGAGATTTACGAGAGAATGGAATACCATAGAGACAATCTTAGACACCCTTTTGAAGCCCATGATGTGATGATTAAGATCTCGTGAAAATTTTCTGTATAGCTAAAGAGATGATAGAACTAAGTTCGTTCAAGTGAACTTACCCAGATTTTGCCACTAATTACATAATAATCGATTACATAATGATTGCATAATAAAATATTGCATTCATTTAAAAGATTAATCTTTTATCTATCTATATCATGTATATATACCTCTTTTATTATTTTCTATGCATTCATAAGAAAATTACAGCATTTCAAAGGTTAGTAAAAAAATCTTTGTATTGTGCTACCTTAAGTACTTACTATCATCCATGTTGACATTTCTGAGTACATGTAATGTTCCTTATCTACTAATATGGCTTGTTGAGTCGTGTTAAGCAGTTCGCAGTATAAATGACTTTTAACGAAGTTGATAGCAGTACATCCAGCGTACCTAGTGCATCGTAACATGCACATTCGTGGTCCTAAATTGAAAAACAGTTTCAGTATCTGAGATTCAAGGTACTGGCCACTATGAAAACTTCCACCAGTTACTAAACGCATCATTGTGAGAATTAAGTTGGTGACCATTACTTTAATGATCAACATTGTCCTAGAACGAACCCAAATGTGTAAAATATTGAAGTATGTATAATCAGAAATCCTCAACACAAATCTGAAACAAATCAACGTATATCTATTGTGCAAAAGTGTATATTGAAAATTACTTTATTGCATTTCGTTGACAAAAATTAACAAATAGAAAAAAAGCCAGATTTTTATACATCAATGTACGCATGTTATTATATGGATAATTAAATTGACATCCATGGATGAACGGATGTTGATATAAAGATAATCAGATTGTCATACATGAATGTACGCGTCTTAGTACTACTATATAGATTTACTATGAATATGAATAAATTCATTAAAGTCATATGAAACGAGTTTCTTAAAATATTTGATGTTATCGAAATTATTGAACTAATGCATGAATATATACTAAACTCAGTCTTACATGCAAGGTTTTTTTTTTGTTACATTCAATACTCATTTATAATGTATTATTTTCATAATATATTCATTCAATGGTTGTTGATGGCAAAGTAACTAACTAACCTTTGTTTTGCCAAAAATGGACATTAAACAACAATTAAAACAGAGCAAGAGGAATGATTGACAGAAATGTTAATTGAAATAGCCAAGACAATGCAAATGTCCAGGTTCATCATAAACAAATTGCAAATGACATTTTGTCAAGTTTCAAAACATAATCCCATAGTTATTGCAAATAACTTTAAAACTAAGCCATTAAAAAGAAATATTTGTTGTTCAGTAGTCACATACACTTTTTTCCGAAAGTTTACATCCTTGTTTGGATAGTCGCGTTTGAGTTTTCAAAAAATATCTCATTACATAGAGGAGTTATACTGACATAGATATAATTTAGAGTTCTCAATTTCTAATTCACTATCGCTCAAAAATAAAAACAACTTACCACAAACCTCAATCCATTGAAAGAAAAACCATATCATTTCCGTGTTTATTTCCATGTTCCATGTGTTACTTTACACTTTCAAACATTAAATTCTCAAAAGCACTATATCCGGGGAAAATTCATAACGGGAAGTCCCTAATCAAACAGCAAAATCAAATGATAAAACACATCAAACGAATGGACAACTGTCATATTCCTGACCTGGTACGGACATTTTCCAATGTAGAAAATGGTGGATATAACCTGGTTTTATAAGAATAAACCTCGCACGTGTATGAAAGTCGTATCGAATCCCATTATAGTTACAACGATGCGTGAACAATACAGACATACTACTTGTATGTAAAATTGTCAAAATAGGGGTCCACCAGTCATCACCGTATAACAATCTCAATTTGAACAAAAAACAAGTAATTAATAAACAAAGAAACACAAAAAAAAAGCATCTATCAAATTTAAAAACCACCTTCATTGCTTACTTATATATGTATTTACCACTTAATGCTCCAACCCTTTCTGTGATGTTTCTAAATAAAAGACACTATCATCCGCAACAAGACCAGGTAGATAAAAATCTACACAAAGACACAATTTAATCTAATAAATAAAAGACAAAGGTCCCCCTTGTTTAATATTTAGAAGACTATCGTACACATCAGACAACACATTTCCGAATCAATTAGGCGACAGATTGATGAATATAGTTTTTTAACAATAGATACAAATTTTAGCCAATAATTAAGGGGTAGTTCTAGTTTTTAGTTAGAATTCCATACAATGTTAACAAACCATCTTCAGTTGAACATATAATTAGTTATCAAAGGTACTAGGATTATAATTTAGTGCGCTAGAAGCGTTTCATCTACATAAGACTTATCAGTAACGCTCATATCAAACTATCAAGTACAAAGTTAAAGCATTCAGGATACAATATTCCAAAAAGTTGCGCCAAATATGGCTAAGGTAATCTATGCCTGGGATAAGAAAATCCTAAGGTTTACGATACATTCAAAGTTTTAAAAACAGGAAGTTCATAAAAATGACAACATAATTGATATTCATGTCCACACTGAAGTGTTGACTACTGGGCTTATGATACCTTCGGGGACGAAACGTCCATCAGCAGTGGCATCGACCCAGTGATGTTCGGAGTTATCAAAGGTACCAGGATTATAATGTAGTACGCCAACCGCGCGTTTCATCTACATAAGGCTCATCAGTGACGCTAATATCAAAAACAATATATAGAGCCAATCAAGTACAAAGTTGAAGAGCATTGAGTATCCTAAATTCCAAAAATGTTGTGCCAAATACGGCTAAGGTAATCTATACCTGAGATAAGAAAATCCTTAGTTTTTCGAAAAATTCCAAGTTTTATACACAATACATTTATAAAAATGACCACATAAATTAAATGTTCTGAAGTTGTTAGTTACTGTGTCATTTGGTCTCTTGCGAAGAGTTTTCTATTGGCAACTATACCACATCTTTTTTTAAAGTAGATAATCAGAAAAAATGCTAACTCATACTATCGACCTGCAGTTTTTGGGTCAACAAAGTAAACGCTTTTCAGGACTGCACTGTACCATGTGTACACTGAAGTCAAATTATCGTTATGTTTTCCATTGTTAAACAATGAATTGAAAAGAAAATTAAAAAAGGGGGAGCATTAAAGATGATTCGTTACTATCATTTGATCAAATATAGTTATATTGAACATTTACAATATCAAAAAAATATAAATATAGAAAACACAATAAAAGAGGGGCGAAAGATACTAGAGGGACAAACAGACAAATATAAGTACACAAGACACAACATAGAAAACTAAAGACTAAGCAACACGAACCCAACCACTAACGGGGTTGATCGCAGATGCTCTGGAATGGTAAGCAGATCTTTCTTCACATGTGGCACCAGTCGTGTTACTTATGTTATTGCAACACGGTATTAGTCTAATTTGGTAATTCGATATCACATTCGTGATGAAAAGGGAAATGGATAGTATGTACGACTTAAAGAACATATCCGATATCATATGTGGTTAGTCCATAACGGTCAAAAGGGATGATAATAATGAGCTCCTCTACGATCATACCAATAATCAAATATATTTGTTGCAATCAATAAATAAATCTACTTATAAAATCAAAACCGAAGGGTATATAAATATATATATTTACCTTCACAATAGAATAAACAGTACATATACAATGTTTGTCATCCGTTCTTTATTGATATCGTATTATAGACTTCAAGATATTATGAAAGGCATACGGATATTCAATTGTGTTTCTTTTTTTATTAGTATCCAGTAAAACTGCGTAAAATAATCCGCCTTTGTTTATTTAACTGTTTAATTGACTTTCTCATAACTACATCAGTTCATATACTATATTATTTAAACATCAATTAAACAAATAGAGAATTATTTGTTCTTTAATGTACTGAAGTTCAACAGCTTGTGACTTATATTTAAGTCCCTTATGCAATACATTTTATCAATTCGTATGGTAATTAATTACAAAGTTTGAAGAGAGTTTACGGATTGATTGATTATGTAATAATTCTAAACAATATGCAAGTATCGCAAATCGCTCGTACACCGCTCATGAAAAACGTTACGTTAGATTCGGTGAATGCATTTGACGATTGTTTTAACGGTTTTTACGGTTAGTTTGCGATGCGATTTATTTACAGAATATTTAGGCCAAACAAATTAATAGCTTACTCGTTGTTATCGATTTCATTCTTGGATTTTTTATTTTTCGTTGTATACCAATTTTATGGATTTCGTCGGTAGAGTTGAACCAAGACATTATACGATCATCGAATAACAACATTTCTATAGGCCTGTTAGCAGACTTCGGTAAATCAACAAAATTAAATAGCTACGAACATCTAAGTGTAATCCACGAAAACAAATGTACCAATAGTACATGTCAAATACGTAAAAAACCATCACATATTTTGACACTTACCCCATTGGTGATACTTGACGTTTGTTTAAAAAAAGATTGGTTGAGTGGGCAAGCAACACGATCACGTTTAACTTCCTTAATTAATGTTCCCTTTAAAATGTTGGCTATTTTTTAATTGGAACATTCCATTGGTATCCTGAAGACACAATATCTTAAGGAAAACCCGTATTTGATACATATAAAACTGCATGCGCTAAAACATTGTATCTATGTTGGTAAAGTTCTATAAAATTTCCATAGACTAACATTTTAACTGGGACATTTCTTAACGAACACGAAGAATACAAACAAATATTTGCTGGTACTTCTATTCATCAAGACAAAGTAAGGTTCTTTTGAAAATTTTCCCTAAATAGCAATATTGATAAACCAAGATAAAATAAATAAATTCGTGACGTATTTAATAGTCCATATAACATAATGTAATCATTGAAATGATAACATAACTATAAAGAGTTGACTGATAATAATGTCGTGTATGATAAAACATAATTATCTAGCTGGATGCTTCCTTGAATGAGGATATTTGATCAATAGTCATTTTTTTTTCCTCCTTCAATAAACGTTTTACTAAATACAAAATCACTGAAGAAAAAAAGTAAAACATCCAATTAATTACACTGATCGAAAAAGATATAGATCTGTGAAAAAATTATCATGCACAGCTACATTTAGGTGAATTTGTACACAAAAAAAGTAGAGCAGTAGCCGTCTATCATACTGCATTTTACTGGCGCTGGAGTAAATTTGATAAAACGCTTGGAATGAATAAAATTTTAGAAAAATAACCTGTTATAAAATTACATCAAGGGTATAGAACCTCAAAAGGAGCAAATTAGTTCACCCTATGATAAACAATCCTTCAATATATGAATTCTCAACAGCCAGAGTGGATTTTGCTTTTTCCACCTGCCCACGGTGGGCAGCCCACCGGTGCCCACTCTAACTATAATATTTTTTTTGTAAAAATATTGATTGCAAATGCTTATCTGCTTTTTTCAATTTATTGGTTTTTTTTTATTTTTATTCAATTTATTGTACTTCCATGTCTTTTGATTAAACCCATTCCTATGGGTGGGCAGAGTGGACAAGCTAGAAATTTTGCCCACCGATGTCCACTCCTACTGTTGACGGATGGACAAAGCAAAAACCACCCGAGCTGTAGTGTATGTTCTGAGTAAAAAAGGAAAACAGATATCAATTTACAGAATGATTTATAATATTGTATTTATAGGTTTCATATATTAACGAGTCAGAATAGGATATCGCTTGATATTAACTGAAATTATTTAATTTCAATACATTAATAAACGAGCCTTTAGCGAGTTTATTATTTCCATTTAAATTAAATAACAAAAGTTTGTATCAAGCCATATCAAATTTTCACAAGTTGTTAAACCGATTTCTCTTTAAAGGGACGACATCAAAAGTTCGATGTAGGATAAAAAAAAAATTAATACATATAGTTTTTTTTACTGACCCCCCTACATCCCTCTTAACTTTATTTTTGAACAAATTGATTGACCAATAAGAATATAAATAACATCGATGTCAATTAAACAAAACTCCCAGCAATTTTGATCCAAGATTTTGAAATTGAAAGTAATATCTATTTTTTGAATAATTATCTTTGATCTTTCCATGTAAAGTTTAATGTCGTGACGATCAACAAATAAAATAATCTATTGTCTATTTAGTGTGATGAAAGTAATGATAGATCAAGAAGGATAATCCTGGAAATATACAAAAGTGTACAAAATATACAAAAGTGTTACTTAAACGTTATGTAGTATTGTCAACAATAGTTTGTTGTTGTTTATCAGTTTGATCTCGATTTAGGGTTTCTCTATAATTTGTTTGTTTAACTAGTACTGTGGAGTATTTTTTTATACATGCCCGACAGGTAGTACGTAGAAAATCCTTCCCTCTAATTTTTAAAAATTAAATCTTAAAAAAATATATATATCTGTGCATTTCCACAAAATGTTCAATGGTTGCCACATGTGGGCAACATTAACTTATACTTCGTTAGCACAGGATATCCCAACGGTTGTTGTGGGGTAATGTTTTTTGGGGTCTGTTTTTAATATTGTGTTCATTATACAGTTGTTAGCCATATGAGCCGTTTTATTCTTATGCTTTTGATTTTTGAATTGAAATTATTATATGATATTAAAAATTGGAAAATGTGAAATGTTCGCCAATGAAACAACCTTTCAAAAGAGAACAAGTGTCATAGCAATTAACAAATATTGGTCACCGTACTACCTTCAAGACTAATTCCAACCCATAACGCATGGTCAGTTATAAAAGGTCCCGAAAAGACAAATATAAAAGATATATGGCATATATGATGATCACCGACGAAAAATATATAATTTGAAATGAGCTGTTTTATTTACCTTTCTACTATTAAATCTTTTGTCTTGATGCATATTAGATTTATGATTAAATCTACCAAAAAAACCAATGGCAAACTGTCAATCAGAATTATATATTATATATACTGAAGGCCTTACGGTGACCTATAAGTGTTAATTGGGATAAACTTAGTTGTAAAACCTCGAGTGCAGTGATACACAATGAAGCTGTATTTCTGTGAAAGCATTAATGAAGTGTATTCTTCACTACCTCGCTTGATTACACATCTTACGAATACCGGAATATAATGATGAATTGTATATAACTAATTTACTTTCATAACAAGATTGTGAACAAACTATTCATTAACTTTTTTTAATCACTAAATACATGATCATTTGTTTTTAATTATGAGTTTGATTATTCCTTTGGTATCTTTCGCCTCTTTTATAAAATGACATACTCTGTTCATTTTACTTTTCCTTTAATTATCACAAATGCATTAGGTAAATATAGAAGACAAGTCACCTAACTTGTTTTTGTGATTTTTAACTCAAAACAATTGAATGTATTTTAAAAACCTGTCAGCTGACAAAGCCTGATGATTTTCTTCAAAGCAGGAATAACACACCAGTCTTCACGACACAACTACTAATACATGTACGAAACACCTGTTTTGTTGTTTTTCTTGAGCGAAATATGTGAGCAAGTGCCCATGGTTTCAAAACTGTGAAACATGGAGTTAAAAAATGATTTTGAAATATCGTTTATTAAAACAGTAAACTTTTTTTAAATGCTATATATCACCGTATATTTACTTGTAATGATTCCTCCGCCATCTCTGGAAATCCATGTTTATGTTTTAAACTGTCATGTTTTAAGCGTTTAACAATCTACGATGTAGAAAATGGTTTACAATTTGCTGAGCCCTTATGATTCGATCAAGGACATACACAAATCTAAAACGTATTTATATGATTAGAGTCAACAACATATGTTAACAGTTCTAACAACGCGATTTGATTGACCCTTCATGCACACTTATATTTTCAACAGTATTTTAGGAGTTTTTTATGTTTCTGTATAGTGTTTTGTGAGTTGTAGTTTGTCGTTTGTCTTTTCTTTCGTTTTCATTGTGCCATAGTATTGTATTTATAGTATGTTATCGTTTTTCTGTCGTTTTTATTCACTCATAGTATTGTATTTGTAGTGTTGTTTAAGGACTAAATGTTCATAATTCTAGACCAAAAATAAATCATCCATATCCGGAATTTGAACATATAAATGCGCTTACATTTATTCCTTCTGGTAGCGATCCAGGTTGTTCGAAAGACTTACTTTTCAAGAAACGAATGCGCAAATACAAAATGATGAATATATATATATATATAAAGCCGTTTCCGCTGGCGGTTTCTTTGGTAAACGGTTCATATTGAAAGTCTAACCGTCGGGACCGACAATATTTTGACTCATTTGCACTCCTTTCTTTTATTCCTATCTAAAAGTAAAATAAATATAGGTCGATATTTGAAACGATAATCATTTCTACTTAAATATATATAAAAAAGTGACATTCGAACCAAAAAATGTGTAAAACGTCAAATAAAGTAAGTTGGAGAGGTTTTTCCTTCATGATACATCTTTAAAACTGAAGATGATATACCAAGTCAGAATATAACAAAGCTAGCATTGTTTTAAGTTACACATCAAACACATTATAATTATTCATATTCAATACAGATACCTTCGTGTAGGCTGCCTACCTACTATATTAAGTAAAGTGTATGCATCAACTTTTTTTTAATTCAAGCAATCTTTATCATGTTTGTACATGTGTTTATTCTATTCATTATTTCGTTTTAGAAAGTCACGTGGTCTTCTTATTCGTTATATCCAATATAAAAACAGCTGATGTGTCGATCTGCTGCAAAATACGGAAAGGATTTACAAAAACCTGCAGTTTATCTATTTTTGCTAACAGTAAGATTTCATTTAATATTTGTAGGTAATGACGTATTTAAATTGATTTACATTTAGGAACATATTAGGCAAAATGAAATTCTGACAGTGCATACTAGATACAAAATTGTTTTACTGAATTATTCCTATATGTGATTTAAATAATCACGTTGAAAGATGAAAATGGTAGCATAACATTGTGTTTGCAACGATTCGACAAAACGTATCAAAACGGTATTTTTTTCTTCCCAGTCATTTCAGATCCTCCTCAAGGGCTTTTGATTATTGTGATTACTTGACAATTTTAATAATGATTATCTAATCAACAGACACAATTTTTCAATAATTATATGATTGTACTTTTGATTATTTGATTATCTTGTCTAATACATAATAAATGATTATTTCATTATTTTGGCAAACATTATGTATTTAGGTTATTAATGGGACACATTCGTGATGGCCCTCACTTATTAAAAAGCTATTTAAATTGGTCTTTTCAGGCATTTCACAAAAGACAGTTCGGTGCTCGTTGTATATAACATGCGATTTGCAGGCTTAGTAAAAAGACACATTTGTTAATTATTTAATCATGTCTATTTAAGGTAACAGCCGATTTAACTGTTTTGTTTTAATTCAGTAAATCAAATAAGATCCGTATCACTATTTCATTAACATTATAAGTTAATTATAGTTTAGAAATAGCAAGATCGTTGTTGTGTGCTGTAATGTATCTTACAAAATACAGTTAAATAACATCTTTGATAATTATTATTAATAACATATATATTGTTGATGAAGTTGTACAACATGTTTGCAAACATACAGATAATATGTGAGAAAAAAAACAGTTGTTAAAAAAAATGTACAATTGTAAACAGCATATATATCTATATATTGCTGCTACGTAGGAATCCATACATATCTTTTTGACACTGAAAATGCTGTGCAATGAGTTCACCCTTTTTTAAACACAAATATTGAGTATAAACAAATCAAACGTACGTGTGACATGTATAAGTAGTATATGATGTACTTAATGTGATTGTGCATGTTGTGTGTAGCTTGTCTGAAATAGACAATATATAGATATGTTTAATTTTTATAGGAGTTTGTAAAATACAGGACCCTCAGACACCATGCAATCATTTACAATTGGTTTGATATATGTTCTACATATTTATCCTACAATCTGCGCTACTTTGACAACTGAGGATATAAGTAGCACTGGTACGTTCACATTATATTATCAGAATATTTTGAATGATTCGAGTACACTTGATATGCGTTCTAATCCTAACTATAACAGTTCAAGCAGCATAACTATTTCTTCGAAGTTGTCTTTGCGTAACCTAAAGGAAAACACCAATGTAACGACGATGGGTAGCTCAATGATGTTTCAACCCCAAACAGACCATCTTAAAGGCATATATGATCAACTATTATTTGCACAAGACGTGTTTGTTATACCTTTCGTGTGTCCAATTGGCATTATAGGGAATGGGTTTGTAGCAAATAACTTATTTTCTAAACGGAACGCAAATTCGTCGTTTATTTACATGGCCTTCATTTTGCTGGCAGACATTCTTAGCTTGGTATCTGACTTGTTTCTCCCTTTGGCTAGACTTCTTCAGCTGAACGTATCAAAGACACTTTATGAAACAGCAGTTGACATTTATTTTTGGAATGCCGACATCTTGAGTTTTCTTTTCCGAAGATTCAGTTTGAATGTGTTCTGCGTTTTGTCATTTGAACGTTTAATAGCAATCAAGACCCCTTTAAAACTACACTTGTCGATTACAGCAACCCATTCAAGTATATTCATTATATTGGCTTTATTTGTAAGCATTTTTGCGACGATTGTTACACCGTTATTTACTAAAATGGTACCTTTGTATGGGAATGCACTGAATACAACGATTTATACACATTCCGTTACTGACTTTTACCTTGAGAATGAGGAATATTTTAGAATATTGATGATTATCGTTCGTTTTCTTGACGGATCCGTGCAGATCATGTTTTTTACTGTCATTAATGGAATGATTGTTCACGTGTTGTATAAAAACAAACTTGCGATGGCTTTATCTGAGAACCAGGATAGAACGAAAACTATAAGCAAGTTACAATCTAGATTATGTAAAATATTCTTAATTCTGTCCGTCACAAACATGTTTGCGTTTTTACCAAATTCCATAATTATTATAGTGGCAAAACTGTTTCCAGAAACGGGACTTAATATCAAATCCTATTCCATGAAACTGATTATGTTTGGTGGAAACATTCTGCGAGTTCTGAACAGTTTGACAGATTTTGCTGTTTTTCTCATTATGTCAAAGGACATTCGTAATGATTTCAAAAAAATGTTCATTTGTAGGAAAAAGAAGATTAAATTTAAAGAACTATATTTGAACAATATGAACATGACAGAATATACTGAAAGTTGATTTGATAGAAATTGCGGTCGATTTATCAATTATTTTCAAAACTATATCATTTAGACGAATATGTTGTAATTTGCAGAATCAATAAAAATGTTAATTAAATTATTTGACAACAGCCTAGGGTAAAATGTATCTAAAACGATGGTTGTTCTGCTTACGTGTTTGTTGTTTGTTGACAATCAATTAATTCAATGTTTGCCCTCGAGCTTTTTACGTAGACACTACACACTGTTCAGACATGACTAGACTCGGCACTTAACTGTAATCGACGTTGGTTTCGATTTCATGTAATAAGTCTGATTCAGTCCTTGGTCATCTTGGTGTAGTCTGAAATGGTCTCGACAAAGGGCTCGACCTTTCCTCTCCTTGTCTTACCTTCAAAATTTGTCTTGACTGGTCTGAATCACCCTATCTAATTTAAACCGAAAATTATAGCTTTTGTTACCTTTTGATTACATCTTTAAATTTGAAAGCAATAAATCAAACTACCAAACAACCTGGCATTCTTTAAGATCAATATATAATTAAGATAGTTAAAAAGATAGATGAAAATCCTAGTTGATTTGAAAAAGTTATAGAATTAATTAAAGATAACTATATGATTCAATCAAAACTGAAAATTCTTGCACTTATCGTTTTTAGCTCTGGTATAGATTCGAGGTGAGCTGTTTTCAGAGTGAGACCCTGAAATGTCTATATATTATACACGGGCTATAAGATATAAGCTAGTCATGAAACATACTATATTTTCTCAACTAATATTGATTAAAAATTTCTGATGTCTCATTCAAGTACTAAACCTACGCCTACGCAATCCAGTATATCTAGCAAATACCATATACATGCTTAAGTAAATAGGAAAACTAAATGAAACCTTTTTTTTCAATTTTTCTTTAAAAAAAGTCTACTTTCATGCAGATTGTTTCCACATTAATATTCAAATTTAAACTTCAAACACAAAACATATTTTAAACTATTATTTTTTTTATATTATTAGGGCTGTTTTATCAAACCATGTTACCGTATAAGGCTAGGTGTACCATATTAGGAAAGTTTGATGAGATCATTTTACCAATGTGCATACGAGATGTAAATTCTTTGTAACGGTCCCAATAAATGATTATTTTGGAAATAAAACACTAGTTGTATATAAAATGACTGAGTAATTAGTTCAATTGATATTTCTGATTAAATACACACGTCATACCTTTAAATTGCAAAACCGAAGACATTTTATGTCACTGTTTTATCTACATAAAAATAAGTGAAGACATTTGTATACATTAATTTTAGGTGTTTAATCGTGATACCGGTTTAACTTTCCAGGAAATGATTGTTTGCATTCTATTTCTACCTTCATGAGATAAAACATGTAATGGAATATCTAGTGCTATTTCCATTTATATAGCGTGTTTAATTATTCCAACAATACATATTTAATGTAACCAAATTCAATATAAATCAGTGTATTCGTGGTATTTCTGCAGCGATAAAGTGTATTTCAATATGAAAATAAGGAGATGTGCTACAATTGCCAAAGGCAACTATCCACAATATATGAAGTGGATGTAAGAAATCATGGGTATTCGTACTGCTTAAGACAATGAGAAAAAAACAATAATGTATAGGCGGTTAGAAAAGGCCTAGACATTACAGTTATAAAACAATCCAGTTGAAACAACTAACGGTCGGATTTAAACCAAACATTTCACACAAAAAAATATCACAGACACGAACCAACGACTACCAATGAACTAACCAAATAAAACTATATATGCATACCTTTAAGAGACAATAAACCAGTGTTCTCTAATAGATGAAATGATGGTTTGTGTGATGACGAAATGGTTAGCCTTTTTGTGCCTGCTTCTGGTAAGATCGAAAACTGAAATATCTCAAATTCGTTAACTTAAAAAGCATATAATGAGCAATCAGATCTTCAAAAATAATAAAACATTCTCCCAGAATAGCATATGGTTACTGTGTTATAATCCATTTATTTTCTCCTTTTATAAACACTCACATAGTACTCATCCATCTGTATAATTATTTTTCAATCAAAGTAGGGCACTGATATTCTTATTTTAATGAATGCAATATTGAAAGTATATGTTATCCGTCTCAACATACCGCATACAAGTAAGACAATTTTTTATATTGTTTTTACGTCAAATGTTTTGTTATACGTTAGTCAGTAGGCTTATTACACTACAAAAGTCTAAAAGTCTGAAAAGACCAGTTTTTGTCTGAATTAGCATGAATTTTTACTCGACATTCTTAATTTGCCTGAATAATGTTTAAAAATTCTTGACATAGTATGAACTTGTCTGATAAGGTTCTAGATTTTTCTTGACAAGTGTCTTGACAGTATGAACATTGTCTTAGAATTTCTCGACACTTCCTGTATCATCTCATAAGAGTCTGGATTAGTCTCGACCAGTTCTTGACTGTCTTAAATTTGTCTCGATATGTCTTAACATATTCTTGACATTCTTAATAATGTCTGAATATGTCTTGACACATTCTCTTGACAGTCTTAAATATGTCTTGACACTATCTCAACAGTGTAAATTTCGCCTGAAATGTGAACAGACTATTATTCCTGGAGTAAATAATAATTTTTTCTTTAACCTTTGGAAATTATTCAATTTGTTTTTATGTTAAAATAATTATCTTCATAATTTTGATGAAGATAATTCATTTTAATTAAATTTTTCATCATCAAAATGATGATTTTCACTTTCATCTATCAAAAAACTTTTTTAAATTGTACTGGCATGGTCAGTCAAATGATAAGTTGTATGGCTGATTACAGTTAAATCAGTAATTTCTATTTGATAGTTGCATGTACTCTGGGGTGTGCAATACCTTAATTTTATGGGGAACATCCTGTCCATGCGTATTCCAACCGGTGATATTACACAAATTGTCCTTTTATTAAATGAATGATTTGTATATCATCATGATTTGCTATTTATATAAACCACATTTTGGTACAATAATTATTTACCATATAAACATTGAGTATTATGGTTTTAATCATTTAATTTATAAGATATAGGAATCAAAATTTGAAATTATTTAAAAACCCACATTTAAATTATTTCATACTTTAGATTTCATAGCTATATTTGCATTTGTAAAAATATTTATATATCTAAATTTTCAATTATTTTACATGCCAAACTCATTTTTGTTGTAAAAAGTGTAACTTGAAACAACAATATACATATAAAGAGAAATAAAGATAAAGTAAGTATATTATGTATAATGGTCATGATTTGTAAAACTCAGAACTGTCAAGTAAATCTTAGACACAATTTAAAATGTTCAGAATATGTCAAGCCATACTTATAAAAAATAAGAATGTCAAGAATATGTCGAGACATTTCAAGACAGTATTCAAATATCAAGAATTTGTCAAGAAATTTTAAGACAATATTCAGAATGTTAAGAATATGTCGAGTAAATTTAATACAAATTTAATATAATGAGAATTTGTCAAGAAAAATTAAGACACAAGTCATACTTTTGGAGAATGTAGAGTAAAAGATCGTGCAAATTAAGACAAAAACTGCAATAGAACCGACTCTGCAAGTTCTACTTTAGAACTTACCTGGCAGTAAGTCAAGTTCCAGACATTTATACCTTAGAACTGATTCTGACAGTGTTATTCTAGAAGTATTTTAAGTTCTGAGTGTTCTATATATAGAATAACCATTCATTGTCTCGAAATATCAATGTTATTTGTACAAGGCTTATAAACCGGTAGAAAGCGAGGCTGTGCCGAACATTTATACCTGTTTCGAGCCGAGTTCAAATAACATTGATATTTCGAGACAATGTATGGTTATTCTTTATATACTGCAATTCTTATAACTGTTCTAAATAAAGTATTTAGGGTAAAAACCATCATTTCTTAATTTTGAGCAGAAGACGTAAAATTTCCGCGAACCTGTATGTTTTATTGACGTCATAAATAAAACTCTACGGAAACACGTTGTCAACGTCATAAACAAGGTGATATACGGTCAGTGACTGTATATCACATATGAATATACGGTCAATGCAATTTGACTGCTCAAATAGCACAGCTGCAGTATATAAATGTTTAAAACAGTTAAATGACAGAATATTGGTCGTTCTTAGGGGGAAAGAACTTATACCAACTTTACTGCATGATGCTATATGTAAGAATATTTAGTATTTTTTGCCATCCTCTTACTCGCCATCTCGTTACAATAAAACATTGAATGTCTCCTACATACACCTTTTTAGTCTGTCCTAGCAAAATAATTCCAACATAAAAGGCACGCGTGATGAAGCAAAATATTTCTTTAGTAGTTCAAATAACATGAATTAAGAGCCTTAAAGATCCGAAAAGCAGTGGCGACTCATCCTTGTTGAGCTGTGCACCAAATTGATTTAATCTGCACATGCTGCAATACCGGAGAAATATGACGAACAATGTTATAATAAATGAAAAAAAAAAGAATCAGGTGTCAGGCCGAACAGAAGTGCTCACGTATTACAACACATCACTGTAAAGCTACTGGCCAAATGGAACGTCATTTTTTAAATACTTTAATGTACCATCTATAAAGCCTGAAACATTTGATAGATTTTTCTTTATTTTATTCTTTTAAGTTTTTTTAACTGACTAACATGATCGTTACTTGAAATCAGTTATGTTTATAAAAAAAATACATTCAAATGTTATAAATGCGCCAACCAGACTATGTCTAACTCCTCTTATCCTTCAATTTAAATAAAGCTTTTGAAATCTGTTTACTATTAAAAGTAATGTGCACTTAGATAACATTCCCAGGAGAATGTTTTAATATGTTACTACCGGTAATACTTATGGTGATTCACATTATGTTGTATGCAAAATTGTTGTGAAAGTTCTGTTTCCATTTTAACAAGTAACAAAAAAATAAACCGATTTGTTCGACCAGTGATAGTATTAAAACTTTCAAAATTACTCTGACGTTTGTTCTGAAATTTTCTTAAATAGCATTTTAATATTTTTTTGTTCTTGTAAGAAATTATTTCTAAAAGAAATTTACGCTGCTATATTGGACTTATAAAAAATGCCATGTTATGTTTATAAAAAAATCAGATAACAACTGAAATCAGAACTGTTAAATGGAATAACGGCACTCACACCACATCTTCCTATATCTAATGAAATCTTTTCATTCACGTTTCTGAAAACATTGATTGGTACATTTGTACGAGTTTAACGTACGCCAATTAAAATAGTATATAATTACACTCGAATCGTTATTATTAAAGATTTAATTCGCTATTGACATATACGAATTTTCATTACAATATCATGAAAGATTTATTGAGATCAACAACTCTAAACAAATTCATTAATAGTGTAATGTTGTGACATAAAGAAATTTGCACACGATTTGTGACATATCCAGGTCACTAATTTTGAATTTAAAAAAGATATCTAACGAAAGTCATGAATAGAAATAACATCATGGAGGCTATAAGAGCTAATGGTATTCCAGAAAAAGTAGTAAAATTGTAAATCTTATACTGCACCAAATCAGACAACTCTTGTAAATTTGTAAATTTAAATTAACTGTTTCCCTGATGAACTAAAAGATGTCAAAGTGACCAACATTCATAAAAAGAGTGACCTTTTATAAAAAAAACTACCCAAAAATCTTTGAAAAAAAATTAATTAAATTAAAAGAGTTCCTTGATAAAATACTTAATCTTTTTATGTGTGTATTTAAAAGTGGACATGGATGTCAGACCAATCCTCGTAGTATTAGAAGATTGGCGTGAAGCTTTTGATAAAATCAGTTAATTGCAGCGGTAAACATAGATCTTTCTAAGTCTTTTGATTGCCGGCCTCAAAAATTCTTAATATATAATTATCAACAAATGGTGTAATCCCCAATTATTTGCTCTTTAAATTCCTATTAATCTAATCGTAAACAAACAACACATTAAATTCAATTGTAATCTGAGTGGTTGGGTGACGTCCATAAAGGCGTATCATAGGGTTCTATACAAGTGCCATTGTTGTTTAACGTTTTTTATAAATGATATTTTTTTCTTTTTTGGTATATAGTTTATATAACTCTGCAGATGGCAATTATTTTTCTTTCTGTACTACAGATTTTGATTTATTAATCCAACTTTGGAATCTGAGTCAAAAAAACATTTTGAGTAATTTCAGCCGGTAAATGAAATGCAAGAAAATCCCGACAAATTTTATTTTGGTTGTTTTCACATTTTAAAAGGTTACAGTACTGGAACGGTAGGATATATCGCTGTTCTGCTTGGAGATAATCATAATCAGTAATCGTAACACGCTGTAATCGATTACATTTTGCAATGTAATCCTATGTAATCAGTATTCGTGCCATTTCTGAATACAAGTAGTCGTAATGTAATTGTTATTATTGCAAAAATACAGATGTAATCATGATTACTTTTAGATTACTTTAAGATTACATTCGTATGATTACTTGCTGATTACAAATCTTGGAAATAAATGAAAACAGTTTTTTTAAATAGTTTTTGATAGACAATATGAAAATAAGAAAATGTTAAGTATGAATGAAAAATCATGAAACTAGTATTCACTATGATGGGACTCTGTTCAATGTGATAAATTGTATCGTCTTTATTACGTTTTGTATAACCAAGTGTTTATTTTGTTTACAGTTTACTAAAGAAATTTTCCTTTCTAACGTTACGTTGTGAGATTGAGCTTTTATGATAAAGGAATATGCCTTGAGAGCATTTTTTTGTTTGATTGAACACTTCAGATATTAAAAACTCCAATTTCATATAAGTTTGCCCAATATTTTGATAAAAGTACATTGAAATTCAAAAGCAGAAAACATTTCAATTTTTTTCTAATTTGAGATTGATGGTCGACATAAATGCATGAGGCCACTTAATTTAAAATGGATTTTAAAAAAAGATATAATTTTTGACGATTTGAATAAATTTTATTTTCCTTAAATATTATGATATGTACTTAGTATAAAAAATTTTAAAACAAATAATGAAATTAACCACTTTTATCTTTATTGATATTGTAATTAAGACAAATAAAATTTTAATACCTCAGCTTGTTTGTTAAAAAAAAACAGTCCGTAGTGATTAACACCTGTTAAACTATTTATTGATGTGTCAATTATGTCCCCAGAGACAATAAAACTTAACAATTTTTAGTTTTTTGGTTAATTGGGCAGTTGGATAAAATGTGTAGAAATAAACAAAGTTATGTCTTTTAGACAGAACACCAACATATAACAAAAAACTTAATAGAACAAACATCAACGAAAAGCACGAATCCCTAAAAATTGGGAGTGTGTTCTGGAAGGGTTAGCAGTTCCTGCTTCTTGCAAGATAACCGCCGTGTTTCTACTTATAAGTCATATCCAGTTAAGGAGGAAAGACATCTATTAGTTAAACTTGTTTCTTTCCTGCTTTTGACACTGAGATTAATGTATACCTTATTTTCAATGAGACTTTCTTTATGTGTAAAACGTAAATTAGAAACAAAAACAGTACGTCATTTTTTCTTAGACTCGTGAAGTCTTGTTTGGGGGTATTTTGTTCCGTTGTACCAATGAGTGCCTTGAATTAATCAGCTTTAAATAAACTAAAAGTTTTTTTTAATTTTGTTAATTGATAAAAACGATCAAAAAAAGTCTTTGTCATTGGTAGTACATACCAGGTAGGATAAACGTTTTCACGATAAAGTACAAATCAGTAAATCGAGAATGCAAGGGGAAACCAAAAGGAAAGACCTCTTAGACCTTTAAAATAACCGCTTATTTTTTTTTCTTTCCCATTTGAATGTAAATGTACCAAACATTTATATTGATTGCATTTCATAAGACTTTGATATTTGTTTAATTTCTTTCCGTTTCATTATACAAACACAAATAAACTTGTTTTTATTGTTTGTATAGCATTAAACCTGAAAACTGTAATTTTTTTAATGTCTAAAACATGAAATCTTTATTGTTTTTTCGTGAAATGTAAAATTGTATTGACGTAAGTTATGTTGTTAGTAAATATTAAAAGATTTCTACGATGTTGCATACCCTTTGGTTTTTGATATAAAAAGAAATAATTTAAAAAAAAAATAATCGCAGATATTCTAAGCAATCATTTATGTAATATGTACTGTGCTTTTATTAGGTCTTTTTATCTATTTTATGATAATCCCTATAAATGACCTTGAAAAGTACATTATGCATATAAAAAAGGCCATATGTTGAGCAATATATAATAGGATAATAGGCATAGAAGGTACCAAGATTAGTTGTTAAAGAAAAACAACGAAACAAACAAACACACATGCGTACGTAAACCAGTACAATGAAAACTATTACATACATTGATCAGCTTAACGTATCTTTAATCAATTACATTAAGATTCACAGAAAGGGTAAACATATCTTTCTCCAACATGGTGACACCCATTGTTGTCTAATAATATATATCCAACACGCTAGAATTGAGAATTTAGAGGTATATTGTTTTGTATTTTAACAGTTCATATCGTCTTATAACGTAAAAACGTTTAATACCAAAATCACCAAATACGTTGAACAAAAGATGATTTGTGTTCATTTCTGTATTTAGTATTTGAAGATTCGGGTAAATTCTAAGATTTAGAAAAAAAAGGAAACAAAAGACACTTTGCGAGATTTCTTTTTATGATAAGGAGACAAATAAAGAATTTGTTTTTTTTTCTTGTTATGATTTTAAAAATTATTAAAAATATTAAGAGATGTTGAATGATTGTAAATTAGAAAACTATAGATACCAAGAAAACATAAAAAGGCGACTACTATATGCCTCCGCATGGATTTCACTATTAAACAAAATGTCTGCATTAAAGCAAACTAAGCAACAACAAATGAAATAATAAAATTGCAAAGTACACAAAATTCATATGAAGAAGAATGCACAATACCTGAAAGATCAAAAACCAATTGGACTTAATTTTAAAAAATGCATGTTTTCAAGATTGAAATAATGTCTCAATACAGCCAATTCTTCAGTTGATAGAAATATATGTTTTTAAAAAATACAGATTTCTGATATCGTGGGACGAGGAATGTGATCTTGAATCAATCTATTTACAAATTGTTTGATGCTTTGAACAACATGGCATTACTTCAAGTACAATATATCATGTTTGATATGATGAATAAAATATGTTAATGAACAAGAAAATGCATTGTAATAAGTGAAAGGAAACTCTACATCTGAAAAGCTTTTCAAAATTCAAGTGCATAACCTTCTCTGTTGACGATTTAGAGGTATATAAACCTTAAGTAGCAAGTAGCAATCAGTTGAGACAAGGTTTAATCAAACCTTATATGAAATACAGCATGTACTTGTATATTACATTACCATACAGGATTAAATGTGTTTTGAAGACAGAAATACATTACAGACCATTCATTATGGTTAATTATAAGATATACTTTCAGGCGTATACTTTAGCATCCCGTACATTCTTTCTATGCGTTTTTGTTTATAGAATTTGCCTTTTCAAAGTGTTTGTCAAACAGTTTACCTATTATACCACAATTAGTTTAGATAGTCTTTGAAAATAGCATCCACTTGCATGTCTTTAAAGTGAACAACCTTACAAATACGACGGGTATTACTGTAAATCAGTAAGTTATGTAAGTTATGTAACTGTTGTTCTGTGGGTATTACACTTGATTTATGGTTTATGGTTAACTGTTTTGTTATTGTGTTTGGTTTACTATGTGCATCTGTATTGTTTTAGCATCCAACGGTTATCCTGTTTTATAAAGTTGTGTTTTAATTTCAAATCGTTATATTTATACAGTACAAATGTGTCTGTGAGTTTCAGAGACACATAGAGAACAGCTGGAAGTGTCTCCTGAAATTTGTGTTGCTGAATCCAAATATTTTACCTGTAGTGTTTAATTATTTTTTTAGGATGGTTTGACATTTAGAACGTGTATCGTTTTTTTTGTCAATTGTGCGACTCTAGATTTTGAGTTTTCCTACTTACTTTCTTGACCTTCAATACTATTTATTTCAGCGGTAGTTTATACCAACTTTATTAATCCTTTAAGGAGATAAAAATCAAAGTAAATGACAAAAAATTAGTCGGAAATGCGCATGTGCTCATGTATTTGCTGATTACTGCAGTTTCTCTGATTTAGTGACACACGTTCTAATTTTGTCACTGGTGTAATATGCAAAAAATCTTAATAGAAAAATAAAATTGATTAAATAGTTCCCACCTAAAACTACGTTTAGTAAAATAATGATGTCGAAGGTTACATTTGTTATCAATCCTGTGATGTGTCTAAGATTTAGAGTTTGGAATTTTATTAGGGACCTTCCGCGGTGATCCGGTTTTTTTCATCTTTTTTTTTAACCCTGTCAACGTATCCGATTTAGGTTTTTCATTAGCTGAAATTTATTGTTTGTTCATTTGGGCTCCCACGTTTTTGCATTGAAAAAAAATACATTAAGACTATTGTATATGCAATAGTTTATCTTACTCTGAGTGTATGCTAAGTAATCATACTATTCATTGTTACAGTACGCAATCTAAAAGGTAAAATCTGAAATTCCATAATCTACTAGGACCAAAAGGAACTCTGATTCATACTAATTAAAATCAAGATCCGGTCAGAGTTTAAGTTGAGGGTACGTTTATATTATTTGATCAAATTATTATGATATATATATATGTATATATGTTTAACACCTTTAATTTTCGCATAATATTAGTTATTTTCAGACCATTCTTAGCCAAAACTTAAACATCTTTGAAGAATTTTAAATATTTTCTATTAGATAAGCTTGAATAGTTTATGGTGTAAATAATGTTCTTCAAAAACAAACAAAAAGAAGTTATATTTTCTTTAATATCGCAAAAACAATATTTAGAACTTCAAGACAATCTTGTACATTTACGGAGTGTGTATCCCTTATATATCTGCATGCCAGAAAGATCAAAAAAAATATTGCTGATTTATCAAAATATGTACATAAAATGTAAGCTTATGTTTTTATAAATAATAGAATTTCACGTTTATGTATTTCACCATATTTTGTTTGTAAAAGTGACATTGTATTATCCTTTTTTTTTTTTTGTTCTTTAGCTATATTAAAAAAACCAGTGGTACATGTATTTTGAATTTCACCTAATTATGTTGTATTTATAACTATTCTGATTGAAAAATATATGATTTTCATTAATTGGCCTCGTGCTGATGGACCTGTTTGTTTGTCATTTGTAAGTCCTTATTAATTCATCGTATCCATAGCTTTTGATCTATAAACTCATCCAAATGAACCAATGTTGTTCGTTAAAGATTGTCCTTTTCTGACCAACTGTATAGGTTGCACAAATATAAATGTAAATGGAAGTTTGTAGGTTTTTAATTATCATATCATTTGAACTCACGTTGATTATATTTTTCCATCCTTCTTATAATCATTTATTATGTTCATTAGTGGCTAATGAGACCACAGTTCGGAAGTCCACAGTTCCTTATGAACATACTCAAAGCTGTCATTTGTAATATTTACAGAGGTTATAATTTAGTTGTTGATAGTTAGTTTGTGTCATTATTTTTCTAATGAACCTAAATATGTTAAAGATATTATTATTTTGACATACAATGATTTTTACTGAAGAATTTATATAGATATAAGAAGATGTGGTATGAGTGCCAATTAGACAAATTTCCATTCATGTCACATTTTTTAAAAGTAAACCATTGTAAATCAAAGTACGGTCTTCAACACGAAGCATTGGCTTATACCGAAGAGCGACCCTTAAAGGGCCCGTAACATGACAAATGAAAAACAATTCAAACGGGATATGAACTATTAAATCTAAAAATAAAAACGAGAAACGAGACACACTTATGTTTTTCAACAGACTGTCGGCATTCCAATGGAAACCAATACTGGAACTTCTTAGGAAAAAAGATAAGAGGTTAGCAATATCCGTTAAATTTACTTTCCGCTTTGTAGGTGATGTTCTCTCACTAAATGATTCAACATTTTGTGACTATGTTGAACGTATCTATTCCATCGAACTAGAAATAAAGGGAAACAACAGATACAGTTATGTCAACCTCGTATCTTGACTTAAATCTAAATATTGACAATGAGGATCGGTTGAAAACAATTTACGACAAAAGAGATGATTTCAGCTTTCCAATCGTGAATTTTACATTTCTAAGTAGCAACATTCCAGCTGCGCCTGCATACGGAGTATATATCTCCCAATTGTTACGATATTCCCGTGTTTGTATTTCCTTACATGATTTCCTTGATAGAAGGTTGTTGCTCACAAGGAAGCTTTTAAATCAAGAGTTCCGAATGGTGAAGTTGTAAACATCCCTTCGTAAATTTAACGGACGCCATCACGAGTTGGTTAGCCGTTATGATATTACCGTTTCACATATGATATCGGATATGTTCCTTACATCGTAACTACAATCCCCTTCCCTTTTTATCTCTATGACCTACCGAGTGAAACTATTAACCGAGATTGTAATAACATTAGCAACACAGGATCTGCTTACCCTTTCGGAGCACATGAGACCAACCTAGTTTTTAGTGAGGTTCGTGTTGCCTAGTATTAAGTTTTCTATGTTGTGTCAGGTTTACTATTATTTTTCTGTTTGTCTTTTTTTTATATTTATCCATGCATATTAACTTTATTTCTTTCTTAACGAAGATTTTGCATGTATTAAACATTTTTTTTAGTTTATTTGGATCTATGAGTTTGACTGTCTCTGTGGTAGCTTACGTCTCTCTTTTGTATTTCCTATCATGATTTCCTTGATAGAAGGTTGCTGCTCACAAGGAACCACATCAACAAACAACAACTACCAAAACTTAGACCTATGCATTTCAAACTGGTATTTACTCAAACAATGTTTGTATTGCAGACGGCTGTATGCATAGTCTTATAACATAGTAATATAGTTCATCTCAGGTGTACTTGTAATGTCCGTATTTTTTTCTGTGGTTTGCATGTTGCATTGAACCATAATGTTATGTATTCCATAAAACTTCATTCTTTCCTGCTTTTGACAAAGAGGTTGAATGTATACCATGTTTTCAATGAGACTTTGTTGATCTTTTCAATCATTAATTCGAAATAGAAATGGTATACAAATTTATCTCGGACTTATAAGGTTGAGTTTATTGGTATTTTATTCCGCTGTACACATACGTGCCTTGAGTTAATAAAGTATAACACAAACGTTTTCTTTCCCAATTTAGTGTAAAAGTACCAAACACTAAACATCTAAGATTGATAAGACTTTGGTATTTGTTTAATTTCTTTCCGTCTGCATTATGCAAACACAAATAAACTTGTCGTTAAATCAATGTTAAAAGTTTTTATAGAATCAAATCTAAAAACTGTAGGATTTTGTTATTGTCTGAAACATGATGTCTGTATTGTGTTTTTGTCATGTTTCGTGAAATGTTAAATGTTATTGAGAGAAGTCATGGTGTAAGTAAATACTTTCTACGCTGTTGCATACCCTTTGGTTTTTTATATAAAAGGAAATAATTTGAAGAAAAAAAATCGCTGATACTCAATGCAATTAGACCGTTGGTTTTCCCGTTTGAATGGTTTCACACTAGTAATTTTGGGGCCCTTTATAGCTTGTTGTTCGATGTGAGCCAAGGCTCCGTGTTGAAGGCCGTACATTGACCTATAATAGTTTACTTTTATAAATTGTTATTTGGATGCAGATTGGCTCATTGGCACTAATACCACTCATACCACATCTTCCTATATCTATGTTATATTTATTGTGCTTTTATTGGTCTTTTTATCTATTTTAGGAGAATATAGTATAAGCACTTTAAAAGTACGTTATATAAATATACAGAAGTCCTCATGATATGCAATGTACCAGGACAGGAATATGACAGTTCTTGTCCATTCGTTTTTTATTTGTTTTGTCATGTGATTTTGCCATGAGATTAGGGACTTTCCGAAATTTTTTTCTCTGATTTCAGTATTTTTGTGATTTTGCTTTTTATAAGAAGAATAAAAGGGATAGAAGATACCAAGATTGATGTTAAAAGAAAAACAACGAAACAAAATAAAAAAAAACATAAAATAGGCGTATTTAAACATTAAATGAAAACTATTATGAACATTGAGCAGCTTACAGTATCTATAATTGGGATTTCATAAAGATTACAGAAAGTTACATGTAAACATTTCTATCTCTAACATGCACATTTCTGTCTAATAATATATATCAAATACGCTAACAATGCCAATTTAAAGGTTTCATTGTCCTGTATTTTAACAGTTTAGAAAATGATTAGGATGAACATCATGGATTATGTTGGATTATGTTATGTATCCGTTTTTATAATGTAGTTAGTTAATACTTCGGTTTTATCATGAATATCTATTTTTTTAGTCATTTTATAAAATTTACTGTCTGCTAAAGTATAAATTATCCTAAAGTATAAGAATGTTTCTATTCCAAGCAGAAAACCCTAGCCGTATTGAACTTTTTTGAACTTTCGGTCCTCAGTGCTGTTCAACTTTGTACTTGATTTGGCTTTCGAACTTTTTTTATCTGAGCGTCACTGGTTAGTCTTGTGTGGACGAAACGGACTTCTGGCGTATTTAATTTTAAACTGGTGCCTTTTGTTAGCTATTATTCGTGTGTTTCTCTGTCTATATGTTCTCCTATTTATTTGTAGTCTTGTAATATTATGCTGTCATTTTAATGTTATATTTAACATCGCCATTTAAGCGGGAGGTTTGGCATGCCACCTTTTTTTCTTTTTTTTTTTAAATGTCCTGTACCAAGTCAGGTCATTGTTATATTATAGTTCGTTTCTGTGTGTGTTACATTTTAACGTTGTGTTTCTGTTGTGTCATTTGTCTCCACTTGTATTTGAGTGTGAATTTGCATTGCTATAAGACGTGTCACGGTACTTTTCTATCCCAAATTCATGTATTTAGTGTTAATGTTATATTTGTTTTTCTCATCGGATTTTGTCTAATGCTTAGTTCCTTTCTTTTGTGTTACATTTTAATGTTGTGTTTCTGTTGTGTTGTTCTCCTCTTATATTTGATGCGTTTGAACGACAAATATATGTGACGTATAAAATTTTCTGACGTCAGACACGCAAATCAATGAATGTGTTTGTAGATAGATGTTTTTGTGTTCTGGTAAATTGTTCCTTTTAAAATTGTTACACGATGATGACTGATGTACCCATATTTCGACTATTGTATTTATTGTGTCTGTTTAGTTAACGCATCATTGTAAATATAACGGCATTTGACAAGACTGTCATCAAAGTGAGAGGGTTAGCGCTATAAAACCAGGTTTAATCCACCATTTTCTACATTTGAAAATACCTGTACTAAGTCAGGAATATGACAGTTCTTGTCCATTCGTTTTTTATGTGTTTTGTGATTTGATTTTGCCATGTGATTATGGACTTTCCGAATTGATTTTCCTCGGAGTGCAGTATTTTTGTGATTTTACCTTTCCCTCAGTTTTAGTTTTAGTTTGTAACACGGATTTGTTTTTTCTATCGATTTATGAGTTTCAAACAGCGGTACACTACTGTTGCCTTTATTTATTTCATCGGTATTTATCAATGTTCAAATGTTAGTAATCAATTAAGGAGACACAACGTAAATGAAAAAATAAGGGGGAAATGCGCATGATCACATATTTTTGGTTATTACTGCAGTGTTTGCTGATTTAGTATCAAACCTTCTAACGTTGTCACTGGCATGGACTGGTGTAATATGGACATCATATCACCTTTTAACGTAAAAACGTATAACATAAATTGCCTAAATCGCTTATCACCAAAGTAATATATACGAAGACAAAGATATGATTGCTTTTTTTTCTATATAAAGTATTTTGTAGTAAGGGAGTCGTGGAGGGTAAATTTCTTATTTAGAAAAAAAAGAAAAACAAAAGACAAAAGACAATATGCAAGATTTGTTTTTATAATAAAGAGACATATAAAGCATTACTTTTTTTTTCTGGTTTCGATTTTTTTTAAATATTATAAAATTATAAAAGATGTTGAATGATTGTTCAATAGAAAACTACCCATAAAAACCAAGAAAACATAAAATTTCGATTCCTGTTTGCTACCGCTCGGCTTTCACTATAAAACAAATCATCATTAGAGCAAACTAAGCAACAAAAAAAGGAAAATAACAAAAATACAAAGTACAAAAAAATCCTATGAAGAAGAATTCAAAATACCTGAAAGATGAAAAACCAATTGGAATTAATAACATTAAATACATGTTTAACAGATTTAAATACTTTCTCGATACATTTAACTGTTTTTATTCTTCAGTTGATAGAAATACATGTTTCCAAGAAATAGGAAATTCTAAAATCGTGGGACGAGAAATGTTATCTTGAAACAATCTATTTACATATTGTTTGATGCTTTTAACAGCATGACATTAATTCAAGTACAATATATCATGTCTGATGTAATGAATAAAATCTGTTAATAAAAATGCCTTGTAATAAGTGAAAGAAAACTCTACAGCTTTTCAAAATTCACGTGCATAACCTTTTCTATTGACGATTTAGAGGTATATAAACCTTATGGAGTTAGTATCAATCAGTTGAGACAAGGTTTAATCAAACCTAATAAGAAATACAGCATGTACTTGTATATTACATTACCATAATGGACTAAACGTGTTTTGATGACAGCAATACATTCCAGAACTCATTCATTTTTACTAATTATAAGATATGATTTCCTGCGTACACTTTCAAATCCCGTTGATTCATTCTGTATAACTGTTAGCGTGTAAAATTTTTAGAAATTGCCTTTTCAAAATGTTTGTCACAAATTTTATCGTATACTTTCAAATCTCGTTTATTCATTCTTTATAACTGTTTGCGTGTTTAATTTTTAGAATTTGCCTTTTCAAAATGTTTGTCACAAGTTTTATCCATTATCAAACATTTATCAAATAAGGAGGTTTAATGGTATTTAAAAAGAACATCCGATTTCAATATTTAAAAGTGACAACTTTACTTTTACTTTATGCATATTTATTGTGTCATCATCAAATGATTATGCATAAATCATAAACTTCTTTTGTTATCATTTAAAAAATCTTATATTTATTCACTACGATTTTGAAAAACTCCCTATTTTGCCTGTGAATTTCCCAAGAGACACATAGAGAACAGGAAGTGTTGCCTGTAGTTCATGTTGCTTAATCAAAAATGTTGCTTGTAGTTCATGTTGCTTATTCAAACATGTTACCTGTAGGGTTTTATTAACTGTTTTAGGGAATTTTGTCATTAAGTACGTGTATTTTTGGTCAATTGTTTGCCTCTAGATTTTGAGTTTTCCTATTTCAATTCTAAACTTTTTTTAACTTCAATAATATTTATTGCAGCGGTTGTTTACCGATGGTCAAATGTTATCAGGTTTTTAATCCTTTTTAGGAGAAACAATTCGAGAAAATGAAAAACAAATTAGGGAAAATTGCGCATGATCTCAGATTTTCCTCATTACTGCAGTTTCCCTGATTTGTTGACAATCATTGTAACTTTGTCACTGGTGCAACATGTGTAATATGCAAACATCTTTAAGGGAACGACATCATTTAAATTGATGTGATAGTTGCAACCTAAACAAATGTTTAGTAAAATGCAGGTGTCAAAGGTTACAATTGTTATCAATTCGTTTGAGGTTTCTGACATTTTTATTTTGACTTTTGATTAACAACTTTCTCGAAACTAGGTGTTTTTGTAATTCTATTTTTATTCTGTCAACGTATCTGATTTCGCTGTTTTCATAGCTGAAACATATTATTTGTTCATTAGGGATCCCTCGTATTTGAAAATGGTACTTCAAGACTTTGGTTACAGCAGCATTTTAACTTACTATAACCTGTTTAAGTGTATGTTACAGTAACTAAACCTCCTAGTAAAGTTTGGAATTCCAGAATATACTTGTACAAGTAGTAGTCCCGATTGATACAAATCAAAATCTAGAAAATTAGACTATTCCTAACCAATGCTTAAATTTAATTGAAGAATTTTAAATATTGTCTATTAAATTAACAGGAAAAGTTCATGCTGTAAATAGTGTCTTTCAAAAACAAAAACAAAAACATGTTACATTTTGTTTATATCTCTAAAAAATAATATTTGGAACTTCAAGACAAACCTGTATATTTTCGCAGTGTGTATTACTTATCTCTCTGCATAATAAACTCATCATAGACACCAGGATAGAAATTTTATGTTTACATCAGACTACGCGCGTAGTTTTTTCGAATAATGATTCATATGATTTTTTGTGAAACACTGTAAGAAAGTTAAAAAGATATATTGCTGATATATCAAAATATGTGCATAAATTTAAGCTTTGGTTGTTATGAAAAGAATAATTTCCACGTGTTTTGATTAAATGTATTTAACCATATTTTGTTTGTAATAAAGATTATATTATCATTTATCTATTTTTTTTCTATTTTCAAAAAATCTAGAAACAAATTAACTAGTATTTATAAATGAATGATGCAGTAATATCATGGACAATATATTATAGTACAACAAGAATCCTAGTGTTCTCCATAATGACTAAGATTTGTACTGGATTTTAATTAGTACAAATCAGAATTCTTGTTTTAACTAGTAGATATTGGAAACCCAATTTGGACTGTAACATTAACATACGGCCAATATTTGCTCAGTTCTGAGTCTGCTATTCTATCTTAATTTTAATATATATTAAATGACAAACTAACCATCTACGACAACGCTTTGTCATTGAATTCCAAATATCCAAAAAACACGTGACAAAAAAAATATCAAACAGTTTAAATTATTTTTCTGTAATAAGGTTTTCTTTGTCGTTGATGTAATTCGTTACTTTATATTGAAAGAACTATGGGTATAAGTTTCGTCTATTTATATCTGTATTAATAATTTCTTGCTTGAAAAATTTACGTTTTGCACTTATTTCAGTTGTGCGTCTTTACTTTGCTTCATGTCTTGTGTAAGTCCTTATTGATCCAATCATATCTGATTCAGAACTTTTGATCATTTAAAAATTGTTTCTTCCAGATAAACAATATAATATTCACAAGTTTTAGTGTTTGTGACAAATTTCTATGTAGTTAATAATACATGATTTAAACAAATTCGATTTTTTTAAAACTACTTAATTGTCTATGTTTCTGCGTAATAAGATGTCTTGAGAGGTAGATTGATTGTTATACAGTTAAAGTAGAATCTTTAGCTATATTAAGAATACAAGTTGGGCATGTGGTTTAAGTTTCACCTAATTATTTTTGTATCTATAACTATTTTGATTGAAAAATATATATTCATTAATTGCCTTTGTGCTGACGTACCTGTTTGTTTCTCATATGTAAGTACTTATTAATCCCTAGTATCCGTAGCTTTTGGTCTATAAACTCATCCAAATGAAACAATTTTGTTCGTTAAAGATTGTCCTGATTCTGACCAACAGCATAGGTTGCACTGATATAGATATAAATGGAATTATGTATGTCTTTTATTATCATATCATTTAAACTCACGTTGACTATTTTTTACATTCTTCTTAGAATAATTTATTATGTTCATTAGTGGCTAATGAGACTTTAGGATGGTCCACAGTTCCTAATGATCATACCCTAAGCTGTCATTTGTTACATTTACAGAGGTTATAATTTAGTTGTTTATAGTTATTTTATGTCACTTGTTTTTCTAATAAACCTAAATCTGATAAAGATGTTATTATTTGTATATACAATAATTTTTACTGAAGAGTTGATATAGATATAAGAAGATGTTGTATGAGTGCCAATAAGACAACTTTCCATTCATGTCACAATTTTCAAAAGTAAACCATTATAGGTCATAACTTATTGCCGTTTTCCATCTTTACTTTGCTTCGTGGCATGTGTAAGTCCTTATTGATCCAATTATATCTGATTTAGTACATTTGATCTATTAACTCATAAAAAAAATCTTCTTCCAGACCAAAAATATAATATTTTCAAGTATTAGTGTTAATGACAAATTGCTATGTAGTTAATAATACATAATTTAAACTAATTCGATTTTTACAAACTACTTAATTGTCTATGTTTCTGCGTGATAAGGTATCTTGAAAGGTAGATTTAATGTTATATTGTTTAAGTAGAATCTTTAGCTATATTAAGAGTACCAGTGGTGCATGTGGTTTGAATTCCACCTAATTATGTTGTATTGATAACTTTTTTTATTGGAAATTATACGATTTGCATTAATTGCCTTTGTGTTGATTTCCATGTTTGTATGTCATTTGTAAGTACTTATTAATCCATCGTATACGGTACCTTTGATCTATAAACTCATTTAAATGAAACAATGAGGTTCGTTAAAGATTGTCCTTTTTTGACCAACTATATAGTTTTCACAAATAAAAGTGTTAATGAGAAATTGCTACGTCTTTAGTTATCATAGGATGTAAACAAACGTTGATTATTATTTGTTTACATCCTTCTCAGAATCATTCATTATGTTCATTAGTGTTAAATGGGCCTGAAAAGATGGTCCAAAGTTCTTAATGAATATAATCAAAGCTGTCATTTGTTACAATTATAGACATTATTATTTAGTTCTTTATAGTTATGTTGTGTGACCTTATTTACTTATGAACCTAAAAGAATTAAAGATATTATCATGTTGGCAAACAATATTTTACATAGCTATAAGAGGAAGTGGTAAATAAACTCATCTTTGATACCAGGACTTTAATTGTATACTTACGTTTTGCCAAATACAGCTAAGGTAAGAGTATCTATCAGACAACTCTCCATCCAAATCAAAATATTAAAAAAAAAGCCTTGGCTCTTACCGAACATCAACCTATGAAGGGCCAATAAAATGACGAATATAAAACTATTCAAACGGGAAAATCAACCGTCTAATCTTTATACAAAAAAACGATAAACGCTTATGAACCATACCAACGAACGACAACTACAAAAAATCAGATCTATTTGCATTTTAAAATATTATTTACTCAAACAATGATTGCATTGCAGACGGCTGTATTCATATTATACAGCTGTGCATTTTGAAAGTTAGACAAACATGCAGAAAGAATTATAAAATATGTAACTGCATGTAACATGTGTTCAAGGATGAGAGAGTCGATCGTTAGAAAGAATTATTTTATTCACTACAAAAACAGAACAATGTGGCAATTTTATAAAATAATCATGCATGTTTTCGAGTGCCAGTTTTGATAGTGTTCAATCGTATGGTTCACTTATACTTTTGACAGGCACTCAATTCATAACGGTGGTCTTGATTAAGGCTCTTCAAACTGTAAAATATAAAGAAAAAATATCATCTTTCATACCAGAATGAAGAGTTTTTACATAAACTTTGAAAATCTAACAATGTTCAATGTAGGTTGTATGATCATTTCAATTCCTTTTTGCATTTCGTAATATTTACCTTAGGTTCTGATATTTTGTCAAAGGCTAGTATTTTTTTATAAAATAAGCATCTTTATTTTGTTCTTTGTAATCAGTTTGAAAAGATATGTTATAGATTGCGTAATTGAGCCTATTCAAGAAACTAATTGATCCAGATACGTGAAATTACAATACAATATAAAAAGTAGATGTGGTGTGTTTGTCAATGATTCAAATTATCCAACCAAGCTCAATTGAATTTGACGTAGAAAAATCATAGGCGCCGTGCGGCATTTCATGAGAAAAACTAATACCGTATACACATGGTATAATAATTTCTGTGTCATTTTGGTCTCTTGTGGAGAGTGGTCTCATTGGAAATCATACCACATCTTCTATTTTTATATATAGGCTATATAAGGCACCGACTTGACATTTTCATGGGATATATCACAAAATGCTACGATGAATTCCAACAAAACCGCCTGATCAGTGTATTCATCATGAGCAAAGACAGACCATGCTTCTGTTAATCGAACATGATAAATATCGGCTATTATCAGAACACATTACTGTTTTATCAATTATAATGTTTGCAATACCGTGAAATAAATTATTGAACTATTGAACATGTTGAATATAATACTTTAAATTTCGTTCTAATGCGTAATGGCAGAGAATACGACTTGCAAAAAACAAAACGTAAATGCATATTGTCTTTTTTGAATTGTCCAGCAAGACTTAGTGATAGCGAAACAACTAAACGTTATTTCAACACAAACTCAAAAGACATGTCATCATATACAAGTATAGCGTATCATTCCTGTAACCATTTTAACCTTATCTATTATCAAAATAATACAAACAGATTGAATAGAATGATCTAATTCTTTTCATATACCAATTACAAAGCAACTGCAATTAGGATATTCTATCTATGTCTTTCATTATGTTTGTTTAAGCGTTCCTGATGATGGTAAATGCAGACAAAATTTGTGGTAGGGTAAAATTTTTAAAGTTTTATCTTAATCTTGAACATGTTAATGGAAATAACAGATAGTAAAACTGACCAAAAAACTGAAATTTTGTATGATTAATTTTCAATTAATTAAAAAGATGTAATAGCATTATTAAATTACTGTTATCGTCAATATGTCAATTGAAAATGAACACTTGGTCTTTTAATTATGATGTACTTTATCATTTGATATCTAAGGTCAGTGTATCCAGGATACGAATACTATTTGCTTTAACGCGCGTTTACTACAAACAATAAACGTGTGTTTACTTTCGACGAAATAAGAAGACACGCCTCTTTTCACGTTAACGCGGAAGTAAACGCCCGTTTCGCCTTTAGAAAATAAGAAGACGCGCAAATTTTGCGTTAACGCGGAGGTAAACGTGAAAGTAAACGCCCGTTTACTTTTTATGTCTACCGAAATTTCGGAGTTAAGGTGTAATACCACCAAATCATGGTACGTCACATCCGGTTGTATACGAAAATAGGTCGAAAAAAAATATTCCCTTGAATTTTACAGTTGTAGGTAATTAATCCTACATTTTATTGCAGTAAAATATTTCTGTGTCATAAACATATGTCTTGGGTATTTCAAAGCACCATTATTTTTTTATTTGGGATTTCTATAGAATATTTTGTAATCTTGAGGTTACATGGTGACTAAACCTTGTATACAAACAAAATAAGGGGAGAAATTTGATTGGTTAACTTCCAGTGATGGTTATTTTCTTATATGCAATGAAATGTTATGTTAATTTTTTTCTATAGTACTGGACTGGATAAACCTTTACTCTTGCCAAGTATTTCTTTATTTGAAACAAAGATAAATTCTACAGAATTTTTTGAAAAGTGCAAATTTAACAAAGACTAATAGGGGAAAATCAATGGTGGTATTACACCTACTATGGGAAGCTGTACATTCACCTTTGACCTTGTGAGTAATCTCATGTCTTAAAATTTCTTGTTATTTAAGTGAAATATTACAAAAAATGAGATATTCTGAGTGGATTGAGTCTCCAAAACACATTTTATGAGAGTTTTTACTTGAAATAGGACTGTTCCTTGATATTAAGTTTTTGGGGTTGTTTTTTTTTTTTGGGGGGGGGGGGGGGGGGGGCTTTTTCTCCTTATTTCTTATAATCTGCTATGATAGAACATTTTCCTAGGAAATACTTAGATAGATATATATTTAGAAGTTAATGAAATTATTTTGAATGCTGTAACGACAAATTATTCACTAAAAGAAAAGCCTTTTAGATCCCTCTCTGGAACGCAGCGTAAATTTAATTTTGACGTGAGGACTTATTGAAATCTCCTTGGAGACCGTAAACTTGATATATGGATTGTTCATTCTGCTAAAATACTTCAATTAATTACTCATTTCTGATAACATTTCTATCATAAATTAGTGAAAGTTACCCCATTATTTTTACTTATTTGGCCTGAAAAGTTCAAATTTTGAGGAAATGAGAGCTAAAATTGACCAAAAGAGACCAGGATAAACCTTTACTCATGCCAAGTATTTCCTTATTTGAAACAAAGATAAATTCTACAGAATTTTTTGAAAAGTGCAAATTTAACAAAGACTAATAGGGGGAAATCAATGGTGGTATTACACCTACTATGGGAAGCTGTACATTCACCAGTTAATACGGCGTTTACTTAAAGTGCTCGCGAGTAAACACCGTCTACATGTCTGCACTTGGTCTGCACCCAACTGTATATTATTAACCTCTATCATACTGCATCTTTTTTTTAATCTTATTTTTTTTACCGTTTTTTACTTTTATTTCAAAAAAATGTAAGGGAAACACAAGAGATGCGAATGACATCAAAGCGGCATTAAAACCCAATCGTTAAGTTTCAACTGACAACGCAAAGGCTGAAAAAATATACGAAACAAAACAAAACTATTAATCAATCAACAGTAAACAGTACACAAAATTAAAAAAAAAACAAACATAAAAGCCAAAGACTGCGCAACACGAACCCTATCACAGACTTGGGGTGATCTCAGGAATCTTATGTTTCAGAAGAATAAGCAGATACTGCTTCAGAATTGCAACCGCCTTTTAGAAGTCAGCTTCACATGCATAAAGGAACAACTCTGTAAAAAACAGGGCCACAGTTGGTTCCCATGAAAATGCCGATTATTTGTTGATAAACAGATCAAACGTAACAGATTTGTCATGTTAATCATGAAATCAAACATCTTTATAATGTCATTTTCAAAGCGTATTTGTTAAGATTTTATTGGGTTTTTTAGTTTAGAATTGGGTATACTCACATATGGTTAAGTGCCAATAATTACATTAAATATTGACAAGACACAAAATTTTGATTGAGACATAACTTAAAACTCAAACTGTGTATTTCAACAATGACTCGTGATCCTAGGAGCCTCTAATTGCCTCTAATTAATTAGACAATGTTGTTGGCTGTCCATTTTTGATTTTTTTGTGGTATTCAACTGGCACTTCAATGTAATCGAAACTAGTGACTGTTACTAGAGAGTACAAATGTAGGTACTGTTTATCGAGACAAGTGACTGTTAAATGATACTAGTGACTGTTAATCGAGACTAGTGACTGTTAAATGCTACTAGTGACTGATAATCGAGACTAGTGACTGTTAAATGATACTAGTGACTGTTAATCGAGACTAGTGACTGTTAATAGAGAGTACACATGTAGGTACTGTTAATCGAGACTAGTGACTGATAATCGAGACAAGTGACTGTTAATAGAGACTAGTGACTGTTAATAGAGAGTACAAATGTAGGTAATGTTAATCGAGATTATTATACTTCAGTGTGTTTTTTCTATATCAAAAGTAATGAAATAGTTGTGCTATTTCATTCCACAGAACCATTTGCCATTCAATAGTTTCAAAGACTATTGCCCCGGTGAATAGTTTCATAATCATCTTTCCCGTACTTTTTCATGCTTATTTTTCATTGGACGACAATGATGTCATTGACTACTCTGCTTGGTTACGTATGCTTTGCAACGTCAAACTCCCGCTAATATTGTAAACGGTGGGATCTGTTTGTGTTGATTGTAATTTCACTTATAAGAAGCAATCATAAAAAAGAAGAAAAAATCTTCATGGGGATTTTTTTAAAGATCTAAAATGTAGTACCTTATCCTTAATATGGGTTCGCTCTCCGTATATTAAAAGTGAATTTGCGTTTGGTGTATTTTAGCTAGAATTTGTTATAAGCACAGAAAGTTTAACACAAGTATTTCTAGTCTTGATTGAAATTAATGAAATATTTATTAATACAAAACGAATTATAAAAAAGTATAGTTCATCATGTGCATATAAAGTTATGTGATATTTTTGTTTTCTTGCAGATGATATATATACACTTTTAGAAAATTAGTTATTTGGTATATATATAAAATACTTAATGGCTGTGTTGTTCAGTATAATAAAACACCCAATGACTGGGTGTGCGGGTAATAGCAAGTTTGTTGTCCCTTCGCATACCAACTATTGCTCTCGGCTTTGCCTCGAGCAATAGTTGGTACCTCAGGGACAACAAACTTGCTATTACCCTCACACCCAGTCAATAGGTGTATACTAGTGACTGATAATGAACACTAGTGACTGTTAATCGAGATTAGTGACTGTTAATAGAGAGTACAAATGTAGGTACTGTTAATAATCTAGTGACTGATAATCGAGACTAGTGACTGTTAATCGAGACTAGTGACTGTTAATCGAGACTAGTGACTGTTAATAGAGAGTACAAATGTAGGTACTGTTAATAATCTAGTGACTGATAATCGAGACTAGTGACTGTTAATCGAGACAAGAGACTGTTAATAGAGAGTACAAATGTAGGTACTGTTAATAATCTAGTGACTGATAATCGAGACTAGTGACTGTTAATCGAGACAAGAGACTGTTAATAGAGAGTACAAATGTAGGTACTGTTAATCGAGACTAGTGACTGTTAAATGATACTAGTGACTGTTAATCGAAAGTAGTGACTGTTAATCATAATAAAATATATTTTTATTACCTACATAAATTGAATTTTTCAAATCTCCACCACATTTTTGTCCTGGTTCTCCTTTACAATCGTAGTCGCATTCTGCTTCTGGAATTTTTGGATATTTACTTTCAATCAGGACATTTCCACATAGACAATAGGAACCTGCCTTCAAATTATAAATTATTATTGGTAAACAGCTGGACATGTTGATTAATTAAAAAGTATAACTTTAACTTGAGGCAGAAATGAACGATATTTTATCGAGTTTTTTTTTTTTATGTGTAATTAAGGTAACCAGTGCATAATGTGGAACTTTAAATAATGAGGAGGTTCAACGTTGAATTGTTGTAGTGATTATTTTCTTAATGTGTTGAAGTCCCATTGGTGGTCTTCTGTTGTTTTTTTTCTCTTTGATCGGGTTTTTGTTACTTTGACATATTCCCCTTTTACATTCGCAATTTTACTTGATCATTTGCTATTCGACTTTTTGTAGAGGGTACAGTTATTTATGTATATTCAATTAACTGTTGCTTGACATTAAATTGATTTTTGTTAGCCTAGGTAAAAACGGTCTTTGTAAATATTGAAAGATACGAACTTGTATGCCACAAAATCGGTATCCACTGCAATGTTGCTTACAGAATGCAAGAGACATGTGGAAGCTGCTTGTCATGTTGTGTTTCAAGTGCCTGCTAGCATCATCCTTGTAACAACCTAGATAATCTGATCTCTCTACAATAAAAACAACTAAGTTGATGAAAGGGATAGAGGCAAAAGATTCTAAACGGACATTGAAACGCAAGAGTCGAAAAAAATACAACGTCATAGCTAAAAATAAGAGACCAACAGAAAAAAAAATACGAACCATACCAAAAATCGAAGGTGATATCTGCTGCTCCAGAAGTATATAAGGGTCGATCTATACCGATGTATAAAGTGTAAATTGTAAATCGTAAAACTAGCGTGTGTTTCAATGAAATCTATAAAATAATTTGTAGATATTTTTTAATATCTTTTGCGCGTTGATGTTTTTAAAAGTATCATGTGCTTTTTTCATATCAGAATAAGAACAATTGGATTATTGCTGAAATCGGTTATGAGTACATGTAATGTTCCTTATCTATTGTTGTGGCCTGTTGAGTCGAGTTAAGCAGTTCGCAGTATAAATGACTGTTAACGAAGTAAAAAGCAGTATACCCAGCGTACCTAGTGCATCTTAACATACACATTATTGGTCCCACATTGCAAAACACTTTGAGTATCTGAGATTCAAGGTACTTGCCACTATGAAAAACTCCACCAGATACTAAATACACCATTGTGATAATTAAGTGGATGACCATTGCTCTAATAATCAACATTGTCCTAGAACAATACAAGTATGTTTAACGTTGGAGTGTGTGTCCTTAACACCTATCTGAAAAAAATCAAAGTATCATATATCTGATGTGCAAACGTGTATATTGAAATTTACTGTATTGCATTCCGTTGACAAATGAAAAAAAAGAAGAAGAAAACAAGATTATAATACATCAATGTACGTGTGTTAGTATATGGATAAATAAATGAACATACTAGTACAGGAATGTATGGATGTTTATATTAAGGTATTTAGACTTTCATACGCAGCTTAGTAAATAGATCAACAGTGAATATGAATTCATTCATTAAAGTCATATGAAACGAGTTTCTTAAATAATTTGATTTTATCGAATTTTTTAAACAAATGCATGAATATATATTAAACTTAGTTCTGCATGCACGTTTTGTTTTACATTTAATAAACATCTATAACGTAGTATCGTCATATCATATTTCATTCAGTGATAGTTGAATGAAATTTATTAACTTTTCATCTTGAAAAAGTAAAAACTAGACTATCAAGATAAAACATTGTTCAACTTGAAATAAAATGAAGTTTCATATGACTTTAAACCATAATTAGTACTACATAATACGTTTACAAACTTATTATATCTACAACAGAATAATCAAGGGTGATTGCAACAAAATAACTGAAGAGAAAAAAAAATACAATTAAAAATCATTCGAACTAAATGCAACACAATTTTATAAATACTGATACATTGCAATCAAAATTTAAGTAATATCCGATACCAAATACTAGTTAATACATTGTATATACATAGTTTGTTACATTCTTCTAAAGGTGTAATCCAGCTTGGTAAAAACATATCTTTAATACGTGTTTTAAGCCTGTAATTCAGTGCGTGTCGTCTGTTTATGTGTTACATATTTGGTTTTGTTTATTGTTTGTACATAAAAAGGCCGTCATTTGAATTGGTTTTCATTGTCATTTCGGGGCCTTTTTAGCTGACTATGCGGTATAGGTTTTGCTTATTGTTTAAGGCCGTACGGTGAACTATAGTTGTTATACCACATCTTGCCTTTTGTAGTAAATGATTAGAATGAATGCTAACTCATACTATCGAACTGAAGTTGTTTGAGTCTTCCAAGAAACCGCTTTTGGGGACCGCATCGTACATTGAGGTCAAATTATCATTATATATTCAATTGTTAAACATATTAAACATTGAATTAAAAAGAATTTTAAAAAAGGGGAACAGGAAAGAGGAATTGTACCTACCATTTAATCAAATATAATTATATTTTACATTTACAATATCAAAAAAAATATGTGGAAGTAAACAATGAATGACCTCCTTTACATAACAATAATCAAGTATATTTGTTGCACTCAATAAACATGATAAATAAATCTACCCATAAAATCAAAACCGAAGGGTATATAAATTAAAATATTATATATATCTTTACCTTCACCAGTAGAAAAACAGTACACACACAATGTGTCATCCGTTCTTTATCGATATCGTGTTATAGACTCTAAAATATATAAAAGGTATACGGATATTCAATTTTGTTTCCTTATTTTATTAGTATCCAGTAAAACTGCGTAAAATAATTCGCTTTTGTTTATTAAACTGTTTAATTGACTTTTTCATAACTAAATCCGTTCATATACTATTTTATTTAAACATTATTTGAAAAAATATAGAATAATGGTTCATCCATGTGTTGAAGTTTAACAGTTTGTGACTTATATTTTAGTCCCTTGTGCATTAAATTTGATCAATTCGTATGGATGACCAATATATGAACGGATGTAGTTATGAAAACATGCAGAAGTTAAAGAGAGTCAAGGGATGGACTTTTTAATTAATTATTCTAACTATCTTTAAGTATCGCAAATCGCTCGTAAACCGCACGTAGCAAAACGTTACGTTAGAATCCGTAAATGCTTATGACGATGGTTTTAACGATTTTACAGCGTGAGTCTACGATTTATTTAAAGATTATTTTTAAAAGTAAAATAACAAGTGCTTGCTCGTTCTGAATGGTTTCAGTCTTGGCGTGTCACGACTGCTTTGTGGATTGTTTTGAGCGATAACCAGCACGTTGCGTGTAGTTACTAGTTCTTACTTTTATCGTTTATATTCTTATGTATTGTTTACAATTGGGAAAGAAAAGATATAAAGTTTTCGAATTCGTGAAGACTCGTTCTAACACGTTACTATTAGTTACATCACGTAAACGGGTTGAAACTAACACGTTAAAACTTCGATGATTAAAAACAACTCATCATAGATACCAGGAATTGACATTTATCATTGGCGCCAGACGCGCATTTCGTCTAAAAAAACAAACACACATCAGTGACGCTCGAATCAAAAAGTTAAAAAAAAATCAATAAACTGCTGGTAAAAATGTTCGCCCTTTGTTCGTATTTACAGTGGAACAACTCGTAATGGATCTTATCAAATCGGCAGTAGCTCGTAAATATAGAATAAAAGACTTTTTGTTTTTGATACTGACCTTATCACAGTAAAATATCAGGTGAGCCTGATATTTCATGTGATAAAGTCAGTATCAAAAACAAAAAGTCTTTTATTCTGTTTATCGATAATTTAAAAAAAAATAAAAATCACTACTGTAACAATAATAGAGAAAATAACAAACGAACTTCTTTTTCGCGTCGAATCACGGCGAATCACACTTGACGTCAAATGCTGTATAACGTCATTTGAAATTTTGTCACAGTGCAGTAAACATGGCGTTCTCTTACACAAAATGAAAAGGAATTATTGCATGCGTTTCATTAATATTCCGCTTTGGACATGACACTAACAATGGCAAATATAATGGTAGCATACCGGTAAGTCAAATTTCTTTATTTTTCACAAAGCATCAGCATAGTGATAGTCAGAAATAAGAATGATACGATATGAATCTGACAGCAGATTTTTCATCGATCATCATTTACAGTTCAACGACACGTTATAATTTATATTTTACTTAGTTTAATGGATAAAATTACATTTATTTTGTCATTATTCGCTCAGTGTTCATCCAATGAAAACGATCACATTGATTTCAAATAATTTTAAGAAAGCACTGTGAGGTGAGAAGACATTTATACAGGAGACAATGTAAGCTGACTGTAAATTATCTGAACAAGCTCATTTCCTGTCGACTTCATAATCATTTCAAACATTTTAATAGACGTCACTAAACTTTTAGCTTATAATTCTTGCTTTTTCAAAGTCATGTTCATTTATTTTCAACACGGACCAGAAAAATAAAACCTGCGGTTACCTTTAATTTCAGAAGCAAATTTAGAGGTAGGCGACCCGGGTCACAGTTATCCCTTATAAAGGCTACAATTCTGGTCAAAGCAGACTTTTATAGTTTGGTGTCCCCGGTTACCCCCCTTTTTAGAATTTATCCTAGATCCGCATATGAATATCACGGTTCACTTTTTTGTTCTTTGTTCTATGAATATCTGTCATATTGACAATGACACCACATCTTTTAAAATTGTATATGATGGTCCCACAAAAATGTCGAAAATACGTAAATTTCATTTTTTTCTAGCTTCTCTCATGCGATAGCGGTACCTTTTTAGTAACTATTTATGCGTTGCGTTTAAATTTGAATTGTAACACTTTATAGTGACTGAACAGGTAAAACAAATACTTCTCAAGAAACAGAAAAAGAAAACTACTTGGAGTTGATGCAGTCCGTTAGAAAAAATCCGAGTAAGTGAAAGGAGCATTAACAAAATAACAGTAATAAGAAGCTAGTCATTATAATGATTTCATTTTAGTCTTCTTTATTTCTATACCATTAAAAAAGGATTAGTTCAAAACAGTTACTATATAAAAGAAGATTATGTATGAATTTTTGAAACACTAAGGCTTTTCTACCTCAAGAATTGATTACCTTAGCTATATTTGACTAAACTTTTAGGAATTTTGGTCCTCAATGCTCTTCAACTTCGTACTTTCTTTTTACCTTTTTCATTTTTTGGATTCAAGCAAGAGACCAAATGACATAGTAACTGATAACTTTTGGTCACCGTTCGGCCTTCAACGATGAAAAACCAATACTGCAAAATCAGCTATAAAAGGCCACGACATGTCTTATGTAAAATATTTCAAACGAAAAAATGAACAACATAGTTAATGTAAAATATTTAATAAAGGAAAAACACATAAGAAACACAAAAACAAAGACAATGATTTATGGCCAGAAGACAAACAGAAATGGTTAGACAATCAGTATTCATAATAAATTCTACTTTATACATGTATAAAACAAATCAGCCATTATTACCCATTGTAATACCGATTGTCGGTTGAAATAAAAGTCCTCTAAACTCAACAAATACATTATTGATCAAAAAGTCCAGCAATCTGATTATATCATCTTCAGTATATGTTCTGATAGATTTAGTGTGGTTCATCACATGATAAGAATTATCATAGCGCAAAACAAGAAATTTTTATCTACGATTCACATTTTTATAGAAAATGAAAACTGTTATTCCTTGGTTTTTGATTGTTGCTGTGCTACATATTTGAGTTTAGTTCATTATCCTGTACATAAGTTAGGCTTTTAGTTTTCTCGGTTGGATTGTTGGTCATTTTGTCTTTATTGGAGAGTTATCGCATTGGCAACCATACCAAATATTCTTATTGCATGTGATATACTGACGAATATTTGCTTGAATAAAGTCATTTGCCATTTCAGAATCAAAAGGATTGTGGCTAATGTAACTTTTCGTACCACAAAATCAAAATTCAGTCAATTCATTGGTTGAATTTCCAATCTTTCGAAGGCTTATGACCAATCACGACGTGAATTACACTTTTGACAAAATACTTAGAATGCATTAGATTCTGAAAAAGCGTAAAATGACACGTTTATTCGGCCAAATCTATTTAACATAGTTATCGACACAGTGAGTTATACAAATTTGACTCGTACTCGTACTGAATGATGTGAAGTCATTTCTATTTAAAATCGAGAATATGTTTGACGGTGGACGAATTGAAGCCTATCAGTTGGCTGAATCCGAAAATATAAAAAGTGCTTTGCCATGCAAAATTAAATGTACACGTTTTTCCAACACGAGGCACGAAAACCAACGTCCGCAGGGGTGATGTCCTGGTGTTTAAAAGTAAACGAAATCTTTTGATAATTCTATGAAACCAAATTAAACGGCCTTATATGAAAATAGAATGAGAACTAGAGTATGCCATTTTTTTAGCTAACAATATGTTTATGCTGCGGGTTTTAGGGTGTGGTTTTTTTTTGGGGGGGGGGAGGGGGAGGAATGTCAAAAAAAATATATAAGATTGAACCTGATTTTATAGCTAGCTAAATCTCTCACTTGATTGATAGTCGCATTAAATTCAATTAGAATTCCAAACAGACTAATAGGTAAAAATGTTTAAAAAAATCGGGGTACAGCAGTCAACATTGTGTTATTATCTTAATCACTATAATAAACAAACAAATATGTAACAAAGCAGCACTAAAAGGCATATAAACAACGCACATTAGCAAAATTGAAAGACAAGAATACAAATACACAATTACGGGATGTATAAGTACAGAGCCATGTCATATGTAACAAAAAAAACCACAAAAAGGCATATAGACAAAGCAGATAATCCAAAATAAAGACAAGAATACAAAAATTTAGAGCACTGTCAAAATCAAATTAAGTGCAAACAGAGATAAATATATCCATGTTTATTCTTTCTTAGGGAGACCCTTCGATATAAGTGTTGGTGACGCTCGATTTTAACGCGATATCTTACTAGTGCTTTTCATAATAATATTACTATCAGAACTTGCATAATGTCTATTAATAATATGATTACTAAGTGTACACATATATTAATCATTTAATTCTGGTTGGTTGCTCTATGTATGTCTTATTACAGGGCTTATTATATGTTGATTTAGGAAAACTATGATCAACGAATTGTATTGATTCAGTATATCAATCTAAATAAATATAATTACTCAATATTTTAGACTGACAACCATGAAAATTGACTTTATAAAACTTGATTATTGATGTGTAAATATGATATAAAAGCAACGAAGGAAAGTAAAAGAATATATATCCTTAAACAAACAATAGATTTGTCTGTTAAAAGATATAAATATTTTGATACGACCTTTTTTAAATGAATTAGAGAACCGTATCGTTATTGTAAATAAATACATTATGAAGTTCAGATGAGACGTCAATTTAACCTAATGACACAAATAACACTAGATGTTTTGGTCGACATGATTGTGTAAATAAACTCATTATAGATTCCAGGACTAAATTTTGTATATACGACAGACGCGCGTTTCGTCTACAAAAGACTCATCAGTGACGCTCGAATCCAAAAATGTCAAAAAGGCCAAAATGAAGTACAAAGTTGAAGAGCATTCAGGACCAAAATTCCTAAAGGTATTGCCAAATACAGCTAGGGTAATCTATACCTGAGGTAGAAAAGCCTTAGTATTTCAAAAACTCAAACTTTTGTAAACAGTAAATGTATATATTATATAACCATATCAATGATAATTCATGTCAGCACAAGTGCTGACTACTGGGATGGTGATACCTTCGGGAAATAAATCTCCACCAGCAGTGGCATCGACCCAGTGGTTGTAAATAAACTCATCATAGATACCAGGATTAAATTTTGTATATACGACAGACGCGCGTTTCGTCTACAAAAGACTCATCAGTGACGCTCGAATCCAAAAATGTCAAAAAGGCCAAAATGAAGTACAAAGTTGAAGAGCATTCAGGACCAAAATTCCTAAAGGTATTGCCAAATACAGCTAAGGTAATCTATACCTGAGGTAGAAAAGCCTTAGTATTTCAAAAACTCAAAATTTTATAAACAGTAAATGTATATATTATATAACCATATCAATGATAATTCATGTCAGCACAAGTGCTGACTACTGGGATGGTGATACCTTCGGGAAATAAATCTCCACCAGCAGTGGCATCGACCCAGTGGTTGTAAAGAAACTCATCATAGATACCAGGATTAAATTTTGTATATACGACAGACGCGCGTTTCGTCTACAAAAGACTCATCAGTGACGCTCGAATCCAAAAATGTCAAAAAGGCCAAAATGAAGTACAAAGTTGAAGAGCATTCAGGACCAAAATTCCTAAAGGTATTGCCAAATACAGCTAAGGTAATCTATACCTGAAGTAGAAAAACCTTAGTATTTCAAAAACTCAAAATTTTGTAAACAGTAAATGTATATATATAACCATATCAATGATAATTCATGTCAGCACAAGTGTTGACTACTGGGATGGTGATACCTTCGGGAAATAAATCTTCACCAGCAGTGGCATCGACCCAATGGTTGTAAATAAACTCATCATAGATACCAGGATTAAATTTTGTATATACGCCAGACGCGCGAATCGTCTACAAAAGACTCATCAGTGACGCTCTAATTAAAAAAATGTTAAAAAGGCCCTTGTTTGTCATTATTTTATTTACATCAGATTACAATTCGTTTTATGTCATTTACATGTACGCTATCGATAGCATTTATACATTGCTGCGCATAAATGAAAATGAATTACTTTAAATTATAAAGAAAAGTGAGACCTGTTAAAAATCTGATTTTTGAATGAATAAATATCTTTTGTAATAAAGAATTATAGTATACCTGTCTATCGTTTATAAAGCTTTAGATCCTATGCTACTGATCAAATGATTACCCTTTTAGAAGATAATAACAACGGTCCTTCAATGAATACATTGTGAAATGTTTTTGAAATTTTTATTGAAAAAAGTCAATGAAAATCTTAACTGATCATGATTTTGATATTTAAGAATTGAATGCTTCTTTTTGTAAATTTATTGGGGTGTAAACGCGTTGACCGAAGTACATTTTGTATGAAGCGCGGAAGCGCTTCATTCTAAAAATGTACGCACGGTCAACGCTTTTACAACCCTATAAAGTTACAAAAAGAAGCATTCAATACTTATAATTACATTTTTTAGCTATGATCATGAAAACACGAATTTTATATATTTTATTATTTAATTCACCTGTGCACTTTATTGTTGGAGCAGGTGTTATCATGAGTGAAAAGTTGTATTGTGCAATGCAACTGCTTACGGAATAACACGTGATGTGCAGTTAGCCAATCAGAATAAAAATATTGTAATGAAACATACATCTAATGTAATTATTTGACAATGTTTGATTAGGAACTTTTCGTTTTCAATATTGATCGGAGCCCGGTATATTTGTGGTGTTACTTTTTTGTACTAGGACAAGACGATATTTCTATTTAAGTCTCACCTTTTACATGAAATTGACTTTTCATTTATATGTAGCAACTTTTCATGTTTTATTCGACTTTTTTTCAGTTTTAATACTTGATTATAAAGCTTAATATGTTCGTCGAAGCCTTTCTGAAATAAAATCTTTAAAACTTACAGTATCTGATATGTGACGAGAGTTTACAGGACCCCAGACGTTTGCCAGGTACATAAACAAGTTGTCGGAATAAAGAAGTTTCTAGATCTCAACCCTGCTCCACTTACACGACGGGTGTCACATCTGGAACAAGATCTGCTTACCCTTCCGTAACACGTGAGATCACCCCCAATTTTTGGTGGGGTTCATTTTGCTTAGTTTTAAGTTTATAATGCTATGTCTTGTGTACTATTATTTGTCTGTTTGTCTTTGTTTTTATAGTCATGGTGTTGTCAGTTTATTGTCTATCTATGTGTTTGATTGTCCCTCTGGTATATGTTGCCCCTATAAAGCTGTCTTATTGAATTCGAACTAACAATAATAGTTTAAACAAAAATCAACTGATGATATTATCATAAAAAAAAAATTTATTTTTCTAATACATTTTATATAGATAAAAAAAAAGTGTCAAGACAAATGTGCAGGTTATTCATGTAAACTTTGTGCGATATCATTATAAAACAGGTAAACGACATTACTTTAACTTAAAAAAAGATTAGATTTTTATACACAATCATAAGGTTATTTATATGTAAATGAAGTTATTATATTACTGGTCTTTCATGAAGATATAAATTCAATAAGAATAAGAATAAGAAAAAGAATTTTATAAGTCTAAAATCCAAACAATAGGATTGTTACTAAAATACACAACAAAAACAAACAAACAGACAGGCATATTAATTACAAAACGATAATTATAAATTCAATAAGAAATGAATTAAATCAAAGTTGAAATTCAATGGCGAATACGTGGAGTTTTTAGTACTTCAATGTTTAAATTTGACTTGTGTTTTGATCGAGAAGGCACCGTGTTGGTTTTGATTGTTTCATTTGTTATATTTCGATTAATAGATAAAAAAAAATACTGTTATCGATATTTTATGAAATTTTCTTTTGATCTAACAGACTGATAATTTCCTTTCTCTGCACAATATCGTTAGAAACCAAGGGCGCAAATGCACGTTGTCCATGAAATTAAGTACATCGTCCTAGGTAAAATAGCAATCAACAGATTATTATTGGTCATCTCAACTCGGTAGTTTTCTCACTTTCGTCGTACCGACACCAGCGAGAAAATCAATATCGTTGAGATGATCAACGATAATCTATAAATATTTAAAACCTTTGTAAACATAGTAAGGACAATAATAGACTGTTGTAAAATTAAGAGGTTTAGCGCTTATAAAACCAGGGTAAATCTAGTATTTTCTACATTTGAAAATGCCTATAACAAGTCAGGATTATGTCAGTCGTTTTCCATTCGTTTGATGTGTTTTGTCATTTGATTTTGCCATGTGATTAGGAACTTTCCGATTGAATTTTTCGGAGTTCAGACTTTTTGTGATTTTTACTTGTTGCACATATTTAACTAAATCACGTGAATTTGCCAACTTCAAGAAATGCTTGATAAAGAGAACAGTATTATACCCTGTTCAAAACTCAGAAATCAATTGAGAAAAGCAAATCCGGGTAACAAATTAAAACTGAGGGAAACGCATCAAATATAAGAGGAGAACAACGACACAACAGAAACACATCCTTAAAATGTAACACACACTGAAACAAACTATAATATAACGACAGCAATTTTTCTGACTTAGTACAGGCCATTTTAAGAAAAAAAGTGGTGGGTTAAACCTGGTTTTGTGGCATGCCAACTCTCCCGCTTTTACGGCAATGTTAAATATAACATTAAAATGACAACATTACATGACAGAACTACAATACGAATAAAAAGGAGAACATATAGGACAGGGATACACACGAATGATAACTAACAAAAGGTACCTGGTCTAAAATTTAATACACCAGACGAGCGTTTCGTCCACACAAGACTACCCAGTGACGCTCAGATGAATAAAGTCCGAAAGCCAAAACAAGTACAAAGTCGAAGAGCACCGAGGACCAAAAGTTCCAAAAAGTTCTGTCCAATACGGCCATGTTTTCTGCCTGGAACAAGAACATCCTTATTATTTAGATCAATTCACACCCCTGCAAACAGTAAATTTTATAAAATAACTATTCAATAGATTTGAATGATAAAACCAAAGTAGTGACTACAGAATTAAAACGGATACATGACATAAAACAACTTACACGAGCACATCAAAATACACAACCGAGTTATCCGTAGACATCAACGAACAAAGAAAGTGACGTTATATTTGATTTTCTAAAAACATTTCCCAAAATAAGATAAATTATGATAGAATTCGAGATTTCATTTGTAATGCTGATATAACATTTATTAATAACAATGAAAATCACAATACTAATTAATATCAAATTGTGATAGTGATTAGAAAACTTATTGGATAATCTAGTAATGTCAGTGTTTCTCCTGGATCAAACTGTAAACCAAATATATCGTATAAATTTCGTTGACCCAAACTAAAACCTAATAAATGAACTAGGTAATTACCATAACACACGAATACAACAGAAAAATAAAAAAAACCAACTACTAACGTTAAGACATTTGACAAAGTCTAATGAGAATAACAAATATTACATCAAAACTGAATACATGAATTTGGGATAGAAAAGTACCGTGACACGTCTTTTAGCAATGCGAATTCACACTCAGAAAAACTTATGAAGCTGTCCCCTAATGACAACAAAAGCATCGCCAAAATCAAATCATGTGCATACATGTACAAATTTATGTATATCAAAATGTTTGTGCTTATATTAGTCATTAAATGATAGTTGTTGCTACGATTCAGACTTTCGGATTAAAGGCCAATATAACGTCATATTCTTTAATGCGTTTTGTTAAGTATATTTTAGAAACTCGTAATAAAAGAATCCAAGTTCGACAAGGTCCAACTGTAGTGAGTCCTTTTCTATTTAAATTAGAAAGTAAACTGGAAAATTTCACATTATTTTTAGAGTTTTTAATTTCCAAATACTAATTATAAAAATGACGAGACACCGTTTATGCTTTATATAGTTAAGGAATCATTTGATAGTATTCACTATACCGACCTGTCGTCGTTCAATGTGTGTGCTTTCAAGGTAAGAAAATATTAGGCAATGTTTAAAACGTCGAATTCAGACTCACAAAAGTTCTTGTAAAACATAATGAAATGGACTAAATATAATACTAAATTTTGTAATAACTTCAAATCAATGTAACGTTTGTTTTTACATATGACGATTGAAAATCTGGAATCGGACTTGTCGTGTTGTTCAACCTGTATAATTCAACAATTTTATTTGAAAGTGTCTTTCAACTATTAAACATCGGTAAAATACAATTGACTTTGTTTCTGATCTTAATGTGGTGCCTCCTTCGCTGAACTAATGTATAGTATGTCTTAAAGACCAGCTTTGGTTGTCTCTCTTGCTGTAAATACTATTGATAATTCGTAGCATTACTACAAATGAGTATGTTTTTCAGAAAGACAGATTTATAAAAAAAATGTAATGCTTGCTTTCTCAAAAAGCTATCTACAGACGTTATATTAAAAATTGTATATATTTATACATGTTATAGCCAACAATTTTTTTTAATGATTTGAAAATATTAAATAGAGCGCAATGTGTGGTCATTGAATGGTACTGATTTAAGTCGGTAAACGCACCACCCAAACTTTTGCCAAAATCTTTCAATCATAATTAAATTTCATGGAATCGATGACATCATTACATGGACAATATATCATTGCCTTTGACAAAAATGTTAACATCATACATTCTATCGAAAACAAATAATCTGTCAGCAAACATTATATTTCAATCTACCTGCCATTTTTCAAAGCCATATCTACTTATAAATATATATATTATACCCTTCAATGAGTTTGTATCACATGTAAATAACTTACTAGTAGTTTTTAAATAGTGGCTAATCATTGTTGTCAAGATAAATAATGACAATAGAAGTATTCCACTGTTCAATGGTCATAAATCGCTTATAGTAACCGATAACAAGTAATAATATAATCAGATTGATATAATTACGGATGTTCGCTTGTCATGTTTCGGGATTTTTGTCACATTTTCGGAATCCTCCGGTTTTATCCATGTGCATGCCTTACATTAAACTCGTCAATGATAAAGCTATGAAAAATCAATAGAAAACATTTTCCCACCAAAATTTCAATGGCTAATATCTCGAAAACAAGCACATTGACCTATATATCTGTTTTGCTTTATTTTGGTTCCTTTATTAATCCCCTATCAATATATACTAGTGTTATGAAAAGCTTGTTATTTTGAAACTGAGTAGCAAACCACCCTAAGCAAAAAAAAGTATATGCTATCGATCAATTAACGTCCAATATCAAAATATTAACATGCTTCTAATTGAAACATTATGTACTGTATTAGATTTTTGAATTCAAACTAAAAATTAATTAACTGCAGGATTGATAAGTTAACACGAAAAAAATACCGAACATGAAGGTAAAGTCAAAAAATGAAATAGTGCCAATTCTTTCTTGGGTGTTGTAAGAAAAATATATTTCCTCCCTTGTGAAATATCTGTTCTCAGCAAATGATTGGTTTAATTTTAATTATGACGTTGGTTGTTTTTCTTGAATTCTTCAAAAAATCTATTCTGACGTACTGAAAAAAGGCGATCATGCTTGATGACATCACGTATAAAGAACACGATCTTCTGCAACTCTCTAAAAAATGACGGATAAAAATCTTTAGAGAAACAAATTCCACCACTATGACTCGTGTATCACGATATTTCTTCACTCTCATCATTATATGTGCAATATTATAAAAGCTCGGCAAGCCTCGCGCTTTTAATATTAAACCAAACTGTCTCGAGTCCAGAAAACACGTAACACACTTGAGGCAGTGATGAAATCTATGTCTCATCAATAAAAACACATTACTTTTGGTTTTTTTTTCTTCTAAACAAATTATTACACTAACCTATTTTGCATACTCGTTAAGTCAAAACCAGCAAAAAATGTTTCATTTATAATGGTAGGCTGTGTAACAGTTTATATCTTTTTAGCGACTTTCAATTTAGTTGGACAAAGTTTTTAATTAGTTATCAAAGGTACCAGGATTATTAAACGATAGGCGAAAGTAACCAAAAAGTCCTTCCAACTCATAAGTCGAACCCTAGCCCATTACAAAAACATATATGGCGTTTGAATTGGCTATTGATTGTTTTGTATTAACCCAGGTTATTTTAATTAATGGTTGGTTTGCACGAACTTTTGGAAAATTAAACATTTAAAGTCGAAATTATACTGACAAATTTGAATGTTTTGGCAGATAAAGACAAACAGCGTATTACAAAACATACCATAGAAAACCAAACACTGAACAACAGAAACTTCACAAAAGACCGGAGTGTCCACATGTGCTTTGAAAGATTAAGCAGATCAAGCTTATTAAAATGATTTTCTAACACAATAATTGTGAATAAAAATAAATGTGATTGTAACATAAGATAGGGCATTAAAGGTACAGATGATGTCGTCAGAACTTTTATTCTCAAAAACAAGAACGCATACCTTTTTAAATTATCACCGAAAATAGTTGAGTGGTAATGTTTGTTGAAAACGATGATAGTTCAGTCACTCTAGAATTAAATTGCATTTTAAATGTAGTGTTAAAAGCCTGGAAAAGGTACTAACAATAACTACAGTGATTTCACAAAATCCCGAAGTAACCATTTCAGAGATTTTACACAATCCTTTAAACTAAAAGAGTTGTGTTACATGAGCTATAAATGGCGAAAATGATGAGCTTTTTACAAATGGAAACCCATTTAATAAATCACGTGCGTTCAACGCGTTTTTTCTGAATCTACATGTACCTAAACATTTGTTAGTCAGGAATTTATTAAAGGAAACACGAACATTTGTGAAATGTTAGTACATGTAGCTAACTATATGGTTAAAGGAAACCTTTATATATATTAGCTTTGAACAGATTAGAAGAAGCTAGTATTTGTAGTAGTTCGGGGAAACGTCTGTGGCAAGTTATTAACCTGATTGGGTTTTTTATAAAGGTAACTCGTTTTATATGTTTGCAGGTTTACAAGGTTAAAGACAATAACAGGACATGATGTCGAAATACGTTTGTGTTGAGTGTATGTATAGTCGTTTAATGTTTGAAATAGAATTGAGATTCAAATATTGACCGGTTAGGTATAATATGTAAATTTTCATATTGCGTTTGAATAAGTTATCGTTTCTTTTGTATTAACACAAGTATATCTAATTTTCAATGATTCTTTGGAGTTGTGAAGATTGAGACAATTTTGCAACTTCAAATGTTTTTGTGAGAATTAATACTTAAGTCTATAGTTTGATATCTATGGGTATATTTAAAATATTGATATAAAAAACTAAAACCAACAAATCATTACTTGATGTTAAAGAGAGGCGAAAGATAACAGAGGTCATGCATACTCATAGATCGAAAATAAACTGACAGCACTATGCCTAAATAAGAAAAAGACACTCACATAATAGCACACAAGACACACCATAGAAAACTTAAAACTAAGCAAAACGAACCCCACCAAAATTGGGGTAGTCTCATGTACTCCGGAAGGGTAAGCAGATCCTGCTCCACATGTGGCATCCCTCGTGTTGCTCGTGTTGTTGAATGTGAAGTACTAGTTTGTAAAAAATGTGTATTTTTTTTTAAACAATATGTGACAAGAAAACTAAGGATACACAGTTTATTGCCCCAATGTGTTTATATTTGACACTTGTTTTCTCTTTGACGTTGCCCAAGGACAAAATGTTTTAAAAATTATGCAAACCTTATACGAACGTTAATTTGTAATTATGAGATAAATAAATTAAAAAAAGAACCTACAGTACAGACATATCTGGACAAGTAGTAGAAGTATAAAATCCACCATTTTCTACATTTGAAAATGCCTGTACCAAGTCAGGAATACGACAGTTGTTGTCCATTCGTTTTTTATGTGTTTTGACATTTGTTATGTGATTAGGGACTTTGGATTTATTTTCCTCGGAGTTCAGTATTTTTGTGATTTTACTTTTTATCGATAGATATGATACTATCATCACTATTTTGCTTATGATACTCACTGCTTAACCTAGCTGCTCGTATATCGACCATTGACAAGAATGTTTTGCCATTATATTATCATTTTCATAAACTCGGATTTACATTGATAATACTTGTATAAATGTAAAAATAAAATTCTACTGTAAAACACAAACTAATATTCGTTCTCTTTTTTTTCTGTTGTAGTGTATATCATAATGATATCCTTAAGTGGGGTTTATGGATTTTATAGACTAGGGCAATGTCCACAATTTGAAAACTGTGTGAGTTTGGCGATCAAAAAGGGAACTCTGTTCAACACGTTGGTGCAAGAATTAGAGCCAGGTGATAACTTGGGAATACTTGACGCTGGAATGGAACTGATATGCAGGTATTCTTCTATCAATTTATATGCAATGTAAACTAACCATATTTTCGTTCCAGCAAATATTTAACTCGTTCTATCCATTGACCCCTCAACACAAAACAAAACACACAACAAATAAATTTAACATAATAAGAATTGGTTTATTCATTTATGGAATTACTGCTAATTCTGAAGTCTTTTCTGTGTTGTTGTAAAAACAATATGATATAATTTATCTCAAAAGTGATACAAAGTTTTCAAACATATTATTTTCTGCGTAAGATAAGACCGATGTCTCTTAAAAATATAATTATAAATATATAACAGTGCACTAGACATGTCGTTTTAGTTTTATAGTTTGTATGACATAAACGAAAACACAGCAACAAACAACGACTGAAATACGATTGAAAATATATTTTATTAGTAAGTTTGAAATAACTGATTATTTTGTAGATAATAAATATAGGAAGATGTTGTATGAGTGCCAATGAGACAAATCTCCATCCAATTAACAGTTTGTAAAAGTAAACCATTATAGAGCAAGCTACGGTCTTATAATCGGAGCCTTGGCTCAAACCGAACAGCAAGCTATAAAGGGCCCCAAAATATTATTAGTGTAAAACCATTTGAACGGGAAAACCAATATCTATCAAAAACAAGAAACGAAAAACACTTATGAACCACAGAAACAAACGACATCTATTGAACATCAGATTCCTGACTTAGGACAGGTGCAAACAATTGCAGCGGGATTAAACGTTTAAATGGTAACTTACCTTCTCCCTTATCTAAAACAATAGTGTATAATCACAACATAAAACGACTGTAATTGTTTTAGCAATAGACCTGCAGTAGTACGTTGCTTAGTGGACATGACTTATCAGGATTGTTTTCAAATGAAACGCTTTATGCATGCATATGACAGAACTGATTTCCAACAAATAAGTGACGGTGTTTGCTCAGAGGCGGATCCAGGGGGTGGTCACCCGGTGCCGGTGACCACCCCTTGGTTTGCAAAAATGGTGCATCATGTACCAAAAAATGGTGCACCTTGAACATTTTGAAAAATAAATTCTTCGATCAAATCAATTTGTCTGTCGTAATCACCAGTCATAAAGTTGCCATTACTTACCTTAAGGCTAAATACATGTACCTTGACAGGTATGTTTATACAATGAACATGTAATCAACAATCGCTAATTACTTGGTCGATTTCTTTGATGTAAAGGTGAAAAAATGAAGAGACAGTCCTCAATCTTAGATGTTTTAGCAGGTAATTTATACTTTTTTTACATTACGTTTATCTAAATTTTTAAAGTTTGTAAAATAACTTTTCTCGACCAATAATATTTTTTTACTGTGATGCCAAAATTCAAAAATAATTTTAAAGTTTTAAAGTCACATAAATATTCTATATTGGATGAATACCCCCTGTTCCATCATCTGTTTGTCTAAAAGTTTCGTTCATTCCAATTTTTTAGTAACTTATACCCTCTTTCCTTCAGGAAACGCCACAAATCAGCCCCCTCTGAAGTACCAACGACTTGTAATGGACCTAGCATTGATACGAATAAAAGTGATCAGATTAAAGAAACAACCCCTGACTTACATATAAGTACAAACGACATTGGTTTTGTAAAACAATCAACACGTAAATTAACAAACGAAGAGAAATTTAATTTGATAAGAAATCATTTCCAATCTGGAATAAACTAACTTTCCTATAAAAAAAATATGCAGGAAAGAACAGACTGTTTCAGCTGAATTGGCTATATCGCTATGATGGGCTAGTGTACTCACCTTCACAACATTATCATGCAAACCACTAACAGATATGGCACATGCAAGTACAAGACTTAACGATCATTTCGGCCGTGATGAGAAATCATGTAAAAAAAGTCATACTGAAGCTAGAGCAAAAGCTCAACTTTTTTTTCAAAAATTATTAAAGGGGCAAAATTGAAGAAAAAAAAGGAAAATAACATAATTAGGAAGGGACATGTAGCAAGTCTAAGCAAAGAACTACTGATATTCAAACATTTATTGATAAAGCAATGAATGAACGTATAAAAGCAAACAGAACTGTTTTGAAATCTATATGCAAGTGTGTTTTGCTTTGTGGCAAACAGAATCTTCCTATAAGGGGCCATAGGGATGATGCAAAACATATTTCGGACAGAAGTTTCAATTCCGGGAATTTTCAAGCACTGATTGATTTCCGTGTATGTGAGCGTTCGAATAGTAAGCTCGGGTTACTGAAAACATTTTTACGTGCAACAATGGACCAGGACCGACTAAATGGACTTGCACTGATGCACGTGCATTACAATTTAGAGTTAGAACTTGATGTTATAGTTGACATGTTTGCACGCAGGCATCCAAGAAAAATGAAATTGGAATCAATTTTATAAATAATGTGTAACTTTTGTCTTCTATATTTGTAACTATTTTAATGATACCAATAAAAAAATGAATTTTGATTTAAGATTTCAAAAGGTGACCACCCCCTAATAAATTCCTGGATCCGCCCCTGTTGCTACTACACAGATGGTTAGTATTTGGTGGAAACTATCAACTTCCGAAGCAAGGTTGTCGGCTCTCCGGACATTCCCGGAGTCCTGCGTTTTTGATTGCCGAGTTTATGAGCTTAAATCTTTGCTTGGAAGTTGGCAGACTATATGATCTAAATATTGCAATAATCTTGAATTTGTCGGAAATTCTCCCTCTTTTTGGATATTTTTTCCCTGTTGCTTTTCGGTACTATTTTATTAGAAAACTAACTTAGAGCGGGCAGTCAGACTGTTACTTGAAACACCACTTTCAAAAATGCCAGAAGCAAGATTAAAACCCTGTTCAAAAATCTTTTCTTTGAATTAAGGAAAAATCCCGATACTGATTATGCTTCGGAATTCTTAATTATTAGTTTTGATTAAGCTTTAATTACATAAAAGCTACACTTATTATATATGTTTCGGATGTATTTAGAAACGGTGAATAATCATTACCAAGTGGTGTTTTATTTAGTTAGAGACCAATCCGTCAAAATTTGTATTCAATTTAATGTTAAAACAAATAATCAGTAGTAACAAACATTTTTTTGTATTTATTTATTTTTATTATTTTTTCATGCAGCCGCTATCACTTTGTCTTGATTTATGATTTTTGAATCACAGTTTGGTATCTGTAGGCTTTTTTAAATGTGCAATGATGCAACAAGACACATGCTATGCATGTTTTGCGTATAGACTGGAATGCAATACAGCATTTAGAAAATTTTCTTTATCTAATATCTGTAAGTTGGGATCCAATGGATCTAAAAGTAACAAATTACATTATTTCTTTATGCACATTTTTTATTTCAGAAATGTCAGACCTCTTACGGATCGTCACAAAAGTTAACAATCGCCAATGGTTTTTTGGCAGCATTGAATATATGTTCATGGGCATTACAGAATCAAAAACTGGTCAAACATACTTGGAATATTTTCGATGCAGGTGCGTTTGATTTTGATATTATGTAATCATAAAATTGAGAATGGAAACGGGGAATATATCAAAGTAACAACAAATCGACCAAAGAGCAAAAAAAAGCAGAAGGCCATCAATCAGGGGTCTTCAACGTAGCGAGAAAATTCCGCACTGGGAGGTGGTGCCTGGCTGGCTCCAAAGTAAATTGTGTACTTGTTCTGTTAAAATGGACGTCACACAAAATAATAATAACCTCTAAACTTATAAAATAATTTATATGGAAATTAAATAGCATAAACATTTTGTTCCCATCCGACATTAATGGGACCACTTCATGAATAATGATTTGTAAAAATTTTGTTTTCCAGAATAATTTTGATATTTGCTATCTACCTTTAACATTTATTGAATTTTTCAAAAATATTATTTACATAATGAAAACTGTCTTGCTAGAACTCTATTGCTAAGGCAAGTAAGAAAATTAACTTTTGATACCAAAGCTCACCTTTTGTTTGTCAAAATAATGGAGGTAGTGATTAACCCCTGTAAAAACAGGTGGATTTGTCAATTATATACGAACAGACAATATAACTATGCTGAATTGATTTTTCATTATTTGCTCAGGTTTTTGGTTATTAGGGCAGTTGTCTATTTTTTTTTTTTTAGAAAAACAATGTCACAGTAAAGAACGCTTGTAAATTCTATTAAACTTTACACTTTTTACACTGCTCCTAGTTTTCTGAATTCTTAATGAGATAAACCAATTGGGATTATGAAAAATATCATAAAAAATAGCTTTTCCGTGAGGATTAAAGGTTTAATAAGAAAATATGACAATATACAATGTTATAAGTAACAAAGTCAAATCACGATTACATTTCAATGTAGGTGTAATTGTAATGTAATCAATTACATTAAATTGACAAAGTAATTATAATTCAATCAATTACAGTTGAAAGTAATTGACGCCATCCCTGAATCTAACCATATAACAGCATTCATGATTGAAAGTAGAATATGTGATATGATTGATAATGAGACAACTCTCCAATAGAGACAACAGGACGTTACAGTTAGGAACTATAGGTTGAAGTATCAAACAAACTGATTTATTTTCAAAACATTTATTCAGTATTGATATACATGTACATGGTCCGTGTGTGTTTTTTCTTCTTTCTTTTTTATGATGTTTTTTAACTATTCGGTGATTTTGTTGCTTCTTTTTGTTACAGCAAAGACGGAATTATACCTGCATTTGATGAGCTAAGTGTGTGTTTTACTGAACATTTGGAAGGTACAAGTGATGAAGATATCATCATTTTCTTGAGAGAAAGAGCCTTAGATATTCAAAAGTTTTCTTGTTTGCGAGCAGAAAAGCATATCAAACAGCAAATTATGAATGCATTTGAAAGTTTTGTAATGTTAAAAGAGAAATTAGTTAGAGTGAAACATTAAAACAATTTGTAAAACCTACCTTATGTATTCTTTTAATTTGTTATTCAGGAATATATTCTAGTAATACAATTTTTATTTGCCCTTACTTTTATTTTCGGTTAAATTTGGAAATGGACTTTAATTATTGTTGGATAAAATACGTAATATTTTAATACACACAAAAGACATTGATGGTAGTTTTCTTTATTTACCTTAGTACATAAAAAAAACCTAACAAAATCAAACGTAACGGTTATCACCCAGCAGTGGCCGGGAGTGAAAACATAATAACTGACATATTCTTCACTTGGCACAATCATTTTCCGAAGACGATAGTGGCTTTATAAAACAAAGCTGACTAAAAATAAATCTAACATAGACGTCAACAAAAAATGTTTGTTAATGGCAAATCTAATTAGGAAACCACTAGGTTGACAACTCCAAATAATTAGCCAACTATTAATTTTTACTTAAAGCAGACAACCCTCCCTTTTTAACAATCAATCATATTTGTCCGAACAAAACTATGTAAGTGCTCTCTTTTATATATACATAGGTGACCGTTTAATATGATTTACATTTCTTTTATTAACTTTATTCACATGCTAAAGTAAACAAACTCAATATAGATACCATGACTAGTTTAGTATATACGCCAGATGCGCGTTTCGTCTTCAAAAGACTCATCAGTGACACTCGAATCGAAAAAAGTTAAAAAGGCCAAATAAAGTACGAAGTTGAAGAGCATTGAGTCCAGTTAAAGATTTAGTTATTACAATTAGAAAGAAAAAAATGTAACTTGAAGGTGATTATATGTTTAGACAATATACTTGGTTAAGATTTAAGAACATTTAAACCCTCGACTACGCCTCTGGCTTTACATATTTATATAAGATGAACAATTGTTGCCTCACCTATAAAAAACGATCATTGAAATAACTATCCGAGGGAAAACACATTTCGCCATATATTAGGTACAAAAACCACTTCCAAATAATACATTTTGATAGTAAAATGTATCTGGATTTTTGTGACAGATTTGACAGGAGAAAAAAAGTTAAACTGAACTGCAATGCATTCAGAATGAAATAAAAACACGGGATGTAAATAAGTATATTTTTACGTCTTTCTTTTTCATCTTTTTCAATGTATATTTTGTTATTATCAAGTGATTTTGCCATGTGTTTCCTTTGTTCGCTTCCTCTAAATAACTGCACCCTGTGATTATTTTTTTTTGTGGAACAGAAAAATAACTTTGAGTGTACATTGAATCAGAGACATATATACCTTTACTATAAATAATTTAGCTGATCTGTAAAGTTAACATCTCCATGTCTTATATATCATGTACTGTAGCATGTGCAGTACGACGCTAGATTAAAACTGACGTGTACAGGTAACACCCGGCCAGCGAAACCTTCATTTCATGTAGCCCATGTGATCGTGAGGTCTAGCGGGGCGGCTACAGTGGAGGCGATTTGGTGTCACGATATCTCAGTAGCATGGGTTCGAATCCCGGCAAGGGAAGAACAATTTTGCTTTCAATTTGCGAAATCAAATTTACAGATCTAACATTGTTGGGTTGATGTTTAGACGAGTTGTATATATGTAAAACTTTTAAATTCGCAAACTACATTTCACATCAAATAAAAACAGTTCGTTAAAATATATATATATGTCTCTGGTTGGATCTATAATTTCTGCTGCAAAGAACTTATTAGAAATTTCAATTTCACATCTGAACCACAATACAAATCTGCGCTAAAATCCATAATTATTTTTTTCAAAGTTTTTCATTTAGACGCGTGACGTGTTGAATAATATTTTGTGATGATATATAATGTATGATAGGTATTTTGTATCTTGTGATATATATATTATATATACTAGAACACACCCGTGATATCGCGGGTCTGTGACTGAATTAAAGAATATAACTATGCGTTAGCCTTATTTTAGTATTGGTATTGTCATCTGATAAAGTCATGCCGATTATAAGATGCACAGTTTTCTCTGCTTTCAACATCTTTCTGTTTGAAACCGTCGATCTGGAACTTATCAATTATTGGTACTATTATTTATTTGGAAAACAAAATGGCCTGGAAAGGAGTATTTTTTTATCAACAGCATTGTCCTTTATGAGTTATAAATAAAGTTGAATTCTTTGATTCGCTGTTCGACCCCATTGGGACTAACAAATTGAAAACTGTACATGCTGTACCTATACGCCTTATTTTAAGTCCAGATTTTTATTATTCGTATTGTCATCTTAGAAAGTCATACTGATTAAAATACTACAATCGGGAACAATGTGACAATGATTGAATTTAGTTGTGTCAACCCTGTGATTACGACCCGTGTATATAGCAAAATCTTAAATACAGCGTTTGGTGGTGCGCCTGTCAGATGCGGAACGTACAGATAAGTTAATAGGTAACAGTTGCATATACTATTGGTATCGGTATCGGATTCGACCCGGAACTTCTTAATTATTGACAATATCAATTATGTGGAAAACAAAAGTATCTGGAGTGGTGTAATTTTTAATCAACAGCATTGTACTATATTAGTTATATATAAAGTTGAATTCTTTGATTCTTCGTTTTTACGTGATGACGGCTGACAAATTGGACCTCGTAAGTTTAGTATTATGCTAGAACACACCCGTGATATCACGGGTCCGTGACTGAATTAAAGTATATATCTATGCGCAAGCCTTATTTTATTTAGTATTAGTATTGTCATCTGATAAAGTCATGTCGATTATAAGATACACAGTTTTTCTCTGCTTTCAAGTCTTTCTGTTTGAACCCGTTGAACTGGAACTTATCAGTTATTGGTAATATTAATTATTTGGAAAACAAAAGGTCCTGGAATGGAGTATTTTTTAATCAACAGCATTGTCCTATATAAGTTATAAATAAAGTTGAATTTTTTGCTTTGCTGTTTTACGTCATGCCCACTAACAAATTGAAAACTGTACCTATACGCCTTATTTTAAGTCCAGATTTTTAGTATTCGTATTGTTATCTTAGAAAGTCTTACTGATTAAAATACTACAATAGGTAACAATTTGACAATTTGACAATTTAGTAGTGTCAACCCTGTGGTTATGACCCGTGTATATAGCATATTAGTCCTGAATACAACATTTGGTGGTGCGCCTATCAGATGCGGAACGTACAGATATGGTTATAGGTAACAGGTGAATATACTATTGGTATCGGTAGCGGACTCGACCCGGAACTTCTTAATTATTGGCAATATTAATTACGTGGAAAACAAAAGGGCCTGGAGTGGTGTAATTTTTAATCTACACCTTTGTACTATATTAGTTATATATAAAGTTGAATTCTGTGATTCGTCGTTTTTACGTGATGACGGCTGACAAATTGGACCTCGTAATTTATTAGTTACATTGTGTGTAAGTGACCTAGTACGATATATATGGGGTCAGTATAATCCATATTGGGTGAGAGCAAAGCTCGAATCCCCATATGGAATTTACTTACCACATATATATCGTATTAGGTCACTAGCACACCGTGTAACGAAAATATCTTACCGACTATATATCTTCTCATGTGGTATTTTGACTAGCGGCCATTCTTCGATCCTTAGTATTAAGAAAAACCTTGAATTCCATTTGTCTATACATAAAACAAATACCAACAATAACAACTTTTAAGCTTCAAATTTATTTTATGAATTTATTTCAATCGTTCATTACATGTATCAATTTTTTTCGTCTGTTGAATCTTTTCAGATTGATTTTTTTTTAAAGGGAAGTAACTCCGCTATGCCAACAATAACAACTTGTTAGCTTTATGTTTTTATGAACTTATTTCAACCTTTCATCATCAATTTCTTCGTCTGTTGAATCTTTTTAGATTTTTCCTCAACACCGTGTTGTTTTTATAAAGGGTTGTGGCATCTTTTTTTCTTTTTTTTTGGAAAGGAAAATAACTCCTTACTAACCCCATATGTTAACCAACCCTGGGTATATATTTAAGAAATAATTCATGGGGGCTTGAATATATCGTGATTTTACCACGGGTTGGCCCTTTATGACAAATATTTTACCCCTGAGCGATAGCGAGGGGTAAAATATCGGCATAAAGGGACAACCCGTGGTAAAATCTAGATATATTTAAGCCCCCATGAATTATTTCGATTCTGATAGGACACATACGGCAATTCTTTTGGATCGAAGCGCTCTAGGTGTAGGCAAATATTTGCCGTTCCCATAAATAAACGCACTAATAAACTAGCGTAAAAGAACGGAGCAAACTGCATAAGTGACATGCTTAAACTATTTAAAATAATGTATTTAGACAGTTTTGGATGAATTTGAATGATAATTTATTTATATGTCTTATATGATGTACAATAAAGGGCTTTTGCCACATTTTAGCATCATTTGTGTATGTTTCCTTGTGATGATTTTCGGATTCACAAGCGTGTATTTTCCCGTAAAATGCTTACATTCTAACGTCATTGTTCTATGACGTCGGGTATCTCATTCATAAAAAAGCATAATATGACGTGGGAGTACAATCGGAACAGCACTGGCAATATATTCATATTTTACCACGGGTGTGTACTCAAAGCGTTTGAAGGACGTCATGTTAGAATTTATGACATTCTATATCAAATATACATAGTCACCATGTGTAGTCATTATATATACCAATCATATCTCTATAATATAAATATATATAAATATATATATATATTTATCATATACTTAGCATTGATATGATAGCTTTTGCATATGTGTAATGAGCGGAAGTGCACAAGCCATATCTTCCCACCCGGGCTGATAACCCATATCAGGTGCATCTCGTGCACAAAACCCATATCAGTGCCTCTCGTGCAAGTTACTTCCGGTGTTTCCGGTATCGGTTGTTTACTTTTCCATTGTGACGTCAGATATTTTTTATGACGACGTCAAAATTTACGGGAACTTTTGTGGGTAGTTTAGTACTTGCTAAAAAATGCCAATGACAATTATGAATCATTTTATAGTACAACAAACATGGAGACTCCGAGTAGTAATGATCATAAAACTCTTCCAAAATTTCAATGTTTCAAAATGCCTCTATAGGAAATGTTACTATTATTATATAAGGAGGTAGTGCTGCTGTTGTTGAACAATTATAGTATATTTCATTCATATTTTAACTTCTTTATAAAGTTTTTGACTGTTTTAGTTATTGCATTTATTCATTTGCCTTACATAAAACTATTGTCGGAAGTATATGATAAAGCGATTAATACATGGCCTTTTCCATATCAGCCTGGGTATCATCCCTCGACCCATATCAGCACCTCGACTCCGTCTCGGGCTGATATGGGGTTCTCGGGATGATACCCAGGCTGATATGGAAAAGGCCATGTATTAATCTCTATATATACATACATACAACGAAATATGTTTTACATGCACACGTATAAAAATTGCGGTTTTTATCCAACACAATCATAGGTTTGAACGTAGTTTTCAATTTAGACTTGTTATATATATATAAGCTTATATCGTTTGAAATTAATATATTATGTCGATAGAATGAATTCCTCTTTTTACATATTTATTGTTTTTCATCTTTTGTAGTTTTCATTTGTAATTATTTTATTTAAACATAAATATTATAAAATGTTTCGATAACCATCTCGTTTTCCTTGTGATAATCCGAATAATTCAGTCGTTATATTCCGCTGATCTACGATGGCTCGTGTGGGAGAAAATCAGACACGGAAAGGGCTTGAATTATTTGAGTTATCCAAGCTGCTAGAACTTTTACAGGATTACGATGTAATTCCTCGACAAAAACTTTATATTGAATAAAGGCAACAGTAGTATACCGCCGTTCGAAATTCATAAGTCAATAGAGAAAAAATCCAGGTTACAAAATAAAACTGGGGTAAACGCATGAAATATAAGAGAACTACAGCACAACAGAAACACAACTTTAAAATGTAACACACACAGAAACGAACTATAATATAACAATGGCCATTTTCCTTACTTGGTACAGGGAATTTTAGGAAACAGAAATGGTGGGTTTAACCTGGTTTGTGGAATGCCAAACCTCCCGCTTTAATGGCCATGTTAATTATAAAATTTAAATGACAACATTACATGACATGACTACAATACAAATAAATAGGAGAAAATATAGTACAGAGAAACACACGAATAATAGCCAAAAAAGGTACCAGGTTAAATTAACATTGTATACGCCAGACGTACGTTAGGTTTAGAAGCTCTGAATAATAGAAGTAATAAACATAACCTTATACTATTCTATAAAATATTAAATGGGATACCACCTGCATATTTATATCAGTTAGTCGTCATATCTACCCAGACAGACCCCTAATACTATGAAGAATACGAAGTACGCTTTTTACCCGCATCTTGCTAGAACTAGCTCTTTTTTAATAGTTGCATTCCTTCCACTGTAAGACTTTGGAGTAGTCTTTCTTTGAGTAAACAACCCCCTCCACTCCCTAACCCCCCACCCCCACCACAAGTTTGGGTATTTTAAGAAGTGGATGTGAAATGTTGTATTGGACTGATGATACATCTTAACCTTCCAACTCAGTATGGGATAAGGATACTTGATAAAAGTCATTGTGAACTCAGAAACAATGCTACCAACCTTTATTTCTAATTTGTTTTATTAGTTCTTATACGACAATACTTTTTGTACAAATACGTCATATTTGCTCGTGTGTGCTCATAAGTAGCATACATGTTTCATTATATTACATTATTTTAAATACAGTTGTTGATAATTGAATTAAATCTTATACATGCAGTATGAAGAGAGCGCTTTTATACAATGTGTTTGTTGCTCAATCCTTTTCTTATCTTAATAAATAAAATGTTTAATATCAAAGTGACTTTTCATTTTTCATAAGGAACCAGATTCCATAACACAACTGATTACCTGAGGTAACCTTTATTAAACTAGTCTTGTGTATTGTCAGTGTAAATAGAAAGTAGAATAATGTATTTTTAGTTTATTCTATTTTTATATCATGTTATTACTACGCATATGGGCACTATTACCACGATTACCTGAGGGCACTGATTACCTCAGGGAATACAGCAGCGGACCTATCTTCCACCTGCGAGTTATCCCGATAGACCGGATTTGTCAGACTTATTTTATAAATTATCGGAACATTTCGGGTGTCTACGTATATCTTCTTTTACATCGTCTGCAGCACCAAGATGAAGGTTTGGCTAGATGTTTCTCTTTTCTTATATGCTTTAAGGAAGTGTTAAAACTGTTACTGAAATAGAAAACTGTTGTTCTTTCAATCTTTTTCAGGACAGAGCATGAACATTTCAGCATAGTAGTCATAGCAAGCTCCAGATGTTCTTTAACAGTTTTGACACGCCCCCAAAAAAATAATGTTTTCGCTCATGAAACAGCATTTCATTCCATTTAGAACAGTGATTTTACCAGTCCTCCGCAATAAAATGATTTTTTTTTTATGAAAAACAACTGAGGCAGAACCCTAGAAGAGAATTAGAAGTTCCTTTATACTATTTATAACTTATAAGTGCCTAAAACTTTAATAAAGTCTAAAGAGGAAGAAAGATTTTGTGACATTATTTCCTTGTAACAGGTCCGTTGGGTCCAGATACACGTTTACACCCTACATGTTCCCATCTCACAAGATCACCCCTAAGGTCTGTTTACACCCTACACGTTCAGGCCCAATTTTCATTCTACACTCTAATTAGTCCCTGCATGACCTGATGAAAGAAGCCAAGGTTGTTGACATTAGAGTGCGTTCTGACAACTTAGAGCTAGATGTTATCTGCTGTTACATAGTGCTCAGAAGATACAGGCCTTGTGGATGGAGCATTGTCATGCAACTACCTATTTCCTTTAGGTTGCCATAATCTCACTTTATTTAGAAACAACGAAAAAAACATATATTTATAGCAATACACTAACCAAAACATGATTAGAATTCATTCAACACAAAAATAAAACACGTCATAATCTCACTTTATTTTACAAAAACAATGAAGAAGAAAAAATGATTATTAATTTAAGCATTAAATGTGTAACACTAACCAAAACACGATTCAGATTTATTCAACCCAAAAAAACGTCAGAATCTATTTATTTAGAAACAAAGAAAAAAAATGTATTTATAGCAATACACTTACCAAAACTTGAATACAAAATTAGTAAACACAAAACTGAGCAATGAAAATTAAGCGCGAACATGTAGGGTGTGAAAGTGAAAGGGTACGTACGTCCAACAGACCCAGATTCTTATTTCCACAAGAACAATACAGTTATTGTTCCTTGCCGAAAAAGCAGACTAAAGAATAAACTAACGATTGAGCAACCCCTTTTAAACCAATGCAATATACTTTTTGTTTCTACACTTACTGAAAGCCATCATCTATATAAAAAAGAAACATTAGAAACACTTATGAACAACATCAACAATTTTAAAAACCTCTGAATATCAGTTTTAAACAGTGGTATTTATTGCTACGTTGCCTTTATTTAGGGCCGGCCGGTGCACAAATTTCATCCAACTAGAAACAAAAGTATAGCATCACAGCATAAAAAAAGACACACTATAAGATATATATCAATTGAAATGTTAAGTCAATCAAAAGACATATTATCATAAACAAGACAGTAAAAGGAAACTTTACATTAACACTGAATGAATAAATTTGATCCTCTGGAAACTTTGTCATGAAAAATGCTTTAAATTCCATTCCTATCTTACAAAAAAGCATGTTGTATGATTTTTCTTGCTTTGAAATATATCAGGGTGATTTTGTTCTATGCTTTATTCGTTGTATTTGACTCTAGGGTAAAAGTGTCTGTCTGAAGGACTTTATCATGTTTATATGAACAAAGTAACCTTAATTTCTGTAAACCAACTTATTTTCCCAGGCTATTATTTTCGCGACTTGTAACAAATATTTTGGATCTTTCCTTTTTAAACTTAAGTCTGACTATTAGTAAATTAGAAATTCATGAAATAAGATAGCCGTGAAGTGAAACACAGAATAAAGTATCTGCAAGTAAAAACCAGTTTGTTTACAGAAATTGTATGTATTCATGTATAATACATGTATACATACAATTTCTGTAAATTTTATTTAAATGATAATTCCAGAGCAGTTCTGATGTTACAATTTTTTTCAGGAATCTGATCAGAATGGACATGAGGACTCAGATGGGGAAATTGATATTAGATCACCTAGTCCTGTTGTAAATTCTGGTCCCTTCAAACACCTGTATGATGTTAAAGTACCTACAGCAGTAAAAGATGGAGATAACTTAAAGTTCACCATTACAGTTTGTGATGTAAGATCTAGGGTAGAAAGAAATATTGTGCATTACTGTAAATTCTGAAATTATAGCCAGTTTTTTTGTTAATATGTTCAATGCGACACTGTCAGTATCACAATAATAAGTTTATTATTTTATATCTGTAAGCAGCTTTTCATGAAATCACTATAATAGATAATAATTTTATGGCTGCATGCAATAGTTTCTGAATTTACAGTATATCATATAATAGTAACATGAGATAAAATTGAGAATGGAAATGGGGAATTTGTCAAAGAGACAACAACCCGACCAAATAAAAAACAACAACAGCAGAGGGTCACCAACAGGTCTTCAATGTAGCGAGAAATTCCCGCACCCGGAGGCGTCCTTCAGCTGGCCCCTAAACAAATATATACTAGTCCAGTGATAATGAACGCCATACTAATTTCCAAATTGTACACAAGAAACTAAAATTAAAATAATACAAGACTAACAAAGGCCAGAGGCTCCTGACTTGGGACAGGCGCAAAAATGCGGCGGGGTTAAACATGTTTGTGAGATCTCAACCCTCCCCCTATACCTCTAACCAATGTAGTAAAGTAAACGCATAACAATACGCACATTAAAATTCAGTTCAAGAGAAATCCGAGTCTGATGTCAGAAGATGTAACCAAAGAAAATAAACAAAATGACAATAATACATAAATAACAACAGACTACTAGCAGTTAACTGACATGCCAGCTCCAGACTTCAATTAAACTGACTGAAAGATTATGATTTCATCATATGAACATCAGGCACAATCCTTCCCGTTAGGGGTTTAGTATCATACCATCATAACATATATGAGAAGAACATAACCCGTGTCATGCCAACAACTGTATTTTAGAATAAATGTGTTTAGTTCCGATGCAAAGACCTTATCAGTGACTCAATATTAACGCCAAAATATGCAATCTTTAATGACTTGACAACAGTATCGTAATTATATCCCTTCTTAATAAGTCTATTCAAAGGTTTTGTAAGTTTCTGAGGTGAATACTGACACCTTTGTGCTTTATAAAGAATATTACCATAAAAAATTGGATGTGAAATACCTGAACGTATTAGAAGTCTGCATGTTGAGCTATATTTACGAATGATGTCTTTATACCGATGATAAAATTTAGTAAATGTTTTGACTAGTTTGTGATATCGAAAACCCTGGTGTAATAATTTTTCAGTAATACATAAATTTCTCTCGTTAAAATCGAAAACATTGTTACATACACGAGCGAATCGTACAAGTTGAGATATATAAACACCGTAAGATGGTGACAAGGGAACGTCACCATCTAAAAACGGATAATTAAAAATCATCCCTTTTATCATAAATTTTAGTATTCAGCTTTCCATTAGTGATATAGATATCAAGATCAAGAAAAGGGCAGTGGTCATTGTTAGTGTATTAGCTTTATTTAAAGTAAGTTCAACAGGATAAATTTCATTAATATACATACTGAAGTCGTCATTATTGAGAGCCAAAATATCATCCAAATATCTAAAAGTATTATTAAATTTGTTTATCAGATGTTGTTTCGATGGGTCTTTGCTTATTTTTGTCATAAATTGTAACTCATAACAATACAAAAACAGGTCCGCAATAAGTGGTGCACAGTTAGTCCCCATTGGAATTCCGATAATCTGACGATATACGGAATCTCCAAAGCGAACAAAAATGTTATCTAGTAAAAATTCAAGGGCATATATAGTATCAAAGCATGTCCAATTAACATAGTTTTTTTGTTTATTGCTACTAAAAAATGACCTAAAAGAGTTTGAACATATATATTCACATTCTGATTTTTTGAATGCCCATTTAATTAGGTGTGTGAATTTTTTCTTAATGAGAATGTGAGGCAATGTGGTATACAGGGTAGAAAAATCAAAACTTTGAACAGATTCAAAATCACCAATATAAGCATGCAATTTATCAAGTACTTCCAACGAGTTCTTGACACTCCAAAAGTAATTTATTCCACTATTTTCGAAGGCCTTATTTGAACAATTTATCATCAGGTTTTTAATTGTATCAAGTGTGCTGGTAAGAAGAATAGACAATGAATAGTTCATAGGCGGATCCAGGGGGGGGGCCCTGGGGGGCCCGGGCCCCCCCGCTTTCGTGGGAAAAATTTGGTTGATTATATAGGGAATCATTGAAGCATGACTGGAGCGGGCCCCCCCTTAGGTCAGTCAACAGGCCCCCCTTAGGAAAAGTTCTGGATCCGCCACTGAGAGTTGTACATGTATATGATTGAGACAGCAAACAAACAATACAATTCACTAAAATGCATGTACAGTACAAAATTTGAAATAAACAAGAAATTTTAAAAGATGTAAATAAATTATTAACAGAAATTTATAAAGAGGTGTCATCAACATCAAATTTAAGAAATTATAAAGAAAACAACATTAATTTAGATATATATATCATGTACTATGTATATATACAACAAATTACAACCACTGAGAATATCCCTAACTTTTGAGAGATTAACTTGCACAAAGGTAAGAGTTTACTAGTTTTTCGAAGATGTCATACGAGTTCCAATGATACAACTCCAAGTCACAATTTACAAAAAGTGAAAAATTATCGGTCAAAGTACCACCGTCAATGTGGAGCTTTATAAATCATGTACAATGTAAATTATAGCTATTCACAAACAACTATAAAGGGTCCAATAATGACGAAACTAAAGTGCAAAACAATTTTAACAGGAAAAACAACAGTCTAATTATATATAAAAAAAACAAGACCCACCTATAAACCACATCAACAAGCAACAACCACTGGACAATTGAACTGAGAGTGACAGATTGCCTTGTCTAAAAATTTTCAAAGTTTCATTGATTACAACTTCCTGTACAAAATTCTGATGCCTGTATATGACACAGAAACCAGGCATCGAAATCATACTTTATCCTGGCGGCATTGCAGTGTTAAATATTATACACATCTGACATTATATTTTACTGATGATTGTATTATTTCTATTAATGTTTATATATATTAGCCAGACAATGATGAAGAACTTAGTACAGTTACAAGAATTTATGACGATATAGAATGGTTACAGCATTGTTTAATGACACAGAACAGTGTATCAGGAATTATAGTATGTATCTTTAATAAATTGATAGACCTTATAAATGTAAATTATATAACAGGGTACAGAAATTGGGACATAAAATGATGTTTCGTTTTGTATAATTCTCGGAGTCTCATTACATTTATTTAATCACCTCCTGTAATTGTGGACCTTAAAAGCAAACCATAAAACCAGTGCATGTCAACATATAATTGTGCTTTTTTTGTCTTTCCATCCGTACATTTGTTCGATCAACCAACAGGTTAAAGATTTTGGTTTAAGGTAGTGCACCATAAAGCTGATCATCTTTAAAATTGGATCATGAATATAAATGTATGAGGTATAAACTTAATTAAAAATATTCTAATTAAATAATACAGTTTACTAAACTTTAAAATGTAATATGAGATGGGCACGGTGTCAAATGGACACATATATATTATATTTTTCTCTGAAGCTAATTTCTCTATTCAATTACAACCAATTTTCATTGCAATATCTACTATATAAAAAAGAAGATGTGGTATGATTGCCAATGAGACAACTATCAACAAAAGACCAAAATGACACAGACATTAACAACTATAGGTCACCGTACGGCCTTCAACAATGAGCAAAGCCCATACCGCATAGTCAGCTATAAAAGGTCCCGATAAGACAATGTAAAACAATTCAAATGAGAAAACTAACAGCCTTATTTATGTAAAAAAATGAACGAAAAACAAATATGTAACACATAAACAAACGACAACCACTGAATTACAGGCTCCTGACTTGGGACAGGCACATACATAAATAATGTGGCGGGGTTAAACATGTTAGCGGGATTCCAACCCTCCCCCTAACCTGGGACAGTGGTATAACAGTACAACATAAGAACGAACTATAAAAATCAGTTGAAAAAGGCTTAACTCATCAGATTGACAAAAATACAAGTGGACGTATGATGGTTATATCTATTCATATTCTGTGTCATTTTGGTCTTTTGTGGATAGTTGTCTCATTGGCAATCATACCACATCTTCTTTTTTATATATTGTGAACTTTGTAACTGTAGTAAAAGAACAAGATTAGAGCTAAAACTACACTGCAATTTGTTTTCTTCCTTTGACTTAATTTTCAATTGCCTAGATTGTTGATGATCAGGCTTGATATGTAATAATAGATTTGGATAAAATTGATAATGTCATACTTTAAGTTTTATGCCAAAAAATTTGAATAAGTGGTTGTAAATTCAGAAATTATTGCGAGGTTTTTATTATTGCAAAAAATGTGATAGGGTTGTAAACGCAATAATTTAAACTCGCATTTTGAAATATTTTATATGAATTAAAAAGACTTAAATGCGATTTTAATTTTTACAATTCTCAAAATTGTAAAAATTAAAATCGCATTTAAGTCTAAATTGACAAAATTGCAATAATAATTGCATGCAATAATTTCTGAATTTACAGTATACATGTATATATGCCATCTATCTTTCAAACTTTTGTATAAATCTGAAAATCAACATATCACCAAATTTGCTACATTTTAATTATTAGGTACCACCTTTACCAAACAGACCAGAAACAGATGCTAAGGCAGCAGAATCTAAATCAAAGAAACAATTAGGAAGTGGTAGTAAGGTCATGGTTCAGGATGATTTTACTCGGGACTGTAGGAGTGCTGAAAAGTAAGTGTGATGTATCTTCTGCAGATTTATTTCAAGAAGTGGACAGGAAAATAAAAATATATCAAGTTATAGTTTAAACATATTTATTTATAGTGGATTGGGAAACAAGTTTTGCAACTTATATTAATCCCTTTCCACTTTACGGTTGCCAGTGGGGCCTTGTAGGGGCATTAGCCTGTTCTTTTTCGAAGCAAGGGTGTCTTTAATGTGGAAGAGATATGGCTTTCTCTTAACACGGGTCATGCAGCCATTTATCGTCCCCTTCCGACGGACTAGTTATAGTATAGATGACTTACCATGCTTATTAATCATAAGTTATAAACATTTAACACAGATTACAAATCTTAAAAACAGTTTGGAAGTGGTAGTAAGGCCATGGTTTAAGATGATTTTACTCGGGACTGTAGGGTGCTGCAAAGTAAGTGTGCAGAATTTTTTCAGAAGTAGACAGGAAAATAAAAAAAAATTATGAAGTTATAAATATGAATGGCTTATTTTAGTTTTAAACTTTTTATATACATTACTGATCTTAAATTTATAACATTCAGCAATATTATCATCTGTGACATCCTCTAGGATATATAGTATCACATTGAAATGACATAGTATTTTGTATTGAACTATGTGGTACTATATGATACGTTAAGAAGAGACCTTTTTGAATCTCAATGCACACACAAACCTAAAAATAAACCATTAATGACAACATTAGAAGTAGAAACATGGTGTTTTATTTATGAAATAGATTTTTTTATATTAGAATTATTTTTATATTCCAGCTACTTTAAACTTGTCACTCATCATGAAGTGTTTGGAAAAGATGAAAATCTACGAAAATTTCTGTTAGAGAAAGAGGTGAGACTTTCTTTCATTTTTATATTGTCGATAATGAAGTGATGTATGTTTCCGAGTTTAGTGTGACATCTATTATAGCTAATTAAACTAGATATAAAAAGATGTGGTATGAGTGCCAATGAGACAACTCTCCATCCATATAACAATTTATAAATTGTTTTTTAATGTGTTTGGCAGGATCAACATACACAAGATAAGGTAAACTCATGTTCCTGGTTTGTTTCCTTTGAAATGATTTTTCAATTGGCTCATCTAAAATTGAAAATGGCAACAATTAAGGAATGACTGTAATATTTTTTCTGTCTATGAAGAAATATTACAGTTATTTCTTATAATTTTATTCTAAATTCCTTTTTAAATCGGCGTAAATCATGAAAAAACCTTGATGACGTCATGGTCACATGACAAAATTGTGTCTATGATATGTTGGATCTTAAACAACACGACGTCAGCCAATCAGAAGACGCGTTACATCCAAAATTAAATTATCGCGTAATGAATTTTACTTGAAATCTTGCAATGAAATTTTCAAGATTTTGTTACGGTTGGATTAATATTTTAACTTAGCCAACTATTGTATGGATACTTTAAAGATTAAGGGTGCTTCATTATGAGTACTGTTAAACATTCGTTGAAAATTAGATACATATTCTAATATGAAATATTGTTTAGTTAACAGAAAAACAAATTATCCTGATTTAGAGTAATTTCTCACAATTTGATTGGCTAATATTGTCCTTATAAATTTCAGTACAATTTTGTATTACTTCAATTGGAATTATCTCCCTTATTTATTACATCAATTGGAATTATCCCCTTTATACCAATTACCTAATAAAAATAATGGAAAAAAAAAAATTGAGTCGCTTATAATATTTTTTAACTTTTCACAATTTTAGACTAATTAACTGAAATACATTTGATTGATATTGTTCTAATATTGAATTTGAAAATAATAATATGTTACGTAATATAACAAAATCAGGATGAATTTGTTACACAGTGTTCAATTGTCCTAATACAGAATTTATGAGGTCACCCCATATGAATTTGATTGACCCAATAAATTCTCGTATTAGGACAATTGCACACTGTGTAACTATAATAATACACAGACTTGTATTTTTGCATTTATTATATATTTTATAGGCAGCAGTGAAAGCTAAAGTTAAGAGAGGATTCTTCAACAGAATGTCAAATATGGTAGATGAAGCCAGAAAAGGACAGCATAAGGTATGATTAATCATCTTTAATTTATTCACAAAACTGGAGGCAGACCACATGTATTAAATTTCTGCTGATAAATTATAAGAAGGGGAATCAATCTAAAAAACATTTTTTTTTATATTAAGGCTTGTCATAGCACAAGAAACTTGATCAGGGTCCTTCATTGTTTATTTTTAAACTTTTACCGTTAAAGCTTTTAACTTTATTTTTTATTCACTTTGCCCAGTATTCTCCATTCTTTATATTTTAGCAGCTCGATATACTCAATTCTTTATTTTTTGACCCAATTTTTATTTTTTATTTTACTTTTTGGCCAATTTTGCTGCACTCTTGCATTATTATTTCCTATTCTGTATACGCCATCCAGTCTTCTTGCATGTTATCTGATTTCAAGTCTTGCATCATTCTTGTTGGTCCATCAGTTTAACTTATATAGAGGGCTTAAGAGCAGGTTAAAAAAACACCACATACATGCATCTATTTGACTTAAACGGATAGTAGCTACGATTTTCATTAAAATTACTTTTTTAATCTATATGCCGGATTTTGTACAAAAAGTAAAATAATTATGATTAAAACAATTACTGGTTACGTTCCATTAAACGTTTGGAAGCTTTTTAACGTTTAGCACCTACATTTATTTATTGTCTATAGATAATAATTCGATGTTAAGCCCAACCCTTATTCATATGACCTTTACTCTTCAGTTCCTAATGCGCAATCGCACATTGTGCCTCGAAGGGAAAATGGTCGAACAGGGGAATGTTATCGCGGAAATAGGACGTGAATTTACAGTTTCAACGAGAAAAGAAATAAAAAAGAGGTGCAGACAAGTTATTGTACATTAAAAATAAAAAACGTCGACGAGATCGGTCATTAAAATCACTCAAAACACCTGCGACGCAGGCAAAGTCAAACAGAAGTAGCCGACGGTTTGCGTAATGTTTACATTTCTTCAATTTTCCAGATCACATGAACAAAAATCTCAACGTGTTTATAATTGTCAAAAATATGTTTATAAATTTACGGGCAGTAATCTCCCACCTTAGAAGAAATTATAAATCAACTTCCTAAACTTTAGTATTATTTTTCAAGTGTATCCTTCATGGAGGCCCCAATTTAACACACAAACACGTGTATACATTATCGGCATGGTTAAGTCATACAAATGTAATAACAAGTGTATACTATCGCCATTGTTGGAGAATCTTGGGTTGGAATAATATGCCGGTATTTGTTATATTTTTTATTTACATAATTGATAAATGGCGTCAAATATGTACGTTTAATATAGAGAAATTATCAAATATGTAAGAAAGAAAAAAGCACGTGTTCGTATCTATATATATCTTGGTTAGCTCACTCGCTGTGTCGGCAAAGTTCGGGAAGTAAACCCGATGCATAATTAATGAGATGAATAGGCACACAACCCGATATGAATTATCAATTATTAACACTTCTGTAGTTTATGAAAACATTCTAGCGATCTTATTGCTTATATTTAGTACATATCTTTGATTTTAGCAGCTTTAAAACTTGTTCATATTTTTGTCAAAATCGTAGCTACTATCCCTTTAATTGACAAAATTTATAAACACTGCATCAACACTGGTTATTTCAATGTATAGAAAAGAAGATGTGGTATGATTGCCAATGAGAAAACTGTCAACAAGAGACCCAAATGACACAGACATTAACAACTATAGGTCACTATACGGCCTTCAACAATGAGCAAAGCCCATACCTCATAGTCAGCTATAAAAGGCCCCCATAAGACAATGTAAAACAATTCTAGAAAACTAACGGCCTTAAATTTATATAAAAAAAAAAAAAAAAAGGACGAATGACAACCACTTAATTACAGGCTCCTGACTTTGGACAGTCAAGTATAGATATGATAAGTCATCTTTGCTGGCCAAGGGCAACAATCCTTTCCACTCCTCTGTACCATTCCCAGATTAAGACCACATTTGTGTATTAACATACTTGTGCCTACTAGAGACATATATAAGTCACACCCTCTCTGACTACATCATTCTTGACCAATGACAGCACTTGAACAATTTTTAATTTGAAGGTAAAATTCAATGGCTGTGTCTTAGTCTTTAATAAATTTTGAAAAACTACCAATTACATACATTATGTTGACTTTTCCGCTTTTGCACAAGGAACATACCTTAAAAAAGTAAATGATGAAAAACTGGAAAATGGCTACCAAAAGAAAGCAATACCTTTTGGCTCCAAAATTCTGACTGTAAAGTGTATCTGCCAAGGATCAGATTAAGTTGATGTTTTCATTTAAGATTAAGGGGAGATAATCACAAAAATTTACATTCTACAGAAAATCTTTCTTAAGATTCTCCGCCTACACTATTTACAAAGGAAATGTGTAACATAAACACTACATAACAGTGTATGAAATATTTGTTATTTTAGTGACTAAATTCATTGGCATGTTGTTAGTGTTTGTATGTCCCATTTATGGGCATTTTATTTTCTGGTCTGTGCATCCGGTTGTGTGTTTATCCATCCTTCTGTCCATTCATCCGTTTGTCCGTCTGTCCCGCTTCAGGTTAAGTTTTTGGTCAAGGTAGTTTTGTGAAGTTGATTTAGTCCAATCAACTTGAAACTTAGTACACATGTTCCCTATGATATGATCTTTCTAATTTTAATTCCAAATTAGAGTTTTTCCTCAATTTATACTGTTCTCTAAACATAGAAAATGAAAGTACTGATGTGGCATCCGTGTACTAGGAATACATTCTTGTTAAATCATCACGGGTGTTTTTATTCATTAAAGTTGTGTCCAACTATTTGCTACTTGAAGTTTAAATCTAATATCTTCTGAAAAACACCATGATTTTGATTTTTGTATTAAATAGGTTATCAACATTTAGTTTACCTTGTTTTTGTTTTCTTGGATAATTCTTAAAATGTATAAATACCTTTAAATTTTTAAACTGTTTTCAGGATGTTGATGATTTTTTTCAAAAACAAAGAGAATGGGCTGTCAATTATGGAAAGTATATGAAAGATGCATCACTGGTACGTAAAACACATATCACATACATGTACAAAATACACATGTAAATAAACATCACAGGTACATAGTATATGTATAGATTATGTATGCCCTTTTCCATATTGGCCCTGGTATCATCCCGAGACTCCCATATCGGCCTCAAGGCTTTAGCCGAGGTTGGATATGGGTCAAGGGATGATACCAGGGCCAATATGGAAAAGACATGAGAATATTAGTTCATCAAATTTATCACTAAAAAGTTAAAGAGAATCAGTAGCAAAAAAAACACCCATCAAAATTTAATAAAAGTGCCTTCCGACTGCTCAATACAATTAATTCTTGAACAGCCCTAACTGCATTGAAACAGGAATGATTTTAAGGGTCCAAGAAATAATTGCTCTACCCTTGGCACTATAATTACATAACTTTATCAATAAGAGATTAAATTCTTGAAAACACAATAATGTTAACATAAATTTTTTTGATACTGTGTCCAGTTTATTATAAGGCTTACTGAATGAATGGACAAAATATATCAATAAGTTTTTCTCATCTTTTTTTTCAGAATTTCAACAAAATGGTATATGCTCAGATGAGTGAGTTTTTTAATTGTAATATTATCTGAAAAATATATATTTTACTTTCTCATATACTTAGCAATGACATGATAGCTTTTGCATATGTGTAATGAATGGAAGTACACAAGCCATAATTTCCCACCCGGGCTGATAACCCATATCAGGGGCATCTTGTGCACAAAACTCATATCAGTCTTCTCATGCAAGTTACTTCCGGTATTTCCAGTATCGTTTGTTTACTTTTCCATTGTGACGTGAGATTTTTTTTATTATGATGTCACGTTTTACAGGAACTTTTGTGAAGTCCATTTAAGGCGGAAAAATAATAGTAAGGTGTATTGAATCCAGTGGTAAATCTGTTTATACAGAACCAGCTGTTATTGAAAAAAAAAGATGTAAACATGGCTAAATCTAATGATATAGATTTTTAAAATAATGCTAGTTTCATGGATTTACAGGATCTACAGAATCTATGTAATTACCATAAATATATATGGAGGTAGTAATGTTATTGTTGGACAATTATGGTGTATATTATGTTGGATGCATAATTTCACTTCTTTGTAAAGTTTTTGACTGTTTAAATTATTTCATTTGTTTTTTTGCCTTACATTAAGCAATTTTCGGAAGTATATGATAAAGAGATTAATACATGGCCTTTGTCTCTGGCTGAAATGAGGGTCTCGGGATGATAGCCGGGCCAATATGGAAAAGGCCGTGTATTGAGCTCTATTTATCATATACTTAGACTAAATAACATATGATTTTTACCTTAGGATAATAGCATTAAATTTACGTAAATTCCATATTTTTCGAATTGGTGCTTAGTGGGCTGGTATGAAAAGTTTATCACAAGCCTTTCTGTAATGTTATAGAATGGCATTCCGGTGATACTCTGCAAATTCAGGAAAATTCACCTCAGTTGTACGTTTTCAGTGAAAAACATTACAAAGTAGTGTACAAAACAATTATTTGGATACTGGAAAGTATTCTATAAAATGAAATAAAACAAACAAACAAAATACAAACAAATGATAAAATAAATGAATTTTTAAAAGTTTCAAGCATAATTTAGAAAGTGACTTTTTCTCTGTTGATGGTATATGATAGAAAGATTTCATATCGAATGTACTACATTGGGGGTCTGACATCCTTGAACTTTTCACTCTTTGAACTGCTATTTGAGAACCATGTTAAAGGATCAATATATTAATCTGTTTTTTTTTCACTGTTGAAGCATATGATAAAAAGATCATAACATGTCATATTTCATATTACATGTGTTATTTGATATCAGCCCTATGTCAATATCAGAGCTCGAGTCATACAGCTCTTGGGCTGATATTGAACCTAGCGCTGATTATACATGCGATATGAAAAGACCATGTAATAATCTGATAGTATTATCCTACTTGACAACAGAATAGGCAGCAAGATAGTATGAGATAACTGCTACTACTTAGCAGACATCAACAGAAATGTTCAAATTATTTTGTCTCTTATTAATCTATGAAAATTTCATATGGAAATCAACAAGAATAATATATGTAGAAAAAGAAGATGCTGTTTTGGTGAAAACAATAAAATGGATGTTTTCAGATATTTTTATACATAATTGTTTTAGTTTCCTGTAAATAACTCAGATAAATTGAATCAAATGTGATTTAATAGACAGACAAAACAATAGATGATTAAAATATAGTTTAGTTTAAACAATATTTTATTTTTCAAAAAGTGCATGAAATACAATTATATAATATAAATACTGGGATTCTGAAACAAGAAAAACTTATGTAAATCTGTCTCCCTTATTTTCTGCTATGCTTTACATTTTAACCTAAATATTATCAAAATGTTTTTCAGGACTAGCAAGTTGTTATACTCATCTAGGAACATGTTTGTCAGGAGGCACTATTGACAGAGATGAAACTTCAGTCAGGATTAACAAGTAGGTCACAGAAACTTAATTTGTGCATGTTTTTGAGTTTTTAATACACTTTAGTTTATTTTCTACACTATGTTTGTTTTAATTTATTCAGAATATAACTTGATTGTAGTTTTGCTTAAATAACATATCCATGGAAACATATATAAATATAACCGTTTGTTGTCATTTGTATACTGTAAACCAACTAATAACCCTGAGCAACTCATTTTTTGTGGTTTTCGCAAATAGGAAAATAAATCGAATATAAATCGTTGCGAAAAAATATAAAACTTGATCTTGCCTTATCTAACTACAACAAGTTAATTTGAAAATCATGAAATTGAATCGCTGTGAAGTAGGTTAGAAAGAGCTTAAGGCAAAATAAAGTATTTGCGAAAATAAGTTGGTTTACAGTAATTAGTTCCATCTCTCCACTTGGTGGTATATATTCAATTATTTGGAATAACACTCCTTTTTAAAATCCTAAATCTTGGCCTGGTACTGAATGAATATCAAAGACACTTAAGTGATGATGTTATCCTAGTCAAATATGTTATTGCTGGGTCTTCCAAGTGCTCCACGAAACCTCTTTCTAAATTATTAACATCTATTTTATCAGCAATCAAAGACGGGCTTCAAAGTTATTGTGAAACTGCCTATTCTAGAGGTGGCGTGAATCAGATGAGGTTACTTAAAAATTCCAAAGATCTTTTAGAGTACATACAATCTAACTCTCTTTCATCTTGTAACAGTATTAAAACATTTGACTTTTCTACTCTTTACACAAGTATTCCACATTCCAAACTAAAAGACAAATTGAAAGAGTTGGTATTACTTTGCTTCTTAAAAAAGAATGGCCAACGTAGATACAAGTATCTTGTCTTAGGGAGGGATAAATCATACTTTGTAAAGAATCACTCTGATTCAAACAAAAAATTCTCTGAAACCGATATTATCAAGATGCTTGATTTCTTGATTGACAACATATTTGTAACGTTCGGAGGACGTGTTTTTCAACAGACTGTCGGCATCCCAATGGGAACAAACTGTGCCCCTCTACTTGCCGACTTGTTTCTTTATTATTATGAGGCTGACTTCATGCAGGAACTTCTTAGGAAGAAAGATAAGAAGTTAGCAATATCCCTTAACTCTACTTTCCGCTATATAGATGACGTTCTTTCACTAAACAATTCAAAATTTGGTGACTAAGTGGAACGCATCTATCCCATCGAATTGGAGATAAAGGATACTACAGATACAGTTAAGTCGGCTTCATATCTCGACTTACATCTAGAAATTGACAATGAGGGTCACTGGAAAACAAAACTTTACGACAAAAGAGATGATTTCAGCTTTCCAATTATGAACTTTCCATTTCTAAGTAGCAACATTCCAGCAGCACCTGCATACGGGGTATATATCTCCCAATTGATACGATATTCCCGTGCTTGCATTTCCTATCATGATTTTCTTGATAGAGGGTTACTGCTCACAAGGAAGCTATTAAACCAAGAGTTCCAAATGGTGAAGTTGAAATCATCCCTTCGTAAATTTTACGGACGCCATCACGAGTTGGTTGACCGTTATGGAATAACCGTTTCACAAATGATATCGGATATGTTCCTTACGTCGTAACTACAATCCCCTTCCCTTTCATGAATGTGACCTACCGAATTAGACTATTTACCGGATTTGTAATCACATAAGCAACACGACGGGTGCCACATGTGGAGCAGGATCTGCTTACCCTTCCGGAGCACCTGAGATCACCCCTAGTTTTTGGTGGGGTTCGTGTTGTTTATTCTTTAGTTTTCTATGTTGTGTCATGTGTTCTATTGTTTTTCTGTTTGTCTTTTTCATTTTTAGCCATGGCGTTGTCAGTTTGTTTTAGATTTATGAGTTTGACTGTCCCTTTGGTATCTTTCGTCCCTCTTTTAAAGGAGAGATAATCAAATTTTTTTAACTTCATATATTAAAAGGGGAGATTTTTTAAAATTTATAAACTTTTCATACAAAGTGGAGGTAATCAAAACCATTATCTGCATATAACGAGGAGATAATCAAAATTTATCAACTTCATGTAAAGGGAAGATAATCAAAATCATTATCTGCATATAAAGGGGAGATATCAAAATTTATCAACTTCATAATTATATGAGTGTAATTTCAGGGAAAGGGGTATCCTTTTATGAGTTCATTCACAGTTTGGTTATACAATTAAATGTATATGTTTCAAAGGTTATTTTATTTTTTTTTGTGTGTTTCAGTTTTTTTTCATGTTATGTATGGAAGAATGTTCAGCATATTGAATTCACACAGTTTATGCAACTAATATTTTCATAGTAAAAATGATTTTGAAATAAGGACTAAAATAGCATACCAAAAAATTCATATAAGTTTATTTGTATTTATCTACAGACCATTTCCACACTGATTTGGATTCATTAAGGCACATCCTCAGAGAAACATTTCAATATTGGTCGATATTATGTTGTCTTTTTGTTAATTTTTTTTCAATTAAAAGGCATTATTCAGAGGTTTCGACTGACAGTTCTAAAACCAGAAAATGCACTGATTGCATACCTGGATGCTGCTCATTAACTAATATTATTTACATTCAAATTATTATCTGTTTAAGTCGTAATCAGTAGTACTACATGTAGTAGGATTTTCACTGTTTTTAATCTGCTGTAAAACATTTTGTCTAACATATTTTTTTAAATAATCTTGTTTTTTGTTCTGCCTCACAGAATGCACAAATTGTCAAATTTTCACTATTGTTTTATCAATATACTATTTATAGAATTTTACAATAAATGTGCATTGACAAAATACAACTCTTTTATTGAAATCAGGATTATTTTTATGATAGGAACTATACTCACTGTCACTACTCATTTGATATATTCAAATACTGTAAACCAACTTATTTTTGCAAGTGATTTTGATTTTGTGACTTTCGAGGGTAGAAAAATAGCATGAATATAAATTGTTGGGATATATATGTAAAAGCTTGGATCTTTCATTATTAAACTACATCAAGTAAATAGCAGTCGTGAAATTATTTATATTTATTATAATATAAACATGATGAATAATTACAAAATGCTTTATAGGTACAAAAATGAATGAAGAACACATTTGATTTATTATTTTATTTTTTACTTTTTCTTTACTTTGTTGGAAAAGATGAATCTCAAATTTGAATTTAATAAAAGGTGCAAAATTACTATAGAATTTAGTTTTTACTTTGGCAAAACCATGGAATAATTGCAAATATTCATGAATAATATTTTTCTCCCCCAATCTGACAACAAAAATTGCACTCTCAAGAATAAATGAATCCACATTTAGTCAGATAATCCAGTACAGCATCAGTTATGGGTTACTTTTCTTTGTGGTATTATGCAAAAAAAAAAGCAATGCAATGCACAGTTATTGTAAATGTACAGTATTATAACTTTAGTTTTGTTCTTTAGATATCTGGGAAAACTTGGTGAAGGCATAGAAAATGCTAAGGTATAAACTATTTCTAAGAGCTCACACCCTCTGCTAGGCTTCATTGATAATGCAGTGAGTTTTATGTTCTGGAAACAGCAGTTTTAAACATTAGATAATATTGCATGGCCAGTTTATCATGAATAGCACATAAGTGTAGTTTAGAATAGATATGAATGTGTAACTGCTAGTAGAATAGATGCATATAGCCAAAATGTAGCAGTAATGAAAAATATGTGATTTCATACTTCCAGATTTTTATGCTCAATTTGCTAGCTTTATTTTACCATTGGCCTTCTTTAAGATCCTCTCATCTTTTATTCTTAATCTTTTGCCACTTTTTCTTCTACACACCTTATAAAATACTGCTTAGCTGAAGCTAGTCGACCAATTTATACCAAAACTGAACACAGAATAATTCTGATGGTTATTATATATGTAATGATTAAAAAAATGCAATTTATTAGTTGTTTTTAGGAGAAAAATGTTTTTTTTTTTCAACTAAGATGAATTTGTCTTAATACAGTATTATTATACATAATTTGATATAAACTCTTGTCTGCATAAACAAAAAATCAAGCTATTGTCTCAGCATTTAACAAGAGCATAACTTACCATTAGAGTCATGAGGGACCATTGGACTGTACCTATCCTGTGCTTTTATAAGATTTAACTTGCTTTAAGTTTCAAACAAAGAATTAAGAAATAATTCTTTCATGCCATGCTCTATGCTCATTTTAACATGGGTAGGCATTATATTTGTTAATATCTTAATACCGAGCGTTAGCGAGGTTTTAAATGTTTACAAATATAATGCCTACCCATGTTGAAATGAGCATAGAGCATGGCATTATAGAATTATTTCGATTCTAATAGGAATATTTTGAACTTTTGTACTTCGAGGCGGACCTATAGTAGACGCTCGAAATGTCGCCGTTTTGATTTGATGAACAAAAACGTTATAGAAAAATCAACAGTTTGTCAATAAAAAAAAATCAGAAACATTTAAACTTACTTTTAGAATTATTTTTTTTAATTTCCTAGCGAACAACACCAACAAAAATGTCCATTTTGATCTCTGGTGTTGTTCAAAAATTCATCTGACGTTGCAATTTCAATTGTGACATCAATCACGTGCAACCCATGTTCTATTCGAATTAGAACATGGCTTTGTACCCAAAGCTAAAGAAGAACGTCATATTAGAATGACCATTTAAATGGAAGGTTTTAGACATGTAAATTAATTGATGATTTATTTGTCTCAGATGAGTGCTTCATGTGTTTTATTTCAGAATTTAATGTTTGACTCCTAAAATATCAAATATCAATTTCGTATGCCTTTTTTATTTGGAAAAAGATCATAAAAATTGTTAATACCGGGGTAATCAGAATTTTGTACTTTGTATTTATTAGTAATAATTTTTTTTTATACGATTTGAATTTTTCAGAGTGACATACATTTAAAATGTTTAGTTATTCTATTATTTTATTGATAGTTTTGTTTTATTTTTTCTCTATATAGCATGGTTTAGAGGTATTAAGTGCTAACGATGAGAAGACAGTTGCCTTTCAATTAGACCTGTTTGCCAGGTACATGGATGCAGTAAAGGTAATTTAGGAACAAACACACTTTTTGACACCTGGTCCAGTATAGACTTTTGTCATCATTTGATATCTGTTATTATAAATCTGAGCATTTCACACCAACAATTGGCACATGATTGGTTGAAAATTTGTTTTTACTGAAAAAAATTGACATTTTAAATATGTCTTCATCAACTTTGCATAAAATATTTGCATCTATTTATTAAAGAAAATGTAATCTGGTTTAACTTAAAATTGAGAATGGAAATGGGGAATGTGTCAAAGCGACAACAACCCGACCATAGAGCAGACAACAGCCAAATGCCACCAATGGGTCTTCAATTTAGCAAGAAACTCTCTCACCCGGAGGCGTCCTTCAGCTGGCCCCTTAACAAATATGTATACTTATTCAGTGATAATGGACGTCTTACTAAACTCTGAATTATACACATGATATATAAGTAAAAATTAACATTTATTAAAACAGGAAATGTTGTTCAGAAGAACCTGTTTACTGGTGGAGTATGAAGATGCATGTAAAGCTTTAGAAAAGGCTAAACCTAACAAGAAACAGGCAGTAAGTGTTTTAAATCTTTTGTGTATATATCAGTGTATATTAAAAGGTAGCACCAAAACATGCCTAACATGTACATTTAATGGAATTTGAATAAGGGTAGTAGAAGGCTTGGGGGTGTCATTTCAAATTCCCCCTACAAACAAATCAATCATTACTGGAGCCGAAAAATTGATCATAAATTCACTTGTCCTGATCGGTGTGATTCAGGCAAACATTAAGCTCTTTACTTATATGTTTTGGAAAACGTCCTCTTATTTGTTTGCTTTTATTTACTGTTAACAGTTATAACTTAAATTAATTTAGTAGATATTTTATTTCGCCCTTAGTCAATAATTTCTCAGCGTTGTAAATTGTGATTTTCAAATTTGTTCGATGTAGTTAAAAAGGAAAGATCCAAGTTTTACATATTTGCTATGAATTATCAACATGTTATTTTCTCTCTCTTTAAAATACGAGAAATAAACTGCTCACCAATATTACTTGGTTTACAATATTGATCTCCTAAAGAGAAGTAACTCTATTTCATTTGATTTCTTTAAGGCAGAAGAAACCAAAGAGAAAGCAGAAAAAATGTATGAAGAATGCACAATAAATGCCAGAAAAGAGGTAAATTTATACAAATCTGCAGAATTTTTTTTTGAAATAAGTTTAACCATCCTAATAATCTTCATATTTGTTTACATGCAATATATTTCAGTTGAATTATTGTAAAATTGCAAACACAGTTTCATGCTCAGTATCAAAAAATAGGAGAAGTGATATGCAATGAGACAACAATTCACATAAAAACCAAAAGTCATGGATGCCAGCTTCTGCTATAATAGGTTTATATATTTCTCTAAGATTATAATCATGTTTCTATTTATTTGGAGGGGGATTTTATTATTAAGTCAATAAGATGTTTCTAGAAATGTTTATGTATTTTAACTTTGTAGTATATATATTTTTATTTTTGCCAATTTTTAATAAAAATTTCAAATCTGTGAATTCTTATGCACAAAATTTTGAATCAATGTCATATCAGGTAACTAAAAAAAATACTAAAGTTTGAAGAAATTTCTAAACAAATTGCAAAATCAAAAGCTCAAACACACCAAACAACTAGATACAAACTATCATATTTTTGACTTGTGGTACAGGCATTTTCTATTTTCAAACCTGGCCTTATAGGTAGCCAAACCTCTCACTTGTATGAGATTTTCATAAAATTCTATTATGTTGACCACAATGTAAATTAAAATAAACTTACTCAGTACATGTTGAATAATCAGATTTTTGTCTCGCCTTGACAGAGTTAAAAAGCGAGACATAGGTATGCTGTTTCCGGCGACAGCGTCAACAATGTATTAGTTTGTGATTAGGTCTAGTTTATGGTGAACAACAAGTTGTAGGTCAATAATATTATTAGCCATGTAACTCAGTCATGGTTCATTGACTTTGAATATTTGCGTAACTTGTGTAAGACGTTAAAGTATTGTTATTTTGATTTCAACATTTGCATAATCAAAATTACAAAAAGGCGAGACATATCTCTGTGATAACAGATTGTTTTTCTGTGGGACTGTGTCATAGGCACTCATCTCAAGAAAAAAAATTCCTATATACCTTTATATAACACAAGGTACTTAACTCACAATTTAGATAAATGTCAGGTGGTGATGAAATTCTGTTATATGCTGATTTCTCAACTGTCAGCCCCTCTAAAACTTGTTATATAGTAAATCTAAATTGATTTATCTTTACAATGGTGTATAACATGCCTACTTTTGTTGTTGAAATCATCGGTAGCAATCCTACCCAAGTATGTCAATTGTAATTATTTTGTCTACCCACGATGGGTTGGCAATAAATGCGTCACGTCTCTTTATATATCTAGGTTTCCTATTGGTCAATTTTATGGGAAAGTCTAAATGATTCCCAGAGTTGTCTGATCTTGTTTCATTTCATACGTAAAGTCAAGAGAGGGTCTGAATGACATTGACATCATGGGAAAATTTATGTCTAAAAAAGGAAACTTGTAACTTATTAGACATACCACAAATAACACTTGTTAGATTTTTTCACAGTATCTTATACAATTTTACTAACTTGATGATAAGTTCTATTCATAAGAAAACTAACATTTTTTTCTGAAACAATTTTTATAATTAATCATTTACTGCAAGACGTATTTTGCCAATTTTGTGTCGGTAGACAAAATAATTATGATTGACATACTTGGGTAGGATTGCTAACGATGATTCCAACAACAAAATTAGGCATATTATACACCATTGTAAAGATAAATCAATTTAGATTTACAACATAACAAGTTTTAAAGTTTTTTCTGAGACGAGTGCCAGTGTGCTCTCATTGCATTTATGTTAATTGAGATTTGAAAATTATACTTTGCAGCTGAAGACATTCCTACGAAACAGGCTGATATCCTTTGAAGATTGTTTGTCAAAGTTTGCAGAATCCCAAATAAAGACGGCAAGAGATACATATACCCTACTTGTCAGATCACTTACAGAAATCAAACAAATGGATTAATGTCTTATTGCTGCAAAAACTGTTATAAATAACTTATTTACGAACAAAAGGCAAAAGATATGCAACAATTATGACTCAGGATTTTTTTTTACACAATTTTGAGGACTTGGAAGGCGTTGTTATTTTAGCTCAAGCTTCAGTTTAGAGCAGAAATCATAACATAAGCAACAATACTTTGTCAGCTGTTTTACAACACTTATATAGACTAAATGAAATTTTTATTATTCCTAAAAAAGATTAAGAAAGATTTTAGTCTGTTGTAAGCTGTTTTAAACTGAAATGGTTTTAATATCTTAAAATTGCAAATTGCTCTGTGATTAATCATGCTACATTCAATTATGAAAAATGAAATATAAACTAGAACTTTGAAGCTGATTCTAAATTTCAAATGAATTGATTTATTTTAACATACTTGGTTGTTTTTGACAGTTTTAAATGGCACTAAATCTTTGTATTTCTAAATTAAGACTTGTAAAAGAGTTTTGATATGACTTATAAACATTTCATTCTAATTTTGTAAATTAGCATGTAAGTATGGCATATTTTATACTAAAAGGTTGTACTTGTTAAGAAAAGGGGGATTTGTTATGCTTGCCTATTGTGTTGTAAACAAAGCATAAATTTGTGAAAAATATTTTAGAATTTGAATATATACTATTAAATCTAAATTGACATTAGCTTATGCTTCAAAGCTATCTATTAATACTGAAGTAAATTTTCTGTTTATGGTGATTAATACTTAAATATTGTTTTATTTTCTGAAAACTAATATTTAGTAGGCAGGAAACACCAAATGGGATTGTGATATGTATTATAGTTGTTAAAGTGGTGTAACATCAAATTTTCTATCTGGGAATGAATGTTTTACAGGTTATACAATATTTATATTTTGTCACCACTAGCTATAGTAAATGAATACAAAGCTATCCCTTTTAAAAGGCAATTTGCCTCAGCTGAATTGAGGCATCTAGAAATGGGTTAATACCATTGGTTGTTTATTTTTATATATTTTAACGAATAAATAAGTGAATATCTATTTAAAATGTTATCAGAATGCTGTGTAGGTATTTAAAAGTACTAATTTTAGTGCAATTAATTCTAGTCAAATTTTGTATACTTATTAAAGATACTCATTAAGCTTTACATTAATATATTGTTAATATAATAGTGATCCATTGTTTTTGTTGAGAATAGATTTGTTTTTTTATTTAATATAATAGTTATTTATCTATATGGTGTCCATTTGATGTCATCTTAATTTACCTAAACAATTAACATATGAACAGATATACACATACAAATAAGGAGAAACTTTTATTATGTTTTTTTTTCATTTTGTTTATTTTTTTAAGAAATATAAACCATGAAATGAAAACACCAACGAAGTATTAACCTATGAAAAATAATACTGATCACATACTTTTAATTCCTAAAAATATTATTTATTCTCTACAGGAGCCTAAAAATGAATCATATATTCATTAGTCCTTATAGGTGTGAATTTGGCAAAATATAGTTAAAGACCCAATCCTGTTATCATGTAAAAGGTCCTTTAATTTTGTCCTTTTATAAAATTTCTGCTTTCATCTTCTGTAAACCAACTTGTTTTTGCTTATCATTTTTACCACCGTTTTGCACCGATTTAATTTCCTGATTTTCAAATTTGTACAATGCAGATAATTAAGGAAGGATCCAAGTTGTACATATTTTCTACGACTTATGATTGTATTATTTTACTACTCGTTAAAATAGGGTATTAGAATGCTCCCCAAAATGAGTATGACAGTATGGCATATTTTACAATAAAAGGTTGTTCTTGTTATGATCACATACTTTTAAGCATGAAAATCTATCATCATATAGTTTAAAGCAACATAAACATGAAGTTTTAACATGATGATAATATTTGTTTTCTACTGTAGCTGATTTTACAGGTTATATACATATGGGTTATTTTTCTGTTAACTGAAACAACATTTTTCAATGTTAAAATTTTTAAGGATTTTTTTTTGGGTTGTATGTGCAATGTTCAACAAGAAATTAGACACACCTTTTTGTTTTCAGTTAATTACTTTTATAAATTGTTATTTGGATGTAGAGTTGTCTCATTGGCACTCATACCACTTCTTATTATATCTATTGTATTATTGGATTCTCATTTCGATCTACTTGCTGACAAGTAATAATTGTATATAAAAAGATTAAGTAAGGACTGCTTTATATCATGATTGTTTTCTCAAAATTATTAAGAAATGACAATTTATTTTGTACTAATTTCAAAATCAGGACAAAAAATTTCCATAGTATTTTATATTTGGACAATGAATAAAAGTGTTTGAAAGAAGTGTAATTGAAAGTTCTTTTTAGATTTTTATGCAGTAAGCATATAGAACAAAAAAAAAGGCATTTTTCTTTGTAACCGGCATTAAGCAGAACATATTCTGTGTTTAATTATTTACATAAAGTATCTGTTTCACGAGTGCATAAAGCATAACACATATTTTATTTCATACCATTTAGATAATGTGTGTTGCCAAAACTATGTCATGATAGCAATTCCTCAAAACGTTAATATTTTGATTATTCCAATAGCATTCCAGAGATTAATTTGACATTCCATATGTAGTTTTGATAATTCCTTTGCTTTAACATGTTTATGTATAGTATGGCGTTCATTATCACTGAACTAGTATATATATTTGTTTAGGGGCCAGCTGAAGGACGCCTCCGGGTGCGGGAATTTCTCGCTACATTGAAGACCTGTTGGTGACCTTCTGCTGTTGTTTTTTATTTGGTCGGGTTGTTGTCTCTTTGACACATTCCCCATTTCCATTCTCAATTTTATTATGTATACAATTCTACACTATTTGTTCTAAAAACTGTGCAATCAAATTGTATTTTATAACAATTCAAAAGTTAATAAACTGTGATTTTATTTTTGAGACATCTATTTACTTACTTGGCCATTGAATCCTCTGGTGAGAATAGCTGTTCCACTGATGAAATGTGTGTCAAGGTTTCTGTATATGTAAATATATCACTAAACTAAACAGATGGTCTTGCACTTAGCACCCAATCTATAGGGCCAGGTTATCATCTAAATTACAAATTATACCATATTAAAGAGAGCTTGCTAATAATTCTGAACCTACTGATGAGTAATCATGATTTCTTGCACTTAATATCGGTTTGTTGTACTTCAAAGTAGATTTTACACGCCAACGGCAGATGTTTAAAAAAGCAAAGGAAACATTTTGGTATTCTTTTTAACATAAAATTAGAAATTTGACATCCTTGTTATTAATGACCAATTCGTATTTCACATAGTTTTAACTATTGTTTATTATGTCATAATAATTGGTCATGAACTGGTTAAATATTTCATTCAAGACCAAGATGACTACCATGGTCCTATCGTCACTTCACAACGAAAAAATTTAAGACGTTATGTTGCAAATCTAACTGGCTAAATTGATAAACAAGTAGAAGAAAAGTATAAAAAAGAACACACAATCAAGGCTAAAAAAGAGAAACAATGAACGATAAACAAGAAACTATAAAACACTTCAAAAAGTACCTATTGAGCAAAACGAATGTCACTGTACACTGGGGGTTAACTCATGAGCTGCAGATCCGGAAGGGTAAGCAGTTCCTACTCCACATATGGCACCCATTCTTTTATTTATTGAATCTTGAATTGTAATAAAGTAACGTACATCTTTAATAGAGACAATTATCTTTTAATGACATTTTTAAATGCAGTGTAACATGTCTAGGAAATTGTTAGTCTTGATACAGGTGATAGCCTTTCTACAACTGGAGTAAACTGACAGTGTCGCATATCTTGTCAAATTGCAACTGGTGGATCTCCAAGAGGCTTCTGGATACTCTCAATGACAGCTTTCCAAAATAAGTCCTCCCCTACTCCACCTTTAAAGGTCAGGTATGGAGTTGTTTTTATTAAAGTTTTTACAGGGCATGTCATATGATTAGAATTTATTGTTTTCAACATGATGAGTAGAAAAACATCTTTTCCTTGTTGTCGCCTGCGTTCCTGCAAAAATTCTACTTCCCACTGACACCACTCGCTTTTAGCGAAATCATTGCTCATTATAACTATAATTTTCCAACATTTTTGTAAGTAAGTGTCTATATTTTCTGTTATTGATGTTCCAACATCGAAGTCTCGGTCATGTATACACAGGTTTATACCTTCATCTTCGAGTTTTCTAAGTAGAATCTTATGAACCCATTCACTATCAGCGTCACAGTAAACAACAAATGCATGATATTCGTAATCCTCGCTACTGTTTAGGCTTATATAACCCTGACGTTTAAGTCTGTGTATTCTAAACAGATAAATATAGTTTCTGATATTTGCATTGCATCTGTATACAATAACTAAAAGAGTAATTGTTATAAATACAAATGACGACAATATAATCGCAACGGTGTGTAATTGATTCCAATGAGTGCATATTTCTTTAGTTGGATTATATTTTATCAAATGTTTCCCACGTATATTCTCTGGATACATGCATATAAACCTCCTTGGATAGTTAGTCATTATTGGACGGGTTTTATTTTTATTTCTTAGCCAATCACGAAACCACATGATATCACATGTACACATAAAGGGATTGTTTGAAAGGTCAAGTTCTTTCAACCTCAATAGCATTTCCATTGGAAAAGTAGTCGGGCTGATCGACTGAATGGAATTCCCTTCGAGATTTAAGTATTGTAGATTAGACATATTATCAAATGTTCCTTTTTTAAGTTCGAGCAAGGAATTTCCTTGAAGAATCAACTGTTGAAGTGACCTCATCAAGCAAAACACGTAAGTTGGTAACACCTTTAGGTGTGTTCCATGGAGATTCAGATAAATAAGCTTTTGTAAAGGACTAAACATTTGTTTCCAAGGCTTGTATCCTCCTCGTAAAGAGTTACCTGCCAAATTTAAATGTATTAACATTGGGATGTGTTTGAATATGTCCACTTGATTAATTTTTCCATAATCGTCAAAATGAAATCCGTTTTGCCCAAAATTTAGTTTTTGCAATGACATACTTTTAAAAGCTGTTGGCTCTATTGTTTTAATCCCGTTAGACTGAATATACAGTTTCGTCAACTGAGGTATTACGTTAAATGTATTATTCAACAACACTTTAAACTTATTGTTATTTAACTGAAGTGTTTTTAGTGACGGCAAACATTCAAACATGGAGGGTTTTAGTTCAAAGAGAGCATTGTCATTCATAAATAAAGCTGTAAGTGTCTTAAGATTACTTGTCCTATTAATGTTGCTGCAAAAACTAGGAAAAAGAACAATTTTGTTGCCATTGACATTTAATTTTTTCACATTGACGGGTTGCAGCACATCTAGCGTAGTAAGCCTATTTCCTGAGAGATCAAGCGTGTGCAGGTTTATACAATTTGCAACTTCTTTGAAAGAAAATTCAAGTAACTTGTTTTTGGAAAGTACTATTTTCGTTATATTTCTAAACGCCTTTGTACCAAACATATCAACCGGGATATAAGTCCAACCGTTGTCGTTCAAATATACGATTTCTAATTTAGACTTCAATTCAAATAAGGCTTTGTTGACATCAGTTACATTTAAGGACTTTTCTTTGGCGATGATGAGAGTTTTTAAAATTGACAAAACTGAAAAGGTGTCGTCGTACAACCTACGTATTGAATTAGAAATAAAAACAAGAGATGTTATGTTGTTTTTTGTTAAGTTGGACATAAATTCCTTGTTCATAACATAGAACTTGTTGTTAGTAAAACGAATAGCTGTGATATATTCTGGAAATCTTGGTATGTACGTGAGCCAAGAACAGGTTGCTAATCTCTTTTTGGAATTAAAGTTGCACCTTTTATCATATGATGAGCAATCGTAATAGATACACATAAAAACTAACAGCATGAATCTCCTTGGACAAGCCATTTCAATCTGCAACCAACAAATAAACTATTACTTCAACTACAGTAGAATTCATATAATTGGTAACTTTTAAATGGTTAATTTTAAACAAAACATGTGACCTCTATCTTTTATATTGATATGCTAAGTAACTCGTGTCATATAAGTCAGAATGAGATAGCCAAGTTAATGTATATTGATTCGAATTTAACTTTAGTATATGTATCTACTACTAACAAGGGGTAGTAAACAATAAATTCTAGCAAATTTTCTATCAAATGCATTCACAAGGAAACCCTACCAAATTGCAAAAGCAAATGCACACCATACATTTATCATATCTAAATACCATTCAGACGGTCACTCATCATCTCGGATCTGTAACAATTTTTTCGCTTAAAATCTATTTATGTATTTCCATGGTTTGCGATATAACCTCAACATTGACCCGTCAATCTTTTTGTTGTGAGCGTCACTGACGAGTCTTATGTAGACGAAACGCGCGTTTATATAAAATTTTAAGTCTGGTACTTTTGATAACTTTGAGCGTTTCTATTTTTGATATTCAAATTGAGCATAAAGAAAAAAAAACATGGTTGTGTAATTCATGTTTCTAAGAATTGAAATTATGGTCCAATTTGGTTGCTATAAATAAAACATTATGAAAATAGTTGAACTGTGTAATGTTATAAATAAATCATTAGACAGCAATTAACGTTTTGAAATATACAAAAATCAAGTTCCCCCGGGAATATCTATTAATTTAAAATACAGGAAATAACTTTCAAGTAGAACAAGATAATTACAAACACCAGGAAATAGACATTTCATTGTGAAAACAGATGAAACGCGAATAACCCGGAACATTATATTTGTGTTGATTATACTTTTATTTATAAAAAAAAAACAGCTGTTCAGTTTTCTATTGTGTTGTGTTGTTTTGTATTGTGTTGTGTTGTTTTGTTTTGTGTTGTATTTTATTTTATTATTATTTTCATTTCCATAAATCAGTCATTGTAATTACAGTATGAAATTTAAAACCCGCAAGTGTCCATAATTGGATGATCTTATTCTTATTGTTATATATGTGTGGTTTATTTTTAAAGGTGGTTCCCAACACGTTCACTAAAACTAATTTGGCTCTTTTAATTTTCATAAAATTTTGCCAAAGTAAATTACTTTGGCCCTATGACAAAAATATAAAAAATTTCAAAAAAAACAATTTATCAGAAAAAATACACTGGTTATGTAGCAGTTAGACAAACACTTATTTTGATCTTTGAGAAGCTTAATATTCCCTTAACAACACAACGTTATTAAAACGTTAAGCTGATTTTACAGAGTTATCTCCGTGTGGTGTAGCACCTTAAGTAAAATAAGCTAGACACATTAGACCATATGGTTAAGTTGTTGTCCAAGTTTGATATAGTTTTGTGTTGACACATCGATCTCGAGTGTATTTAATTCAGTTTCTTACAGAAACACGACAAATTATATCATTCCCCTGTTTTTAGTAGTGATTTATGAAAGAAAGAAAATGGTGAAGGTTTGTTAAACCCTTTTGGTAAATATTGCTTATTTTTATTGCAAATGATATTCGGAGTATAGAACCTGTACACCTGGTAAAGTTTTCAGGCATGGCAGGAATTAAATTATCAAATTTTGAATGCATTTTTTTTTATTTAAGATTTTTTTTTATTGATTTTGAGTTTTTTGTCAGGTTTCCACAGACGATGCAGAGATCAACTTATCAAATAATGTTTGAAAAATGTTTTAGATGTTCCACTATGTAATATGTGAGGTGTTTAGATTGACATGTACAATAGATAGACAATAGCTATCTTTACAACAATAGGTGATTTAAACTATACTGTAAAGGACAATAACAATCAAAACCAAGGATTAAACAAAGACTCACAAAACCAAAGGACATTTACATCAACAGTTATGAATAATAATTAAGAAACAACACGAACTCCACTTAAACCGGGAGTGAAATCAGGTGCTCCAGTAAATGTATAGACTGTGTATAACTAAATGAAATCGGTCGAACTGTTTATATGTTATATCTATATCAAGGTGGTACTTATCTCTACAGGAGATAACTCTGACTACAGCTTAACGTCTTAATTACGTTGTATTGTTAAGGAAATATCAAGCTTCTCGATGATCAAATTTAGTGTTTGTCAAACTTCTATATCTCAGTCATAATTTTTATAAGAAAGTTATTGAATCAAGTTTTTTGAAATTTTTATATTTTTTTTTTTCAAAGAGTTAATATTTTGTCACCTTAATGTCTTATTTCATTTTCAGTAATTATAGAATTTGATTTTTTCTTGGTTTCAAAACTACTCATGTTATTACAATATACGTCATCTTATTTGAAAACGACTTAGAAAATATTTATCATATATTATATATTTATAATCTGTACATAAAATACACATGTCATTATAATAAATGATTTACTTACTTACTTACTTACTTTGTCATCTCCGCCCCAACCCCCAATCCCCAATTCCTTAAACGTTTTAAAAGGTGTTCGTGAATATGCAACATACGTGTAATATGTGGTGTGTCCCTCGCAACAAAATGAAATGACATAAAATCTGACATAAGAACTTTTTGAAATATCAATAAATATCAGCGAAAAATAAAAACTTTGATTCTGATGACAAAAAACTAAGTCGTATCATGCCAAACTGATATGCAAGTGAAGTTCTTGGAATACATATCTACATTCTACCAAGATTAATTTTCAACCGCATGCAGATGTAAACATCCAATTGAATATTGTACTCATAAGTTGTTATTTAGTTCATAAACACAATTATTCAAAATTATGAGCATACAATGAATTTCATTCGAAAGCTCACATACTCCCACCAGTTGAATCGCATAAATCCTTTATTCTATATCATATGGTATTTTTCTTTGTAGTTCTCTTTTTGGTCTTGTAGTTGAAAATTTGCCAAATTCAAAATGTAAAAGTATATCATACATGTATGCTAGTAAACTATATATATAACATGTTGAAGTGTTGAATGCTGCTTCGTTTCTTTAATTTTCATTTTCTTTTTAATTTTGGTAATCGAAATAAAAGCAAGCAATTGCTTAATTTTCTATAAGACGCGCTTCGTTTCTAAAATATGATCGTCACTACTTCAATTTCGAAAAGAATAAAAAAGAAGAGAATGTTTTGCCATTAAACAATCATAATCAATGATATTTCAAAACTTACAATTATTTCCGTCCGAAGTTACATAAAGAACTTTATCCATACATATGCAAGTATATGTTTACTTTTTGGTGACCTTTCATCTCTTCATACCTTTTTTATAATACATTAACTTCCTCATTGTTGTTTCATATAATCACAAGCTCTATTTTTAGGATCCTCCATTGCTGTATATTGTTGATGTATTGACGAAGGCCATACGGTTAATTACTTATTGTTAATTTATATGTCATTGTGAAAAGTTGCCTCCTTGTAAATCATACCACATCTTCTTTGTAGAGTAAGCCAACATGCTCTTAAACGATCAAACAACAGACTTATACTGCATTTGATCTATAAGAGCAGTCAAAATGCGTTGATTGTATATTTCTATGTTATATTCGTAGTCACTGACCCTATTTCATTATTCTTCATGAATATTTCAAGAGTAGTTTACGGTACCATATGTGTCATGACGACCTCTTCAACCTGTCTTTGTTTCCAATGTATACAACGAAGCATGGAAAGACTCAAACTTATTTCTTTTACAATTATTGGTTCAGGTAGTTTTTGATGAAGATGAGGTCCGATTCACATGAAACTTAGTAAACATGTTCACTATGTTATGGTCTTTCTAATTTTACTGCCAGACTTTATTAAAGATTTTGCCCCATTTCACGGTCCACTGACCATAGAATATGATAGTGCCGATAATCCGTTTACTTGGGACACATTCTTGTTGTTGATATTTTAGTAAATTATCAAGCGAATTCGTTTACCATTTATTGGTTTCAACAGGTAACATGTACATTTCATTATGTTGTATATTTTCTCCGCGAGATATGAGGCCTTTTTAAAGGTTTTTTTTCCAATATCTAAACAAATAAATAACAATAACTCAATAAACAACAATTGAACATGAGTTTTTTGTTTTGTTTTATAGATTGCAGTATAAAGACAATATTAATGCAATGCGTTATACATGATATAGAAAAAATGATCAGCTATACAGGATCCACCAAAATGAGATTTTATCTAGTCTACAATGTCAATAGTTTTATATGCTGTGTTTTGTGTACTGCTGTCTATCTTTCGTTTTTTTCATTATTGCAGTCTCTTTTATTTTTGTTTTTGTCCTGGCGTTGTCAGTTTTTTTGGGACTCTAATTATATCTGTTGAAAATCGTTATCCTTTCTTCTACGATGTTTGAGAATGTCGATTGTTGAAGATGCAGTACCTCATTGATCAAAACAGTTTTTTTAACTATAACCTCTAGTTTAAATATTGGTTAGTAGTTTATCACCTATTCAACGTTTGACAAAGTGTTTGACTCTATGATATTTTAATTGGCGTTGATCATCACTAGAAAGACATTGATCGGCGAAATCTTGTTCAATCTTATTTCTAATGAGAGTTCGTTTCCCGGAACAATGTACGTATTTACACTTTCGGGATTTTTCTGAAATTTATTTCCAAATTATCTTAGATATCCTCATAAAAAACTTCTGATTTCAAGCAACAATTCCTTTTTAATATTGTCTTCAAATGTTTTAAATTGTGATGTCAAAGTTTACGGAAACCCGTGTGACTTTACGCAATGGCGGACAAATTTACATACAAGTGAAAATATGTGTCTATAGAGTAACGTTGATCTTAATCAAGATAACAAAATTTCAATGACTTTTTAAAACGCAGTGTACTAATTCTAGGAAATTATTTATTCGTGGTTAGAATTTAACTGTAGAAAGTAAAATTATTAAAATTTAAAAGTACAAACTACAGACATGTCACATTGCAACGGGTGGATCTCCAAGTGGCTTTTGGATACTCTCAAAGACAGCTTTCCAAAATAAGTCCTCCCCTACTCCACCTTTAAAGGTCAGGTATGGAGTTGTCTTGATCAAAGTTTTAACAGAACACGTCATATGATTAGAATTGATAGTTTTCAACATGATGAGTAAAAATACATCTTTTCCTTGTTGACGCCTACGTTCCTGCAAAAACTCTACTTCCCACTGACACCACTCGCTTTTAGCAAAATCATTACTCATAATTACAATAATTTTCCAGCATTTTTGTAAGTAAGTGTCTATGTTTTCTGTTATTGTTGCGCCAACATCGAAATCCCGATGATGAACACACAGCTTGAGACCATCATCTTCTAGTTTTCTCAGGAAAATATTATGAACCCATTCTCTATCAGCGTCACAGTAAACTACAAATGCATGATATTCGTAATCTTCGCTACTGTTTAGACGAATATATCCCCGTCGCTTTAGTCTGTGTATTCTAAATAGATAAAAATAATTTCGGATATTTGCATGGCATCTGTATGCCATAACTAAAAGAGTTATTATAATAAAGCCAAATAATGACAAAAGTATCGCCGTAGTATATAGTTGATTCCAAGGAGTGCATATGACGTTGGTTGGGTTATATCTTATCAAATATTTCCCATGCATATTCTCCGGTGAAATGCATTTGTACCTGTGTGGAAAGTTAGGCAAAATTGGTCGGTTTTTATCTTTATTTCTTAACCAATCACGAAACCACATCAGGTCACATGTACACGAGAAATGATTGTTCGAGAGGTCGAGAGATTTCAGTCTCATTAACAGTTCATTCGGAAAAGATGACGAGTTAATCAACTGAATATAATTCCCTTGGAGACTTAGGCTTTGTAAATGTGTCATGTTTTCAAATGTTCCTTTTTTCCAATTACGCAAGTTATTCCCTTGAAGAATCAAGCGTTGAAGTGATGACATTGAGTGAAAAACGTTAGTTGGTAATTTCTGCAGATATGTTGCAGCGAGATTCAGTGAAGTAAGGTTTTGTAAATGACTAAACATTTGACGTAACACAGGTTCGTTTTCTGATGGTAAAAAGTTATTCCTCAAATCTAACTCTGTTAACTTCGGGACATTTTTAAATATATAATTTGGATGAAATCGTCGATCATCATCAAAATGAAATCCGTTATATCCAAATCTAAGCCTTTGCAACGAAAAACTTTTAAAAGCATTTCGCTCAATCTTTTTCAATTTGTTGTATTGCACATGTAAATCGGTCAGCTGAGGTATACTGCTAAATGTTTCGTTCAACAACACAGTCAATCTATTACCACTCAGCTGGAGGGTTTTAAGTGACGGCAAACATTTGAACATGGTCGGTGTTAGTTCAGAAAGAGCGTTGTCGTTTATGCGTAGTAATTGAAGTTTTTGCAGTAGACTTGTCCCGTCAATGCTGTTACAAAAACTCGAAAGACGAACAATATCGTTTCCATCAACAATCATGTCTTTCACATTAATATAGTGTGTCACATTAAGTGTGATGAGTTTATTTGTTGTGAGATCAAGTCGATTCAAGTTCGTAAGATTTGCGACTTCGGCAAAAGTAAATTCTAGGAGTTTATTCTTGGAAAGATGAATTTTCCTTATATTTTTAAAAGCCTTTGCATCGAACATGCCAGTAGGAATATAAGTCCAACCATTTTCCATTAAGCCAATGTATTCCAGAGAAGCTATTAATTTACTTAATGCCTTTTTGACATCGGAAATATTCAATTCCTTCTCACCTGATAAAATGAGACTTTTCAAAACTGGCAAACCAGAAAACGCGTCCTCATCTAGAATTCGAATTGCATTCGAGGTAAGCGTTAGAGATGTTATATCGTTTTTCGTTAAATTTGACATAAATTCCCTGTTGATAAAGTGAAATTTGTTGTTGGTTAAAGAGATAGATTTCACATATTCTGGAAATATTGGTATGTATGTGAGCTTAGAACAAAAAGCTGATCTTGTTTTTATATTACATCTACATTTTGGGTCACAAGATGAACAGCCGTAATAAATACACATGAAAACAAACAGGATATATGTCATTTGATTAGGCATTTCAATCTGTAATTATGAAGATAAAAACATACTAAATACTTTAACTAGTAAAAAGTACACGTACGGAAATTATTCATTACTGTTCTATCATTCATCAGGAAAGACTGCGAATCTCAACTGTTTATTGAGGGGATATAAGCTATCAAAATCATGTTCACCTAGTAGTATTAGACACAAATTCTACTACTTCATTTAAAAAATACTAAACGTATATTCAGTATATAAATTCCACAGGAAACAACGAACAATGATTGGACACATTATCATTTATCTGCAAAATAGAAGCCTTTCAATTATCCACAAGGTCGATTTATTATACTACTGTATAGAACTAAATATAAACATATGAAGTCTCATTGTGCTGTTTCTTTGCTTTTTTTAAGTCTTTTGTTGTGCATGTATTGATATTAAAGAGTATGGTTGTATAGTCAAATACAATATTAAAATCAAATGCATTATAGGGAAAATATCTGTCCTCAGAAGCTTATTCATAAAATTTATAACACATACGATCTTTGCATTCTTCCTTTGATATAGATGTTGGGAGAATATTTAGTATATTTTCTGTATTATGGATGAATACTTCACACTAGATACAATATACAGATCTAGAAATGTATGCATCGTAGTCGCCCTGAAAGTGCTCAATTTGACAGTAACCGATGTTCCTCAAATTCAACATGTTCTATAACAACACTCATAAAAAGGTCGAAAATTTGTAAGGACTCCCGAGATGAATTCATGAAAATTAATTTATGGCCAACCCACTGTTTTGATTGGAGCGTCACTGGTGAGTCTCATATAGACGAAACGCGCGTCAATGGTACCAAACAATCCTGACATATTTTTAAGTTATATTCTTCTTCATAGGTTTTTTCTATAATAGCTTTTATCTTTTCCTATTCCTGGGAGTAGAAAAAACCACATATTTTCAAACATTCAAAGTTTGTAAACAGTTAATTTATTATCATGAACATATCAATAATAGTGACAACTTGGCTGGTAATGCCTCCGAAATACCCTCCACCAGCAGTTAAGTATACCCCAGTGTTCGTGAATAAACTAATATTTTATAGGGTGTCTTTCTATGTTGTGATGTTATACTATTGTCTCAGAAAAGGGAGAAAGTGTGGTACAATTAAAACGTTTAATCCCACTGCAATGTTTTGCACCTGTCCTGAGTTAGGAATCTGATGTACAATGGACCCGTGTTGAAGACCGAAGCTTGACCGTTACTTTTATAAATTGTTACTTGGATGGAGAGTTGTCTCATTGACACTCATTGACACTCATACCACATCTTCCTATATCTATCATCATAAATACCTAGATTAAAATGTTGAATGGCAGACTTGTCATATTATACTAAGACTACTATACTTTATATTAATATCTTATTATAAGAATTACATAAAAGAATTAAAAATATTATGAAGTCACACTTTAGTCTGAAATAAGTTTTAGAATTCAAGGCATGTTTATATTATTTTACTTACTGCGACCTTGCATGTATAAATATCAACTTCTACAGATGCATCAAAATAACTTCCTTAATGATCTTGATATATTCTAAAGGCAATAGGTTATCCTATATTGATAATCGTTCACTTCACAATTTGTAGAGGAAATAGGAGATATTGTCAAGTAAAAATAAATGGTTTTTCAAAAGGTTCAAGGTGTTTTAAATATGAAAATTTAACCTACTTTGTTGTGTTCGTTTCATACCTTGTCAGTTATAAATAGGAACATTTGAATAGGTAAATATTAACACACAATAATGTTGTGTTATACTGAGAGGAAATCTTCATGGGTTTTTTTATGGTAAAAAAACAAACACTTTTCTGTTTTAGAAAAGGAATCGTAAATTTTTAGTTAATTGAAAAGTAACAAACGTTTCATCTGTACACTATAACAGTTCTACATAAAGCTAAAAGTAAATACAAACACATTTAAAAAAATTGTCATAATAATTTTACGAGTTCTTTTAATTTTTGTAAGTCTTTTTTGATTTCATTTATTAACAGCTGTAAACATCGTATATTGGTCAATGCGAGCTTCTTTAAAATATTTTCATTTTCTCTTCATTTAGTTTGCTGAGACAGATGCAATAAAAGATATCATACACGTACAGTTTGAAAAGACAAAAATCCACTATTCTGCGATAAGGAATCAAATTCAAAACATGAAAATATTTGTTTGATATGAACCCCGAAGCGTCTTGCTACATTTATATCTATGTTCAAATTTAACTTTGATTCCTTGTCAATGCAAGCTTATTTTGAACTTATACTCAGTGACTTCTTCGTTGTATTACGAGTTCGTTATATATTAAAAAGATAACCAGCTTAACATTAAATGGACATTTTATCCGATACTTATAAAACATAACATAAGTTAAACCAAGGATTTGTATACAAATCCTTGGTTAAACCTAATCTGTAAATTCAGAAATTATCATTGCGATGTTTTTATCAATGTGAATAATGCGACGGGGTAAGTTTCGCAATAATAAAAATTCGCATTGTGATATCTGATATATTAAACATGTATTTGTATCCAGATTGTCACTAAATCACATTAATTTATCTCGCATCATTGTTTATTTCTCAAAAATGCAAATATAAATACATAAACAAATCTAAATAACAGTACATAGGTCATAAACTGTTTGACCCGTCGGATTTGTCGGTGTCTCAAGTCATGTTTTCTCTGTCAAATATTTTGAAGCCGACGAGGACGTGATCTTAAATGTTCCCGATTATAACATTTTGACTGAGAGTAGATTTTCCTGGTGAATCATGTATGCATAGCCGGAAACATTTATCTAAAAGTTGCACCCGGTCTATTCAGGGTATGCGATTTTCAGACTTTGTCAGTTACTTTTATTATTTATTTCTTACTCGAATTGTTATATTTAAACAGCGGTTAAATATTGCTTCCTTCATTAATCCGCCAGTGTGTCAATATTTTGAGCCAATGATTTTGTACTCAAAATTGGAAGAAAAAAACAAACATCGTCACCTATAGTTGTTAATTTATGTGTCATGTGAAGAGTTGTCTCATTGGCAATTATACCTCATATTTATCTTTGTACATTATCAATGTAGCGCACGTTTTAAAACGCTGAATCAGTAGATTTTTAAAATCTTGAAATAATTAGGAACACATTTTTGTTGACCATAACATGCATAACATCAGCTGAATTACTGAGGAAAACAATTAATTTTACTTCCTTATTTTTTTTTATGAACTTTTTAAAATTAATAAAAACATGAATGAAATAGTGATTAAGATTCAATCGTATATCTGATACTTTATCACATTTTATATATAGGTAAATACAATATTTAAATATATTTATAAGTTTGTGTATTGGGATGTTCATTAACATTTTGACAGATATATACTAACGTATCTCGTATTTGATCATCTAGAACAGTTTAATTTCAAAAGATTATTTCGTGCTAATAAGATGATATTTACAAAAATAATCATCTGCTTTCAGCTTGTATAACTCGAATATATCAATCTCATCTTTGAGGAAATAGACACCAAATTTATATCTACAACTTCCCTATTGGTATTTACATTCTAACTTGAATAGTGATAGTGATGTATGACCTTGTATCTTAAACTTTAACCAGCTGGTCTTTGTTTTGGGTTCAAATACATCTATTGAAATGTCAAAAAATGTCTTCATAGATGTAACAAGATGAGGTATGAATGCAAATGAGACAACTCTCCATCAAAATAACAATTTATAAAAGAAAACCATTATAGATCAATGTATGCTATTCCAGCTCATAGATTTCAAATAACTGACTTAACCTTGGCTCAGTTATTTAGTGGGAAAAGACAAGTAGTATACATGGCTAAAATACTGCTTGATATTTAAAATCAAAGGTATACATTAGGTACAAAAAATATGTAGTAACTTATACTTCCACACTTGGCATATAAATACCAGAGAACCATATACATACAGAAAAGCTAAGACAGAGTAATACTTTAGAAAATCATACAGATACAAATGTAAGCTAACACTGACAGAACATTTTAAATAAATGTATCTTAAATAGATTGGTCAGTTCTTCATATCTACATAAATTCACATTCACTGTAATAAAAATAAAATGTTGTTTAACTGCAACAAAATACATTAGCAGGCCTACTCCTTGCATGCTCCAACTCATTTTTGTCTTACAGATAGGTGTAACTTTAAAAATGGTCTGTGTTACAGAAAACCTACTCAACATCAAATAAAATAATATGAATAACATGCTGTCTTTTTCATGTTTATAAAAAAAAATGAATCTCTTTTAAAAAGGCGATTCTCGAAGAACATGATGTGTTAAACTTGGTTTTATAACTAGCTTAACCTCCGATCTGGTATTTTACTTTATTACTTTATACATGTATGGCAGTTGTAAATGTCAATGCACGGGTGATTTTCAACAACTAACGTCTCAAGCAAAAAAAATTGAAATTCTTTAACTAAATACATTTGATAACGGTTTATGGGAGTTGGATTGTTAATGTATATTCCACATGTCTACATATAGATGGCTTTATATTTACACTATTTCACTTTTTAATCCTTTTACCATTAACATGATTAAGTCGCGTTTCGAAAATGTTTATAACATGATTAAGTTGCGATCTAGTATTAAAAAAAAAACATATCATTTAGGGGGGGGGGGTCACATATGGGGGTTCTGATCCCGGATCCCGCTTACACAATGTACGTTAGCAAATTTTCATTTTTTTATAATCTCCCGTGTCCCGCTAGACTTCATTTCTCTTTTTCTCGACACAATAATTTGACTTTCACGTGTCACGCTTTCAAAACAATCGGCAATCCCGCGTCACGCTTAAACCCCAATGAGACCCACTTTAGGTATATCGTTCTTTTTCTTTTTTACTACAAAGCTTCAGGTACAAGCGATAAAGTGGGAAACACTATTGAATTCTGCTTTATCCATTTAAAATTTACTATTCTTATTAACAGTCCCATTAAACACTTGAAAAAATAAGTGAACCAGACAAGCATTTTGCTTTTACAAATATCATACCAAGATTTGATGCACTGACGCCAATTTCAGATTAAAATGCTAATTTAGCATTTTTGTTTATTTTTCATTTATATTTTGTATCAAATGCAATGACAATGGGGCTATCAAAATTATTAAACACGTCTAAATCCCACCTCTTACACAGAAGATATAATCGGTATTAAATGGTTTGCGCTACAACCTACAAATGCCAGCATACGATTTTCAATATGTGTTGTCTCCATTGCATATATTCTATACATGCACACATACAGATATTCAAATGAAATAGTCGGATCGCAAATATTTTGAACGGATTTGATTATTTGTCTTGAATGTTTCAAAGCAGTACAAATAGAAATTAGTTTAGTTTAGACAAATACTTACAGCATATACACTAGACACATACTTTGTCAGCTTGTAGCGTGAACAATAGATTTTCTAGTATGTGTATGCCTTTGAATTTTAGGTTTCCCTTTACCGTGAAACATGCATTTCTTTTAATCTTCTCGATAACATAACAAAAACAAAGGATGTCGAAAATCTATCTGTTAACAGGAGACAAAACGTTTCCTTATCACACAGATTATAATCTCATATGAATATATTATACGAATTGAAATAATTTCGTTTCAATGTGATACAACGGAATAGTGTCTTTCTGTTTGTCTACGGGGATAAATTACTTCCTCAATAATTTACAAAGAAACTCTTGATTAAAAATATTCGCTTTGTCACATTTAATTCATTTTGAAAAGTTCAAACAACTTGAAAACGAATACTGTTTGAATTTCTAACACTTCTCAGAGGATATTTATTATCATGATAGAAAAAGATTTAATAAGTCGTGCAAGTTTGTTATCGCTTGAAATCAAATAGAATTATTCAAATTCAATATAATAATTAACAAGCCTTTTGACATCAAGCGATATCCATAAACCACTCGGTATAAAACGTTTAATCATCTTACTTCAGCATTAGAATATAACCCCTGTTATTTCAACAGATCGGGCAGAGCTTATGTTTTAACTTGAATAAGGTGAGTCTATTTGAAGATATGTGTGATAAGGATGATAGCAGTTATAATTATTATTGAATTCAAATTACCTATCAGTTTCATCAAACGCAAATACAAAAGAACTGATAGTATGATACGGAACTGATAACTGGACACTTCATTGATGAATTTATCCCGAAACTCCTGTCCTGGACTAGTCTTTACAAAGCGAACTTCTTAAACCCCGCCCAGTCAAGTGAAATAAATCTAGTCATGATAACAATGTAAAAAAACCGACAATTTGACTTTTTCTATATGTAGAACATACATAGTCTGCAGGGGTGTGGAAATGCTATGCCCGACTCGCCCGACTCGTACATTTGAACAACCGGACAAGTAATTATTTTTGTCTTGGTTGCCCGTGGACAAGTAAAAAAATATCAGATTGCCCCTGGCTATATATGGAAATTCGGAAAATAAATTAAGTTTTTGTCTTATTTATAGATGAAGTCTTATTTATAGATTAAAGGTCATTGACAACATTATTTGTTGTCAAAGTGGAAAATAAAAAGGATGCATTAATTGCCCATCAAGACAATAATAAATAGTCAAGAAAAAAAGCAAGTGTGTCAGTTCAGAGAAACACCATAAAATCAATAGTTTATCTATTATTTAGTTTACATTTCTTCAATCACTGTCATCAAATTTAGTATATGTACCTACTGGCTACAATTTTTATTCAAAAATTGCTGCAAAATTGTCCTTTACATGTCATTTCATTGGTTGGTTTGCTGTAAGGTTTCTGTTAGGTTTCTGTCCCCGGGCCATTGATGTCAACCCATTTCCTACTTTCCTATTTTTTTACACATATAAACAAATATATTTTATTTGTTTGTGATGCACAACAGTGCTAAGTAAGAATCATATATTAGCTAACAAGAAATACTTCAATATTTATTGGGATCATCAGGGCAAGTAAATTTTTTTCCGGACAAGTAAAATTTTAGGTTTCACTTGCCCGGGGACAAGTGTTCTCAACAAATATTTCCACACCCCTGGTCTGTCAAACTGCAACGGGTGGATTGCTCAGAGGTTTCTGTATGCCTTCAATTACAGCTTTCCAAAATAAATCCTCTCCTACCCCAGTTTGATGTGTAACATATGGAGTTGTTTTCAGCAATGTTCTGATTGGACATATCATGTGCTTTGAATTAATGGTTTTCAGCATAATTGGTAGAAATGCGTTTCTTCCTTGCCTGCGTCTGCGGTCTTGTGAAAATTCTAGCTCCCATTGACACCATTCACTCTTTGCAAATTCATTGCTCATAATAACTATAATTTTCCAACATTTCTTTAGATAAGTGTCTACGTTTTCAGTTTTTGAGACTCCAACATCAAAGTCTCGGAAATGTATACACAGCTTGAAACCTTCGTTTTCAAGTTTAGGCAAGAAAATATTATGGACCCATTTCCTGTCTGCGTCACAGTATACTACAAATGCATGGTACTCGTAATCCTCGCTGCTATTTAATCTTATATAGCCTTTGCGCTTAAGTGTGTTCAGTCGGAACAGGTAGCAGTAGTTTCTGATATTGGAATGACATTTGTATGCGGTTAGTAATAGAACAAGAAACAACACTGTAAATGATGCTAACGTTATTACTACTGTGAATAACGGGTTCCAGGGCGTACAACTCTCTTTCGTTGGATTATAATCTTTTAAGAGTACTCTATGCATTTTTTCTGGATAAATGCATTTATATTCACGTGGAAAGTTGGTCAGTTTTGGTAAACTAAGATTTTTGTTTCTGATCCAATCTCGAAACCACATAAGATTGCATGTACAGGCAAAATGATTTTTTGATAGATCAAGTGTTTCAAGTCTGTTTAGCATTCCATCTGGGAACGATGATTCGTTGATAAGGCTGATATAATTACCTTGAAGATTCAAGTACCGCAAGTTGTTCATCGGCTCAAATAGCCTGTCATTCCACGAGGACAAAGAGTTGCCTTGTAGAGTCAGCCATTTTAGTGATCGCAGTGATTGAAAAGCTTCAGGTGGTATCCATGTTAGACGAGTAGAGTCCAGATTCAAATTGGTAAGATTTGTTAGAGGACTAAACATTCTATGTAATATGTCTACAGTTAAAAAGTTGTTTGTTAAATCAAGGTATTTCAGCTTAGGAGTATGTAAAAAGATATTGTCTAAATCGACTCCTCTTAAACGATGAAAGTGAAAATTGTTGAAACCAATATTCAGCCTGTGTAGGGATAGGCTTCGAAAAGCTTGTCCGTATATTTTTGTTAACTTATTTTTTTCAATAGATAATGTTTTCAATTGAGGCATTGTGTCAAAAGCCGAAGGCAACAAAACATTTAATCTATTTCCATTGAGTTGAAGGATTTCAAGAGACGGCAAACATCTGAACGTTTTGGGATCTATCTTAGATAGTGCATTTTCGTTTAAAAAGATTGATCTAAGTCTTGGAACATTACTTGTATCGCTATTGTTAATGCAAAACCTTGGAAGTCGCACAATATCGTTATTATTCAGGATTAATTTTCGTATATTCACAATCGTTGGTATAATAAATGTAATAAGTTTATTTTGGGACAGATCTAGTGTCTCCAAGTTTTTGAGATTCGCTATTCCTTTCATGGAAAAATTCGAAAAACTATTTCTCCCAAGATGTATTTCGGTAATGTTTGTTAAAGCTGAAGAAGTTACAACAAAATCTGGAACAAATGACCAACCATTGTCTTCTAGACGAATTTTCGCAAATGTTGTCCCACGTCCACTAAATGCTTTTTTGAAATATGTGATATTTAATCGTTTTTCTTTTGATATTTCTAAAGAGCGTAAAAATCTTAAGTCGACGAACGCTTCGTCATCAATATGACGAACTGAGTTTGAAACCAGAGATAAGGATTGTATATAGTATCGTGTTATATTTGAAAACAAACGTCTTGTCAGAGTGTACAATTTGTTGTTTTGTAAATGAATAGATTTGACATACTTCGGAAATGTTGGTATATATGTAAGCCTCGAACATTTTGCTAATTTACTGGATCTGTAACATGTGCATACCTGGTTAGGGCATTGTTTACACATTAAACACTCGATACATATGATAATAATCATTACTAATATTGTTGATCTTCCCATCATCGCATTGGTTAATATCTGCAAGTAGAACACAAATCAGAAAACAAAGTTTTGTATATTGCTTTGTACGGAAAATACAAACTTTAAAAAGAGAAACATTTACTTAGATATCATAGTTTGCTATACTAATATAAAAAAAAGAAGATGTGGTATGATTGCCAATGAGACAACTATCCACAAAAAACCAAAATGACACAGACGTTAAAAAATAAAGGGGCGAGTAATCAAGCTTTTTTCTTTAAAGTATTAGTTAAAAAAACGTTTACAAATGCTCTATAGTAAAATGATAATTCACTAGATATGACTCATCAATGTATTGGACATGACTGGCACGACGATTGTCGCTAGTGGAGTAGTATTTGCTTGCCCCGTCGGAGCATTAATTTTTTATGAACTGATTTGAAAGCTTGTTTGTCTCTTCGTCCTTATTTTTGTAATGGCGAAGCCAATTTTTCCGGACTTTAAATACCAAATATATAAATGGCCTTCGCAGTATAGACTAAACTTTTCGTAATTTATAGTTTTCAATTTTTCTTTTAACTGGTAATAATTTCCAGTCAAAACGAATTTTTGGCAGCCAAACGTTTTTTTTTTTAAAGCATTATTTAAAGAATATGACGGCTACCTTAACCATGTTAACAGGATATATTTAAAAATCTTAAGACTAATCACATCGGGCCCTGCTTTTTGATAATTTAATACTACATGTATATTATAGCAAATTATGAATTTGGTCAGAGTACAAATAAGCTATATATGTATATATATCAGAAAATGTCTGCAATCTGCCGTCAAAATTAAAATTTATAAACGAAAAAGAACGGAATTTTTTTTTATTTATTTACTTGATAAAAGTTGTCAGTAACTCCCTAGTTATTGGGAGGGTAAGGCGCCAACTAAAATGTTTACCTCCGCCACAATGTTTATGTGCCTGACCTAAGTCGTAAACCTTCACTTATTTTATATGTTGTTTATACAAAATTAGATCGTTACTTTTCTCGTCTAAATAGTTTTACATTTTGGCATTTTGGGTCCTTTAATAGCTTAAATAACTTACTTACCATACCAAGAGGTTTCACGTAACAAGTTTATTGCTTTACAAAATCCGTGTCAACTTCTGCTAAACGCATTCAAATTTCCTGTTTTCTCTTATTTTGTACAGAAATTATATCATATCATCATATGATTATTCGTAATACCATACTCGTGATATGAGAAAGTACTTTAAAACAATAGATTATATCTTTACTGTAAATAGAATTAAGGAAATTGTAAATGCGATTAATCCAAAACAAAAGTGTCGATTTCCTTTAAATAATTATTTCAAATCAATGAGGGAAATTGTTGTTGTGTCTAGCGTACTATTATTGTCCTGTTTCGTCTTTTTAAACATGGGTTTATCATTTTATTTTCGATCTATGAGTTTAAATGTCCCTCTGATATCTTGTGCATCTCTTTTAGAAGAATCAATACATCATACAATCCAAATCATAACAGGCTAGTTTCAACAAAATTCTGAATAGCAGATTCTGCTCTTATCAGTACAATACGGATATATGAAGACATTCAATATCGACCAAAGGGGGACTGATGAATAGAATTTTTTTTTTCGACCGGCAGTAAATCTTTTGACAAAGTTGGGCGTCCGTTTCGCTGTTGGTGATGAACAAGTAGCCATGGACATTTAGGATGGGGACATTAGATTCGATCTCTCGTTTAAAGAGAGTGTGACCATCTCTGCAACTCTCTGGATGGTCCGTAGTTGGACAATTCAAGTCCCTTTATTATTATAAGAAGATGTATGAGTGCCAATGAGATAACTCTCTATACCAGTCTCAATTTGTAAAATTACCTACTAGAGGTCAAATTGGTCTTCAACAATGATTAGTGAAAACATATTTAACGGGAAAACAACAGTCTAATCTATATTGAAATCAAGAAACGAGAAACATATATGAACACATTAACAAACGACAACCATGTGCACTGACCATTCAGTTTTTGACTTAAGTCAGGTGCAAACAAATGCAGCGGGTTAAAACATTTCACCACCATTTTTTTAATTTAAAAGCCATGTCAGGAAAATGGCCAGTGTTATATTATAGTTCGTGTATGTGTGTGTTACATTTACATGTTGCATTCCTGTTGTGTTGTAGTTCTCCTCTAATATTTGATGTGTTTCCCTCTGTTTTAGTTTGTAACCCGAATTTGTTTTTTTAGCCATCGATTTATGAATTTCAAACAGCGGTAAACCTATACCCTCACCTGAACCAATAGTACAACATCACATAAAAGCAAGACATGAAATATAAATTAAAACTGCTTAACTCAATGAAAATAAATATTAACCCAACCAAGTGAATATACATCGAACGAAAAAATTAATCTATTAAACAATATTAATACAAAATTATAGAATAAGGAGTGAAATGTTGATTAATTCCAGAAAGACACAATAACCTTGAACAAAAGGCCACCAAATAGCACAATGTACACAGAAAAATCCAATTTATTGTCTACAGTAATTGAGTAATTATTTATACAAAATGAATAATTTTGTTGTTCATAGTGCGAAAACAGATTTGGAAATTTAAAGTCTTAACAAACAATTATCAAATAGATAAAAGAAGATGTGGTATGAGTGTCAATGAGACAACTCTCTATCAAAGTCACAATTTATAAAGGTAAACCATTATAGGTCAAGACACAGTCATCAACACGGAGCCTACACTCACATCTAAAAGCAAGCTATAAATGGTCCCAAATTTTACTAGTGTAAAACCATTGAAAAGGGAAAACCAATGGTCTAATATAAATAAAAAACGAGAAACACTTATGAACCACATAAACTGGCAACCGCCACTGAATATCAGATTCCTAACTTCGGACTGGTGGTAACAATTGCTGCGGGATTAAACGTTTTAATGGTACCGAAGAATTTATATATTAAAAATAGATAGACGAAATATTACTTTAAATAAACTCATCATAGATAGCAGGATTGAAATTTTATATTAACGCCAGACGCACGTTTCGTCTACAAAAGACTCATCAGTGACGCTGGAATCAAAAATTGTATTAAATAAGTCAACATTAAATTAAATAAGTAAACATTAAATTACAAAAAACCTTACAAATTGTATCAAAAGTTGAAACACGAAAGCACGATTTGAGAGTACTTGCAATTACTGCAATCTAGTAAAAAGCCAAGAACAAGTAATAATAAAAACAAAATCATGCATCAGAGACATATATCAACAAAAATACATCCCAAAAAAAGTATTTTAACGTCATGAACAGTCTGCGAAAACATGATTTGTGCAATGCAAAAAATACATGTATCGACAGGCAGTAGTATAGTGGAGTCTTATGTAGACGAAACGCGCGTCAGGCTTCATGTATTTCATAATGAAAAAATCGATATTTTTTGCCACTGATAACAATATTCAAATTTTTAATAACAACAATGATAAGATCACCTTTAACAATGAGCTTGTTTAACGGCTCGATGAGCAGATAAGTATACACGGATCACAGAGTGATTTACAATATTACCGTATACTTTAGCATGTTTAGGGAAGTGAAATTTACTAATAAAATCCTTGTATTTATGAATAAATTTAGTAACAGTTTTAAGTTATTAATGGTAACGTAATTCCTTACATAATACTTAAATACATTAAATCACTGCAGATCTTTACTTAGTGTAATTGTGTTGCACAAGAAGCCCTCCACGCCCACACTTTTTTTTTACATTTTAGGATGTATTTCTTCTATTTGTACCAATCTGATGAATTATTCTTTATCAAGTAATTTGTTATTATGTTGTACTGTTACACCACTGTCCGAGGTTAGCGAGCGAGTTGGGCAACCAATTTTATGTTGTTTTGTTTACTTATTTTATGTTGAACTCTGCCACATTATGCATGTCATTTTCCAAAGTAGTGGAAGATATTAGCAAGCAAAATGGAGGGAATTGTGCAAATGATGACACAAGCATGAAAATTAGCACGAAGCATCAGTATTATATACTTTTAAGAAAAAACTGCTGGCCATAAAAAAAATCATTTTTTCAAGATGGCCACCACCTTTTCTAAAATGGCTGTTTTTTCCAGGTTTAAAATACCTATTTTTCTGGAAATCATTTACTTTGACCTGCTTTTAGAATAAAATATTATCAGATTTGGTGGCTACCTTCTTTTTATGTGACATATATACTAGAAATGAATATTTTGCATGTTCAGGGTTTGCACATGCGCGAAAATGTTACAAAATTCACACTAAAACCTTTGAACTATTTATTATATACTTAGTGCTTTTGGATTTTTAATGAGGTTATGCATTTGTTTGATACCATTTGTTAAGGTTATGATACACATGCGTTTAACAATTTCGCGCATGCACAGACTATTTAAAAACATAAAGAGAGATTTGTACGCACTATAAGGGCACAGTGATGTAAATCGTAGTTCATCTTACAGATGAGGATTTGGATGTTGTAAACATCTCTGTCATCATTTCATTCCTCTAAACATCTAGGCTCTTCTGTTAAAGTTCGTGTAACTTTTATGATGCCACTGTTTGAAAACACGTCCTTTCAGGTGCAATGATCAAGCATTCATTGAATAAGGTGAAAAATGTGGTTAACTTTCTAAATCCCGGTCAACCATAATTATAGCTGCAGATCAACCACTTTGGTATTGGCTAAGCCATTTCAGTAGGAATGGCCAGATTTGTACGGAGAAGATAAGTTTAACGTCATGTTTGGTGGATTGTACATAACAATGACTTGTTTTAAAAGTCTGAGTGAAATATTGCGTGATAGTGGATGGACATGTGCCCCCACTGAAGCCGTTATTGCAACACCCAGAATGGCAGATTCTTTTCATATCTGTTCAAATGTAATAAGAACTAAACACGCACATCGATGACAGCATGTGTTTTGCTTGAATTGATGGTGTCAGCTTATAAACGCGTAAACGCAGAACATATTAGCAATTACTCTGTGACGTTTAAGTATTTGATCAACTGATGTAAGGAACGAGAGTCATCTCGACCACAGTTTAATTTCTGGCGTTCAGTTATGAATTAAGAACTTCTTGTGCTTTCGGTAGAACGCCCATTTCACAAGTCAGATATCGTACTTTACAAACAATCTATACTAAGCAGGATACGTATTTTGTTTGTCTTGATCATGTTAATTATGCTCGATGGTTACCGTTCGCGATCCATTTCCGAGGCATGGCATCCCTTCACGAACATCACCCACAGCTGGCAATGGAATTTGCAAGTGGTAATTTTACTTTGCTTGAGACCAGATAGTTGTTTTCTTATATCACAACTAATCAGGCACAAACACAGAATAATGCAATTGTGAAGGGCGATGTTGGTGCCATACGTTAAACGGAATATCCCTTTTGGACGATGCATGGTAGCTGGACCAGAAGTCAGTAGACTGGTATATGAATTATAAATATTTAGTGGTTTGAGTTATTCTATAACAGATAAACGACGACATCATGAAGACTCTACGGTACACAAAAGTATTTCTTCAAAAAACTGTCATAGGCTTTCCAAAGTGATGAACGAATTTGGAAATTCATTTCTAGAAGAGTCGTCAGATTTGTACAAAATTGGCTCATTTATGGACGTTTTGGATTCGGAAGCAAGTAAGATATGAACATAAACTCCAAGATATTGGGTCCAAACAATACGGATATCTTTTGAAGCAAATGCAAAACAAAAGAGAATCTGCTTTTTATAACCAGATAAAAAAGAACAATTCCCTATAAAAGGAATAAATTAAAATGAAACTGGAAACGTCTTTGTCAAAAAAAAAGCTGGAACACCTGAAAAGTAATTGCGATATCTTTATTTTACTTAATTTCTTGTCAAAGTAGACAGTTTGACTTTGAAGATTTCTTTAGCCATGAAAACCAAAATGCTCCTCCGTCTTTGTCTCAGAATGTCACTTTAAATAGTGGTATTAAATCGCAGCAAATATGTATACTTGAAACATTTTGCAATTTCCCATCAACTGATCCAAGTTCTGACGCATTTGTCGTTAGTGGAGCAGCAATGGTTTATTCCAGGCCACCATGTGGGGCAAAAATATCTGATGATTAAACAAATGATGTCATACTTCCTTATAGCCTAAAATCTTACAACGATAAGTATCCAAGAGTAGACATTGTATTTGATGTTTATTAAATGAATGATTTAAAGGCTTGGACGAGAAAAAAGGCAAGGTATTGGTGCTAAACGAAAAGTTGGTGGTTCTGGTAACACGCGAAGGATTTGGAGTAGTTTTCTCTGTGAAGATGACAACAAAACGGATTTGTTCAAGTTTATTGACGACATAATTCTTTAGTGATTTATAAAAATGCTTATGTTACTCAAGGTGAAAATATTCTTTGCAATTTCAATACAGATAATTCCCAGCTATCCCCTTACCATGAAGAAACAGATATACGGATGATCATCCATGATAAGCATGCTGCTGAAAATGATTGTTAAAAGTAGTACTAACACAGATGTAGTAGCATTACAAATTGCAGCACTCGCACGATAAGTTGTGGACAAATTGTGAATAGGTTTTTGAAGGAACATAGGCTTTCTATGGCTTCCTCTACATGTCATAGCAAATCGTTTGGTCCTCGTGTAGCCGCTCTTCTTTTCTGCCATGCATTTAATGGGTGTGACACTATGTCGGCATTGCATGGTAAAGTGAAGAGGTCAACTTTGCACACATAGAAGTATTCCCTGATGTAACGGACTTTTTTACCCCGCTTTTGTATAAAAACACAGACACAGACATTGCTAACATAGAAGCATTTGTTTGCATCATGTATTGCAACATCAACATTAGTTGTTAAGGAGGCACGATTTGAATCGTTTGCAAGGAAGCAGCGGCTTTATGATGCTATTCTGCCTACCAGAGGTTCTCATCCGGATCACATAAAGAGAAGCATATCAAAGTGAACATATTTGGCTCATCCGGATTTATTGATTTGACAGGTTCTTGTACCAAAACGTGAACACTAGAGTTGGATGAAAGAAAATAAAACAATGCCAGTTGGAAACCAAAATGGATTTCTTTGGCTGTCGTTGCATCCTCGTGTCAGGATTTTTTTTAAATGCAAGAAACCAGGATTTGCGGGTAACTGTGTATGCTACCGTTCTGGTCTTCCTTGTACAAGTGTGTGTATTTGTCACTGTCAGATAGTTATAAGATAGTCAACCTGTATTTATGCATTTGAACCGGACAAAGACCGTTATATCTCTTGTTAAGTTGATAGAAATGATAAAATTTACATTTTCCACGTTGTTGCTGCCATTTTGGAACCAGAAGTCACGTTTTTCTTCATGAATGTATTGTTTTCTCGCATTTTACAAACTTAATCGCAATTATATCAAAACATACATTGGAGTTTACATATAAAACAACTTTAAAAGGATTTACGAAATGTAGCCAATTTGATATGACGCCATTTCCAAATGGGTGGTGGCCATTTTGAAAAAATGAAAAAAATTGATGGCCAGCAGCGGATATTTTTTAATTATCATTTAGTCAACCTATATACCAAATTTCATGCTTGTATCACGATTTGCACAATTATGTCCATAATATCTCCCACTAAAGTCAGGAGCCTTTAAAGCATTAGTTGTCGTTAGTTGCTGTGTTACATATTTGATTTTCTTTAATTTTTTGTACATAAAGTAAGCCATTAGTCTTCTCGTTTGAATTGTTTTATATTTGTCATTTCGGGGCTTTTTATCGCTGACTATGCGATATGGGCTTTCCTAATTATTAAGGGCCGTATGGCGACCTATGGTTGTTAATTTCTTTGTCATTTGGTCATTTGCGTAGAGTTGTCTCATTTGCAATCATACCACTTCTTCTGTCTTGATACTAAATATAGTGAATGTTGTCGTTTAGAATAATTAATAGTTTGATATAATGAACATAAAACTAATGAAAATCAAGTAGAATTTACAGAAGGATAAAAGACGTTGTAGTTTATTTGTTACAGCCTAAATAAAACGAATCACTATTGTGTCAAAAATCAATGGATGAAAGATGTTGTAGTGTTTTATTTGTAACAGTTTTAATTTCTGTATTGTTGCTAAATACATGGACGAAAGATTGTGTACGGTTTTATTTGTAACAGTCTAAAATGATACAATTCTATATTGTTTCCAAATCAATAGATGAAAGATGTTGTAGTGTTTTATTTATAACAGTCTTAAATTAAACAGTGATGAGTTGTTTCCAATACGTGTGCTTCATATCTGATATGCTAAAATATCAGAACGAAGGGACCTGACTTGCTCAGTACAGTCTGCTAGACTTTTTTCATCGTAGAACTTGCTGATTAGTCCACAGTCGCTTATTGATGAGTCATATATAACCATTTTGCATGTTGCTGATTTACTCCGACATTGCAATATACATTGTGATAAGCTGTAATTTTTATCTTCTTCCACTGGTTGATCCATAGGAAAGTATACTTTTCCTGTCACTATCTTCGAGATATGAACGTCCAACAGAGTTCCATCTGTAAAATGATAGAATATGGCTTGAATATGAAAGTAGATTAAACGAGGGACGCAAGATACAAGAGTGACATTCAAACTCATAGATAAAAACTTAAACTGACAATGTAATTATATTTCCAAAAGAAGATTGAAAACGAATTTTCTGACCTACCAAAGGTTAGTAGTAGTATATAATGAAAATGCAAAGCATGCAGCATTGTTTGGGGGGGGGGGGGGGGAAATGATTATTTTCAAGTTATGAAAATAATACATGTTCCTGACCCGAAAAGGAATATCAAACTGTCGTCCACCTGTAATAATATAGGTACAAGTAATAACAACAAAAAGAGTATAGAAGTTGACAAGACACTGTGTATTAACAAATATCATAAAAGTATTTTGATAGAGCTTCAAAAAAGTACATGCAGTAGAGTACTCTGAGATCAGTACTTTTTGTATTATACCTTTTTGATTTTTGTGTTTGTACTTAATGGCTATCTGGCTTCAAGCTCTTTCAAAAAAAATAACATTTTTTTCTTAATGTGTAATTAGGACTAGGCTGATTCACTTTCTTAACTTTGTTTATTAGTCTGTCATAATCAAAGAGCCTATTTTCAAGTGGTTTTTGTAGTTTACGCTCGGTCATAATTGTTTCTCGATGATTATAATGTTATAAAAGAGGGACGAAAGAAACCAAAGGGACAGTCAAACTCATAAATCTAAAACAAACTGACAACGCCATGGCTAAAAATGAAAAGGACAAACAAACAAGAGCACACAAGACACAACATAGAAAACTAAAGAATAAACAACACGAACCCCACCAAAAAACTAGGGGTGATCTCAGGTGCTCCGGAAGGGTAAGCAGATCCTGCTCCACATGTGGCACCCGTCGTGTTGCTTATGTGATAACAAATCCGGTAAATAGTCTAATTCGGTAGGTCACATTCATGAAAGGGAAGGGGATTGTAGTTACGACGTAAGGAACATATCCGATATCATTTGTGAAACGGTTATTCCATAACGGTCAACCAACTCGTGATGGCGTCCGTAAAATTTACGAAGGGATGATTTCAACTTCACCATTTGGAACTCTTGGTTTAATAGCTTCCTTGTGAGCAGCAACCCTCTATCAAGAAAGTCATGATAGGAAATGTAAGCACGGGAATATCAGTTGGGAGATATATACCCCGTATGCAGGTGCTGCTGGATTGTTGCTACTTAGAAATGGAAAGTTCACAATAGGAAAGCTGAAATCATCTCTTTTGTCGTAAAGTTTTGTTTTCAACCGACCCTCATTGTCAATTTCTAGATGTAAGTCAAGATATGAGGCCGACTTAACTGTATCTGTAGTATCCTTTATCTCTAGCTCGATTGGATAGATGCGTTCCACATAGTCACCAAATTTTGAATTATTTAGTGAAAGAACATCATCTATGTAGCGAAAAGTAGAGTTAAAGGATATTGCTAACTTCTTATCTTTCTTCCTAAGAAGTTCCTGCAAGAAGTCAGCCTCATAATAATAAAGAAACAAGTCGGCAAGTAGAGGGTCAATAATGACTTTCTTTTATTCTTTTGTATCAATATTGTTTCCCATATTCGATTTCGGGGCTATATATATTGGTTACTTTACGATGGCCAATATTGGTTGTTTTATTTGTCTTGGTCTTGATATAGATTTATTACATTGTCAATTTTTTCCTGGTTTTTTTTCTCGTTTTATATTGGCATGCAACTTTTGTTGTAGACATTCTAAATTATCTGCATGTAGAAATACGAAGATTTAGTATTATTGAGAATGAGACAATTCCCCAAAATGTATAGATCCATTAGGACTTCAACGATAGTTATAGTTACTTATTCATTCACTTCAAACATTATTGCTTAAACAACATGTATTTTTCATCATTTTTGTAACCCTCAATTTTACCTGTAAACATTTACCACTGAACCATAATATGTAGATCACTATGTTTCAACATTTTATTTTTTTTGTGGTGGGAGGGTTTTCATTTACATGTACGCATTGATAAATATTTATGCTTCTCGTCGTTTAAACAATATCTTTGGTGAACAGTAATTGTCGGATGCTCTGATAAATGTATAGATTGAATGATTATATAAGTGACCTCCATAGCGAAGAATGACATTACAGAAACAATTAAGGATATATGATAATAGCCATTGTTTCAATTTCAATTATAAAACAAAATATTGTATAGGTCTTAAAAAAGAAAAAAAAATGAGACGATTCATGTGAAAACGAATCTCCAGCTCCGCATTTAACTTTTATGCAACGTTTATTCAATCATTAATAAAAATTATCAGTGCTCTATTTTAGATTTGCATGTTGATCTTACTTATATCGTTTTGGTGGATTTGAAAAAATATACATTGTGTCATATGTTTGCATATGCAAAGTCTGTTCTTTGAATCTTAAACTTTAAGATAATTGAGAGGAATGAGCCTGTCTATTCTATAAATTCCAATCAGTGACGTTATATTTTACAAAAACTTCCATTTTACGAGTAATTCATAGGAAGTACTTTGTCCCCCAAAAATGGTTTCTCGTTGATTAAAAGACAAAAAATTAAAGTAAAACATTTGTGTTCATTATGTTCATATCAACAATATTTGAAAACAATTTCATTAAACTTCAACAACTTAAGCGGATAAGTTACAATCGCTTAACATAATTTGCATCATTTCATTCAAAACAAGAGGCTGTATAATTACAGCCGGTACGGAAAAATCTAAAACTCAAACTTGATCATTTTTACCTTTTTTGTTCAAACTGAAACTTGCAAAAACAGTGTATAAACGGTTCTCAAACTATCAAACTATCAACCAGAAAGAGCTTATTAAGACAAAAAAATATAGACATTATTTTCGTTAATAACAATCTATGGAATATTTAAGTTCAGATTGCCGTTTCGAAATTTCGATAAGGTGTTTTTATTATTAGAATATTTTAAATTTTCCAATATTAATGTGTTTCACGTGTTTCACACGATCAAATGGTAAAAGCCGGAACCTGTTGAACCCTAGTGTTATTTTGTTCAGAGATTTCAGATATAATTGCCCTATGAATACATTTAAATGTCTTGGATTGTTATAATTGTCTTCAAAGACTATCTAAAAAGACATCTCAAAATATGTTATATTATTGTTTAATTATCTACAGGAACGTTTATACTCCCAAGCATTGCCAAATATTTTACAACTCCTACATGTATATTAAACTGTAAATGTTAAGTCGACATTGTCCTGGTGTTTACTCGGTTCATCCGTGCAAATCCTTTTAATATGCTTTCTTTACCGAAAGATACATGTAGTTAGAATTTGGCTCGTAATTTAAAACATTGTATTCTAAAAATCTGCACACTTTGTAATACCTGAATTTAGATTGGTTGACAATGCCTTTCTGTTTGTACCGAATACATGGAATATATTTGTTAAATTAACCACTCGGCGCCTACCACCAAGAATTCCTTCAAAGCAAATTTGATTTGAAAACCGTATCAGACGTTTTTAACGAACCGTTACAGTTTCATGGATGCACATTTTACCCAAAATTTTAAAGGGTCGAAACAATATTCAGGAAATAATCACGTGACATAGTGAAACAGTGGTGAACAATCACAACTTCTGATAATAATCAAATCAGGAATCGTCATGGTGAAATTCAATAATTTCTGGCATTCTTTCTGTGTAGTACGGCGAGGAATGGGAATGCATCGCCGCACGCTTTTGTAAAGCTTTGAGAGCTGTTCAATCATTGCTTTTTAAATTTTTGTATTGGATGAATTAGACTTTTCGGGTTTTGTCTCCAGTTTTAAATTAATCGATATACTTAATGAATGGCTATTATTTATTTTGAATTTATTGACCCATAAAATTAATTTTTGACTCTTCACATTGAATAATCCGCGAAGCGGATTATGTAAAATGTGAAGAGTCAAAAATTAATTTTATGGGTCAATAAATTCAAAATAAATTATTGCCATTCATTATAAATAAATTTCTATCAAAAATAAGGCTCAAAGAACTTTTTATATTATTTATATTAACAATAACAACGTACGTACACACATGTTGGCGTATGAATACACAACGTCAGAGTGGACGTGTCGCCATAAAAATTGACAACATTGAAAATAAAACTAATACTTTTAACCAATCAGAAGACAGCAAATACACCAAATTTATTTATTTCTCTGTGTTAATGACGACCGACAACAGAATTGCGTTACCTATGACAACAATGAATCAAACATGAAAGTAAAAATAAGGTATTGTGAGAGAAAATGGGTTTTTGACATTTTCTTTTGGGGGGGGGGGGTCGTTGGGGGATTTATTCCATTTAACATCAAGAATTTTTTTTAACTATGAAATAATTAATTATGTGATTAATCACTTACACAATTAGGGATTCGTTAAAAGTTATACACACTCCTATTCACTGTATGAAAAGAGAATTTTAAGAAATAGTGGGTTTATAGAATTCAGTTAGTGTCAAATATTTCAAACTTGTTGATTTTGATTTTTTCTGTATTTGTACATGCATGTGCCAAGGTTGATTTACCATGCATCCACTTATAAACACAATTACTTAGGACTTATTTAGATACAATAATTGTTGTACAGTCGTTATCAATAATTGTTTGATCACCATAAAATGAGATTACAAGGTAATCCTTCGCTTCTAATTATGTTTTGTTTAAATAATCGAAATTTTACTAAAAGTAAGCTACAAGTCTTTTAATATATTTATAAGTTGGTCCAATGTTAGGAAATAAGCCAAAATGGCGTGGATCTTCAAGGAACAAGGATACACCTGTGAGTAACTGCATTTAAGTATAGACTGAAAAATCCTAAGGAAAAGGTCCTTAACAATCTAAGTTCAGGAGAAACACTCATATTAACTTATTTTCTTTAAAACAGGATAAAGACATCCTCGGACTTATATATAACAACGTATGCTTACCTGTACCAAATAATCCAATGAAACAATAAATAATAAACCATCCGATCAAAACTTTAGCCATATTGAAAATACTGTTACAGTTAAAATAGGAGCCAAGTTGACACTTTATCGTCATAGTATTCTGTGTTTTTTGTATTAATGAAATAATGATACGAATACCTGTATAAATTATTGTCAGCATCATACTTAATGCTATATTCTAATACGATTAAACATGTTACAGTGAGATTTGAATTCAGAATGTGTACGCTACAATAATTTGATATAAGTAATCAATGTATTAATATATGATGGTATTGTGTTAAATCAACATATGGTCTATATCACATTGTTAAACAATATTTGGAAAGCTTGTTTTCGGACATATGACGAAAATACAAGTTAAATTGATTAAAATAACCTTTTGAACAATACAGATTAACCCCAATTTTAAATCTTTGACGTGAATAGTATGATAGTATTGTTTTATTAACACAATACATATTGTTGTAGTATCAGAAACACTGAAATCATTTACGACATCACATACTGATACGTTTTCGGTACACTCCCCTTTCTTCCTGCACACTTAACAAAGTAAAATCTAGTTATCCTATTAAGTATTATACTTTTTAAAAATTCATTAACATTCTATCGATTTTGTTTTATATGAAACGATTTGTTTATATGTACATGATGTATGTAACTTGTTTAGCATGACTTCCTGGATTGAAACGAAAATGTGAATCAAATACCTCAAATATAAAGATTGCAGTCTACACGCCGAAAAAAAACTAGTTGTGTATTATGCCTCTTTGTTTTCATTAAAAAAAAACATTCTAAAGGATTAAAATAATCAATATTTGTTGTCAGAGTCGAACATGCACAGCCGACGAGTCTAGGGAACTTGGCAAAACAACGTTGAGGTTCATTTAGTTTTGTATGTTTAGTTTTGCATACTGTTGTTTTTCTTAAGATACATGTAGTTTATCATGTTAATGGTATTTTAGTCTTGGTTTTGACTAATGAGTTTGATGTTCCCATTGGTATCCTATCTTTCTTGTAATATTGAGATGTAAAATTGATTCATTAAAACCACTTTGTCACGTACAGTTTAATGACTGGGCAATTTCAAAGAGTTCTTCCCCCTTTTCTTTTATTTGACGTTCTGTCTCTATAATCTGATTTTGCTTCAAATTTTTGAGAAAAAAAATGCCTTTTGAAGAACTTTCGTAATGTTGTTCCCCTTTAGCAACAAGAAAAACAGAATCCGTTGAAAAATAAATATGAATGAAGAAAAACTCAATTTTGTAATGTTTGTACTTTGAGACCGGATCTAGATCCATGTTATGTTTTTCACAGGATTTATTTTCACAAATATGTGTCAAGTTCTTGATCAAGTTAGGTAGCTTTGAGGTTAAAAAATATGGTCATGATGGTGCATTTATCCACTATACTTACAATTAATAGACAACTGTTGGCGTACAGTTACGTCATTAAAACATAATTTACGTTGACCTATTATTGTTAACTTTGTACACATCAGGATTTTGAAGGATAGTTGTCTCAACGGCAGTCAATTTCTTATTTCCATTTGTGGACCGGACAAGTTTAGATATAAAAAAACACGTTTTTTAGTGTAAAATGTATATCAAAAATATGCTTGATGTGTGTTGTTGCCATTACATTATTGAAGGTCAGTGATCCGTTATGTGGCCTACTTAAAAAATGAACGTAACTGATTTAGGCATTTTGACGCGAATACCATGTTGAGCTTAACTGATGACCAACCAATTAAATGACAACCATACATCAAATGACATGGTTGTAACAATAGGTCACAATAAACTTTTAGCCTTTAACAATGAACAAAACAGATACCCTTACATTTTACAATCAATGAATAGACATAAGATACTGAGAGATAACCATATATCATAAAACTTTCATAAGGGAAAAAAAGACCTACGGTAAAAAGACAATCGTTCTCGGTAGAAAGGATTTACCTTTGTTAATGTGAAGTAATACAATTGCCTGATAATTTACTGTATGAATGAGCAGCCATTTTTTTATATCAAGGAACTAACAATGTAGAAAAGAAACATTAAAAGATGTTTAAGAAATGATAACACTAAAAGATAGCCATCAAGCTGGTTATATATAAGCTTGTAGTCAATATTTAATTGCAAGGTCCTCCTTCAACTTCAATATTGTCGATGGACACTCTGCTCTGTTGTCTGTTTGAATGTGCGATAATATGTGCTTCGATCCTTATTTTAAACGAATCTGTATGGTTAAGAGTTGTTTGAAAATTTGTCCATTCATTTTCAGCTTTAGCCACTAAACGATACTCGTGTGTGAGGGTATACATGACTTTCTCCTCCTACAATACAGAAGAGCGTATCATATTCTATGTTGATGACACCCTTAATCAAAATCATACAACATTTTATCGATAAATTGAGATTTATATATATAAACATCGTTTGCCTTTTCGTCATATAGATCTGAACTTATAGAATTTTGAATCAGTATATATTACTTCAAGCTATTAAAAAAAACATTAAACATGTTAAAGTAAAATCAAAGCTATTTTTTTAAATGCTTACATTTTGTATAGTTTGCCTATAAATTGTATATCAATTTTTAATATATACACATGGAAAAAAGTATTGCAACACCAAATTGAAATTGAAATTTAAAAAAAGCACTCTTTATTTTTTGTGATATAATTTGGTAAAATAGTACTAGTTAAACATTATTTAAGTATCACATGAGTTTAATCAATAGATATCGACTCGATAAGTTTTTATTTGCACATACAGCTACTGTACCCGTAAACAGCAAAACAGATGTTTTCATCCTCATTGTTTTCAACACTTTAAATAACCAAGTAAAAGTATAAATTAAAGTTATGTGATTGACACCTTGTAATGGGTCCTTGACAACTCTTAACTGCAGCAAGATGGCAGATTATCAGCATAAGAGAAGCAGGGATGTTGATGTAACAACTGCACGTATTGTTGGTCATCACCATTCCACTATAAGTCGTTTTGAGAATAAAATCAGGCAATAAACGCTGTTAAAGACCTTCCAAGATAATGAAGACCCCCTACACCATTTGCTAGGGAAAATCAAGCATAATGAAGGTTGGTCAGAAGGAAACCCATTGCATAAAAGACAATCCTAAAAAGAGAGTGGTGGCCATACAGGAGCCTTTTAACAAGAACTGTTCGAGATCGACTCATCGCTACTGGTTATCGTGCGACAAGACCATTTCGGAGACCTTTGCTAACGAACAGACACACAGTTTTCCGTATCATACGTAGTGCAGAGCTCGCCAAAGTTGGAAATTAGCATCGTGGAGGAAGATCCAATGTTCAAATGGAATTCGGTTCATCTTCCTTGGCCCGATCGTAGCCCGGATTTGAACCATATCGAGCATATTTGGGACACTATTGGGCGGAAAGTGCGCGAAAGGACACCCCAGTTCAAACACATCATGAAATAAACAATGCCCTTCATCAGAAATGGTTGCTGCTACCTTAGCAACAAATTAGTCGATTTATGGCAGGAATCAGAAGACGTTAAGATGCGGTTATCTGTTTGAATGGAAGCTGCGCACAAAGTACTAATTCTTTGGCGTATAACGAACAACCATGATGTGAACAGTCATCTGAACATTAATTTTGAAATGTCTGACATTGTAAAGTTGGACTACAGTAAAAGTTGTAAAATGCATTTTTTTGTACAAAAAACACTTAATTTTGTTATTAAAATTGTGGTTTTATAAATCATTTTTTTTTCAAACATTTTTGTTCGTTTCAATGCCAATGTTATCATAAACTATGTTTCAATAATATTATACATATATTTTATTATATTTCATCCAAAAAAAGAGGCTGATTTTTCAAGTTTTAAAAAATCAAGGTGTTGCAATACTTTTTTCCATGTGTATATATAGGAAAATGTTGTGTGAGTGACAATGAGACGACTCTCCATCCAAATGACAATTTATAAAAGTAAACCATTATAGGTCAATGTACGGCCTTCAATACGGAGCCTTGGCTAACACCGAACAAAAGCTTTTAAGGGCCTCACCATTACTAGTGTAAAACCATTCAAACCGGAAAACCAACGATCTAATCTATATAAAAAACGAGAAACGATAAACACGAATAAATTACATAAACAAACAACAGCTACTGTACATCAGAACACTTAATAAAATAAGTTTACCAAAACAAATAGACTGAAACAATATGATACAACCCGACCATTGAAAAAAAAACAACAGCAGAAGGTCACCAACAGGTCTTCAATGTAGCGAGAAATTCCCGCACCCAGAGGCGTCCTTCAGCTGGCCCCTAAGCAAATATATACTAGTTCAGTGATAATGAACGCCATACTAATTTCCAAATTATACACAAGAAACTAAAATTAAAATAATACAAGACTAACAAAGGCCAGAGGCTCCTAACTGTGTATTAACGTTGTCTCGAATCCGTTCAAGTAAACGATGATTTATTCTTCGACAATTTGTTGCCTTTGTTATTGGTGATTAACATTTTTGTATTTTTTTATGTATTTGTGTCTTAAAAGAGGGGCGAAAGATACCAGAAGGAAAGTCAAACTGAAAGATCGAAAATAAACTGACAACGCTATGGCTAAAAGAAAAAGACAAACGGACAAATAATAGTACACAAGACACAACATAGAAAACTAAAGACTACGCAACACGAACCCCACCAAAAACTGGGGGTGATCTCAGGTGCTCCGGAAGGGTAAGCATATCATGCTCAACATGTGACACCCATCGTGTTGATCAATACATACCGATTTATATCATTATCTAAAAGAATGAATTGTTGCCAAATAAAGCAGTAATATCATCTAGTTAAATTTGAAGCTTTAGCAATTGTCCCAAAGCTAGTTGATGAGACTTATATATGTCAAATAATATACAATTCATTACCAGCTTTGTGATACCATGATGACGGTTCACCAGTAAGTGTATTGTCAGAAAAGTCCCAATGTGTAATACCTAATTGGTGATTTCTCTCTGAAGCCCAGAAACAGGTATTTTTTCCATCGAATGTACAACTGAATTTTGCTGAAAATTTTGAATGTGCATTCAAGATTATTATAGCAATAACCAATGATAATACAAATGAGCCAAAGATTAAAATGGGATAAATGATAAAAAAAGTGTACTGATATTTGTCAAACTGTCTTTACGTGTGGATATCAAAATCGGGCCACTTTAGAAGTTTGTCACATTTAATAATTTAGGATATTTACTACATTGTTACAGAAATCTTATTTGTTATCAATAATGAATGATAAAAAGATAGATCTCAGCATGCAGACAATTGTCATCAAAAAATCATCCCGAAACTAAGGTTTCAATATCCATTTTTTTTACTTTTATAATTATGTTACAAATATTTTGTGATTATATTGTGTAATTTAAAAGAGAATCCAAAGGTATTGAAGAGAGAATCTAACTAATAAGCCATTAAAACAACTAAAGACCGTGCAACACGAACCCAAACAAAACATAAACTTTGATTAATATCCGATGCTTCGAACGTAGAAGTATGTCCTGCCTCACATATGCAACCGCCGATTGCTCGAAGGTTTTTAGAGTTGAAAAATATTTAAAAAGGCAGTCCGTGATGAGATTTTCATACTCACAACACATGAAGATTTAATATCACAAAATACATATATACATATATAATTCATTGAGAAAACTTGCATGGCTTTTGATTTAATATTTAATTTAATTTACTTACATAGTAGCTGGGTAGGTATTATTGTATTGTTGCACCCCGTATTACATACGTTTTGATTTAACATTTAATTCAATTTACTTACATAGTAGCTGGGTAGGTATTATTGTATTGTTGCACCCCGTATTACATACGTTTTGATTTAACATTTAATTTAATCTACTTACATAGTAGCTGGGTAGGTATTATTGTATTGTTGCACCCCGTATTACATACGTTTTGATTTAACATTTAATTTAATCTACTTACATAGTAGCTGGGTAGGTATTATTGTATTGTTGCACCCCGTATTACATACGTTTTGATTTAACATTTAATTCAATTTACTTACATAGTAGCTGGGTAGGTATTATTGTATTGTTGCACCCCGTATTACATACGTTTTGATTTAACATTTAATTTAATCTACTTACATAGTAGCTGGGTAGGTATTATTGTATTGTTGCACCCCGTATTACATACGTTTTGATTTAACATTTAATTCAATTTACTTACATAGTAGATGGGTGGGTATTATTGTATTGTTGCACCCATTATTACATACGTTTTGATTTAACATTTAATTCAATTTACTTACATAGTAGCTGGGTAGGTATTATTGTATTGTTGCACCCAATATTACATACGTTTTTGGTGCAACACCTGTTACTACATTCATTGTGTACCTGTTGGCTAATTGCATCGCATTGCTAAAAATCAAATCAGTTACCAATTCATCAAACAATAAATACATTTTTAGTTAGTATATCTGTTTGTTTTGTTAACACATCGTTGTCACTATAACGAAATTTGTTGCGACTGTCATACAAGTGAGAAGTAAAGCTCGCTTTAAATCCAGTATACTGCTGTTCTATAGTCATTAGCCGATTAAGCGAAAAACAAATCCTGGTCACAAACCAAAACCGAGGGAAACACATTATGTATAAGAAGAAGATAACGGAACAACAGAAACACCAAACTGAAACAAAAATAAACGCCAACATACATAGAATTGTATTATAAAACACTTATTCGCCGCATAATTAGATCTGTTCTCATTTAACGGTACCCGATTCAATGTTAATCGATAAATGAATAAATATGCCTATGTTAACTTCATAGAGCTATGATGAGTTAAGCCTTTTTCAACAGATTTTTATACTTTGTTTTTATGTTGTACTGTTAAATCATTGTTGTATGTAAGGGAATAGTTTGGATCCTGCTAACATGTTTGACCCCACTACAGTCTATGTAAATGTGCCTGTCCCAGGTCAGGAGCCTGTTATTCAGTCGTTGTCGTTTGTTGCTGAGTTACATATTTGTTTTTTCGTTCATTATTAGGCCGTTAGTTTTCTCGTTCGAATTGTTTTACATTTGTGATGTCCTTTAAATTTCTCTGTCAGTTTGTCTCATGTGGAGAGTTGTCTCATTGGCAACCCTGCCACATCTTCATTTATAAATATACATGCCTGTTTTCCTGCACACCTAGTTATCCATCTTGTTTCATTAAATATGTTAAATGTTTGTTTAATTTGACAAAACTGTAAAAAAAAAAAGGCCACTGCATAATAACATTGTTCTAATAATAGTGTAAATTCTTAAATATCATCATATTTACAAAGTCGAACTAAGTTTCCAGCAATTTTTTATGTTATCTTAGATGACAAATCCATATTCACTGATTTCATTGCAACTCCGAAACTTGATTATTTATTAAAAAATGGTGACGTGTCTAATAACTTTATTCAGTTTTAGATGTCATTTTGATTTTAAAAACAGTAGTTCAAAACGGGAAAATGTGGGAACTATTCATCAAGCAAATTGATAGAATCATATAAAAAGTAAGTCTATTTTGCATTTTTCATTTGAACTCTTAACATAGATGGTATGTTTTGTTGTCATTAAAATCAAAATTATGTCAAGGTAAGTTCTGAAGATCTCTCTCTCTCTCTCTCTCTCTCTCTCTCTCTCTCTCTCTCTCTCTCTCTCTCTCTCTCTCTCTCTCTCTCTCTCTCTCTCTCTCCGTTCTGTTTTTTTCATTTTGTGTGTACTGATGTGTCATATGAAGATTCTAAATATAGTACATATCAGTTGAATACCTTATCTAGTCCACACTGTGTAATTTGGTTGCAATCGTCTGAAGTTTGTCTTCCATTTGAACATGAATAGCAATATCTTGTATAGTTGAACATGATAAGCTCAGCTGCTGTAAAAATATACTTTTCAATCAGGTGTAACATCCCAAGATATGCATAATATGTCCAGATAAATTAATAGATTGATAAAAAAAAATCGACGGAAACAAATATTTTCAACCAGTAATCTTATAACACATACCATTTTTCGGTAGTCTCTCATGTTTATTTTTGACTTAACGTAGTGCATCAGCTTTTTATCTTATCGTATAACTCGGGTTAGTATTGTCTGTCGAGTTTATTCGACTGGCAATCAATATAAATAATTGATACAAAATAACTGCTTTTTTTACAAAATACAGCCGAAGAAAGGGGCTGACAAGGGGAATTTATTTTTGTCTGTATTTTGGAATTAACAAATATTGTTTATGTTGGTATCAACTGTCGATAATGTTTATAATTATATATTCAACAGAATCTTTTTTTTTCTCAAAATGAATTTTTAATCTCACATTTTTTCACTAACAATCTATTTTTTCCAAAGCATACAGGATCCGGACTTTTCTTTCTGAAACATACTGTTTTTTTAAATTATTTTAATGTTCAATAGATTCAATTTTTTGTCACTTTCCTGGGCCTAGTTCGATTCGTCCTACTCAGGTTGACCTGAGTTAAAAAAAAACATTGCTAATGCGCATGTGCGTAACATTTCCGAATCAAAGTCAAAACTCTTCCATCGAGTTTACTATCAAAAGGGAAGTGAACAAAAATGTATCTACTGAGCATTATAATACAAATGAATACATTTATGTGTCAGTAAGAGAAGTCCTAATCATATGTGCTTTTGATAAAAAAAAAAGTTTGTTAGCGAAACAAATTGAGAAAAAAAATCGTTCCGAGAAAAAAATTATAATTTTGTTTCATTTATAGACATTACCGACAGTTGATACACACATGAGATATATTTGTTGATTCAATAATTAGTCCGGCCGATGGGTGCAGATATAGAGCAGAATTGCTCACTTGATGAGGAAAGCATGAAACTTTGCACAGTAGTTCTTGGTTATATACCCTTTGATTTCAGCTATGGACCCATTCTGAAAAATCCAATATGGCTGCCATTTTAAGATGGCGGGAAAACTTTATAAATATCAAGATTGTCCACAAGGTATTCTATATATTTTCGAATTTTAATTAATGATTCTTTAAAAATGGTCTTCATGTTCTTGAATTTGTTATCAGTTAATTTTAAAATATGAAAAAAAAATGGGTTATTTCTATAACACATACATTTGCATATATGACTGCAGATATAAAAACAAATAGTGAAATTCAAAATGTTAATCAATATGTTACATGTTATTGTAACTGTTCTTTAAACGCTTTAAGTTTTAAAGGTTGGAATGAAAAAGGTTGACGCCAGCTGATTGAACGTTGATATAGGTTGGTTTAAAGTGGTGGAATATTAAGTTACTTATCTGAACGTTGAGGCAGTGCCGAGGGCACCTTGTCTCGTGTCTCTTCAATGCCACGTCTTTGTCATTTATCGCGTTTTCATCTGCCGTACTCACTTTATCGTCAAATTATTCTATGGCATCATTGAAAATGGTCAAGGGGGTAACTATTTCCTTTTCCAATTACGTGCGAAACCAATTCGCAATAAGTGAGCGAGCATGGTCCTCAAATGCACTCCTCGTCAGCACTTTTATTAGATTAAATGGTAACAGTCATATCTGAGTTTAGTTTTGCGGAACAGTGATGGTTCGTTTTATGCAAACTTGCTGAGTTAAAATCTCGTTTCCACTGCTACCAAATTCCGCATTTATCATTTTATTGTTGATGGTAAGTGTGGGAGTACTCAGATGTATCACTGCGCTCAGTGTGTCCAAACTGTCTAGCCTAAGTATAACATCGTGTGTTCATTGCACACATCTCATTGTATGTTTTCTCTATCAATGTCGAGAGTCGTACTTTATTATCTTCCCAATAACAAGCTGTCAAGCTCTTTCAAATTGTTCGTATGATGACATTATCGGACGAGGCCGTGAGCATCTGTTCGATTTTGTGATGAGGGGATGTTTCATGGCCAATAGACTTGAGATTCGAGCGTTGGTCTACTGGCCCGATCCTTTGCTGTTGAAAGACTCCATTGTTTGGGTTGCGCTTTGATTTGCTCTGTATCCTTGTGAAGGTGACCGTTGTCTGAAACAAACGGGATTTCTGGAGTTTGTCCGTTGAGATGCCAACCGCTGTCCTTATGGACTATAATTATGATCTCTGTCTTAGTAGGGGTAATGCTGGTCGATAGGCATTAAACTTTAGTGTATTTCTATCTGGCGATCTATCGCAATTGTATTGATCAGGAGATCTTCCATTGAACTGGTAATACTCCATGATTATCTACAAGAAGGACCATGTTTATATTGATCGGCCAATCCACGGTTATGCTGATAATTTGAAAGCATAACATCAGCTAGTTTTATGACAATTTGTGTGAGGTTATGCAGCTCATCTTTTAAAGGACTGCTCATATTTCTTTAATCGGTCGGTGATACTGCGCCATCAGCAAAGTAGATTTGCCGATGGGCATAATTGGCACTGTTTGATCGATATATCGCCATCTGGTTTGTAATTGAGGTTTTCAATTGTTTAAACGCCTTGTTGAATGTTCTGGTTTCTTCTCTTTTACATGCCTTGTAGAATCTTTGTCTTTACATCATGGGAGGAATGCTTCGGTTCCAATCAGGTTTGATCATATTTCTTGCTGAGGTGTTGTTCTAATGTTTTCTTAAGGCCTTTGAATCATTATCTGTGTTTACCTCGCGAGCGTACTCAAAGCCAACATCAACCTTGCAATTTTGGAGCCTACACACATTTTTCCTGTTTTCCCATTGTCATCTACCGGCAGTTTGTTTAAATTGGTAAAAGAATGTCTCCCAATTCAAGGATCTTTTTCAATTAAGTATTTGCATTTTTGGGAGCTGTTGTCTTCGCCTCCGGTCTATTACACCAAGATTTTCTTGCCATCGGGTATATTCTCTCTCCAATGATGATACTGAAGAAGAGCTGTTGCCACACTCTTTATGTTTCCTCTTTCCTTTCCTGGATCGGTCAGTGGAGTCAGCTTGCTATTATGGGAAGCCTATTAGAGCTTCAGGGGCTGACGAGGTTGTCATAATTGGTGTGATAAATGTGGGAAGAGGATTTTCCATTGACTCGACTGGGATCATACCGTAAGAAGGCACTGTAGTCAGCTTTGGAGAAACTTGATAGGATCCACTTGCAGCAAATTGTTTCTGTAATGATGTGCTGCTCTAAACTAAATATCATTGACTCATAATAGGTGGTAAGTGTGCGTAAAAAGACACATAAGCCTTTTGATGGTATCTTTGATTAGTACTAAAGGTTTCTAGTATGTTCTTAAATTGCATGGAGGTTGTTGTTGGATAATTTGAACTGTCTCATGCAGAGCCAAGGGCCCTGACATAGGACTTTCGACTTTCGACTTTAGGTGAAGATACCTTCAACATACTTAGCGCGGTTGATGGTTCATGCGAACTATAATTGGGGATAGACACAAGGCAGGGATTTTGTTGTGTACTTGTGGTAAACTTGCGTTGTACTGGCTACGATCAAATGTTGGCTTAGATGATGTGTCCATTGGAGGAATTTAAACTTCTTTATTTTGATTGTCCACTAATTAACTTACAACAGATCCCAGTTGTTGGAAGGTACCCTGCTGTTCAAATGCACTTTTAATTTGAACTGTGTCTCCTTCCTCAGTTGTTGTCAGCTTGTCCATCCGTCTCACAACAACATTTTTAATATCTTATTGGTCTGACCATCGATTCCTCCAAGAAATTACCACTAGCCTTATTGTATATTATGTCTTCAGACTGCTAAAGTTGCTGAGATATTGCTCTTATCTGTTCGTTATTAATATTCATTGCATCTTTCTGTTCAGCTTGCATCGTAATGAGACCAACACATATTTAATGAAGTCGCGCTTCGCTCTGTTTTATATTGTGTTAAATCTCAGCTGTTCTTTGAGCATTAGATTTCCTATCTGCTAAACATTCTTGGTACAATGTTTTATAGTCATTTCTGAGTTGTCCTCTGTTAAAGCGTCTACAGCTGTTTGCTTCTCCATACACCAACGTGATTCGGTTTCTACCATTTCAATGTTCTTGTTCTTGTTGTCCTCAATTCCTGCCATTTCACTGATATGTGTTTAAATAATTCTCAAATCACAGTATAATATCTTAAATTGCTAAATATTGCGACCCAAGAAATAAGATAGGCACTGAATAATATCTATGGGCAGATAAATCCCAAATCACAGCTTTTATGTGTGACAAAAGACAACACATAGTGCAGCTTTTAATGAAAGCTACTACTTTGTGTATGAAATGACAAGCCAGGCAAAAACAAAAAGGACAGAACTGGGACAGAGACATAATAACATTATACATCATTCAAATGCTTAAATTCAGGTCAACTCTCAATAATGATTATTTGCTTATTTTTCAAGGCAGCCATTATGAAAATAGCCACCATTTTGAATTTTAAAGATAGATCAAAACAAAATCTTGCTAAGTACACCAAGTCATTCAAAAATGTTGATTTTTGTGCTTCCAGCATCAAATCCACTGTGGTTTGTTCAGTACTGGAACATATTTTAGAATTTATGGCAGCCATCTTGAAATAAGCTGCCACATTGACTGTTGAGAGTGGGTCCATAGCTAATATTGCTCAGTACACAAAAATGTACCATCATGCAAAATTTGGTGTTTTCCTCATTATTTGAGCAATTTTTTCACCGATCGGCGGGACTAAATACAGGCAAACATAAATTCCCATTGTCAGCCATTTTCTTCGGATTTATTTTGTCAAAAACCATTTATTTTGTATCATTTTTTGCTGTTGCAATTATTTGACGCCATCTTGAAACTCGACTAGACCTGCCTCGATCCAGGGTTGATGTAGAGTTAACTCGGGTGGGTTCAAAAGTTCAAACTCGGGGGGTTCGGTTGTCAGTCGAGTAAACTCGACAGACTCTACTAACCCTAGTTGGACGAATTGAAGTAGGCCCTGATGAAACTCAACTCGATTGAAGAGTTTTGACTTCGATTGTGAAAGGTTGCGTACATGCGCATAAGCATTGATCTTTTAACTGGACTCAACCCGAGTTGGACGAATCAAAGTAGTCCAAGCGTTCAATAGTTTTTGATATTTGAATATACTGTTTGAAATAACTGTTCATAAGAATCATATTTTTTATTATTATGCCAAATAGTCACGTTTTTGACGTTTATTTGTTTACATTGGTTGTATTTCATGGCATGTGTTTGATCGTTTTAACATATTTTATTGTCCACAAATGTGTCTCATGTGATAAGACATTGTCTCTAATTCTAACACGATTTAATTTTTTCACGACGTGTAGATTATTTTAATTTAATCAATGTTTGGTTCGTTAGATCTCAGTTCTTCATTGGTCAAAATCCAATTATGACGTTGATATATATAAACTAGAGGCTCCTTGGAGCCTGTGTTGCTCATCTGATAGTTTAATATACAATTGATAAATAAAATAAAGCAACCGTTAAACTTTTGCTTTAGTTTAAAAAGACTTTTGTAAAGATTACAAAAATTAATGAAAAATTGTTAAAAATATACTTGAACGACAATATGGGATCAATTGACCTTTTTGGTCATGTTGACCCTATTTGTAGATCTTATTTTGCTGAACATTATTGGTGTTTATATTTTTCTCTACTGTAATCACTAGCCAGTTAACACTGGGGTTGTAAGTTCGAACCTCGCTCATGCGGGTGCAATTGACTCCAATCTTCATTGACTAGAATTGTCAGTTTTCCTATCGAAGGTCTGGGGTTTTTTCCGGGCACTCAGGCTTCCTCCACCAATAAAAACTGGCTGCCACGAAATAGTCTAAATGCAGTGCTTAAAAGTGGCGTTAAAACACCAAAAATCAAATCAAAAATCAAATCAAATCGTAAGAAGATCATAGTATATATTTAAGTCTAAAGAGATCAAAGAATTAGATTGGTCAACCGTATCATAATAGTTATCAAAGGTACCAGGATTATAATTTAATTTATGGCAACATTTATTTTCAAATTTATAAATTTATAATGAAACAGACATTCCACTGAAATATTTCAACTATGCAGATCTACTGGATTGGTGTTGAGCAATTTTAAATTTCTGTTTTGCATTTTATAAGGTCAAGTGTGCTAATTAAACACATTACGACTATATTAATACAAAATGTGTTATCGTTTTCTAATTATTAACCACATACATAATGAATATTACTATGCATGAACATTTATTCTTCTGTAGACCTTAGGTTATGCAAGCATGCTCGATTTAACATTTAAGGCAAAAATATGAAAAATCCGTATCTCTATGGTCTGCAATTACTCACAAAATAACAAAAGGATCTATGAGCTACGGTTCCAAAGCTACACAATATGTACAATTTTATTGAAGATAAATAAAATGTTTGAATGCTGTTAAACCTTGTGTTTTGTATTGCCAAACTACGACATGTATTTCAAATATAGAAGAGAAAAACAAATAAAATAATATCGTTACACCTATGTTATTTGGAACTGAATATTATCAATTACTCGTCATGTAAGAAATATGCTGACAATTGTTTGTTGATATTTTATAGTCGATTCGAATAGACAAAGCGTACCGATTACAGATTATTGTATATCTGATACATGATGTTAGTATTTCATAGTAGATTTAGTTAAGCAGTGTTTTAGGACTAGTAAGGATTTGTGATTATAACATACTTCCTCGACAGTGGTCTACAATATTACATAAATCAACATTACAGCAGCCTGAACATACGGTTGTCTTGTGTTTTTTACCAACTACAGCACCCCTAAAGCATTTCTACATAAACAAAAGAGGAACATACGGGAAACATCTGAGGTTAGATATGTTTAATAACCTTATGAATGTGTCAATGGTTTTGTAAACATATTTTATAGACACTTAAGGAAGCTGGCTTGTCATGTTTTTGATTTTTTGTCAGATTTTCGGAATCCTCTGATTTTATCCATTGGAATGCCTTGGAAAAAAATGCCCGGTGACCCCCATTTTTTCTTTTGAAAATCTTTTACATGTATAATGATAAGTCATCTGCAAAAGCTTTATAAAATTTTAATTACTTTTTAACAGTTTTTGAGAACGTCAATTGTCAATGATATAGCTATGAAAAGTCAAGAGAGAATATTTTCCCGCCAAAATTTCAATGGCTCATATCTCCAAAACAAGCACGGTGACCTATATATTTTTTCAGCTCTTTGGATTCCTTTATTGATTCCCTATCAATAGAAACTAGTGTTTTGTATATTTAATTACTTTGAAACAGAGAAGCGAACTCCCTTAACATAATCAAGTATCCAAATTTCAGTGTTGAGTTTTAAAACAAACGTTTTTTAACTAGTCTTTGTATGGACCCTTGTTAGCTTGCTGTTCGATGTGACTCAATGATCCGTGTTGAAGACCGTAATATAATTTGACCTTAAAAGGTTTGCCTTAACATTTTACAAATTGTGACTTGGATGGAGAGTTGTCTCTTTGCAACTTATACCACATCTTCTTATATCTACCAAAATGAAGATCAGTTGTAGCTTCTAAAACATAATTCAATGGAATATCTGTCAGAACGTTTGTATATCAGATTACCATTCCTGTAATATACAATTATTATTTTAAGGTGGTACCCAACACTTTAACTAAAATTAATTTGGCTCGTTTAATTTTCTTAAAATTTTGACAAAGTATTTACTTTGACCCTTTTACAAAAATATAAAAATTTCAAAAAAATTGAACCAACCGTTTTATCAGAAAAATTACACTGGTTATATAGCAGTTTGACAAACACTCATTTTGATCATTGAGAAGCTTAATATTCCCTTAACAACACAACGTAATTAAAACGTTTAGCTGATTTTACAGAGTTATCTCCCTGTAGTGTTAGGTACCACCTTAAGGATAAATTCTTCCGAATTCTGCTTCGTCATTGTTATCTCTCCTTTACAACTTTATTTTTATAATCGTAAAAATGGGAGCCATTGTACTGATGATGCACTTTCAATTTATCTCCGGAAACCGATAAATTTATCCTCATAGATTTATATTTAAAGACAAATTATCTACTAACTATTTTTATATCCTGTTATGCATTTGTTCAAGTTGCATCTATTTTCTGATCGGTTGTCAGGTAAAATTATTTGAAACTACACTGTTCTTTGAACATCATAATTATTTATTGTGTAAAAATATCTCCTTTCTCCATTCTAATTGCACATTTTTACCTAGCAACACAAATTTCGAATCCACTACTTTTTATCAATTCTCTAGCTTAACCCATTTCTATGAAAACGACTATCTGTTTCATGATATGACAACGAATCAACGGAATTTCATGAAAATAATTTCGTATTTTGTCTTTTTTATTCTATAATAGCTGGAAATGAAAAAATCCACACGGTTCACATTTATATTTAACTTAATATAAGTTCAATTTAGCTTAAATGTGTTGTTATCTTCCCTTTTTTAATACCAGATTAAATATTTGTAAATAATTATTTTATTTAATGTTTTATGGTCGTCTTTCTTCATGCCGTCACAATATGAAATTGAGAGGAAAGCAAGAAAATTCCACGTCATAATCGGATTTTAACCAATGAAGTTCTGAGATCAAACGAACCGCACGTTCATTAATTTTTTTTATACAATGGGTGCAGAAAGGGATAAATTGACGAAGAATAAAAAAAATGTAAATATCACAATAACACCACTACTTGATGATGAAATAGATACAATGATTAATCTTAATTCAAAATTATATATATTTTTAGTGTAAACTGGTTCCCTTTCATTATGTTTTAATTATTTTAACGTTATTACATTTGGCATCTATCGTCAATCAGTTAATTAATGAACTAGTACTATTTGGGGTTCGCATTCTAAAACCCAAGCAAAATTGCTCTTGCTACACATGTACAATATATGATTATGTCAATTTTGCAATGAAACATGTAAGCTGTACATAGCCCTGATCGTCTAGTCGTTGGCACCTAAAGAAGTTATTGTGTTTTTAACAGTACCAAGTTCAACCCTAGTACCCGGAATAATTTTTTTTATTGTAATGTTTTTCTCTACCAAAATATTATTTTTAATCTTAGAGTTATCTATATTTCATTTCTCATATAAAGTTGACGATTTTGTTTCTGGTTTCACCGTCAAAGAAGTAGTTTTACAGTCGTAGCATATCACACTTTATTCACATTAGAGTCAGTTAAATGTTGATGTGTATTTGGACCATTTATAATCAAACAAAGAAAAACTTAGTGATCATGGTATGATGTCATTATAATACTGAAACCAAAAGTGAGCATTAGTTATGATGAAAAGGGAAAGGCGTTGTACATTAAAAGTGATAAGTGTAATGTGTACATGTATTTTTTTTTTATCATGGAATTTTACTAATAAGTAATATTTACAATTCCTTGATTCTATACTGTTTATATATTTTTATTAAATAACAAAAAGGTAGAAATAAGGAAATTCGCATGTAGTGCCAGATATACGATTTAAGAGTGATATTTAAATAATAATATTAATCAGCACTCGTGGTCTAGTGGTACCACGCATAGATTACAGACTTTAACGACGAAAATACGCGCGAGTTCGAACCTTGTTACAGTCACTCGTTTTTGAGAGGATAACACATCGTAGGTTATAAAGTTTAAAGTTATGATATTAATCATCTTAAGTTAACATAGTGGTCATTGGATTCTTGAAACATAATCCACTGTTAGAACAATAGACTGACGTCTGAGAAATAGCACATCGATTCTATTTGGTTATTTCGATTGCCAGATGTTATCTTTGTTTAATCTTTTTCATATCATAACGAGTACATAATCATATTGTTAGACTTACTGCCTGATCTATACACCCTAAGTTATAACTAATACCATCGCTTGAAATCTGCTTTTCAAAGTAGCATTTCTATAAAACAAAACATAGCACTTTATTGATCTCGTACGGCTGGTTTTATCTTCATAAGGAACAGTCAAACAATCGAGCATCATGTCCAAATGGAACTAAAATCACCAAAGATCTACTTTGCTTGATGAAGTTGCATCATAAGTTTCTTGATTATTTCTGAATCAATCAAAGAACAACTTAAGTGAAATTTGTGAACAGTCATGCCAGTACTGAATTCGAACCACCTATTAAAACGTGGAAACAAAGCTAACAAGTGCTTACTATATTTTATTAGGTGTTCGGAGATAAAAGTTGCGTACAAATAATTATGTAGTCAACAAACATGAGAAAAAACAAACATATACAATCATTTAAGTCTAAAATTTTAAGACCTCATTAGGGATATAAATAGACAAAAGAAACGATGTCTTAGAATTTAACATGTTTATAAAGTTTTCATTATTTCCTACACGAAATGTTCTTTAGTTTTCTATTTTGTGTCATGTGTGTTGTTGTTTGTTTGTCTTTTTCATTTTTAGCCATGGCGTTGTCAGTTTGTTTTAGATTTATCTAAATTATTAACATCTATTTTATCAGCAATCAAAGACGGGCTTCAAAGTTATTGTGAAACTGCCTATTCTAGAGGTGGCGTGAATCAGATGTTGATACTTAAAAATTCCAAAGATCTTTTAGAGTACATACAATCTAACTCTTTTTTATCTTTTAACAGTATTAAAACATTTGATTTTTCTACTCTCTACACAGGTATTCCTCATTTCAAACTAAGAGACAAATTGAAAGAGTTGGTATTGCTTTGCTTCATAAAAAAGAATGGCCAACGTAGATACAAGTATCTTGTCTTAGGGAGGAACAAATCCTACTTTATAAAGGATCACTCTGATTCAAACAAAAAATTGTCTGAAACTGATATTATCAAGATGCTTAGTTTTTTGATTGACAACATATTTGTTACGTTCGGAGGACGTGCTTTTCAACAGACTGTCGGCATTACAATGGGAACAAACTGTGCCCATCTACTTGCCGACTTTTGTCTTTATTATTATGAGGCTGACTTCATGCAGGAACTTCTTAGGAAGAAAGATAAGAAGTTAGCAATATCCTTTAACTCTACTTTACGCTATATAGATGAGATTCTTTCACTAAATAATTCAAAATTTGGTGACTATGTGGAACGTATCTATCCCATCGAGCTAGAGATAAAGGATACTACAGATACAGTTAAGCAGCACCTGCATACGGGGTATATATCTCCCAATTGATACGATATTCCCGTGCTTTCATTTCCTATCATGATTTTCTTGATAGAGGGTTGCTGCTCATAAGGAAGCTATTAAACCAAGAGTTCCAAATGGTGAAGTTGAAATCATCCCTTCATAAATTTTATGGACGCCACCACGAGTTGGTTGACAAATATGGAATAACCGTTTTACAAATGATATCTAATATGTTCTTTACGTCGTAAATACAATACCCTCCCTTTCATGAATGTGACATACCGAATTAGACTATTTACCGGATTTGTTATCACATAAGCAACACGAAGGGTACCACATGTGGAGCAGGATCTACTTATACTTCCAGAGCACCTGAGATCACCCCTAGTTTTTTGGTGGGGTTCGTGTTGTTTATTCTTTAGTTTTCTATGTTGTGTCATGTGTGCTGTTGTTTGTTTGTCTTTTTCATCTTTAGCCATGGCGTTGTCAGTTTGTTTTAGATTTATGAGTTTGACTGTCCCTTTGGTAATTTTCGTCCCTCTTTTAAATCTAAATTCCATTTTAAACCGTAGAAAACCATGAAAAAACGTTGATGACTTCACGGTCACATGACTAAATTATGTCTGTGGGCTGATAACAAAATAACGTCAGCTAATCAGAAAACGCGTTATATCCAAAATTGAATTATTATGCTATATTGTTTGAAACTCGACATGAGTTGCCAATCGAGATGCATAGATACAAATTTATGTCTAACTGAAGATGGACTCATCTAGTCTCCTTTTCGTTTCAATGATATGCTTGTTTGTTAATATTTGGGCTAAAACGTTTGTTTTTATATTTTCATTTGCATAAAACGAAAACAAACGAGTGCACTCAAATAAACACACCACAATTCAAGGACATATCCGATGTCTTTTACAAACTATAACTACTGTATATTTTCATGATGCTTTCTCCTTTTTATTTTATTTCTAATGCCCGGAGATATTCAAGTAGCCTCCAATTTCATTCCTTTTCTCACAACTGAGTATATATTTATACTAAAACACTTATCATATTTATGTATTGGATTTTATAACGAAAGTCAGAAATGATTTAATAATGATTTTTAAAAGCATAATTTAGGAAGAGAAACCGTATACAGGTGGTTTTTATAATTGATCTGATTTGTAATATAGCTATATTTAACTATAACTTTATTAAGTCAATTCCAAAATGGGCATCAAATAAAGGCAACAGTAGCATACCGCTGTTCAAACTCATAAATCTATGGACAAAAAACAAAACCGGGGCAACAAACCAAAACCGAGGGAAACGCACCAAATATTAGAGGAAAACAACGACACAACATCAAAATGTAACACACACAGCAACGGACCAAGCACCAGACAAAATCCGATGAGAATAACCATCAAAACATCAAGGTTTCATGTATGTTTGTATGTTCGTATTTGATAGCATTAATAGGAAAGTATAAGATTATATGAAAATAATACCTTATATGGACCACACTTTGTAACAGTAGAACAGAAGGATGGGTTAGCTATGTTTTTACATTCCATGCAGGTAACGGATTCTGAAATGAGTGAGTAAGTAATTTGGGATAATGTTTTTCGTTCCAGGCAAGTAACAGATTCTGAAAAGAGTAAGTAAGTAATTTGGGATCATGTTTTCACATTCCAGTCAAGTAACAGGTGCTTAAATGAGTAGGTATGTAATTTTGAGTCATATTTTTACATTCCAGGCAAGTAACATATTTTTAAATGTGTAGGTATATATAGTTTTGAGTCATATTTTTACATTCCTGGCAAGTAGTAGATTCTTAAACAAGTCAGTATGTAATTTTGAGTCATGTTTTACCTTTTAGGCAAGTAACAGATTCTGAAATAAGTAAGTTTGTAAATTTCAGTGATGTTTTTTCATTCCATGCAGGTAACATATTCTTAAATGAGTAAGTCTGTAATTTTGAGTCATGTTTTACCTTTAAGACAAGTAACGGATTCTTTAATAAGTAAGTTTGTACTTTTGAATGATGTTTTTACATTCCATGCAGGTAACATATTCTTAAATGAGTAGGTATGTAGTTTTGAGTCATATTTTTAAATTCCAGGCAAGTAAAATATTCCTAAATGAGTAAGTATGTAGTATGGAGTCACGTTTTTACATTTCAGGCAAGTAATAGGTTCTGAAATAAGAAGTACATGTATGTAATTTTGAGTCATATTTGACACAATATATAATTTTGATTTAACCGAAATGAGTCTGTAAAAACTGTAATAACAAAAATATTCAACTCCGAGGAAAAATAAGAGGAAACCTAAGCAAATGCAAATATCGAAAGCTCATACACATCAAACGAATGGAACACAACTTTCAAATTCCTGTCCTATTTTCTTACGTGGTTTAACAACTAGCTAAACCTCTCACTTGTATTTCAGTCTGATAACGATGTGTGATCAAAACAAACAGACATAATAGGTAAAATGTCACGCACGCACGACATGTATAAATTGTTCTACTAATTCACGACATTTTTTAAAAATATTATTCAGGGTGTTTACAATGTAAGTGTAACACCTACATTTAGATTTATACATTTGATTATTCCTTACCTCCAGACTTACAACAACAAAGAAAAACAGCACACCACAACACAAGAACACGTGTCATTGAGATAACTGAAATGTAGTTACAAATGGTTATGTAATCCAAGGACATGAATGTTTATATATATAGACCAGCTCATGTCTTATCGATTGATTCGTCAAAAGCGTTTCCTTCAAGGGGTACTAAGTGTTAAATTCATGTTCAAAGATTTGACTCAAATTCTCTTTTGTGACTGCTAACCATGTAAAATATTTATCCAAATTATAAAAGTCTAAAATCAACAATTTACCGGGCATTGGTTCCATAATATGTAGCTTCGTTTTGTGTGCATTTTAAACTTGACACCATCTAATTAACTATCAAGTTGATCTCCAAAGACCTCGTATGGTTGTTTAACTTATATTAAAATAAATATAGAAATGAATAGAAAGTGACCTCGTGCAATTGGACATATGTTAATCATAGTTTTTACCTGTATAAGAATAAATTTGTATGGATCGAATCAGTCAATCATATTATTTACATTTATTTCACTTTCAATGTTGACATTCTTTTCCTGTAAATAACCGAACACGCACAATGCAAGTGTTACCCATCTTTAACTAGGGGATTAAATTTAAGTTCCCATGGATATGGATTGAATGAGATCGAATTATAATTTTCAAAAATAATTAATCATCAATTTTTCTAAGATTAATTTGACAAAATTGTACCATGCTTGTTTCTAAAAGCGAATTATTATTTCACTATTTCCCTTTCGTTAATGAGTGAAGGTGAACCATTTATTTTATATATTTTATATGTCTCGTAACTACTGCCACTTTATTCATACATTATATAACCCTGATGTATTGTATTGTCATTGTTATATCAAAATGAGCACATGCGGGAGGCATAGACATTGATGTAACACGTATTCATGAACGAAACCACGACAAAACCTTAAAAGAATCTAGAAAATCGAACAATTGACAAAAATAATATGAAATTTCATCTACTTTTAGACATAACCAAAAGGAATAACCGATACCTTCAAATAAAATAATTTCTTTCTGAGAAGTCTTATGCGAGTTATTAAAAGCTTTTACATTTTATTTCTATGTCACAGTCGAAGCCACAAATGACATAACTATTCCTTAAAAACAGTTCTGAGTCTACGGTAAAACTAGTAACACACAGGATTATTCAGAAAAAGTCCAGTCGATCAAATATCTAGTCACTTTGAAGAACTCAAAATATGGTCAATCTTTAGAAACAAACCACATTGATCTGCATGTTTTGGAAAATATTAAAGATAACTTTTTATATTGCTGAAGAAAAGGTTGAATATTTTTGTTAATCATTAAATTTATTGCATCAGTGGCTCTAAGTCTCTGAACCAGAGTAGATTTTGAGGTTTTACCTTCTACATAGGAATGTAATCGTTAAAAGTCAGGAGGGATTTATTTCAGCCAAGGATGCTTTCAAAAGTTGTAATAGACCAACTTGAATTGTCTGACAATTTTGTCTATCATAGTGCAATTTTAGTACAATGACATCAATCTTTTATCTTTAAGTTTACGACGAAAATGAATAATGTCAATATCAAAGAACTTGCATTTGGCTGATTGCTCTCTCTTTATACAAATCCAGCCAACAGCGGTATCGGCGCAGTATTTTTAAAGATCAAAATGGCATACTGTGATTCTTTAATCAAATCATCTAGTAAGATCGTAGCTCAAAGTTAAGTACAAACTCACTTGCTTATGTGCTCGATCTTTAGAGTGTCTTTATACGATTTTGTCTTTCTTCGTTGACATATTTGGTTCCTTGTATTGAGATTAAAATTATAACGCAGTGTCATTTTGCATCAAATGTGATTCGTGATGTATGACTGTTTTGCTCACACATTCTTTTATATATCACAAATCAATTTTCTTGTGCAACAAAGAAAATGTTGATGCTTCAAACATGTCACCGCATTATATAGTGATGTGATATAATTAATCATGGTAACTATTGTCAAAATACAAGCAGTGTTGTGCTATTGTATTGCAAATGATGGTATTTGTATGCGTTGTTTACATGCATTACGCTGAAAAGAAACCGAGCGGTTAATGGTAAAATAAATAAATACGATAGAAAAAAACACCAGGTAACAAGCAAAAGACTGAACGTCACGATCCCCACCTTTAACCCGAGATGCCATGGAACATACAGACGATACTCCACTTATGTGGCCTCCGTCGTGTTGCTCGCACAAAAAGTGCTCATCGAAAGATACAAAAGTGCTAATAACTATACCGAACTTGAAGGTTTATTTAAAAAGAGACACGCTCATAAAATCTCGAACGATAGACTATATCAATCAACAGAACGAATTTAAAAAAACATGTCATACTCTTCACTTGGGACAGACATTTTAGACGAAATAATACCGTAAGTTAAACCTGATTCTGAAGTTGGCTTAACCTCCCACTTGTTCCAAGTCAGGAATATGACAGTTGTTTGATATTCGTTTGATTTTTTTTTTTTGTTCGTTTTTTTTTTTTTTTTAATGTTTCTGTTTCTTTTTTGTATGACATTTGTTAACATTACTTTTAAATTTCTTAAAGTCGATATTGTGAATCTTGTAAACTCGATTATCATGAAACACAACCTACCACCAACAATTACAAGCTTGGGATCATAGTTTTTTTTTTTTTTTTTTTTTTTTTTTTTTTCATTCTTTCTGAAGTTCATCTCCATTCTGCTTCTAGAAAATAACCCCTTCATAAATGACTCGATTTTAATAAATGCATTTGTCCAATCAAATTAACAGATGAAAAATCCTTATTGATATTTCGAATTGTCTAAGGTGACAATTGTCGCCATGTTTATTACGAACTTTTCAAAGTGCAAATAATTGCAAATAATAATTGGTGGAGGCCCGTTAATAATTGTAAGACAACCTTTTAAAGCTGACACCAACATTTAGTTCTACAATAACTGGTGGACAAAATTTAAAAGCTGACACCAATCATCGGCATCCAGACCTTACAGCATGCAAGAAACTAAGACAGTGTTTCGACAATTCGAACCGGAATATTTACAGTTGAACAATATTTTTGTACCTTTCGGACTATTAAATTTTACATTTGTTTCCAGTTAATGATTAATGTGTGAATTAATCAGAATACACAATTGTACAATGATATCAACAAGAGAAAGAAAATCAGAATCAAAGAACACTATAATGCATTATTTTCAAATTATAATTTAATATATACATATATTATCAAGCATATTGAAATTATCTGTACAATAAAACTTCAGTAGTTTCCAATCTGACCTCCGATTATTATGTCTAGCAAAGTTTAATAAAACATCTTAAAAGGTCGGACAACGGTCAACCTACGTCAGCAACTTTAGTTGTGTTAAGCTATACAGCACAAACTCATAAATCATAAATTCTTTTGTTTGTTACAGTTAGTTAAGGTACACTAGGATTTTCAGAACTTAGTATATAAACTGATCGAGCCGCTATAATATATATAGCGAGTTTCTTGATATTCTAGGTGAGTCTCTTGGTTTTGAAAATAATTTAGATTTAAAATTATTTTTCTTTTGATTTTATTTTGAAAAAAAAAAAAAGTTTATAAGTAACTAATATTTTAATTCAGAGGTTTATTTTAACAGTAATTATTATCGTTATTATTTGGTATTTAACTTGGATTGTTTGTAGTATTTTATCATTGTCTACAACTTATTTTGACTTCAAAATATGTACTTAGAAATAATATTGAATTTATTTTGATGTTTTCTTTATTAAATAAATAGCGAGTTTCTTGATATTCTAGTTTGGTTTTCTTTCTCGTTGCTGTTTCCTGCCTCCCATCGTGAGCCTTCCCTAGATTGTGCCATAGCGCTTTGCAATTGTTTGGACACAAAACACCACAAACATCAACACAATAATAATATAAAAACAGCAAAGATAAAAAAAATATTAGAAATGTGACGTTTTGTAAACATACCAAGGGAAAAGTCTGTTTAAAGCTGTGTTTCTTATTGTTTTATTGCATGAATTGGAAATGAGGGCCAAAATTTGTGAAGAATTTCGTTTTAATACAGTGACGTTTGTTGTAAAATTTAAAACATAGATTTCTCACTTGTATATCAATGTTGTGCTAGCATTTGTTATTTAAAAAAAGCCATAAACAACCTTTATCATTTAAAACACCTCGTGCTGACACACTGAAGTCGAGTGAACCCTAGAAGGTGTACTTGAATCGGTCCATATTTATATTTATTCTAACCAATATTTTGATTTTTACTAGTATACGCCTCTCATTAATCTATACAGTAATCCAATACTTGTACCAATTATCCAAGTACATATGAATACTCTCTTATCAAATGCACAAATAGACACGCTAAAAAGGCTAATGAATCATAAAGACTGTGTTAAGTGGATAGTCGAATAACAACAACGCCGATGCTGAAAGACCATTTTTATTTTTATTTTAACCAGTATTTTGATTAATATACCTGTCTGCAATAATCCTCCATCTTTCAAGCACAGAATGGTCAAGTTTTATTAGAGTACAAGGAGAAAGGCTGTGGATTTTCTATTAAATGTCCGTATGTTTAGCTTTGAAACGACAAAAGGGTACATAGTCATTAAGCTTTCTATCGATTTTTTTAGATACGTAAAGGCAGTTCTTCATTTCAAACACTGTAATTTAAATCCAAATGCTGCCTAGAAATCTTCGCATACTTTATCAAAACAGTGTCATTTTTCTATTCGCTGGCGTCACAGCAGCGAATAGAAAAATGACACTTCCTGAATTTATTTCTTCCTTCGTGCTGTTTGAATGGTCTTTGCATAGTTGAAACCTTTGATTTCACCACAAAATGTGGTATAAGGCGATATAGAAACAAAAAGTACGACATAGTTTGGTTAAAATTGTTTTAAGTGTTATCTTGATGTTTGTATTATCGTGAATGCATTTCGATAAAGTTTGGTATAAAGGAATTTTATTTGAACTTAAACAGTGTGGTATAAATGTTCAGTTGTTATCTTGGATAAATAGAAACTTAAATATCTTATAGTTTTTTTTTCCGTTCGTTAAATGTGTTTGAGCTGATTTTGACATTTTATAATTAACTTTCAGTTTTTATTTCCTTTGGGTTTTGGATTTTTGTAGGTGTCTCTCAGGGGGATAAGTTTAGCACCACTTCTGCTTCTTATTTTACATTAATGGACAAAATGTTCAGCAAAATAAGATCTGCAAATAAATCTATAATGACCAAAATAATTCAACGTTAAAATTTAGTTAGTAACCATTCTTTAGTAAATGACATTTTTAAATATTTAGGTTTTTGCAGATAGCACTTCGTCATGTGTTACAGTAGAAGATGATTACTAGTATGCTGAAGCAGCTGCATCTTTGATCAATGATTTAGATGTTATATAAAACTGAGCCAAATTAAAGGCTTTTCAATGTCACTTTGAAAAAGACAAAAACAATTGAAACAACTAGCAACGGAATGGGAACGTGGACCTGTATTATTTTTCAGATTAATGGTGAAGGTGGTGATAAAAGAAATTATCTCTGTCATCTTGGGATCACTTTCTTGCATCAACTTCATGGAACACACATATAAAAATTGTTTATAAAAACCTTATCCTCTATTAAATTTACTTTGTCAAGTTAACCATTTATTAGTCAGGAATTCATTTATACAAAACTTTGAATTTTCGAATACTAAGGATTTTCTTATTCCAGGCATAGATTACCAAAGTCGAATTTGGCACAACTTTTGGAATTTTGGATCCTCAATGCTCTTCAACTTTGTACTTGTTTGGCTTTATAAGTATTTTGATATGAGCGTCACTGACGAGTCTTATGTAGACGAAACGCGCGTTTGGCGTACTAGGTTATAATCCGGGTACCTTTGATAACTATATATATTATACGTATTTGCTATCCTTTTATTATAGTATTGAGATGTTGTATGAGGCAATAATTATCAGCATCAGTCAGAGCTCCTTGAAAATATTGAAATAATACAATTAATATTGGATATAAACTGGATATATCTATAATACTAAAATCACGAGGTCCAATTTGTCAGCCGTCATCACGTTAAAACGACGAATCAAAGAATTCAACTATATATACAACTAATATAGTACAAAGGCCCTTTTGTTTTCCACGTAATTAATATTGCCAATAAATAGGAAGTTCCGGGTCGAGTCCGATACCGATACCAATAGTATAATCACCTGTTACCTATTACCTCATCTGTACGTTCAGCATCTGACAGGCGCACCACCAAACGGTGTATTCAGGATTAATATGCTATATACACGGGTCATAATCAGAGGGTTGACACTACTAAATTGTCAAATAGTTACCTATTGTAGTATTTTAATCCGTAAGACTTTCTAAGATAACAATACGAATACTAAAAATCTGGACTAAAAATAAGTTTCATTTGTTAGCGGGCATGACGTAAAACAGCGAATCAAAGAATTCAACTTTATTTATAAACTAATATAGGACAATGCTGTTGATTAAAAAATTCTCCATTCCAGGACTTTTTGTTTTCCAAATAATTAATATTACCAATAATTGACAAGTTCCAGTTCGACGGGTTCAAACAGAAAGATTTGAAAGCAGAGAAAATTGTGTATCTTATAATCGGCATGACTTTATCAGATGACAGTACTAATACTAATATAAGGCTTGCGCATAGTTATATACTTTAATTCAGTCACGGACCCACGATATCACGGGTGTGTTCTAGTACTTTATAATGATTAAGGATAAGACATTATTGGGAATAGACGAAATAAGTATAGGGATGTAACCTCGGTTAAGATTTACTAATCGAATGCTCGTTTAATACTCGCTCGGAAAAACATCTACAAAATTGAAATACACAATTTTATCCATTTTATTTATAGTGGGTTGTTTTCTCATGGACAAAACACACTCATGAATTTTACCTGGGACTAGATAATAGTTCAAGTAACAATATACCATAATTAATAGCCCGTTTATAACTTTTACTAATTAAGTAAACTGGCAATTAAATTAATCAATAAATTAAGCAACCTCTTTAGAAAAATGATTACTAAAACAACCGTATTTGGGAACCATAAAAAATACATTTAATGATCAACAAAGGGGTGATGATAGTACAAGGGCGAATCATGTTTTTATATGGAAACTAATGAGTCGAGTATCATTTTGGTATTCGATACTCGGTATTATCGCGATACTTGAGTACTAATTGACATTAAATTTTTTTTATCTATAATGACTAAAGTTTAAACCGTTTTATGACATATTACATTGGATACCACCTGCACACTTATATATGTTGGTCCATCCATATTTACCAAGACAACACTTTATAATTTGCTAGAACTATCTCTTACTTTGATAATTTCTTTCCCTTTAGTATAAGCCTGAAAAAAGTATGACTTTTAGTATACCTAATTCACTTAGAATGTGTATTTGAAACAATTGTTATTAGACTGATAAAATATGTAAACCTTTTAATTTGGATATAAGAGAATATAATATCAGTCATTATCAAGTCAGAAATAATTAAAGCAAACTAAAAAAAAATTTCTCCAAATTTTTATTAGGAGACACTAATTGTTCAAACAGTTATCCCCCTGCATTTCTTTTTTTTATTTCACCCCAAGGACAATGATACTAGACAGATCTAACTTGATTTCATTTACTCCATTGTAGACGTAAATTTTAATTATTACTATAAAGAAACAGATTATTTTCTTATGAAACTAGTATCGCTACTTTCAAATCTGTGCATAAATATATCAGTAACATTTGCCATTGTGTTTGAATTTTTTTGAAATTTTGTTTTTTATTTAGTGTCATTTTTCACTTCTTTTCTTATTTTTTTAATATTATTTCACTTAATCCTAAAAGTAGTCTTATTGTATCTTCAGAACTTTATATATATTTAAAATGACTTGATAAGGTTCAATAGCAGTCATTGTTGGCCCCCTCCTGAAAGACATTAAATTTTATACTTTCAATAAACTAGGTATAGAAGCTTAAAAAAATAGTAACTTTTTAGTGATTCTCATTTTTTGGTTGCCTGGCAACAGATTTGAAACCTACCAATAATATGCTATTTTATCCTTATCTAACAAAAAAACTTATTTTCAATATGAATCAAAATGTATCATTGTAAAATACATATATGGAAATCTAAAGCAGTAATGTTTTGTTTATCTATATCAATTGAACGAGCATTTATCAACACCTTAACCACCAGTATGGCTCTTAGCAACAATAATGTATATTTAAAAGCAATAGTAGACTTTAGTATATGTTCATGGCTTATGTAAACAATAATGTGTTAACCAAAGTTATGTTTCTATTGCTAGGTTCTTAAAGGACAATTGTACTTGTTTTACTTGGGTTTTTTTTACTTCTTTAAGAAACTATCATAGCAACCGTAATAAGTGCATAGCAACGACCTTTTTTATTGATGATTTAAGTTGATGTTGTACCTTTCTAATAGTATTTTTCGTCTAAGTAACTGAGCTTTTATAAATTTACTCTGTCCGATTATGGGTGAAAATAGCTTGGTGTTCACTTTGAACCCCCCCCCCCCCCCAAAAAATGAAAATGAATAAATGAATAAACATAACATACCATTTTTTTTTTAATCCTTCATGCAGACCCACTCATGACATCATAAGCATAATGATTAACCTATATTTGCCCTATAGTACCTACGTTAACAACAGAATTCTAAAAAAAGGGACGAAAGATACCAGAGGGACATTCTAGGGATTTTTCAACCCACATATTTGGGTCCGATTATGGGCTCCTGTCCCAAAGAGACATATGCTCTTTTTTCTCAATTTTAATCTCTAAAATTATCAGTTGTATATCATTGTATATAGGCATCGTTGCAAGATTTTGTAGGTATTTTGTTTACAAATCTCTTGAATTTTGTTCACATTTTATTCAATTATAACATATTCTTTCTCAAAATGCAGAATTTTGCACATATTTTTTCAAAATTTTCTTGAGGACCTAGTCCCAAAACCCCACTTCCAAGTTGCAAACTAATATATTTCCCCACAATCCAACATTTCATGAACTTTATTCTCAATTGCATGGACCCTGGGCTCCTTCCCCTAAATACTAGGAAAATCACTGCAGTCAAACTCATAAATCGAAAAAAAAAATGACAACGCCATGCCTGAAAATGAAAAAGACAAACAGACAAACAATAGTACACATGACACAACATATAAAACTAAAGAATTAGCTACACGAACCCCACCAACAACTGGGGGTGATCTCAGGTGCTCCGGAAGGGTAAGCAGATTCATAACTAATATTCTATGATTTTCATAATGATACATAACATCAGTTTTGGACTCCGATTTCTATATGTTTAGATTCAGCAAATCGAAGAACCCCAATAATTGTTTTTTATGTATTCAGTTTTTTGCTGAAGAATTTAATTTTGGACCCTGATTTCCACCAAATTGAAAACCAGTTCCAAAATCAAAAATCTTAATACACATACAGATTCAGCTCACCAAAGAACCGCAAGAATTTTATTTTGGTAAAACCAAAAGAGTTTAATTTTGGACCCTTTAGACCTCATTGTAGACCGATATGAAGGTGGGCCCAAAATAAATGAAAATATATTCACGGATATAGTTGGCATACATGAAAAACTAGTTTATTTAATGTTTGATTTTGGACCTTTAGACCTCACGTTTAGACCAATTTAAACACGGGGCCGGGTCTTGAATCCAAAACATAAAAACACAGTTAGATGCAGCATTTAAAAAAAAAACCGGAAATTAAATCCCATTGAAATTGGTCAAGAAATAAATAACAAACAACGTCAAATGATAATATTATACGGACGCAAACATTTTCCCGGTCATTTAAAAAGTGATCTGATCTTTGAATACAAAAATCATTACGTCTTTAATGATACACAACAAAATAACTATACCATTTTCCGAGAACAGGCACAAGACAGTCCACGTACTACATTATGTTGCGCCCATGGTTTACATTTTCAGGATGCCAATTTCATACTTGTAAAAAGACAGGGAAATAGTTAGATGTAAAGTTATCAATTTAAAAAGAGTTTGCGAGTAATTTATATATATTATAGCAAACGTTACATATCATAATTATCAGATTGTCCATGATTTTTTTTTTTTTTTTTTTTACCTTTTTATCATGTTATGATCATTTCAACTTTTAGAATACAAGGATCATTTTGTATGGACATCTGTCTGCTATCCCTTGCCACAAGTTATTCCCTTAACAATCCTCGTGCGTTTGAAACTATCTGATGTTTATGGATAGGTACTTCCTTAAATATTTTTTTTCCAAAAAGCCGTCACAGCTTGTTTTTGTGAAAACTAAACCACCCAGAAACAGCGGAAATCAACGGCATATATATACACATGGAAAAAAGTATTGCAACACCTTGATTTTTTAAAACTTGAAAAATCAGCCTCTTATTTTGGATGAAATATGATAAAACATTTGTAAAATGATATTGAAACGTAGATAATGATAACATTGGCATTAAAACGAACGAAACATGTACGGAAAAAATGTTTTATCTAACCAAAATTTTTATAACAGAAAGAAGCTTTTTTTGTACAAAAAAATGCATTTTACAACTTTTACTGTAGTCGAACTTTACAATGTCAGACATTTCCAAATTAGTATTTAGATTGTTCACACCATGGTTGATAGTTATACGCCAAAGAATTAGTACTTTGTGGGCAGCCTCCATTCAAACGGATTGCGGCATCTATCGTCTTCTGATTTCTCCCATAAGTCGAATAATTTGGTAGCAGCAACCATTCCTGACGGAGGGTATTGTAAATTTTTAGGACGTGTTTGAACTGTGGTGTCCTTTCGTGCACTTTACGCCAAATAGTGTCCCATATATGCTCGATATGGTTCAAATTCGGGCTACGATCGGGAAAAAGAAGTTATCCATTGCAACAAATTCATTGCGAAATCCATTGCAACAATGGATTTTCTCTACGATGCTAATTTCCATTTCGGTGAGCTCTGCACTATATTGGATACGGGCAACTGAGTCTGTTCTTAGGCAAAGGTCTCCGAAATGGTCTTCTAGTCCTGGTATCTATGATGAGTTTATTTACAACCACTGGGTCGATGCCACTACTGGTGGAGATTTATTTCCCCGAGGGTATCAAAAGCCCAGTAGTCAGCATTTTTTGTGCTGACATGAATTGTTATTGATATGGTTATATTTATAAATTTACTGTTTACAAATTTTGGAATTTTTTGAAATACTAAGGATTTTCTACCTCAGGCATAGATTACCTTAGCTGTATTTGGCAAAACTTTTAGGAATTTTAGTCCTCAATGCTCTTCAAATTCGTGCTTTATTTGGCCTATTAAGTTTTTGGGATTCGTGATCGAGAGTCACTGATGAGTCTTTTGTAGACGAAACGCGCGTCTGGCGTATATACTAAATTTAGTCCTAGTATCTATGATGAATTTATTTACAACCATTGGGTCAATGCCATTGCTAGTGGAGATTTATTTCCCCGAGGGTATCATAAGCACAGTAGTCAGCACTTTTTATGCTGACATGAATTATCATTGATATGGTTATATTTATAAATTTACTGTTTACAAATTTTGGAATTTTTTGAAATACTAAGGATTTTCTACATCAGGCACAGATTACCTTAGCTGTATTTGCCAAACTTTTAGGAATTTTGGTCCTCAATGATCTTCAACTTCGTACTTTATTTGGCCTTTTAACTTTTTTGGATTCGAGCGTCACTGATGAGTCTTTTGTAGACGAAACGCGCGTCTGGCGTATAAACTAAATTTTGTCCTAGTATCTATGATGAGTTTATTCGCACGATAACCAGTAGCGATGAGCCGATCTCGAACAGTTCTTGTTTAAAGGTTTCTGTATGGTAATTATTCTCTTATTAGAATTGTATTGTTTGCAATGGGTTTCCTTCTTACCAACCTTCATTATGCTTAATTTTCCCTAGCAGATGTTATGGGAGGTCTTCTTAATCTTGGAGGTTCTTTAACATCGTTTGTTGCCTGTTTTTTATTTTCAAAACGACTTATAGTGGAATGGTGATGACCAACAATACGTGCAATTGTCACAGCGAAATACCTGCTTCTCTCATGATGATTATCTTCCATCTTGCTGCAATTATTAGTTGTGGATGACCAATTACAAGGTGTCAATCAAACAAATTTATAAACTTGGTCATTTAAAGTGTTGAAAACAATGATGATTAAAACATCTGTTTTATTGTTCACGAGTACAGTAGCTGCATGTGCAAATAAAAACTTATCAAGTCGAAATTTATTGATTAAACTCAGCTGATATTTAAATAATGTTTAACTAGTTCTAGTTCAACAAATTATATCACAAAAAATAAAAAGTGTTTTTTAATTTGAATTTCAATTTGGTGTTGCAATACTTTTTTCCATCTGTATAGAAAAGTGAGACTAGAACCATGAAAAATGTCCCTAAACATCCCATTGAAAAAAAAAACTAAAAAAGAATGTGTATTGACAACCTACTAAAATGATAGCTATTATAATCGAAACAGATACTCCAGCCATTCTATCTCGTTGAAATATTTTGAAATATTATTAGATGAAAAACGTATTGGACAAAAAGATACTGCCTGTGAGATTCGAACGTAACTTGCGGCATTGAAAACGACGCGATACTACTTCACTACGTAGTCACAATGGTTCATACGTGGAAATGTATGTATTTATAGGCATACTGTTAAGTCATGAAAAAAGTAAAATCACAAAAATACTGAACTTAAAGGAAAATCCATAATCACATGGCAAAATAAAAAACGAATGGACAAGAACTGTCATATTACTGACTTGGTACAGGTATTTGCAAATGTAAAAAATGGTGGATTAAACCTGGTGTTATAGCGTTAACCGTCTCATTTTGATGAAAGTCTCCATGAATTCCGCTATATTTACATTGATGTGCGTGAACTAAACATACATAATAAATAAATTTATTTTCAAAATATAGGTACAGCAGTCAACATCGTGAAACAATTTTAAAAGGAACAACTTAAGCAGAACACAAAAAAAATCTATCTACAAACACATTCATGATAGATATGAAAAAAGAAATCTTGAACTAGGGCTAACTATCACCCCGGGACTACCTCTCAATGTGTTTCCGTCTGGCGTACTAAATTATAATCATGGTACCTTTGATAATTATTTACACCACTGGGTCGATGCCACTGCTGGTGAACGTTTCGTCCCCGAGGGTATCACCAGCCAAGTAGTCAACACTTCGGTATTGACATAAATATTAATAATATGGTCATTTTATAAAATTTCCTGTTTACAAAACTGAAATTTTCGAAAAACTATAAAGGGTTCATTTATTCCAGATATAGATTACCTTAGCCGTATTTGGCACAACTTTTTGGAATTTTTGATACTCAATGCTCGTCAAATTTGTACTTGTTTGGCTTTATAAATATTTTGATATGAGCGTCACTGATGAGTCTTATGTAGACGGAACGCGCGTCTGGCGTACTAAATTATAATCCTGATACCTTTGATAACTATTTACACCACTGGGTCGATGCCACTGCTGATGGACGTTTCGTCCCCGAGGGTATCACCAGCCAAGTAGTCAACACTTCGGTATCGACATGAATATTAATAATGTGGTCATTTTATTAAATTTCCTGTTTACAAAACTGAAATTTTCGAAAAACTATGAAGGGTTCATTTATTCCAGATATAGATTACCTTAGCCGTATTTGGCACAACTTTTTGGAATTCTGGATACTCAATGCTCTTCAAATTTGTACTTGTTTGGCTTTATAAATATTTTGATATGAGCGTCACTGATGAGTCTTATGTAGACGGAACGCGCGTCTGGCGTATATACTAAATTTAGTCCTAGTATCTATGATGAATTTATTTACAACCACTGGGTCAATGCCATTGCTGGTGGATATTTATTTCCCCGAGGGTATCATAAGCACAGTAGTCAGCACTTTTTATGCTGACATGAATTATCATTGATATGGTTATATTTATAAATTTACTGTTTACAAATTTTGGAATTTTTTGAAATACTAAGGATTTTCTACATCAGGCATAGATTACCTTAGCTGTATTTGCCAAACTTTTAGGAATTTTGGTCCTCAATGCTCTTCAACTTTGTACTTTATTTGGCCTTTTAACTTTTTTGGATTCGAGCGTCACTGATGAGTCTTTTGTAGACGAAACGCGCGTCTGGCGTATATACTACATTTAGTCCTAGTATCTATAATGAGTTTATTTACAACCACTGGGTCGATGCCAATGCTGGTGGAGATTTATTTCTCCGAGGGGGTCACAAGCCCAGTAAAAAAAAACGTGCTGACATGATTTGTCATTGATATGGTTATATTTATAAATTTACTGTTTACAAATTTTGGAATTTTTTGAAATACTAAGGATTTTCTACATCAGGCATAGATTACCTTAGCTGTATTTGCCAAACTTTTAGGAATTTTGGTCCTCAATGATCTTCAACTTCGTACTTTATTTGGCCTTTTAACTTTTTTGGATTCGAGCGTCACTGATGAGTCTTTTGTAGACGAAACGCGCGTCTGGCGTATAAACTAAATTTTGTCCTAGTATCTATGATGAGTTTATTCGCACGATAACCAGTAGCGATGAGCCGATCTCGAACAGTTCTTGTTTAAAGGTTTCTGTATGGTAATTATTCTCTTATTAGAATTGTATTGTTTGCAATGGGTTTCCTTCTTACCAACCTTCATTATGCTTAATTTTCCCTAGCAGATGTTATGGGAGGTCTTTTTAATCTTGGAGGTTCTTTAACATCGTTTGTTGCCTGTTTTTTATTTTCAAAACGACTTATAGTGGAATGGTGATGACCAACAATACGTGCAATTGTCACAGCGAAATACCTGCTTCTCTCATGATGATTATCTTCCATCTTGCTGCAATTATTAGTTGTGGATGACCAATTACAAGGTGTCAATCAAACAAATTTATAAACTTGGTCATTTAAAGTGTTGAAAACAATGATGATTAAAACATCTGTTTTATTGTTCACGAGTACAGTAGCTGCATGTGCAGATAAAAACTTATCAAGTCGATATTTATTGATTAAACTCAGCTGATATTTAAATAATGTTTAACTAGTTCTAGTTCAACAAATTATATCACAAAAAATAAAGAGTGTTTTTTTAATTTGAATTTCAATTTGGTGTTGCAATACTTTTTTCCATCTGTATAGAAAAGTGAGACTAGAACCATGAAAAATGTCCCTAAACATCCCATTGAAAAAAAACTAAAAAAGAATGTGTATTGACAACCTACTAAAATGATAGCTATTATAATCGAAACAGATACTCCAGCCATTCTATCTCGTTGAAATATTTTGAAATATTATTAGATGAAAAACGTATTGGACAAAAAGATACTGCCTGTGAGATTCGAACGTAACTTGCGGCATTGAAAACGACGCGATACTACTTCACTACGTAGTCACAATGGTTCATACGTGGTAAATATATGTATTTATAGGCATACTGTAAAGTCATGAAAAAAGTAAAATCACAAAAATACTGAACTTAGAGGAAAATCCAATCTAATTAAAAACCGATCTCTCATCGCTCCTGTTTCTGATATGTCGCGTGGGAGATCTAACGAAACCCGCTTTGAGGTCACATGTGAGTGACCTCGTAGGTGTGTCTTTTTCGACCAATGAAATTGAGTCTTCCACGATCTTGGAAGTTTAACGTAAGGCAAAGGGATGTAACTCATTTCATTTACGACGAAATCGTCAGTCATAATAATTCATAAACTTTTTTGATTGGCTTATTAATAGGTCGTCAACTCATTTGCATATCTTTATAAATTCATGACTTTTAGTTCACTCACATGTGACCTCAAAGCCGGTTTCGTTAGATCTCCCACGCGACATATCAGAAACAGGAGCGATGAGAGATCGGTTTTTAATTAGATTGAGGAAAATCCATAATCACATGGCAAAATAAAAAACGAATGGACAAAAAACTGTCATATTACTGACTTGGTACAGGCATTTGCAAATGTAGAAAATGGTGGATTAAACCTGGTGTTATAGCGTTAACCGTCTCATTTTGATGAAAGTCTCCACGAATTCCGCTATATTTACAATGATGTGCGTGAACTAAACAGACATAATAAATAAATTTATTTTCAAAATATGGGTACAGCAGTCAACATCGTGAAACAATTTTAAAAGGAACAACTTAAGCAGAACACAAAAAAAATCTATCTACAAACACATTCATGATAGATATGAAAAACAAAATCTTGGACTAGGGCTAACTACCTCCCCGGGACTACCTCTCAATGTGTTTCCGTCTGGCGTACTAAATTATAATCATGGTGCCTTTGATAATTATTTACACCACTGGGTCGATGCCACTGCTGGTGAACGTTTCGTCCCCGAGGGTATCACCAGCCAAGTAGTCAACACTTCGGTATTGACATAAATATTAATAATATGGTCATTTTATAAAATTTCCTGTTACAAAACTGAAATTTTCGAAAAACTAAGGATTTTTTATCCCAGGTAAAGATTACCCTAGCCGTATTTGGCACAACTTTTTGGAATTTTTGATACTCAATGCTCGTCAAATTTGTACTTGTTTGGCTTTATAAATATTTTGATATGAGCGTCACTGATGAGTCTTATGTAGACGGAACGCGCGTCTGGCGTACTAAATTATAATCCTGATACCTTTGATAACTATTTACACCACTGGGTCGATGCCACTGCTGATGGACGTTTCGTCCCCGAGGGTATCACCAGCCAAGTAGTCAACACTTCGGTATCGACATGAATATTAATAATGTGGTCATTTTATTAAATTTCCTGTTTACAAAACTGAAATTTTCGAAAAACTATAAAGGGTTCATTTATTCCAGATATAGATTACCTTAGCCGTATTTGGCACAACTTTTTGGAATTTTGGATACTCAATGCTCTTCAAATTTGTACTTGTTTGGCTTTATAAATATTTTGATATGAGCGTCACTGATGAGTCTTATGTAGACGGAACGCGCGTCTGGCGTACTAAATTATAATCCTGGTACCTTTGATAACTATTTACACCACTGGGTCGATGCCACTGCTGATGGACGTTTCGTCCCCGAGGGTATCACCAGCCAAGTAGTCAGCAATTCGGTATCGCCATGAATATTAATAATGTGGTCATTTTATTAAATTTCCTGTTTACAAAACTGAAATTTTCGAAAAACTATAAAGGGTTCATTTATTCCAGATATAGATTACCTTAGCCGTATTTGGCACAACTTTTTGGAATTTTGAATACTCAATGCTCTGCAAATTTGTACTTGTTTGGATTTATAAATATTTTGATATGAGCGTCACTGATTAGTCTTATGCAGACGAAACGCGCATCTGGCGTACTAAATTATAATCCTGGTACCTTTGATAACTATTTCCTTTACATGAGACGATGTGTACTCGATACAAAAAAGATTCACGTAAACTTGTTCTTTTCAGCGGTGGTCTTTTGCAAAGTCGTATGCAATTACAGACTCGACCCTTGGTATCTTGTCCCGAATTTACACATTATTCCAAAGAACCCCAAAACAGTTTTCGATATTGAGTCAACAAGTTCATTAGCAAGTAAGAAAAACTGTATCCTGGCAACGTTTTTTGTTATTTTTAACTTTGTTTCGCTGGAATTCTTACTTAATAATTGTATGGTTGGTTTTGTGTCGGGGAAAAACGATTCCGGATTCGGATTTCTCTTCTGATTTCCGATTAAAACTAAGGTTTATCTTAGGTCGGACAACAACGGCCTTTGATCGTACATTTTTCATTAGCATTAAAAACATATTTGTGTGTAAATCTTTAAAACATATGGACTACATCTGTATTTGAATTCATCGATACTTTTCTATCCTAATTTTTTTTTTTTTTTTTTTTTTGGTTTAATGATATGAAATCTGCATGCTTATTGAACTATGCATTTTTAGTAAAGACTTTTTGTTTAGGAATTGTATTTTAATTTGTGCTTTTACATATAGTTACGATATGTTTTTACAGTACATCTTGAATAAAATGATTACGAAGAGCAATAAGTTTTGTTTAACGGTTTCCCACCGACAGCCTTACAATTGGCTATAATATTTTGCAACTAAACATTTTGGCTAAATAATCCCTATAACTAATGTGGCTGATGAGTGATGTACATTAGTGATTCGAGTCAGCTTTATATTAGCTTAATATTTAATTCAGTTGTATATATTGATATTAAATGCGGAGAAGAGTTCTCGCAACAATTAGATTGTTTTCACTAGTTGCAACTTATAACTGGTATTTTCATTTTAAAAATCGTCGAAAATAACAATGTTTTACACTTCCTGCATATATTGTTTTACTAAAAACGGTTTTTCATATCAGAGTTTCCACAATTGCACAAATGGAATTTTCTTGCACTACACCAGACAGATCTGAATTCTGAAAGAGTGACGTTTCAGAATTACCCGAAGCCAAACGAAATTTCAAACAAATACATTACCTTAAAAAAGCTTCTGAAAAAGCTGATAAAGCAAAGAAAACGCAAAACAAAAATAATTCCAATCCCGGAAAAGGAATCGGAGTGCTGTATAAGTGAAATACACAACTACTATAAACTCTTTTAAATTCAACAGCAAATTTTATTTCGCAAATGGCTACTTGGCTTATGATACCCTCAGATCTAGCGAGGACTCATTTAAAAAAAACCTCAAGACTTGTGTTACGCAATGCTGTTCAAAAGCTGCACAAACAAACAGAAAAAATCCTAGAAAAAATGTCTCCATTCTTTTTTCGATTATACAACAAACACGACAATTTTTGAAAAATAAAAACAAAAACATGAGTTCAAATAATTTATTCCGGGTTTTAACAAGCTCCATCTGTGACTTTAATGTCGTCAATAGAAATGGGTCCGTGTGAAGCGATGTCGCCTATAACTACTGCTCCTCTTATTGTAATATGGTACATGTATTGAAAATTAAAAGTATGTTGGAAAAGTTTCCACGTCTGTGCATACATTCCATGTCGAACATAACTATGGTGTCTACGGCCACTGTTGTCCTTTAGATCGATAACAGAAAATTAGATACATGCAGTTATCATCAAATCTACATTTTCTAAATTCTATTTTTTAATATTCGTTTTAAAGAGATCAATTATATTATTCATCTTTTCTATTGCGGATTTTCCCGGTGTGCATATAATTATATTGGTCACTTGTTTTGATTCTCTATCAAACAAAAGTATAAAGGTGTAAAAATATCATTTTAAATTCTCGTTTTGGGTTTTAATTGTTATAACATTTTTTAACATGTTCCTAAAAGCTAATTATTTTACCGATCGGAACCTAAAAGAAAGGCGAAAGATACAAGAGTGACATTCAAATTCATAATCGAAAATAAACTGACAACGCCATGGCTAAAAAGAAAAAGGCAAACAGACAAAAACAGTAGTACACAAAACACAACATAGAATAATAAAGACTAAACAACACAAACCCAACCACAAACTGGGGTATTTTCAGGTGCTCCAAAATGGAAATTAGATTTGCCCCCACATGTGGCACCCGTCATGTTGCTCATAATAGTAGAAGCTCGTTAAATAGGTATAATTTGGTAAGGGACACTAGTAAAAAGGGAATGCGAATGTAGAAGCGACATAAAAAACATATCCGCTATCATCTGTGGCTGGATAATTTACAGCCAATTCGTTATAGCGCACTGACATTCTAACTGACATATTTTACCGCATAAAATTGTTAAAATACAGCTAACTGCTATATATTCGACACTTGACCCGGAAATCTGAGGTACTTAACCTAGGGACGTCATACTACACTTACTTTCCCTTTGTGACGTCAGAACTTTCTTATAATAACGTGAAAATCCTTCTGCATGTACGAAAAGCTATGGTGTCGAGAATGGCTGACAAAAGGCAATAAGCCGTATTGAATCTGACAATAAACATACCTTTATATCCACATAGAGTATCTCCATATGCGGAATGAAATACCAGAAACTGAAACAGAACTGGCTATGTGCTCTAAATAATGGTGAGATAAGTTCTGCGTGGCCGCCTGTGTGGTGCAGCTTTGTTTGAGTAGACAGGAAATATCCATGCCCTTCAAACAAGAGAATGATCTTTCATATAAATTATAAAATATTTCCAAAACCTAATAGTATAATAACGAAGATTTATTCAAGCTTTACATAAACTTATACGACACAAGTACACATCTGATGAATCATCAAGAGCAACCCTATAACAGACGCACCCTTACTAACAAAATCAGCCTCCTGCAAACATTTGCTGCAAGTCTGCTGCGAACTTGCTGCAGACTTGCAGCGAACATAGAGTCCATGTTTGTAGCGTGTTTGCTGCAAATACGCTGCAGGTCTGCTGCAAACAATTTACCATGCAAATGAGTGTTTGCCGCAGTATAGTTGATTATCTCAAGGTGGGGACGTCATTTTGTCCTATATTTGTTATTGGAATTTGAACTCTAACATGTTTTATCTCACATCTATTTTAACATAGTGATTTTTAAGAGAGTTCTCGAGAATTTATTTTTTATGACAATGAATTAAATCATTTATTTACCTTTCTTACTTACAATTTGATTTTTTAATCATTTCATCTACTGTATTCAGCATATTCATCAATCGATTTAAACATGGATATAAAAATAATAAATCTGATAACCATAGAATGAGAGTTAGTGAATAAAACAATCAATTTATGTCACTCATTTGTATATTTATATTTGTATTGCTAGTTTTGCATCAAGTTTCCAATGCACTATGTTTATTCAATGCGAGAACTTATAAGAGTAAATTAAGTTTTAAGAATTTTCTATGATGTGTTTTCTGTTCGTTTTAAGTTTTCTGCCATGTCTTTGCCAATTTGTTTTTCAATTTAGGACTTTGAAAAAATATTTTTGGGGGTTTTCTTTTACCTCTCTTTCAAATATGTAGGTTCAACTAGCGTGGGTAGCTCTTGTTGAAGGGCGTCTGGCGTATTAAATTATAACCCTGGTACTTTTGATAACTTTTTAACTACTAGTAGCCTTATAAATATTTATAGTAAGATATGCATGTATAAATTTAATTATTCTATTTATTAAATGGAGATTATATATCTACGATTGGGACGGAAATTAAAATATCGCAGATATCTTTCTTTAAATTTATGCAAAGATATATTTTAATGCTTAGAAGCCATGCTTTACCACAGAGTATGATGCTAACTAGTCGCTAAAAATTGACAAGCACGTTAAAAATATTCAAATAATAACTTACTGCCAGTATGGTCATGCAGAGGTAAGCTTGGATTCTGATGATTACTCAAAAAGGTCCATTCCATATATAACCTAGGGCCTCCATGATGCCATGAACATATATTTGCATCGTCGAAATTACAGTTCATGGTTTGTGCTGTAAAAAAATTATGATATTTATTTTGTCCAATTTGTGGACGCAACTGCTTTTCGTGAAGAAGATCTCTTCATTATAAAAACAAGTTTTCTACTTTTTAACTGAAACGACTATATTGATTTGAACACGACTAAAAATCAAAATCCGTAAAGACTTAACATGAGTAATAAGTGAACAGCTCTGAAAAGACTCAACATTAGATTATTATGTGATGATCATACACTAAGTTTACTTCTCCTTCAAACATATCAACTAATGTACTCAGTGTTGTTCAGACAATGTATTTGTAGTTCAAGAAGATCTGCTTAGTCTATATTTCAATCGTTTAGTATCCGTTATTTACAAGCACACACGAAACGACAAACTGGATTACTTTAACAGTACTGGATTGTCTGCAAGCAATATGTTTAAATATTACAGCAATTGAAAGCAGGAACATGTCTGAACAGTACTGCGAATTTTAAACAGGAAAAATGGCTGAAAAGAACTGCTACTTTATATTGTTTTTCAAAGCAATTCAATATGGTGCCTTTCTCCTTAGTTAAGGCATTTCATCCATGGATTTGATGGGTAAAGTCTGGTTAACGAACTAAATTGTTATGTAATGCTGCATTATAATTAAAAGAATCAAATGCTTCTATTGTAAATTATTTAAGTATGAAAGCCTCGAAAAGAACATTGTGCATATTCAATACTTTTACAATCATATAGGCGAAGTCAATCTTTAATATGTTAATAACTTCTATGTTATAACGAAGTAATTTTGTTGAATGAAATTTGTTATATATACAGTTTTTTCAACGATACCACAAAGAGCACGTGCAGTAATATATGTTATCTCTATTTTGTGCATTTTGCCTTTGATCTTTTTTTGTGATAATTTTCATATCATGTTACTCGCTTGAGATGGAAAATTATCGCTAGAAACTAAGCATGCACGTGGCGTTGCTAGCGAAATTGACATGAAATTGATAACGTCGTCATAGGTAAAATAGCGATAAAAAGATTATTATTGTTCATCTCAACTCGATTGCCTTTCTCGCTTTCGCCGTCCCGGCTCAAGCGAGAAAATCAATCTCATTGAGATGATCACCCTTATATAATTATATTTCATTCGGAAGGGAAATATAACTTTAGGTTAGCCTCGGCCAATCAAAATTATAGGATCTTTCATGTATGAAAAGAATATCTAACATTATTTTATTCAACTTGATATGAAATCTTGTGTGCTTTTTTTAAATATATAACAACTGGAGAGAATGGGAGACACACAGCTCCATAATCAATACTTGCTATTTGTAATGTGCCGTTGCGTGGTATGCTTTTCTTGGTGAGTTGTCACTGGAATACTTGTCGTAGTTGACATAGTTGAAGTAAATGGTGTAGTTCGAGATGCATGTGTTTGAATTGGCATAGTAGTTGTATGGCCTGCAGTTTTATCACACTTTGTATTGCACAATTGTTGACTACAACACCTCGTTCCGGTACAGTCGTTTGAATTATCACTCAAACTGTTACATTGCTATAAATGCAAGTAATTAAAACTTATAAATATCACCTTCACAATACACAAATAAGTTAAAATATCTGGTTTTCTGAACAATACCAAAATTTCTCATAGCACTTCATGATTTCAAAATAATTATTCGTCTTGGTGTCAGAAAATTGATTTCTAATCTATAATTCAGTTGTGTGTAAACGGCTTGTTAAGATTAGAGTATGTAAAGTGATTCCAAATGAGTTAATTATGCAACAGATATGTGTGACTCTGGTTAACACATTCTAATGTTACTATGGTATCTTTTGTCAATATGGGAATATGGGAGTGTTGCGTTTATCCGATTTACAATTCCTTTGGTACCGTACTCCTCTCTTTTATGGAGGGTTGCGTCTACACAATTTAATATTACGTTGACATTTTACGGCACACTATAGGGGAGTGTCGTGTTAATACGTTCTAAGATCTTTATGGAGGGTTGCGTCTACATAATTTAATATTACGTTGACATTGTACGGCACACTATAGGGGAGTGTCGTGTTAATACGTTCTAAGATGTTTATGGAGGGTTGCGTCTACACAATTTAATATTACGTTGACATTGTACGGCACACTATAGGGGAGTGTCGTGTTAATACGTTCTTAGATCTTTATGGAGGGTTGCGTCTACACAATTTAATATTACGTTGACATTGTACGGAACACTATAGGGGAGTATCGTGTTAATACGTTCTCAGATCTTTATGGAGGGTTGCGTCTACACAATTTAATATTACGTTGACATTGTACGGTACACTATGGGGGAGTGTCGTGTTAATACGTTCTTAGATCTTTATGGAGGGTTGAGTCTATACAATTTAATATTACGTTGACATTGTACGGCACACTATAGGGGAGTGTCGTGTTAATACGTTCTCAGATCTTTATGGAGGGTTGCGTCTACACAATTTAATATTACGTTGACATTTTACGGCACACTATAGGGAAGTGTCGTGTTAATACGTTATTATATCTTTATGGAGGGTTGCGTCTACACAATTTAATATTACGCTGACATTGTACGGCACACTATAGGGGAGTGTCGTGTTAATACGTTTTAAGTTCTTTTTGATTGTACGTCACACTATAGGGGAGTGTCGTGTTAATACGTTCTAAGATCTTTTTGATTGTACGTCACACTATAGGGAAGTGTCGTGTTAATACGTTCTAAGATCTTTTTGATTGTACGGCACACTATAGGGGAGTGTCGTGTTAATACGTTCTAAGATCTTTTTTATTATACGTCACACTATAGGGAAGTGTCGTGTTAATACGTTCTAAGATCTTTTTGATTGTACGGCACACTATAGGGGAGTGTCGTGTTAATACGTTCTAAGATCTTTTTGATTGTACGTCACACTATAGGGAAGTGTCGTGTTAATACGTTCTAAGATCTTTTTGATTGTACGTCACACTATAGGGGAGTGTCGTGTTAATACGTTCTAAGATCTTTTTGATTGTACGTCACACTATAGGGAAGTGTCGTGTTAATACGTTCTAAGATCTTTTTGATTGTACGGCACACTATAGGGGAGTGTCGTGTTAATACGTTCTAAGATCTTTTTGATTGTACGTCACACTATAGGGAAGTGTCGTGTTAATACGTTCTAAGATCTTTTTGATTGTACGGCACACTATAGGGGAGTTTCGTGTTAATACGTTTTAAGATCTTTTTGATTGTACGGCACACTATAGGGGAGTGTCGTGTTAATACGTTCTAAGATCTTTTTGATTGTACGTCACACTATAGGGAAGTGTCGTGTTAATACGTTCTAAGATCTTTTTGATTGTACGTCACACTATAGGGGAGTGTCGTGTTAATACGTTCTAAGATCTTTTTGATTGTACGTCACACTATAGGGAAGTGTCGTGTTAATACGTTCTAAAATCTTTTTGGTATCTTTCTCCTCTCTTTCGAAGATTGTTTACACGTATATTAGTTTCCATATCCCTTTGTAATCATACACCTCTACTTTAAGGAGAGTCGCGTGAAATGTTATCTTATATAAGAAAATGCATATACCAAGTCAGGAATATGATAGTTGTTATCCATCGTTTGATGCGATTGAGCTTTTGATTTTGCCATTTGATTATGGACTTTCCGACTTGAATTTTCCTTGGCGTTTGGTATTTTTGTGATTTTTTGTTTAAGAGCTTGATTGTTTTTGTAAAAACAATTTTACTACTCCGCTATTCTAGACTCGTGACGATTCAAAGCTTTGCGTATTGTAATTACAATCTTATCAAAAACTGTATGATGACATCTAATGTGTTTTATGTTGGGTTTTTTTCTGGGTTTGTTTGTTGTTATGCTGTCAAATTGACGTTTATCTGACATCTCTATTATTCACCACCATTCTCCATGTTATCTAAAATATCTTAAATGAATATTGTATACTAACCGATTTATGAGCGCAACCACTGGTATATCTAGTCTGTCCAAGAATGTTGGCTGTTTCAACAATTTGACAAAGCTGATTTATAAATAAAACACAATCATATACATTTCTTACTCTTTGTTTAAACTTAAATACAAGAAAAATATTACAAAAATATTCATGTAATTTATCAACAGCACATTGCATTAATTCAATTACTATCCAACAATATCACATTCACTTGAGTTTATAAACAGAGGTTCAAGATTCATTGTAAAGTTTAATTAAATGTTATCTTTATATAAGAAATGTTTTTGATGTTTGTGTTTTTGTTTTCGATTTCCTTTTTATTTTAAACGTTTAAGCCTCGGTCACACCTTAACGAATATCTTGAACGGATAACTAACGGATAACCTTTTTCAATCCGTTCATGTCCGTAAGACGTCCGTTCTTATCCGTTAGACGTCCGTCTATATCCGTTGCATGTCCATTTAGCGTACGTTTTATCCGTCGACGTCCGTTCTGTCCGGTGAAAAATGTTGTGCATGTTCAAAACTTTGAACGGACGTCCAACGGATGAAATGTCCGTTGAATGTCAGGTAGGTATCTGTTTTGTACGGTACTCGTCCGTTTCGTTTCCGTTTTGTATCCGGCACGTGTCCATTATACATTCGTTGGAGGTCTGGTAGATAAATTCAACAACAGATTTCTACCGGACGTTTAACGGGTAAAACGGATGTTGAACGAATGTGAAACGAACTTCTTCCGGACGTTTAACGGGTAAGACGGATGATGAACGGATCTGAAACGGATAAATGTCAATTGAAAATTTCGCATCAGAAATGCCAATTATTGGTATGTCAGATTTCTTGAGGTTCATGAATTCTTATTATTCATAATCGATCTTAGAGTAAGGACACGTGACCAATATCAAGTTGCTCTTATTCAGGACAGGCACTGCCCTTTGGTGGCATTTGGAAGAACAAACCAAAAACCAGTTACAAAGAAACATTTTGAACCTTTATGAGATTTACATGTACTGTCGCCTTTAATTTTTCCGTATATCTTGTTCATGCGTTGTATCCGGTACGCTTCCGTTATGTGTTTGTTGTTTGCGGTACTCGTCCGTTGGATGTACGTTCGGCATCCGTTCTGTCCGGTACGTTTCTGTTTTTCGAACGGTGCATATCCGGTTTGTGTCCGTTATGCATTCGTTACGCACCCGTTTTATTTGTTCAGTACAAAACGGACTCCCAACGGATAACAATTTTGTCAACGGATAATTTAATTTTCATCCGTTAGGCATCCGTTCGTGCTATCCGGTAAGGTGTGACCGAGGCTTTGTGTATATGTTAAAATGAAATGAAGGACTTTTGAGTTTATACATATTTTCTCAGTATTATAATGATTGAATTTCCAGATGTTCTTACTAATTTGATCTAAACGTAACTGTTGGGTCGATGCCACTGCTAGTGGACGTTTCGTCCCGGAGGGTATCAGCAAACTATTAATCAGCACCTCGGTGTTAAAATGAATCTCAATTATATGGTCATTTTTCAAAATTTACTGTTTTCAAAGTATAAATTATTCGAAATACTAAGCATTTTCTATTCCCAGCCATAGATAAAATAGCCATATTTAGCGCAACTTTTTCGTATTTAGGGTCACCAATACTCTTCAACTTTATACTTTTTTGGCTTTGTAACTTTTTTTAATCTGATGAGTCTTATGTAGACGAAACGCGTATCTGGCGTATCAAATTATCAATCTTGTACCTTTGATTACTAATTTGTGTCAGTGAATGATGATTATTTCATACTGTACCTGATCTTGTGGACAAAGCGTTATCTTGTTGCATGTCTGAGAAGCTGTGATTCCATGGTTACAAGCAAAACAAATTGTTTCGCCACTCCCAAGTACTAAATCTAAAAGACCAGGTAAAGCTTTAACGCTAAGCAATATGTTATTTGATATTTTTTTGTTGTCTTTATCAATTTTATACTTTTGATTGCGCAAATAAGAGACTAATATTTGATTTGGCTTCATTCCCCTAATTAAGCAATACTGTGCAGTATATGTGTGTATGGCTATACTAGTGGTTAACATTCGGAAACAAAGATTTATAACATTTCAATTGTGATATCTTTAAACAGATTGTTATTAGGTATGTCAGCACATATATGTATTATGCACTTTGCAAATGCGTTGTTTCTCAAACCACGCCTCTTTTGGGGAGATATATTACATTCATAGATAATTACTTTTGTTCACATAGTGGTTCCCAGATACGATCTTTAAACTTCATCTCATAGAGACATAAAGTTGGGACTATTACCAGTATAAAAACATACTTTTGCGGTGAAAAATGAATTCTGAAGTAGGCAACAAGTAAAGGTTAGGGTAGTACAGAATGTTAGTATAAGTTTAAACTCTTAACAAGTCCGGAGCATATAAATGTTAAAAATATGCCACACAGCCTTATATTTTTACCTTTGAATAAAATAGAAGTGCATATCAACTGTCCATTCTATAATAATTATTCACGATATTTCATCATATAAGTGTCAATTAATTGTTTATCCGCAAAGAGAGCTTATATGGGAAATTGCATTGACTATATTTACAAAAATGCAAATAATAATAATTTATTTGTGTCGGTAATTTAGAGACAGCTTAACGTACGTCAAACGTTAACGCTACATGTAACGTTGTTTGCATTTATCCATTGTTAACGTTAACCATATCTCTTGTAACCGTTGTTCTAGTATATGTAATACGTTTTTATATTGAGTTGAGATTACAAGGTCAAACGAAAGAGACGTTGTTTACTGCCTGTTCAAACATTGAGTTTACCCATCCGTCACTTTGGTGCCTTGACCAGAGAATGTAATGACGAAAAAAGAAGGCCATTAGAGGGGGCCATCAAAGATTAATTTCTAAGATATAAGAGTTAGAGAAAACCACAACACAACGCGACGAAATCGACAGCTTATATGATACCTTGAAAAAGAAGAAAATATACTTTCGCAACTTGATAGTGAAATTCTAGAGGAGATAACAGAGGAAAACATGGAAGCAGAGATACAAGACTGAGATCGGTATGTGTTAGATATAGAACGTATTTCAAAGGTGCGCAATTCATCAAGCTCAAAACAGAAAAAAAAATCAAAAGAAACTAATCAGAACGTAAGTACAGCAAATTTATTTTTTATCAACTCCACATCTTCATGCAGTACTTCACATCAAATACAGATCGTCAATGAGCGCAACATATACTAGCATCTACCACAAAATCCCCAACTATTTTATCAAAGTAACACGTTCGAAAGACATGAAAAAGGAAAATTGACAAAACGATATATTTTACGACAATCATCCAAGATTTTGGATCCGTTAGGATTATTAAGCCCAGTAACTGTAAAAGCGAAAATTCTTATGTAATGACTTTGGAAGCTAAATGTGTCCATGTAGTGGGACAAAATAATAATCGAAGTACTACAACACAAACGAGAGAAACACAAATTTACCAACTTAACATATATTTACCGGTGCATTAATACGTGTTTACGGCGAATGCGCATACAGCATGTATGATCGAAAAAACAAAATACTGATGGCAAATAATCAAGACTATAACTTTACCAAAGTAGATCACTTTGGAGCTGTAATGGAGCAAGACTTGCTGATCATATCTGCAACAACTTTTCCAAAACATTCAGTAAAATAAATGTTTGGAGTGACAGTCATTACGGACTTAATTGGCTTAAATCCGTTAAACCACAGAGACAATTTATCAAAGGTAGAATTGAAGAAATAAAAAGTTTGTGTGGAAATAATTTATTGAGATACTGCCCTGCGAAGGACAATCCTGCAGATCTGCTTACACGTGGTATAACATCTGAAGAACTCCAACGGAATAAAATATGGTTTAGTGGACCTGAATGGTTAAACAGCAATGAAGATTGTTCGACATCGAATGGAAACAATGTAACGTCTAGCGTATGTAGAACAGTGTCGTAGAACGATGACAAAATTGAAACAGTGGAGATTGTACTATCAAATAGTACAACAGAGACAATTGATTGAGTACTAATGGACAAGATGGAAAGGAGAATACCTTACTTCGTCGCGAGAATATCACCAAAGAGCTGGAGTCGACATTCAGATTAAAGCAGGCGATGTCGTTCAGATACACGAAGAATCAAAACGCGTGAATTAGTAATTTTGTGTTGTTGTACCATTAAAGGCAAGGACGGTTCAGTATGCTTTGCTGTGTCAGCAATTACAAATCGACTTGTGATGGTGACGTTCACTTGTCACCATCTTATGGTGTGTATATATCTCAACTTGTACGATTCGCTGGTGTATATATTAAACAACGTATTAGATTTTAGCGAGAGAAATTTATGTATTACTGAAAAATTATTACACCAGGGTTTTCGATATCACAAACTAGTCGAAACATTTACTAAATTTTATCATCGGTATAAGGAAATAATTCGTAAATATAACTCAACATGCAGACATCTTATACGTTCAGGTATTTCACATCCAATCTTTTATGGTAATATTCTTTACAAAGCACAAAAATGTCAGTATTCACCTCAAAAGCTTACAAAACCTTTAAACAGACTTATTAAGAAGGGATATAGTTACGATACTGTTGTCGGGTCATTAAAGATTGCATATTTTGGCTTTAATATTGATTTACTTATAGGGTCTTTGCATCGGAACTAAACACATTTATTTAAAAAAAAACAGTTGTTGGCATGACACGGGTTATGTTCTTCTCATCTATTTTCATATGATGAAGACATAATCGTTCAATCAGTTTAATTGAGGTCTGGAGCTGGCATGTTAACTGCTAGTAGTCTGTTCTTATTTATGTATTATTGTCATTTTATTTATTTTCTTTCGTTACATCTTCTGACATCGGACTCGGACTTCTCTTGAACAGAATTTTAATGTGCGTATTGTTATGCGTTTACTTTTCTACATTGGCTAGAGTTATAGGGGGCGGGTTGAGATCTCATAAACATGTTTAACCCCGCCGCAAGTTTGCGCCTGTCCCAAGTCAGGAGCCTCTGGCCTTTGTTAGTCTGGTATGATTTTTAATTTTAGTTTCTTGTGTATAATTCGGAGTTTAGTATGACGTCCATTATGACTGTACTAGTATGCATATTTTTGAAGGGGCCAGCTGAAGGACGCCAACGGGTGCGGGAGTTTCTCACTACATTGAAGACCCATTGGTGGCCTTCGACTGTTGTCTGCTCTATGGTCGGGTTGTTGTCGTTTTGACACATTCCCCATTTCCTTTCTCAATTTTATTGTGACCAAACTCTACCCGTTAGAAGTCAACAGCATGGGAAATCAGTTAATAGAAACAAAAAAATGACAATTTTCTGTTCAATTCTGAAGTATTTTATCTTAAAAACACTATTAGCATAAGCCTTCAACTTATTTATTACAAAGTTAAGCAGAACAATTAGATATCAAGTCGACGATATCAAGTTGGATGTAGAAAATGCATAATCTTTAAAAAACAATATCACGGACGAAGACCATATATATCTATGAGTTCAGTAATTTTTGTGTCTGTCCTATATTATGTGACTCAAGAAAAAAAATCCCCAAAATGGGTAACAATTGTATCAAAAAGAGAAAATCGAGTGTACCTTTTAATGTTAGGTCGTGTTTGTGTTGAATATTTTATACTGAAAACGTATAAAGCAAGAGTATTTACTACATCATTTCGCTTCAGATTCTATCATTTTATATATCAAAGCTACATGTTGACTTTATAACTATAAGAAATTCACAGTACTAAAAGATGAAATATATGGGGCAAGTGAAATACCTTTCTAACGAATCACAAAAACAGAGTAGGTGTGTTCGAACAGCTAATTTTTACTAAAAGTATTTGACGACAGTCTTAAAGTTTGATTTTAAAATGCATATCTTCAAAAAAAAACGTAATTTTTTGTGTGTGATAATTAGGGTTTATAGTCTTCAACCACTGGAAATATTAAGTCTGCCCCTTCCACAAAATATTCAATTAGAATTTTTTCAAATGTTTATTAATTTTCAAAATTCCACCTGACCACCGATCAGACAATAGTTTTAAGTTGACTCAATGCAGATAAGAACATTAACTGATGCTCATTAGCTAGTATATACATTTGTCTTTTAAAATACAACTGACATATAAGGATCGTAATGGTGCTATGTTGATAAATTTATCGGTTTTCAAGAGCTAAATTGACAGCGCGTCATCCCTACAATGGCTTCCATTTCTACGGTTGTAAAAATGAACTGGCGTAATGGGGAGATAATTTTGACGAAGTAGAATCCTGACTGCTATGATCTGAGATGAAGTGAACGAAAAAACTAACGTTGGTGAACAGACTTGTTAATTTTATTTATTTGTTAAAAGACTGTCAAATTCAATGAGAGTTAACGTAATTTGTAATAATTAAATATTTTTTCTTATTTCTGAGACAAATCTATTTTAGTTTATTCAGCATGCCACTATAAATCACAGCTAATGGACATTGCATCTGGTAGCCCCGAGTATGTCAGTAATTTAGAGACAGTTTAAATTACGGTAAACGCCTCTTGTATGTATCCATTGTTAATGTCACTATATCTTTTACTATGTAAGACGTTATTATAATGTTTATTACAATTCAAGTCAAACACAATAAACGTTGTTTACAGCCTGTCCAGGCATTGAGTTTACCTAACCGTTACAATTTGGTGACTTTGCATATTTTTCAATCTTGTAAGTAACTACCAACTACCCTACAAATATTCTTTATGTTGTCTCTTTTTCTCTAAAATAATTTGGTGTTACCTTTAGATCCGCAGAGACTTTGTAGATTACACAAGTCTGAATTGCAGCATTTGTTGCATATTTGTGTAGCTCTCTTACTCTTGTCTCTTTTTCCAAACGGTGTCATGGCGCGACATGCCTAATAATAAAAATGTATCTATATTCTTGTTTTCGTTTTGTGTTCTAGGTCAAGAGAAATGACCATTCGTCTCAACTCGGCCGATTCCGTACCCTCATTTAACCTCGTCCGTGCTTTCGTCTCAACTAGGCCGATTCCGTATCCTCATCTAGGAGAGTAGCGGATTCTACCGAGGATTGCCGAATGGAGAAATGACATGCAAAACAGATGAAATTGCAAATTTTTGATACAAAACGAATCCCAACCTATTTTAGAAAATATATAACGTTACGTTACAGTACAGAGATTTCATCGATTAAGCAAACTTAGTAGCTGAAATATTACTGTTTTAGAGATTAAATAAATTGTATTTCTATGATTTGACACTATAACATAGCTTAATATATTTTAATATACACAAAACGTCACTGTAAATGTCAACAAATGAAGAATTCATTGCAAAAAGCAAACGTACGAAGAAGAAAGAAATTAATCGTAGGAATGTACTATGTCAAATTAAACTGAAACATGGATAGTGTAGAATTCGGTTCAAACCCAATCTAATATGATTCAATATGATTTTAGAAAGAAAATGTTGATACGAAATATCAGATATTGATACATTAATAAAATAAACACAGAATGGAAACTTTTGTCCAGATCATAAATAAACGTAGGTAAAAAAGTTTATGTTGGATACCATCACGTTAAATGACATCCATACGGCTTGTCTTTGAGTCAAATATAAATGAACGGTAAGGTGTCATATATATCTAAAGGGACTTATTCAGTAGTAGTTCTTATAAAAAAGAAGATGGGGTATGATTGCCAATAAGACAACTCTCCACAAGAGACCAAAATGACACAGAAATTGTCAACTATAGGTCATCGTACGGCCTTTAAAAATGTACAAAGCCCATACCGCATCGTCAGCTATGAAAGGCCCCGACATGACAATGTAATGCAATTAAAATGAAAAATTAACGGCCTTATTTATATGAAAAAAAATTAACGAAAAACAAATTTGTTACACATAAACAAACGACGACCACTGAATTACAGGCACCTGATTTGGGACAGGCACATACTTACCTGTTCATCCTTACAGCCGACATTATAATAAATGTTTCCATCATCTGTTATCTCTTTTCTCGTATAACATTCCTGTGAAAAGGAAAACATTTGATTGATTGATGTTATTACTTTAAATAAGCAATCTTAAATTAAAGTAAACAAGTGAAACAATGATTCTATTTTTGCAGCCAGTATTGATCAATTTGGTCAAAATAATTTACTGATTGATTCCTTAATAGGAATAAACGATGATTAACATTTTTTTAAACCTATAACATGAAATGAAACTGACCTTTCACATGGTCGCCTATATATTCATATTTCTGGATGTCATCTTAATTGTTAATTCATTTAATTAGAGGGTTATAGACTAAAAATACACCCGCTGGTATATGTATGACTAAAATATATAAACAGATTTTCCGCAAATGGCGGAGCAGTCAGTTTATATTTAACCAGTTATGTCAAAATTGCCTCGAACAAGTTGAAATGTCCATGGATAGCGAAAAGCTGTTTGTAAACGTTAGCAAGTAATAAGAAAAACGGATTAGTAGCAACTAGGAAGCACATTTACAACTCTTGTGAAATGAACACCGAATGTATGGTTAAAGTAGTGTGTCCCGAAAGTAAAAGCATTTCCTTCTCTGCATTTGTTTGGTACATGTTTGACCATTTACTTAACCAAGTCTTATAACAACCTGAAAATTAATTATTTACCAAATATTCATTTTAGAGTTTATATAAATCTTTTTTGACTGATGACGATTTAGGTCCTGTGATATACAATGACTTGCCTCAAATATGTGGCTTTCTCTAAAAAAAAAAACGCATTTCCCCAAACAGTTTTTTTACATAAATGTAGTCGGAAATAATGTCAATATGTATCAGAAATCTATGACATATTTGTTTGTTTGTTTCCAAAAACATAATTTGCTACATTAGTACATGTACAGTGTTATAAAACTGACAAAAAAATTGGTAATATTACATCTAAAAGAAAATTAAAGAGACCGTGGCGTTTAAAAACTGAACTTTGAATTAGTATTAAGCATACCAAATTATACAGTTAAATTTCGAACATTCAAATTGAGGACAACTCCAGGAACTCGAGAAGACAGAAACAAACACAATTCTGAAATTGTAATTCATTTATTTTAACAACTAATTTTTTATTTTCTTTTTTTCTAAAAAAAAAAAAACCGTCATTGTAACCGTCATTAATAATACTGCAATAGATTTGTGATTTATTTAACGTTTGTGACGTCATACTAACCCTAGGTTAGGAATTTGTCATAGTTCTGGAATCCGCTATAGACTTGAGTCCTACATATAAACTATCTTGTCCAATCTTTGTTCAATCTATACAAAACTTTGTCATATTCAGAACGATTACTTTAATATGTATCAGTTTTTTCAATGTGAGATGAAGAAACAATATTATGCTTAATTTGTTCATTGAAACAAATACCATGCAAAGACAAAATAAAAAATTAACCAACCTTTTAAATTGCCTTAACTATATAGATATACATTATATACCTCATGTCGACCACATTCTGTCACTGTTGTACAGTCATAGGGCTGTGCTACATTTTGACAATCTAAACACTTCACAGATTCTAAAATATATACGATATGATTCACAATATTGTTTTACAAACCTGACTCTTACATTAAAAAGTGTATTACCTTGTTATTTTGTAGATCACTGCAACCATGCAGAAGGCGAAACAAAACTTTAAAATGAAATATTTGCTATTTTTGAACATCCATGTCAGAAATCTGCACTAGAGGGGAAATAAAAGTAAAATTTGACAGGAAATGGACATTATACAAAATATGCTGTATTCTCCTTTTTAATTGAATTCTAGCTTGTTACCTTACATACCGTCTTCTCAGGGGTTGGTACTAGTATATAATAGTTTAAGTTCCTAAATATTGCTCTGTAATGCTACGTTATTTGGCAACAGCATAACTTTCTACATTTGAAAATGCCTGTACCAAGTCAGGAATACGACAGTTGTTGTCCTTTCGTTTTAGTGTTTTTTATCATTTGATTTTGCCATTTGATTAGGGACTTTCCGTTTTACGAGTTCAGTATTTTTGGGATTTTACTTTTTGCGGGTTATGGGCACGTAAAAAGTCTTATGTTAACAAAATATCAGCGCGTTAAATGTCTACATACATACCTACAGTCTTGCAGAAACATAATATTACAACACAAACGGAAATGATCTGTTTCATTATAACGATATCTATTGTAATGCCCTTATCATACATGCATAGGTCGACCTAAAGTTCACTATCATTTGTGAATATTATATATGGAAACTTCTGCTCGTTATCTTTCTTAACACACATTTGTTCATATGCTTGAAATATAGTGTGGATTGAGACAAACCATATTTCAAAAGAAACCAAATTATATACATTTTGATTATTTTAATTACTACCGTGTAGCGGGTTATTTTTGCGGGGTGTAAATTTGCGCTTATTTTCGCGGACATAACAAAATCGCCAAAATAAATTCCTCCAATTCGAAAGTTCACATGCAAAGGAATGGATAAAAATTTTTAATCCGCCAAAATATTTTGTATACCTTATTCAATGGAAATCGCGAAATTTTTCACCCGCTAAAATTACCCAATATACGATACTGTATTTGGTAATTAAAACCAGGGTTCTTGATCTTATTTTGTTTTAGTGTGTTGTTGTATTGGTGCCTCATTAGGCATATCTTACATTTCCTCTTTTTCGTTTTGAAAAATCAGCGTTTATTTCTATTGTTGTTTTCCTTAACGAGATTTTTATTACCATGTTTATAACAATAAACACTATAGTTGTTGGGGAATAACGATTCCGAATTTGATATATTCATATATCCAAAGAAGACAATTAGACTGTGGTATTGTTTTAGCTGTATTTATCTAAATTTTTAGATTAAAAATGATAGGAATTTTATCACGGATCATTGTTTTTATAAATACACAAATCGATATTTTACTCAAAAGACTTGTATGCAAATATCGTTATGTAATAGCATAAAAAGTTCGAACGACCAGTTGTAGTACTGCTAGCTTTGTCAACGAGAAAAATGAGTATGAAATACTTCCATTGTCGAGTTTGAAATTCTTTTAGTCTAAACTTGTCAGGATATGAAAGATTTAAATGAAAGCATGAACTTTCAGGGCCAGGATGGACAAGACTCTTACGGCCACAAAGATAGTTTTAACAGAAAAAAAACACAACACAAGAATTAAAAAAACTGAAGCAAAACCAACACGAATCCCGTATTAGCGGACTAGAGGTGAACTATTGTGTTCTGGAAGATTAAATTATGTCAATAGAAGTTTTCAGATTTTGAACATCTATAATAAAGATAACAAAAGACATTGTTCCTGTTCGTATGTAGAAATAAAGTAAAAAACGCGCTGTGTATGCAAAGTGTTCATTTTTTGCTCTAGTAGCATATGTCGTGATACTAATTGCATGACAAATATCTAATGATCAGACGCATCCAATAGCTGCTAGATTGAGGAGGTTATTCTTTTCAAACATGAATACAAGGATCAAGACACGATATTACAGACTAATATTGCATAATTATGATAAAAATAGAAATCGTGCTGACACAAAAACGAATATGTTATAAAAATAAACGTTTTGATATTTAAATGACTATCAATGACATATTTTTTAAACGGTAATTTCAACATTTATATATAGAAATTTATATATATAAAATCTGTCCTTCTTTCTTTTTGTATCAGCATCAAAGAAAACGAAGAAAACTTGCCTTCTTTATACTGGATACCTAAATTACACAACACTCCATATAAAGAACGATACATAGCTGGGTCTTCAAAATGTTCAACTAAACATCTTTCTAAAGTACTGACTACTATTCTTTCTACAGTTAAAGATAGGCTTCAAAAATATTGTGAGGAGATATATTTTACCAATGGTGTTAACCAGATGTGGATTCTCAAAAATTCGTAAGATCTACTGCTTAACCTTCGATCACAACCTTTGCAATTTTGCAGCAACATAAAAACTTTTGATTTTTCTACGCTATATACTACTACTCCCCATGCTCAGTTGAAAGATCGACTTCGCCATCTCATAAAACAGAGCTTTTTCTATAAAAATGGGAATCGTAGATACAAATTTCTTGTTTTGGGTTACAATAATTCATATTTTGTGAAGAATCACACTGAATCTTCCAGAAAATATACTGAAGATGATATTATCAAACTGCTGGACTTTTTGATCGACAATATATTTGTTGAGTTTGGAGGATTTATATTTCAACAGACAGTCGGTATTCCAATGGGTACTAATTGTGCATCCCTGCTGGCTGATTTGTTTTTGTACTCGTATGAAGCAGAATTCATTCAGAACCTCTAAAAGACAAAAAGAAAAAGCACCTTGCGAAATTCTTTAATTTTACTTTCCGATATATTGATGATGTTCTATCATTGCCTCTTAAAGACAAAAAGAAAAAGCACCTTGCGAAATTCTTTAATTTTACTTTCCGATATATTGATGATGTTCTATCATTGAATAACCCATATTTCAGCCAATACCTACATCTCATATATCCCAGTGAACTTGAAATTAAGGATACTACTGATACTAGAAGGACTGCTTCATACCTTGATCTTTTCCTCAATATTGACGTAGATGGACGACTTCACACGAAAATCTATGATAAACGGGACGATTTCAACTTCCCAATTATCAATTTCCCATTTCTCAGCAGTAACATACCCTCTGCCCCTTCGTATGGTGTTTACATATCACAATTGATACGTTATTCTCGTGCTTGTTCACACTATACGGACTTCATACGCAGAAACTGCTCCAACAAGTTATGAGGAGGACAGATTAAAATTGACACTCCGTAAATTTTATGGACACCATCACGAATTGGTGGATCCATACGATGTCTCTTTGACCAAACTAGCTAAGGACATTTTTACCACATGGTAGATTGTGGTTTGTCATTATGTCGTCTAATCTTTTAATTACCAAACGTGACTTATTCCCGATTGTGACTGTTTTGCTGAGTGTAAATTCGCATTACTATAAGACGTGTTACGGTACTTGTCTATCCTAATTCCTGTATTTAGTTTAAATGTTTAATGTTATATTTGTAATTCTCATCGGATTTTGTCAAATGTGTTGACATCTTTTTTATTATATATATATGTGTTATGGTAAAGAAAATTAATCACCGCATTCATTTATTAGATTTGATTTTGTTCAACGTTATCAGTACGATATTTTACGTTTCAAGTTAGATTCAAAACAAACCGGACATAGCTTTATGATATAGTTAATTGCTACCTTAGTTTGCTATTAATAAGTATTAAAATGTGCATTGTTATTAAATGCAATATCAGTATTTAGTTCAAATATAATCTTAAATCAATCCTAATTCTATCTTATTCATTCAAATGTGACGTTATTTTTCATTTTTTAATGATCTGTTTTACAAATTCAAATGACGTCATTTTTTTGTCATTTTTTACAATTTCAAATATGACGTCACTTGGCGTTGAGGTTTAAACTTATTCGGATGTGTCTACATTTTGTGTTGCAAATGTCTGGTTATGTAATGTATTTCAGTTGTTTCCTGTAATTAGTTAATACTTCAGTTTCATCATGTACATCTTTTGTATAGTAATTTTATAAATTTACTGTTTGCAAAAATATAACTTATTCTAAATAATAGGGATGCTCTGGTAACTTAACAGAAAACCCTGGCCGTTTTTGGCACAACCTTTTTTTATCTTTTGGTCCTCGATGCTGTTCGACTTCGTGCTTGTTTCGGCTTTCAAACTTTTTTATCTGGGCGTCACTATTAGATCTTGTGTGGACAAAATGCACTTCTGGCGTATTAAAATTTTGAACTTGTTGCCTTTTGTTGGCTGTTGTTCCTGTGTTTCTTTGTCAATTGTGTTCTCCAATTTATTTATATTGTAGTCCTGTGGTGTTGAGTTGTCATTTTAATGTTATATTTCACATGACTATAAAAGGGGAGGTTTGGCATGCCACAAAACCAGGTTCAACCCACCATTTTTTCCTTTAAAAATGTCCTGTACCAAGTCAGAAATATGGCCATTGTTATATTATAGTTCGTTTCTGTGTGTGTTACAATTTAACGTTGCATCGTTTGTTTTCTCTTATTTTTGAGTGTAAATTGACATTGCGGTAAGACGTGTCACGGTACTTGTCTATCCCAAATTCATGTATTTGGTTTTGATGTTATATAATTGTTATTCTCGTGGGATTTTGTCTGATGCTTGGTCCGTTTCTGTGTGTGTTACACTGTAGTGTTGTGTCGTTGTTCTCCTCTTATATTTAATGCGTTTCCCTCAGTTTTAGTTTGTTACCCCGATTTTGTTTTTTTTCTTTTTTCCATGGATTTATGAGTTTGAACAGCGGTATACTACTGTTGCCTTTATATGTATATTGACTTTCGAGTTAACTGTATGTTCTACATAATAGGTCTGAACAAATTCAGAACTTATATTGTATAGTTCTATTTTTGTTTTCGTCTATATATGATTTTAGAACGTATATCAGGTATGCAATGAAGTTGGTGTCCTAATCTAATAGTTATCAATTATCATTCTGTAACGTATTGTTATGGTGTGTATTTGTAAATTGTCTAGGAAAGAATTGATTTATTATTACATTGCCATGATAATAAGATGCTTATTATTGGGATATTTTACGTTTATTGAAAGGAAATATTTCCTTTAAAATACCACAGCTTTTTCATCCCCCTTTTTTAAGCTCCCACAAAGTTACTGAGCTACTTATTTTCTTTATTAAGAGAAGACACATATTGAAACTAAGAGTTAATAATTCATAATTAGAAAGAAAATGTTTAAAAAATTAATCAATCATTTACCTTTATGTTTTGCACTTGTTTGGCTTTATAAATATTTTGATATGAGCGTTACTGATGAGTCTTATGTAGACGAAATGCGCGTCTGGCGTACTAAATTATAATCCTGGTACCTTTGATAACTATTGGTACGCTATGAGTAAAATGAAATGGAAAAATAAAAATATTTGAAATGCATCAAGATATGATAACTCATAATCAAAAAAGGCATCTCAGGGTTTCCAGAAGAATCAATTCTCCGATCTTTATATTATTCCGAATTATATATAAAGGCTGATGAAAACTTAATATCTACATGGTTCTTCTCTGACGTGTAGCATTGTGTACCACGTTTTGTACTTTTGACGTGGAGCATTGTGTACCACGTTTTCTACTTTTCTTCTAAAATTGTTATGGAGAAAACTGATTTACAGGACTAGAATTAAAAACTAACTATATTTGGGCGAAATTCTGCACAAATTTGAATAAGCGATATCTTCATCAATAAACCACTAGCATATCAATAACAAAAAATTCAAGCACAAATGTAAAGGTGGTACATTTCTCCTTAAACTGTTTTAGTTAAAAGATATTTGATTGTTTTAAATGACTTTCAATTACAGCATTTTAAATATCTATAAAGTTATATTAATTATATTATTTCCGGTTAACTGTATGTTCTTTATAATAGTTCAAATTCAAAACTTACATTGCATGGTTCTATTTTATATTTTCGTTTATATTTGAAGTGATTGCAAATAGCAGGTTATACGATGCAAACATGTTTATATTACAATTCATTATTTATCAATTATCGTATTAAAGGTAATGTGTTGTGTGTATTTGTAGAATTGTCTAGTTTAGATTTGATTTATGGTTGCATTACTATGATAATAAGATACACATTTATCCTCTTGATAATTCTACGTTTATAAAAAGACATATTTTCGTTTTGGCACTCGGTTTGTTCGTCCTTCATTTTTAGCTCACCTGGCCCTAGGGCCAAGTGAGCTTTTCTCATCACTTGGCGTCCGGCGTCCGTCGTCGTCGTCCGTCGTCGTCGTCGTCCGTCGTCGTTAACTTTTACAAAAATCTTCTCCTCTGAAACTACTGGGCCAAATTTAACCAAACTTGGCTACAATCATTATTAGGGTACTTAGTTTAAAAAATGTGTGGCGTGACCCGGCCAACCAACCAAGATGGCAGCCATGGCTAAAAATAGAACATAGGGGTAAAATGCAGTTTTTGGCTTATAACTCAAAAAACAAATCATTTAGAGCAAATCTGACATCGTAAAATTGTTTATCAGGTCTAGATCTATCTGCCCTGAAATTTTCAGATGAATCGGACAACCCGTTGTTGGGTTGGTAATTTTAAGGAAATTTTGCTGTTTTTGGTTATTATCTTGACTATTATTATAGATAGAGATAAACTGTAAACAGCAATAATGTTCAACAAAGTAAGATTTACAAATAAGTCAACATGACCGAAATGGTCAGTTGACCCCTTTAGGAGTTATTGCCCTTTAAAGTCAATTTTTAACCATTTTTCGTAAATCTTAGTAATCTTTTACAAAAATCTTCTCCTCTGAAACTACTGGGCCAAGTTCATTATAGATAGAGATAATTGTAAGCAGCAAGAATGTTCAGTAAAGTAAGATGTACAAACACATCAACAGCACCAAAACACAATTTTGTCATGAATCCATCTGCTTCCTTTGTTTAATATTCACATAGACCAAGGTGAGCGACACAGGCTCTTTAGAGCCTCTAGTTTAAGCTCCAGAAACGTTACCTTGTTGGGTTTTGTCCTGTATTAAGGGAATGCATATGTTGATATTTAGAGTTTATTCTTCATAATTAGCAAATGTAATGCCTTACTACGCCTAAATTAATAAAAATAAAAATATAATGGATATATTTTGCTCATTATTCAGTTTTATATAAAATTGAGAATGGAAATGGGGAATGTGTCAAAGAGACAACAACCCGACCAAATAAAAAACAACAGCAAAGTATTATTGTTTTGTAGATTATTGACTAAAACTGCTTGTTTTTCCATCGTTTTTCGAGTTTGGGTTACAGAAAGGAAGTTAGATTTCAAGTACTCTTGCAATATATCTTCAGAGCTTTTAACTATCTCTATCGGATTTACCCTGCCCCTTCAGAGACTAAACTGATTGATAATGTTGGATAAGTACGAGTTTGAATGTCGTAGAATAGAGTAGTGAATAACTTAATGTTAGAAGGAATTTGAAGCATAAAACTTATAGTACGTTTTATTGTTTCACTCAAGAAATGTATTTATCTCATGTGATCTGAGTCAATATATCTTGAACAGTATAAGAAACAAAGAGTTATGTAATGATCCAAACATAACCAAAAATGAGAAAATCATGCTGACGTTATTGTGAATTCAGACTAAAGAATAAACGTTTCAAATTACTACAATCATTGACATGTATTCAAAACAATCTTTTAACATTTAAATATAGAAATTTATATTAAATGTCTCTCTGGTTAACTGCATGCCCTATATACTAATTCTAAACAAAACTGAAAATTTGTATTACAGTGTTCAGTTTTATTTTCGTCATTAATATCTATATATAAACATATCATATACATATACACATGTCTCCAACCGATCTGGATATACAACAAAGTGTTGATAACCGATGTACAGATGATTATTTCATAATTTATAATCGATTGGGAATTATCAGTAGGAATACCAAATATTTATATTTGATGCATTCGAACAATTGTCTATGTTTAAAATTGAATAATCAATACATAGTTATAGGCATGATAATAAAATAAGCTTTCTTGATGTCTTCACCCTTACCTTTTTTGACATTTATCTGTTTGGTCCAACATCTTGCTTAGTACATCCGCCCATCATATATGCACATTAAACTCCAAAAACTTTACCATATATTTCTTCTTTTGTTTAAAGCATATGTGGGTATTAATAGCTTATTTTCAATAATTTACAAATGTAATGCCTAAGCATTTAGTTATAAATTTCTCTGGTAAAAAGCTGCAACTCCCGTATTATCTTTTGAATAAAAATACTTATATTTTAAACTTCTAAAGTAGACTTGTATTTCTTCATTATGTCTTCCTATTAATAGGAAAATTAAAATTGACAGATGTAGTGAGTCCGAATCACATTTTTCTGTTACCCTTCATCAGGAACGCTCAAACCTCAATATTTTACAACAAAGAGGGTATACACACTGAGACAGACGTAGACACGACAATTGCCTAATGTCACATTTGCCGTAGATATTATAATCTTAGGTTTATTTTCATTCTTTTGTGAGGAATTCTCATAACTAGTATATCATAAATCGTAAATCATATTAGTTTTAAAGAACTTTCTGCACTTATAGCATGTTATTCAATTTCAACATTTTTTATTTCTAAAAGCATACATGGAGAGTTAAAAAGACAGGACGGCCATCGTGTATCTTCTTCTTACAACTGTGTTAGTTCAACTAAGACTCTAGTGGTATCTTAGTTTCTAAACTGACATATAGTATTGTGCACCACATTTTTTGCTTTTCTTCTGAAATGGTTTTGAATAAACATATTTACTGGATGAGAATAAATTGCTAATTTTATTTTGGCGAAATTCTGCAGAACTTTTGAAGTGGCTACGTCAATAAGTCACTATCACAACGGTAACCAAGTAAACGTGATTAAACTTTTTTTTACCATTTTTAGTCTAAAAGTTATTTGAAATTCTTCTTTAACTAGTTTGTCATTAGATGAACTAAATTAAAACAAATCAAAATAAAGAAATGGCTGCATCATAATGCTTTGTGTTTGGGAGAATCGTGGCTTAGTTTTTATAAAACTGTAATTATGCGTAGCATACAAACTATGATATATGTAGGTATTGATACGAACAGTCATTGAAAATAAAAACAGGTTTTATTATAGTTCTTTAAAAGATTATTTATTACATTTCAAAAACTATTATATGCAGATCAATAAGACCAATCTGCATGACGTATATTTCACAAAAGAGAAGTGCAATGAGGATGAAAGAACAATTATACATACTATGCACATAATGGAATGAAAAAGTCATACTGACGTGAATTGGAAATTTATTCTAAAAATATACTATGACATGCATTTTAAACGGTTTTTTAACAGCTGTTTGTTGAAATAAATATGAATGTTTATGTTTATATCAAACTGGATCGTTGCATGTTCTTTCGAATTATATTAATAGGTTTTGGAAATTTGAATTACTGGGTACTATTTTTGTGTATACGTCTTTTGCGCCTGTTCAAATATGTCTATAAATATTAAAGATGGTAATTTATTAAGTTTAAAGGCATTTTCCAATCAGAATCAACTGTAAGTTGAGTTAATATGTATGTACATAAAAATTTCCTTTACAATGAAATATTATTTTAACAAATTATTTTACACTAAATATTTTTCTTGAGATTTTAAATATATATCCTCATGAAATATGTTTTTTTCCACAAGTTTTCTCTTTTTCTTTTCAGTTCTCAAAATGATGCTAAGATTCTTGTTTGTTCTTATTTCATTTTTTGGAATGACTGTTTCTACAAGCTCGTCAAATGTTACGAGTTGTGTATTTGATGTTGATGATATAGATATAACAAAATTACAAATATGGCAGGCGGAATTGAGGTGATATATTTAGATCTTGAACAATTAGGCACGTACAAAAATGAGAACGAATCATCCAATAACCAAACATTTTCTAAAATCACAAATCAGTTTTCAAAACTTCAAAAATATTCCTTGTTGAGATGGATATTGACAACAAGAAATGGTGAATATATGCTAGGTTATCCTGAGGATTTCAACGCAGACACGTTTAACTTGCTTGATGGAAGGTACTCGAGACGAATGCGTCTTCGGATTAAGATATTTCCGTCCAGTTGTCAGTACGATTTCAAGGAGAATGTTCATAACATACGAAAGAAACTTCTTCAAAAACTAAATGGTGCTAACTTACCGTTTTCAATATGCCACCACTTTTTTGAAAAACAAGAATGGAAATTTGATATTAATGTGCTTACGGGATATTGGCTTGGATATTCTTTGGAATGTTTTCCTTCAAAATGTGAAGAGGACGAGGGGTGCACGCATGTGATTCCCAAATCAGTTATCAATAACATATTGCTTGTCATTATTGTGATGGCGATTTTGAATTTACCGTTTGCTTTCATATTTTTGCCGGAGAGAATTCGAAACATTAAAAAACGCATGAGTGTTTACCAATCTACAGATTTTCCGTACAGTTTAGCTAGGGTATCACTAAAAATAAATAAAGGATATGATTTAAGTGAAAACAATCGTCTTCGTTGAGTTCCTCCTGAAACCAGAATTATCACTTCTATTTTATTTTTTTGTATTGCTGTTCAAATCTTTAGGTACATATTCGGTAACACATTTCTGCAGGATAAAAGTGAATACATAGATGTGTATGGTGGGTTCGATGAATTCAATGGTTTCACGTCCGTGATTGAATCAAAATACATAGGTGTGTTGATATTTTGTTTTTTGTGTTTTATATGCCTTATTCTGTTCTTTACTTAGCAAAATCAGATACAATATGTATGTAGTTTATTTTGAACAGAAAACTATAAGTATCAGAAAGGTAAATATCGAAAAGTTGTTAAATGACAAGGCCTGTAAAAGCAAGGTTGGGTATACGAAATTTATCCAAAAGTTGTTAAACCGAATGTGTGTCTTATTAAATTTGAAATTTTACGCAGCAATTGCAGCATCTTTTTCAACTTTACCACAGGGGCCATGGTATAGTAAATTGTGGAAATATTTAGTATTAGTTGCAGTTACTATTTTAAATGCAATTATGAATATTCCATTGTGTGCAGTACCTTTATTATGGATTTTGTTTGGACCTTTCAGAAAAATATCTAACAAAAAAGCAAAACTATTATGGATTTCACATTTTCTCGTGTGCCTTTTGGGTGTCGCGTCTATTTTATTTATGTACAGAATTTTGATCGTAAGTACACTTACTTTTTTGTTGAAATCATTTACTTTTACATTTTTTGTTGCTATTCCAATGATTAATGTTTCCTTCAAGCTATTGGGCATATGTGTTGCTTTGCTTTTCTATTTAATTATGTTTTACCTGGAATTTCAAGCGAAATATAAGAACCTTCTGATGAAGTGTTTGTCTTTGAGAGGAAGTGATTGCCAAGAAATGCCTGTATTAACATTTCAATGAATATGTGATCATACAATTACAGTACGAAACGAAGCGATGACGTTATTTATCAAGTGCTTGTTAACATCTTTCTTCTCTGGTATATTGCTTCATACAATGAGTAATAGAAGAACAGACAAGGAAGAATTTTTAACATCGATATTACCTGTCTTGCTTGCTTTATTTGCCCCCGCTGCTTTTAACAAATTGACGGGTAACGATTCAGAAGGAACCATGTTACGGTTATGGAGCTGCTGTCCAGAAATGTATCATAACAATTATAAGGAAAACATCGAAAACAGTATTAATTTTATTGTTAGAAAAACAACTGTTACAATACTTTAAATGGTACCCGACACCTTGCCTTTAATTAATTTGGCTCGTTTAATTTCCATAAAGTGTTGACAAAATATTTACTTTGACCCTTTGACAAAAATCTAAATATTTGAGAAAAATTGATCCACACACTTTGCAGGAAAAAAATCATTGGATATATAGCAGTTTGACAAACACTAGTTTTGATTATTGAGAGGCTTACTATTTCCTTAAAAAAAACCTTTAATGAAACTTTAAGCTGATTTTACAGAGTTATCTCCCTATAGTTTTATGTACCACCTTAAAGAATATCTTTTAGTTACCATTATTAAGATATGTGTTGAAAAAAAATGTTTTTATTTTTTATACATACGGATCGTATGGACAAATAGTTCATGTATCTTGGTTATTTAACTGCGGACTGTGTGTTTTATGAGCGGAAGAAGCCGTTCTTCCCATTAAGTAGAAAATTTGAGTATACAGTTTACTACTATATTCTAAAATTTGAGACAGAAAAAAAAATGAAGAAAATTGAGTCGATATAAAAAATTACATACAAAATGTGTTAAATTTGGGATAATAACATTGTTTTAATGTACATAATGGGAAAGCTGTATTTTGATATACGTTGGATCGACAGCTGCCCACAACTTTTGACACAAAAAGGCAAAAGGAATTTAAAGGCAGTATAAAGTTTAATCAATAGAAATAACAGGATATCGGGAAAACATAAAGCGTTTTGTATTTTCCACTGCAATAAGCTGAGTAAAGTATGCTTAATTCTGTATTTCTGGTTGTCTGCCAGTATTTCAATAGATATTTACTGAATATTGACCTGAAGGTACCTGTGCAATGGTTATCATGACTAACATTTCAACTAGCATTTCTGTCCTAATCAGAAGTTGTTACTTGTTTATCCTTTTTTTTCTATTTGACTTTTCGCCCAGATCTATTACATGCATTGCACGATTTTAGAATATTTATTACTTATTTTGTAAATCTAAAGCGAGGGAATGTTTGATTCAATATATATATTTTTTCGTATGTATTTTTACTGTTGTAATTTGGTGTAATTATAATCTAAAGTTTCCGGTTAGTATTTATGGATGATTGTCATTTGTTTGTATCTTTTCTATTGCTGAATTATTGGCTTTTATTTTCATCAAAGATTATTTGTGCCTACAATCAATTTATTGTACATGTTTTTTAGTGACTAAATTTGCTTTAAAAATTAATTAACATTGTAATTGTTTACTTTGAGACTTTAGTGGATTAAACATCTTTCCACATATTACACTTTTGGACACAAATGAAATGTACTACAAGAATTAAGACGTTTATAAACTATATATAAATAACCACTTTAGTTGACTACATTCTATATTGAAAAATAAAACGGATAACATAAGAAGTAGCTGGAAATAGAAGATGCTCGTGGCCTGGCTATCACTCCAAAACGTGTATATATGTTTCACATGTTTTATTATTAGACCTTTTCTTTTCAACAACTGTAAACACCTACAGTTGAAAACGACTAAGACAGGTAAGATGTGAGGGGTCGTCTCAAAAATAGAAATTGAAAATAATAGTATTGGTCACTATTGATTTATTGCTTTAAATTTATTTGATCAGCAATCATACATCTTTCCAAGAGAGTCCAAATGACATGACTTTGAAGAAAAGTATGGGTTTTAAATCACATTTCTTCATTTGGACTATGCGTTTCTAGCTGTCTTTGTAAAATTTAGGAATGAAAAAATAAAAAAATAAAATTTATTTATATTGGCTGATGAATTGACCCGCCATATTAAATGTTGTTCGGCCAAAAAAACTGATCACGAAAAAGCGCCTTATATAATAAGCGGAATATAATAGATTTTTAACACAAAAAAATGCCCAAACTTTTAAAGGCCCTTGGTGTATCTTCCGATTCCAATTCCGATTAAAATAATTTTTGATGTTCTTTTGCTTTTTTTTTTTTGCGGCTTCCGCTGTAAGGATTTAATCTCGCAAAGCACACATTCAGAGTTACTGCATGATCCTCTTTTGTTGGGTAAGCCCCCCTCCCCTTTCCAAAAAATAAAGAAAAGAGGAGTCTACGACAAAGGGAAAAAATGTTGTTTTTAAAGACACGGATAATTGCATCGGCCAATAATTCGTGAAGTTGACCATAAAATTAAATGAGGAATAATCTGTCGTTGGATTCCAAACCCTTGCTTGGAACTGTCCAAAAAAAGACTTTGCAAAGACTACAAGCTCTATAGTAACTTACGAGTTGAAAAACAAATTCCATACGCAGGTATGTACTGCTTAAATGTTGTTACATTAGAAAAAGAAGTTAATTACGTTATATCCTTAATTCTTCAAGCAAATACATCAACCGTACATTTAACAAGGTATCTTGAAGCTGAGTAATCCCTCGTTAATAAAATTACCGATGTGATATTTTCCATCTTCATTTGAAATCAATTGATTTTACCCCTCCCAAAATTGAATATGTACATCAGTTAAGGTGAAGATCGGTTGAAAAACACCAACTCGATCGTGTTAGTAATACGGACGAACGGACAACCCAGTAATTATTGTTCATAAATTTCGTAAATATAACAAAAACTTAATGAGAAACAAATTAATTCTTTTTGGCATGCGGCATAATCTTTTGATGGAAAATTGCAGAATCATCAAATTGAAGAGAAAGCTGATCATGATGCCGAACAATTCAAGTAATTAATAATCATTTTCAACATAAAATGTTGTGTAAATACATGTTATAAGACTTTTGTATGACAGATAAATACATTTATTTAATTTGAATTTTGTTATATCTTCTGAAGAAATATATTGAAGACACTATATAGCCGCCAAAACGAATATAATGATCGTGATTTTTTTTTAGTTTTAGAGACGACCCTTCCATTTTACCTGTAAAGTGTAGGTGTCATTAGTCGGTGTCGAGAGTTGTTGAAAAGGTCTAATGAGGCACTGTCTACGATTACCTGTCATGGCTAAAAAACGAACATGGGCTTAAATGCATTTTTGGCTCATATCTCTGAAACCATAGCATTTAAAGCAAATCTGACATGGGGTTCACCTGTTCATGAGGTCAAAATACATCTGCTCTGAAAATTTTCACGCATCAGAAAACAAGTTGTTGGGTTGCTTCCCTGGAATTCGTCATTTTAGGTAAATTTTGTAGTTTTTGGTTATTATCTTGCATATTATTATAGATAGAGATATATTGTAAATAGCAAAACTGTTCAACAAATTAAGATATGATCAATAATTAAAACAAAAGGCGGAAATTGTCCGACGACTCCTTATTGGAGTTTTTGCCAATTAATACGGTTTTTAACATTTATTCTTTTTGTGATTTGAATATGTTAGGATTTCAATAGATAGATAGCAAGTTAAATACGCAAAAATGATAAGCAAGACAAGCCTACTAAAAAGTCAAATATATAGCTAATATAATTAGTAGACTTTACTATTTATAGGATTTTTCCCCCTTTTAAGTGTTTGGAGCAAAAGCGAAAAAGGAATATGCAGATACAGAGAAACTAAACAGACTTCAATGATCAGCAATATGAGATACAAAAACTAATCCGAGATTGATTATATTCTCGTCTACAATGTTGGTGAGTGCTCTTTGTTGAATATGAAAATACACCAATGTGAGCGACACAGCCTCTTGCGAGCCTCTCGTTTTTTCTGATGACAGTTAGTCAGGAGTTTAAGGATGTTAAATGTTACATACAAAAACAAATAAGAATTTGAGCTTTTAACCCCTATCTCCAGTTACAATTTTTTTCACAATAATAAAGAATCACAAATTTCTGAATTTTGTGTAAGAAACATGTTTTCTCAGATATATGAAATTACATGCATAGTTAAAGTAAATATCAACATGAAAAACATTCTAAATATTCCTTTTAAACTGTTTTATTGCAACATTTAAATACTGCAATGGTTTGCACACATACAACTTACAATATTAAACTATTTTATACTTTTATACATTTCTCTTTAATGTCTTTCTAAAGGGAAAAGACATCTTTAAATTGTCCGGGTTTTCTTCACATACATGAATGACACTGTAGTAACTCGATTATGAGGTCATCACACTGTAGAAATATCATGATAAGGTCATTGATTCAGTTTTCTGTTTTGACATTATTGCAAAAACACTCCTGAAAAATAAGACACTTGGTCTCCATGAACTCTTTCTATTCTACTAGTTCTGTGCTTGACATAAATCTGGTCACCTCTCTCAAGATACATTACTAGTGAAACGGAATGAGTTGCCCACCCTGAGTTAGTAGCATATCCGTTCATAAATAATTCATCATTCTTGTTGATTTGAAAAGTGATAGCAGAAGCAGATGTCCCCATCAAACTACAGGATATATGATATAGTCCTGATCTTGTAGCAGTAAATTTTCCAATTTTAGGGCTGTAAGTATTTCCTTGATTTAACCGTACATCTTCAAATTTCAGAATATCACTACCACTGAATAGTTTATCTGTCTGAACAAATGCGAGGAATGCAGGCTTAGCTATTGTCTCCGAAACAAATAATTTAAACTCAATTTAAATTATATATATATTGAGTAAAAGCCTTGAAAAAATCATGTAAGGTAGGACATTGTACATATTGTAATTAATTTGTCAATTATAAAAGTCATAGATCAGCCATATTTTCATGTATCGTTATTTTGAATATATGTAATGTGTAAACGTCTGTCCGACGGGGTCTGACCTTGACCTCATGATCACGGTATATTAATGAATGTTTAAGGATACAATCCTTTTTTATCTTCTTTTGATAACTACATTTGAGTTTATATAACAACTGTACAGTGAACATATCTGACTGACAGGTTTCATTAGATCTTAACTGCATTTTCGTGATTAATTCATTTAAATTCAGTTTTCATTAGACTTTTTTGTTGACCGTTTAATAATATGTTAAGTGTATGTAATCTTTAGAACTATTGTTAGATCTTAAATTTGTGCTTGGTAGGTTCATATTACCTTGATTTAATTTTCATGTTCCATCAATCTACATTATGTTTACAGAATTTAGTTTAATTGCTGTATACAAATAGGTCAACTATATACTTGTTGTGTAGAATTATTGTAAATTTAGGCATAAAAGGTTCATTAGAGCACGATCTTTTGTTTATAATTCATTGGTCAATGTTAACTTTTTGTGATCTGATTTTATCAAAACCATAGATAAAACAATAAAGTTGGTTAATGTTATGAATCGAGAAGTACTTTTCTTTTTGACAAGTTTCATCTCAACCTTGACTTTATAGACCAGTTAACATTAATTTTTGTGTCCAAAAATCTATGTTAATTGTTTAGAAAGATAATAAGTTGCAAATATTTTCATCTGATAGTGGTGATATGACCTTAACCTTATTGTCATGGATATTAAATCAATGTTAGGCTAATGTGATTCCAGCAGTAGGACCACGGTTTGCAAAAGAGGGACGAAAGATACCAAAGGGACAGTCAAACTCATAAATCTAAAACAAACTGACAACGCCAATGGCTAAAAATGAAAAAGACAAACAGACAAAAATAGTACATTGCAATATAGAATTTAGTCATAAACATTAGAGCAGAAGAGACATTTCAGTACGTCCACTTTTGATGAAAAGCACTCTCGAAATAAATAACCATGGGTGTTTGCGTTTGCCGTAGAATTTTGTATGACTCATTTAAGTAAAAATGAAAAAATATATATTTTATGGGTGGTCAGTAGTCCAAAATAATTATGACGTCTTGAAAGACTTTTTTAAAAATATATTCGTAAAGAAGTCATCATTATTTGAACTAAGTGGTTTAGGTCTAAAAAAAAAACGTGCCTCACATTTCAATAAAGGGTTTTGAAGCGAAATTACACGGGCTTGATATAAAACAAAAAAAAAGTTCCATTTGAAAGTTCTTTGTATATTTCTTTTGGTATAATGATAAATTTATGAATATATTGATTGTTCTTTCGGATTAAAAAGGAATGTCAAAAGTTTTGGAAAATTTGTGATTTTGACGCTAATTTTACAAAAAGTAAAGAAAATATACAAAATGTAGGCAAAGAGAAAATGTTTATGATCATGAAAGCTATATGTTCTGTTTCATGATTGATCAAGTTTTTTAAAGTTTAAAATACTACAAAATGTTTTTAAAAAATATCTGCATTTGAAAAGCTAAAGGATTGTTTGTAAAACCTAAATAGCATATAAGTATAAATGAGAAACTCACACAATAAAAAAAAAACACCTGTATCCACAACCATAACTGAAATGGGCCCCCATCTCGTCCCCACAACTGTTTTTTTTTTAATCTGAGTTCAAAAACAAATACAAATTATGATGAAACGATTCTGCTTGGGCCATTGGGATGAAATGAAAAAAAAATCATTCTATAAAGGTAAAGGTCTTTAACTGTTTAAACAAATATTTTTTATCCTATTTTTACTCTTTTTTCTAATACTATGAATGCGATAAATGTAGAATATTATCAATATCCTTACCTTTTATTTCTTCTTTGTATGCTGCCATTGTAATATTGCTATAAGTCTTCAATTCATCTACAGCAGTTTTTACATTTGTATCCACAATATTTTCAACAAGGTCTTTATTTGCTTTGGAGACCGACACTTGTACTTCGTGTTTAATCAGCTCTTTCAGTTGTGCTGTAAGAATTGAAATATCTAACTCTGCTTTCAGTGGTGCATTCAATTTAGAAATTAAGGGAACGTCAATAGCATTTGAACAATTGTCATTTTCACACGAAGTCACATAATACAAGTGAAAATTCATTATGAGAGCCAAAAGAAATATGGTATGCCCATTTACCATCTTGGAAACCATATCTTCGTCGCAGGAACAAATTTCCCTGTTCAATTTATGGTTTACAGCGGTTTTAAAGAAATGGTTTGACAATCTTCCAAAATGTTGTGTATGACATCAATAGAGGAAAAACTTTTTTTGGAAAAACCCCAGAATAATTACTGCTTGTTAACCAACATGAAACAGATTTACATAAAAATAGGTTAAGAATCTTCAAAAATGTTAATTGAATATAAACTGTTTGTAAAATTAACACTTAAAATATCTTACAAAGAATTTTAGAAAATCTTCCAATACATTAAAAGTATCTTATGTACTTAAGAATTTTCCTCAGCTTAATTATCTCACAAATTAGTGTCATTTCAAACAAGATTGGCAGAACTTCATCAAATTGATATATCTTTATGCCAGACTGGCAATGATTAAACGTAGCGTTGCAGAATGATTGCATTATTTCATGCAGCAATTGTAAATAGAGAATATCATATGGCGTTTTCAATATCGCATCCGTATCAACCCGAGACACCAATATAATCCCAAAAGCTCTGCTCGAGGGATTATATTGGTTGAGGGTTGATATGGTGTGTGATATTGAAAAAGCCATATCATATACACTTTATTATATACATATACCTCAAGTAGATGTTTTTTATGTGACATGACGTCATACAGATAAAGAGGTTTGAAATGCCGTCATACAGATTATAGGTTTGACATGACGTCATACAGATTTGGGTTTTGATAAAGCCTTTGCAACAGTGATTGCAATCGATGGCGTCATACAGATTAAAGGTGTGATAAAGTTTTTGATATCGATATCATCACGGGTGGCTGATACAGCACGCTTGCCATTGATTGTATTAAACATACAATTTATCTGTATTTACTACTAAGTATATAATAAACAAAAATTTTGGGTGAGCGACACAGGGTTTTTAGAGTCTCTAGTTATTGTTACTGTAGTCATAGTTACCTTAATATTATATTCCAGCTTAACTGATCTAAAAAAATGTTTGATTTGCGAGAAATGAATTAAAACAATTATGTAAATTCCGAACACCAAGAAAAATCCAGAACAGAAAATCCTTTATCATGTTTATCAAATGGCGATAGCAAGAGCTCAAACACAACATGAAATGATAAATTAAACCTGGTTTATTAGGTAGTTAAATCTCTCACTTGTTTGACAGTGGCGTACAAATTCCATTATTTTGACAACAATGTGTGAGGAAATAGACTAGTGGTAAACATGTCAAAAATTGGGAAACAGCCGTCAATACTGTGTTATAATTATAATCTTAATCACTATAAAAACAAATAACTATGTAAACAACATACATGCAGAATGTGACGGGGTATAACATGTTATAAATCTTATAGTGATGCATTGACTTAACATGTCTTTAGACGATGCCGCCGCTAACATCAACGACGGCGACAGCATACCCATATATCACGCAAAACATGAGGTCAAGGTTAAATAAATCAGACGGTCATGTACCCCTAACAATCATTCAATACATCACATATAGTTGTGTAGTATGTGCGAAAGGGACCTCATCAAGCCCATTTAACCTTGATCACTTAACCATATAATGAGGTCAAGGTAACATTAATTGTCAAACTGGCATGTGGATCCATCATTACTCTTTGGGTACAAATTTTCTTGAGTTTCCTGGCTATATGTCAACCACAAATCAAAGTGTTCCACGAAGTATAAAATTTTCATTAGGCTTGAAAGCAGAATTTGGCAAAACGAGAAGATCAAAAATATTGTATTCATTAAAAACACATTTTTTTGTCATTACACAAACATTGGTATCCATGAATATTAATGAATCAGCAATAATCAATTTTGTATTGTATTACATTTTTTGGCCTTGAAATGTCAGTCTGTTTGATATCCTTCAAAAAATGATATAAAAGAAAACTAATCTCATAGAAAGTAATTATTTATTGTACATATCATTTTCATTCAAATATTTCCTTCAAATACCAACAGCAATTCTTTTAACCAAAAAAATTCTTACAATCAAAATTCATAACTGTTATATTTTTGGTTTAAGAAAAGTTAGATCCAAGATGTTCTGTAAATATTAAGATATTAGAAATAAAAAGTTTTATCATATAGGAAACAGGTTGTATGAAATTTTAGATTATCTATCATGTCAAGGGTTTTGAAAAAAAATGGGGAAGATATCGGCCACTATCAAATAAAATAGCTGCAGCCAAAAAACTTCCCCAAAAACAAGAATGTGTCCCCAGTACACGGATGCCCCATCCGCACTATCATTTTCTATGTTCAGTCTTTAGTTTTCTATGTTGTGTCTTTTGAACTATTGTTTGTCTGTTTGTCTTTTTATTTTTAGCCATTGCGTTGTCAGTTTATTTTCAATCTATGTGTTTGACTATCCCTCTGGTATCTTTCGTCCCTCTTTTGTCACAACTAAATCAAATTCTCCTTAATTTTCCCTAAATGTGACATACAGAATTAGACTGATCCACTTTTTTTCTACTTTAGCAACACAGCTGGTGTCATATATTGCATACAATCTGATTACCCTTTCGAAGCACATGAGACCTTCCACCCCTGGTTTTCGGTTTGTCTTACTCAGTCTTTAGTTTTCTGTGTTGTGTTTTTATACTGATGTTTGTCTTTTTCTATTCTGACATGGCGTAGTCAGTTTATTTTCGACTTTTGAGTTTGAATATTCATTTGTATCTTTCGCTTGTCTTTTTTAAATAGTTAATTTGATATATAAGACATTTCCTCTTTTTTTAACCCTCCAAATCTCACCGAGACATATTTAACTTAAGGTGAAGAGAATTTTGATACATAAAATGTATTTAGTATTATTTTCATTTTCTATTCTGTAGAAACGATTGGCTACTACAAAAATGTACCAGATAATTGTGTTACGTAATTGGTAATACAATATTTTACAACAAACCGTCTAAACTTTAAATTAGGTATTACCATTCGTTTGTATACGGACACAGCAGTTTAATCCGTATAACCATATGAGCCAGTCCATGCGAAAATGTACATAAAGTCCTTTTGGTAAACTTTACAGGACACGTTATCAAAGTTTGTTATAGTATTTTTGAAAAACGATTTTATCCGAAAAAAAATTACATTAATGTAAACATTCATAAGATTGTCAATGATACCTAGTAATTTATTTGTTTTTATTTTATTTCTGGATATAACTGTTTCTACGAACGTGTCCAGTGTTGCGAGTTGTCATTTTGATGTCATACTTAAACATACTTAAACAGTGGAATTCATATATGATATATTTAGATTTTGAACAATTTGATGAATACCAAAATAGAAATGAATCAACAAATAATCTTAACCAAACATTTTCTAAAATAACTAATCAGTTTTCGCAATTACAAAAGTATTCCTTATTGCGATGGATATTAACAACGCGTAAAGGTGAATATATTTTAGGTTTTCCTGATGATTTCAAAGCGGATTCATACAACTTGCTTGACGGAAGATACTCGACAAGAATGCATCCCTGATTAAAAATATATCCATCCAATTGTCAGTATGATTTTAAGGAAAATATAAAAAACATAAGAAATAAACTTCTTAATAAACTAAATGATACTACCTTACCGTTTTCAATTTGCCATCACTTTTTTGAGAAACAAAAATGGAAGCGCACAATTTATTTACTTACAGGATATTGGTTAGGATATTCCATGGAATGTTTCCCTTCTAACTGTGACAATAAAGAATCATGCAGGACCATTATTTCCAAGTCAATCATCTGTTATCTATTGTTTGTCATTATTGTGATGATGAGTTTGAGTTTACCGGTAGGATTTTTATGTCTGCCGACCAGGATTCAAAACATTAAAAAACGCCTAAGCATTTATCAAGCGACAGATTTTCCATACAGTTTATCTAGGGTTTCTTTAAGAATTAACGAAGGATATAGTATTAGCGAAAGTGTCACCAAAAAGTTTGGTCCAGTTCGCCCAGAAATCAGAATTGTCACGTCATTAGTATTTTTTTGTTTTGCTCTACATTTTTTCAGGCAAACTGTGATTAACTCATTTCTGAAGGATAAAAGTGAATACTTTGATTTATATGGAGGGTTCGATGATTTCTTTGGTATGAAAATTTTAAAGGAATGTTTACTTTTAATCGTGCTTTTCTTGATTTACATGCCCTATTCTGTACTCTACTTATCGGAAGCGAGGAACAATATTTACGTGTTTTACGTTGAACAGAAAACTATCGAAATCATAGCGGTGAATATAGAAACATTGTTAAATGACAAGGCCTGTAAAGATAAAATTGGTTATACAAAATTTAGCCACAAGTTTTTAAACCGCATATTTGTCTTGTTTAACCATAAATTTTATGCTACAATGGCAGCATCTTTTGCAATTCTTCCTCAAGGATCATGGTATAGTATATTGTTGAAATACATTCTTTTAGTGACAATTACTTTTTTCAACACAGTTATAAATATCGCATGGTGTGCGATTCCTTTATTATGGCTATTGATTGGACCTTTCGGGATATTGTTTAACGTAAAACAGAAAATGTAGTGGATTTTGGCTTTATTTATTTGCCTAGTAGGTAGTGGTTCTATTTTGGTTGTTTACAGAATCCTGTTCATAAGTACACTAACATTCCTGTTGAAATCGTTTACATTCACATTTTTTGTAGCTATTCCTATGGTTAGTATTTCATTTAAACTGTTAGCTATAGGTATTTCCGGTCTCATCTACTTGATAATGTTTTACCTGGAATTTCAAGCAAAATATAAGAATCTTCTTATGAAATGTTTGTCTTTGAATGGAATTGATTGCAAAGAAATGTCAGTATCAAAATTTCAACAAATATGTGACCAGACTATTCCATTTCGGTACGAGGCAATGATATTATTTATGAAAAGTTTGTTTACATCGTTTTACATTATCGTTTTACTTTACACCATTAGTAATACAAGAACCGACAAAGAGGAATTTTTAACATCGATAATACCAGTTTTGATCGCTATTTTGACCCCAGCTGGTGTCAACAACTTTTTGGGACACGACTCCAAAAAAGACGTGATGCAATATGAAGAAATTATAAGAAAAATTCAAGAAAAGGAGAATGAAACGTTATCAGATAATGACACAGGAAGCTTGGATTTTGCATGTGGTTGTAGAAAGGGTATTTTCTGTGGAATTGTTTCATTTTTTCCTATGTATGGTATTTTTATACTGAGACTAGTTACCAGTTGCTTTTGTCCGTGCATTTTTAACAACTGTTGGCCTCGGTGTCAATGTGAATTAGATAGTAACAGACTGAATAAAGTAGATGAGATAACTGCTGTACAGAATGATAATGAAGATACTGTAAATGACTGTTGCTCTTTGTTACCGTTTTTAAGATGTTTTCTAGAAATGTAATCTCAACACGACTTGTTAAAACGTGTAAGAATTATTTCAATATTCAATTAATTGTTTAATAAGTTAAGATCAAAGGATTTTTTATTTTAAAACAACCACAACGCGTAAAACGAATTATAGATAAACTATAATTAAAATATTTGTAGGAAGAAGTATTTTTCTTACATACATTATTATTACAAATTTTCCTCTAATATTTAGAATACCAAACTACTGTAACAGAACACACCATACAAAACTAAATCAAATGGTAATGATAATCGTTATTTAAAAACCGCTGTCCACTAGGTGACAAAAAAAGAAACGAAGATTAATGTATTCACTTATGTCTCATATTTGTAAAGTTATTTTTTAATTTATTGTTTCCATTACCGGCACGTTCGACAACCTTGGCTCTACCATCGAGGACAGTGTTTTTCGGTTGCCAAAGCTGTAGTTCCTTATTATCAAGATATGTACATTAAGTTCTCTCAGATATTATTTTTCATTTGTTTTGTTTTTTTTTTTACTTTTTTCATTTGTATTGTATTTTTATCTATATTTTATAGTTTTCGGCTTGTTTTTTTAGATAATAATCATTTTTTTCTATTGACATTGTTAAATTATTTATTGTTATTGTGTAGTTATCATTTATTTTCAAAAAAAAGAGTATCTTTTATCGTATTCGTTCATGTATTTGCCTGTATTCATTTGCTTTAAATATAAAAGAAAATCAGGACTGTTAATGTTTTCTTTGGATTAAACCACTTTCGTCAATTTGGACTCAAACAAAATATATATTAATTTGTGAATAAAGATTAATAAAACTCAATATATATCACCACTTCATGATCAGGTAACCTTATTGTACATTGAAAAATATAAAGGGTAACAAAAACTAACTGAATAAAGATAAAGGTAAAAGTATTATACCGCTGTTCAAAGAAGAAAGAAGATGACGTGATATGGCTATCACGCAAACCTTGCAAGGAACCCATATATCAAATATAGGTAACCTACATTATTACTAATAATAAGTGAGAAATTTCAAAGACAAAAATACATTTTTTTTTCAAGCATTCCCTGGCGCTAGATAATAGTTATGAAGCATCAAGTTATTCTAACTTCTGATATGTATAAAACTTAATATCAATAGTTTACACTGACACAGCCGGATAGTTATCCATGTCTTATGTAATAGGTGAGACAAATATTTCTATAGCAGTTTTTTTTTCTTGGTTGGAATATTGCAACATAACTTAGAGCTTATATCAAACAGAAAATACTTTTCCAAATCGTTTTATATTCACATTATTTGTGGCTCCATCAAGGTCATATCCGACAGGATGTGAAGTTGGCATGCAATCTTTCAACCATACTTCTCAATTTTGAAGATCTGTGACTTTTAAAATGTAAAAAAAAGGTTTTATTTTAATGTTAGATTTGGTTAAAAGTAATCTGGTGACTTGAGACAATTGTTAAATGTGACATTTTAACCTAATTGGAGTACCCAACTGAAGCACCATATGGTTCAACAACTTAATGACATTTTATCTTACAATAGATACAGTTAAGTCAGCCTCATATCTTGACTTGCATCTAGAAACTGACAATGACGGTTGGTTGCAAACAAAAGTTTACGACAAAAGAGATGATTTCAGCTTTCCAATTGTGAACTTTCAATTTCTAAGTAGCAAAACTCCAGTGCTTGTTTTTCCAATCATGATTTTCTTGAGAGGGATAAATTGCTGATCACAATGAAGCTATTAAACCAAGAGTTACAAATGGTAGAGTTAAATCCCTCCGTAAATATTACGGACATCATCATGAGTTGGTTGACCGTTATGGAAAAACCATTTCACAGATGATATCGGGTATGTTAATTATGTCGCAACTACAATCCCCTTCCCTTTCATGAATGTGACCTACCGAATTAAGACTATCTACCGGATTTGTTATAACATGAGCAACATGGCGGGTGCCACATGTGGAGAAGGATCTGCTTACCCTTTCGGAGCACCTGAGATCACCCCTAGTTTTGGTGGGGTTCGTGTTACTTATTTTTTAGTGTTCTATGTTGTGTCATGTGTACTATTGTTTGTCTGTTTGTCTTTTTCACCTTTAGCCATGGCGTTGTCAGTTTATTTTCGATTTACGAGTTTGACTGTCCCTCTGGTATCTTTCATTGCTCTTTTTCAATGTATTATATATAGTTGTATGTAATGACCCTGCATTAAATGGTTACTTCCTTTCCTATTCAAAAGTCATTGAACCCAATTTGGAGGGCCTGCAACATGTTTGAAAAAGTTATAAATTGTGTATTGTAATAATCTTTAAGTATGATGCTTTGAAATGTTAGTCCATGTTTTATCCATCTACAAGGCATATAAAAAAATCTTAAAGCTTAGAAAATAATTATTTATTGTACATATCATTTTCATTCAAATATCTCCCTCAAGTACCAACAACATCTCTTATACTTTGACTCTTTTCACAAAATATCTTACCATCAAAATTCATAACTGTTTTATTTCGGATTAAAAAAATGGTAGATCAAAGCTGTTCTGTGAATATTACGAAATTATCAGAAAGTTTGAGAAAATATAGAAACAGGAAGAAAGATATTGAAAAGAAATTTTAGATTATCTATTATGTCTAGGGTTTTGAAAACAATGGGGAATTTCTAGGCCACTATCAAATTAAATGGTGATAGCCCTCAGATAAGATGTAGCCAAGAAACTTTTTCCAAATTGTAGGACCTTAGATAATATGAAATAAAAACAATTCTCAGTGCAGAAGCTTGATGTTAAAAACACAAAAACGTCACAGCAAAATTAAATAAAAATAGTAAGAACATGATTAATTGAGCAAATTTCTTTTGATTTTTGCTTTATAAGTTCTCTTTCTTCGCATTGGATATTCCTTTTTAATTTAGGGATGACTGTAATATTTTTTCTGTCTGTGAAGAAATAACATAAAAAAAAATGTGGTGCACACTGAATAACCTATGTAGCAGGTTATTTTAATGTGTGCACCAGGTTTTTTATGATATTTTGAATAGACAGAAATTTAATTCAAAATCCCATATAAAGCTGGTGCAAGTCATGAAAAAACATTGATGATGTCACGGTCACAAGACAAAATTATATCTATGAGCTAATAGACAGGACACTGGCAGCCAATCAAAAGATGCGTTACATCCAAAATTAAATCATTATCTTATAAAGTTATTAACATTACACACTGTATGTGATATGCATGTATGCCTACATGTATAATATGCAATACACACACACCCTTTTGTAATATAATGTGTAGTGAACGTACACAAGAAGAAATACACTAATTTATAGTATTTATAGAATTCACTCGCATCAAACATGTCAAATACAATCAGAAGCAATTATCAATAGAAAAATAAACTTTAAAATAACAATGTTTGGATACTTTGCCATAATTATACTGATATACAACTAATAAACACATTTGTGGAATAATTCCAATTTGTAAACCAACATACATAACCCTTTAAAGTATTTCTTTGATTGAAATTATATATATCACCCAAAGATAATTCTTTAAAAAAATAAAAAAGAATTTATAAAAGGATATTCTAACTTTAGAAATTAGTACAAAATTCAATAATGTTAATATTAATATCTTTTCTTTTGGATTTCTGTTTACATCTAGTTTGACTCTAAGAATTACAAAAAAAAATTGCAAAAGCAACTTTTATATATATGTCTCTTTGTAAAGTGATAGTTATATAATTGTGTTTTTATAAAATTGTTTAAGGAGGTTCGCTTCTCAGTTTCAAAATAAACAAGCTTTTCATAACACTAGTATATAGGAAACAAAAGAGCAAAAACAAATATAGGTCAATGTGCTTGTTAACGAAATAATAGCCATTGAAATTTTGGCGGGAAAATGTTCTCTCTTGACTTTTCATAGCTTTATCATTGACAAGTTTAAGTGCTCAAAAATTGTTAAAAAATAACAAGTATTTTATTAGACTTTTACAGATGGCTTATAATTATACATGTAAATGATTTATAAAAAGAAAAATGGGGTTCAATGGGCAATTTTTTTTATGGCATTCAAATGGATAAAAACAGAGGATTCTGAAAATCTGACATACAATCAAAAACATGACAAGCTAACATCCTTAAATGATTATCTTTCTCCTATCACATAAATGCACCAAACTACCTTTGTATGTTTATAATTAAAAAATATGACTAGATGAAAGTTGTAAGTAACAAATTTTATCATCCAACTAACTTTAAACAGCTTTGCAAATGCAGAACAACTATCATTTTTCTATTGTCTCTCATGAAAAGTATTCGTTTTTGTGAAGGCCAAATAAACTAGAGGCTCTTAAGAGCCTGTGTCCCTCACCTTGGTCTATGTGGATATTAAGCAAAATACACAGATCTATGGATTAATGACAAAATTGTTTTTTGGTGATGGTGATGTGTTTGTCGATCTTACTTTACTGAACATTCTTGCTACTTACAATTATCTCTTTCAATAATGAACTTGGCCAATTAGATACAGAGGAAAGTATTTTGTTAAAAATTAACAAAAATTTACAAAATTTATGAAAATTGTTAAAAATTTACTGTAAAGGGCAATAACTCCTTAAGGGGTCAACTGACCATTTTGGTCATGTTGACCTATTTGTAGATCTTACTGTGAACATTATTGCTGTTTACAGTTAATCTCTATCTATAATAAATATAATATTCAAGATAACCAAAAATGGCAATATTTCCTTAAAATTGCCAATTCAGGGGCAGCAACCCAACAACCGGTTGTCCGATTTGTCTGAAAATATCAGGGCAGAAAGATCTTGACTTGTTCAACAATTTAACCCCGTCAGATTTGCTCTAAATGCTCTGGTTTCAGAGTTATAAGCCAAAATCTACATTTTACCCCTATGTTCTATTTTTAGCCATGGTGGCCATCTTGATTGGTTGGCAGGGTCACCGGACACATTTTTGAAACAAGATAGCCCAATGATGATTGTGGCCAAGTTTGGTTAAATTTGGCCCAGTAGTTTCAGAGGAGAAGATTTTTGTAAAAGTTAACGACGACAGACGACAACGACGGATGCCAAGTGATGAGAAAAGATCACTTGGCCTTTTAGGCCAGGTGAGCTAAAAAAAAAGACAACTAATATTATTTACAAATATCAGTTTGTGACTATACAAACTTCTTTTTTCATTAATGTTGAAAATAGAGACAGAAAAAGATTAGTTATCTATAAAAGATATATTTGATACTTTCTTTAATAGTACAAAAAATTAATTAATGCATGTATAAAACTATTCAAATATACACTATTAATTGTCTCTATAGATGAGGGACAAAATGTATTTAATCTATTAATATAACGTCTCTTATTTTTCAAAGCTCACAATTTAACCCATCAAACTATTTCATTAAAAGAAACATGGGCTAAAAATGAAAGTTCCTCAAGCATATCAATATGTGATCTTCCAATTGGTTCTTTTTCCCAGAAAAATTAGATGCCCAAAAGTAAAAATCTTCACTTCACAATGTCCAATAATATGTTTCGCCTCGAATGACCCCAGGTCAACTAGGGCTGTTTATTTATGAAATATAAATTATAAACTCATCAACTAAACTACTGGTAATTCAAAAATTATTGTGTGCATTTATTGTTGAGATTTTGCCATTTTAGACTGAAACGTGATTTTAATTATTGCGATTTTGAGAAAAATTCAGTTTAATTCATACAAAAACTTTCAAAATGTGAGTTTAAATTATTGCGATTATAACCCTGTCGCATTTTTCCCAATAATAAACATCTCTATAATTTCTGAATTTACAGTACATGTAGAATTCCTTTTGTTGCATATTGCATGACTGATAGTCAGTCATATAAAACATAAAAAGTTACAAAATTAATGGTTTTTCATATTAAATATTGAAAGGGGTGTCAATGCCAAGGATTGTAGCTAATATACATTATCAAGATTTACAAAACATGATTGTATTAAACTAAAAAAGGAGATAACAAAAATATAAATCATATAAATTAACTAAATTAACCAAATCAAAATATTTTATTCATTTTAACAACTAAGGCCAAACAAAATAGTATGCGTGATTCCAGATACCATGGTTACATCTAGGGTAAAGGTGGGGATTTTTTTATCTTTTTTTTTATTAAACATCCATCCTTTCAGAGCAATACTCTTGACTTTAACAGTGCTTAATGAAAAATGACAAAAAATCCTTAAGGTAGGCTATTACTAAGATTTAAAAGTAGGGTAGGTAGGGTAACTGAAACCACACACATATATTTTTATTTGGCCTAATAACAAAATGTCCTATAAAGATTTCACATCAGACCTAATTTTCCATGCCCCTATCAAATATCTTAGTCTTATTAATATAAGATCTCTCCCCATCTGTAACCAACTCCATACAGGAATCATCTTAGAACCTGGAAAATAAAATAACATTAATACTTGTATGAAGTAACCCAGCATAACATTTATGTTCTAAGAATACAGTTTCACATATTTTGCAGTAGTTAAATTTTCATTAAATAAATAAATATGCATACAAATACAGTAACATGCAAGTAAAAATAGGATAATTATTGCCATTTGTAAATGGTAGTAATGATCATATTGATCAATTTTATCTTAGAACCTGAAAATAAGATAACATTCTTACTTGAATTATCTTAGAACCTGTAAAAAATGTTGGACTGTGGATTAAATAATTTAGTTGGTACTAATTTCCATGAATTGATAAAAAATTGTATTTTCATAAATATTTTATTTTTGGTTTAGCCAATGTCTACATACAAGCATTTTGAAATCTTAATTTCCCAAATCTCACACTTTGTGTTTAATTTTTTCACATACTCATTATGTTTTAAATTCATGGGAAAATCAGTATAATAATGCCTTGGGTAGGATTTTAAGTGAGAATGGAAAACTTCTGTCCACAGTTTAACATGTGACAATTAACCTTCAACAGAATGAAAATAACTATAAATTATGTTCTTTTTGGTGTGTTTTTTTTAAGTATTTTGCAATTGGTATATTTTCATTAAAAGAAATAAATCTGGATACAAATGTAATTCATGTCCATGAAAACCAAATCGAAGGTTATTTTGTTAACCAACAAAAATGCCAGTACCAAGTCAGGAATATGACAGTTGTTACAAATTCTTTGATGTGTATGAGCTTTTAATTTTGCCATTTGATAATTGGGGAGTTTCTGTTTTGAATTTTCCTCAGGGTTCCCTTAATATTTTTGTTATTTTACTTTTTGTTACTTGTACATTTCAGATTTGTATATATAATATCCCAAAAAAACACCATTTTTGAGGTATTGTTTTATTTTTGCTTATTTGTGTACACATTAGTTGAAACTTTGTGTATTACAGCAATTCAACATGACAGCTCACAACATGTTAATTGTGGATTTGACAGTAAAATTTTAGCCATTGAAAAACTTGCTGCATAAAGATTGCATTAGGTTTAATGTTTTTAGCATAGAATCTAATTACTAAAATGTTAACATGTATAAGTTATAATTTACCTTCTATTTCTTGCCACATTATTGCTACTTCAGCTATTGGAACACTAAAATATTGTGCTAAATATAACATATCTACATCAAATGCCCTGAAAAACAAATAATAACATATTATACAGAATATATCATCTCATTTATTTTTATCAAACATTTGCTTTTCCTCTTAAAAAGAAAGTTGGAAGCAAGAAAGATAAAACACCCTTATTCTATAGCTCAGCCCCTGTTTATCACTTAATCATCTTGTTGATATTGAATCATCACTGTAATTTCTTTTTATGCCCCATTTATGGGCATTATATTTTCTGATCTGTGCATCTGTTCTTTAATCATTTCTTCTGTCTTGCTTCAGGTTAAAGTTTTTGGTTGAGGTAGTTTTTGATGAAGTTGAAGTCCAATCAACTTGAAACGCAGTACACATGTTCCCTATGATATGATCTTTCTAATTTTAATGCCAAACAAGTGAAACTGCGAGCTACTGCTCACTGATGATACCCCCGCCGCAAGTGGATAATATTAATAGTGTAAAAATATGCAAGTGTTCGGTAAACAGGAAGTTGTCAAGTGATGAATCTGAAAACGCATCACACGGTATAGCTGACTTATATAAATCCTGAAACCAAATTTCAGAAATCCTTGTATTGTAGTTCCTGAGAAAAATGTGACGAAAATTTTCAACTTGGCTATCATGTGTAAAATCATACAAGTGTTCGGTAAACAGGAAGTTGTCGAGTGATGAATCTGAAAACGCATCACACGGTATAGCTGACTTATATAAATCCTGAAACCAAATTTCAGAAATCCTTGTATTGTAGTTCCTGAGAAAAATGTGACGAAAATTTTCAACTTGGCTATCATGTGTAAAATCATACAAGTGTTCGGTAAACAGGAAGTTGTCAAGTGATGAATCTGAAAACGCATCACACGGTATGGCTAACATATATAAATGTTGATACCAAATTACAGAAAGGGTGGATGTGTAGTTCCTGAGAAAAATGTGACGAAAATTTTCAACTTGGCTATCATGTGTAAAATCATACAAGTGTTCGGTAAACAGGAAGTTGTCAAGTGATGAATCTGAAAACGCATCACACGGTATGGCTAACATATATAAATGTTGATACCAAATTACAGAAAGGGTGGATGTGTAGTTCCTGAGAAAAATGTGATGAAAATTTTCAACTTGGCTATTATGTGTAAAATCATACAAGTGTTCGGTAAACAGGAAGTTGTCAAGTGATGAATCTGAAAACGCTCACACGGTATGGCTAACATATATAAATGTTGATACCAAATTACAGAAAGGGTGGATGTGTAGTTCCTGAGAAAAATGTGACGAAAGTTTCATGGGACGGACTGACTGACGGACGGACTGACGGACGAACTGACGGACAGACAGAGGTAAAACAGTATACCCCCCCTTTTTTAAAGCGGGGGTATAATTAGAGTTTTTACCCCATTTTCACGGTCAATTGAACATACAAAATGATGGTGTGGATGGGGCATCTGTGTTATTTATAGTTTAGCAGTTTTCGTGGAGTTGAACCAGAAATTCAATTTTCAAGGAAGTAAAATGCTTCTGTAGGAATGCATTGGCTCAGAATTATCAGGATTATGTTATCTTATTGTCCTGAAGGCTAGAAAAAAACCATATGGGGGTTGGATGGCACTCAAATTTATTATTATATGGATGGGGGCGGCTGCAGGTCACAGAGTTAAAACTGTTTGATAATATGTGCTAAGTAAAACGCAATGACATGGTTGGTGGACATAACAAAAAAAAACAACCTTCACCACCTCCCCTCTACTTTATAATGGGGTTTTTTTCCGGAAAATACCTTGTAAAAGTAAACAAAAGAAGATGTGGTATGAATGCTAATGAGACAACTCTCCACAAGAGACCAAAATGACACTGAAATTAACAACTACGGGTCACTGTACGGCCTTCAACAATGAGCAAAGCCCATACGGCATAGTCAGCTATAAAAAGCCCCGAAATGACAATGTAAAACAATTCAAACGTATGGTCGCAAGATTACAAAATGAATTTTATATAATATCCATCAAGATGTGTAATTTTAGTTGCCATTACTTGATATATATTTCAACTGTATCATTGCACAAGTTCTTAGATACCTACCATCTTTCTACATGCAAATTTGAAAATAATAAAATGGCTGCCTCTCTGGTCAATAATTTAAATCCACATTGTGTGTCTTTAATACCTCTAACACATAGAAACCACACAACAAAATGAAATCCTTTCATTAATATAGTACGGAAAAATGATCTCTGAAAGAAAATACAAAGAGACTTTATTAAAATACAATAAAATCTAGTTTGAATAACTGAATAAATAGAAAAAATGAGATGTAGTTGTACAACAATGATATGGCAACCTACACATCTAGAGGTTAATGTACTGTCTCAAATAACAGACAAATGGATATGTCTTCTCCACAACCATGTCTTATAAATTATATCATTAAGAAGGTTAAAAAAGGCTCGAATGAAATTTGGTTCTATTTATATATTGTTGTTGCTGAACTTTTTTTGTCTTTTAAAACTATTTAATTTAATCGCTTGAGTTGCTGACTGCAAAATAATCATTTATTTGCAAAATTTAGAAAATTTTAAAACAAAAATTACTTTTTGCATCAGATACTATCTCTTAACACCATTTAAATAAAGTTTCATAAATGTTAAATCCATGAATGTTTAAAGTTGCTGTTGTTTTTATTTTTGTTTAAACGTCGACAGTATTAGTCCTGGGTCTTTTTGAAAACTTTGAATTTTCTTGTCTGTCACCATTTTTGTTTCGTTTTGTTTACCTGTGAGACTTGTAAAATTCAAGTTGTCTCCCTTATACTGATTTTACTTAGCCATGAAGTCAGACTGCCTGCAAGTTTTACAGATTTTAAATTCCTTTCCGACTTAAATCATCATTTCGCTGGCAAGATTGTGGCCTACATTACTTCTGTTGAAGTAAAATTAACTTTCATGAAGGTTATGAAACTAGAGGCTCTAAAGAGCCGGTGTCGCTCACCTTGGTCTTTGTACATATTAAACACAGGACACAGATGGATTCATGACAAAATTGTGTTTTGGTGATGGTGATGTGTTTGAAGTTCTTACTTTACTGAACGTTCTTGCTACTTAGAATTATCTCTATCTATAATGAACTTGGCCCAATAGTAACAGAGGAAAATATTTGTAAAAATTTACAAAAATTTACAAAAGGAGTAGGTCCAGTAATACCCCTTTTTGGCCCCAAAATATAGCAGTTTTACAAAATTGTTAAAATGCAAACTTTTAGTTATTTATTGGACAGAAGAATGCTTCTGCTACATAAATAGGGCTGTTTTTGACAATACAATGCACATTTATTGGGTTGTAGCACCATTAAGTCATGCTAAATTACTGAAATCTCCACAATTCTAGCATTTTAGTTAAATTTTAGACGGTTTCTGTGTAAAATGATTCATTCGGTTCATCCTTAATATTGAAATGTAAGTTGTATTTGATGATAATACATAACATATATAAAGGTTGTGGATGAACACGGATGCGGCCACTTTCATTTTTGACAAAAACCATGAAAGTGACATTTTTCAGCATATTAGGTAGATTTTTCATATTTGAGCTTGAATCGGATCGTTTTAATGACTAAATCAGTTAAAATCTTTCACCTAAACTAATTGAATCAAATGAAAAAGACACTTGAGTGTTTAAAAAGTGGCCAAAATCTTTCGTCAGATGAACATGAAATTTGAGGCCAAAATCGGTCCTTACCTACTCCTTTATGAAAATTGTTAAAAATTTACTATAAAGGGCAATAACTCCTAAAGAGGTCAATTGACAATTTTGGTCATGTTGACTAATCTGTAGATCTTACTTTGCAGAACATTATTGCTGTTTACAGTTTATCTCTATCTATAAAAATATTCAAGATAATAACCAAAAATGGTGGAATTTCCTTAAAATTTACCAATTCAGGGGCAGCAATCCAACAACCAGTTGTCGAATTAGTCTGAAAATTTTAGGGCAGATAGATCTTGACTTGATTTACAATTTAACCAGTCAGATTTGCACTAAATGCTTTGGTTTCAGAGTTATGAGCAAAAACCTACATTTTACCCCTATGTTCTAGTTTTAGCCATAAAGCCATCTTGGTTGGTTTGCCAGGAGGTCACCCCACACATTTTTTTAAACAAGATTCCCTAATGATGATTGTGGTCAAGTTTGATTTGATTTGGCCCAGTAGTTTCAAAGAAGATTTTGTAAAAGTTAATGACAACAGACGACAACGACGGACGCCAAGTGATGAGAAAAGCTCACTTGGCCCTTTGGGCCAGGTGAGCTAAATAAGAAAGTCCTGTACATTTCAGTACATTATGGTTTTATTTTTTTCCTACCTGTGCTATTGAATCTTCCTCTAAATGAGCTCTAGAACCACAAACTATGGCTAAATTGTCTGGTTTTTTATTTATTTTCTTCATTTCTACTTCTAACTTTCTAAAATCACTAAACTTGCTGGCTCCATCAGCGTCAGCAAATAACAATAATTTTCCTCTGGCTACAAACATACCCTGAAAATAAAAGTCATTGTGGATAAAAAAAAACTAAAAAAAAAACTAATTATTTAATAGCAGATACAAATGTTACTTGTTTTATTAAAGTTTAAAAAAAAAACACAATATATAGATATATATGTGGTGTGAGTGCCAATGAGCCAACTCTCCATCCAAGTCACAATTTTTAAAAGTAAACCATTACAGGTCAAAGTCTGGCCTTCAACACAGAGCTTTGGCTCACAGACTGTATAGGTACTTGTTCTTAGATTTGATTTATTTTTCTCAGAATCTGAAATTTTAAGTATTTAACAAAATGAATTTTGTTTCTTTGAGAATAAAATTATTGTTCCTTTGATAAAAAATAAATACCAGTTTGCAATGTACAATGCAGTTAAATCTATTACTCCAAACAGTAGAATTAAAATTCCCTTTCTTTGCTTGGGAAATTCAACACAGCAGATTCAAAAATCTTAATTGAAAATTTCCGTCTTATTTCAGCCACTTGAAAAATAATGTAATACAAACCAATCTAATTGCTCCCCCTTTTCCTCTATTTTTCTCTAATGTTAAAACTCTAACTTTATCTGTACCACACTTCTTGGAATATTTCAAACCTGTCTACAATATACAATAAATATTACCATGCTGACTCAAACTTTACATTTTCTGAAAGAATTACTTCAGTCTATAGATTCATCATTTTATTCTTACAATTACAAACAACAGAAGTTGTGTTTTTGTTTGAAAATGAGTTTTTTTTTGGGGGGGCTGATTTTTTTTATCCTTTTTGTGTTATAATGAATATATATAGTAGACAGATCAATCTATGCATAATATGATATGCAAATCAATTAAAATGTAGTGATTCCTGCATACATAACAACCTAATGTGCTAGAAAAACCTTGAGAAAGGGACATGATTGACCTAACCAAGTAAATATAAAATGTAAAAAATATGGGATCAACAATAAACCAGATGCTCCGCAGGGCGTAGCTTTATACGACCGCAGAGGTTGAACCCTGAACGGTTGGGGCAAGTATGGACACAACATTCAAGCTGGATTCAGCTCTATATTTGGATTGTGATTAAATAGTTGACACAGCATAGGTTTCTGACACAGAATGAATGTGTTCTAATGAACTTAAAATTTTTGTTTTCTCTTAGAGCAATTCACTATGCTGTTGAATATTAATCCTCTCAAAAAAATGTTTGAAGAAATTTTCTTTTTTATTTATGAAATTTCAAATGAGAAAAATTGAACCCAATTTTTTTAATCACATCCCCCTTTCCTTATTCCAAAACTAATCTCAATTAAAATTTCTAATGGAGTTTGCAACAATAACTACTCATTTAAATACATCATAAAATATTAAGATGTAAAAAAACTGCTTGTTATCACTGAATGGTAAAGATTATTTTAATTTATCAGTTGGTAGTAAAAAGTGAATATACATTGTATATTGTATATAACAAAGATTTAAGTTGATTCTGGACAAAGAAAGATAACTCCAATTAAAAAAAAATCTTGCTATTTCACAATATTGTGCAATTAGATATTTCTTGCCATTGCGCAATACTGTGCAATTGAAAAGACTTGCTATTGCACAATACTTAATATAATAATTTTGGATCCTGATTTGGACCAACTTGAAAACTGGGCCCATAATAAAAAATCTAAGTACATTTTTGGATTCAGCATATCAAAGAACCCCAAGATTTCAATTTTTGTTAAAATCAGACTAAGTTTAATTTTGGACCCTTTGGACTTTAGTGTAGACCAATTTGAAAACAGGACCAAAAATGAAGAATCTACATACACAGTTAGATTTGGTATATCAAAGAACCCCATTTATTCAATTTTTGATGAAATCAAACAAAGTTTAATTTTGGACCCCGATTTGGACCAACTTGAAAACTGGGCCAATAATCAAGAATCTAAGTACATTTTTAGATTCAGCATATCAAAGAACCTAACTGATTCATTTTTTGTCAAAATCAAACTAAGTTTAATTTTGGACCCTTTGGACCTTAATGTAGACCAATTTGAAAACGGGACCAAAAGTTAAGAATCTACATACACAGTCATGACAGTTAGATTCGGCATATCAAAGAACCCCAATTATTCAATTTTGATGAAATCAAACAAAGTTCAATTTTGGACCCTTTGGGCCCCTTATTCTGTTGGGACCAAAACTCCCAAAATCAATACCAACCTTCCTTTTATGGTCATAAACCTTGTGTTTAAATTTCATAGATTTCTATTTACTTATACTAACGTTATGGTGCGAAAACCAAGAATAATGCTTATTTGGGTCCCTTTTTGGCCCCTAATTCCTAAACTGTTGGGACCTAAACTCCCAAAATCAATACCAACCTTCCTTTTGTAGTCATTAACATTGTGTTTAAATTTCATTGATTTCTATTTACTTAAACTAAAGTTATTGTGCGAAAACCAAGAATAATGCTTATTTGGGCCCTTTTTTGGCCCCTAATTCCTAAACTGTTGAAACCAAAACTCCCAAAATCAATCCCAACCGTTCTTTTGTGGTCATAAACCTTGTGTCAAAATTTCATAGATTTCTATTAACTTAAACTAAAGTTATTGTGCGAAAACCAAGAAAATGCTTATTTGGGCCCTTTTTGGCCCCTAATTCCTAAAATGTTGGGACCAAAACTCCCAAAATCAATCCCAACCTTCCTTTTGTGGTCATAAACCTTGTGTTAAAATTTCATAGATTTCCATTCACTTTTACTAAAGTTAGAGTGCGAAAACTAAAAGTATTCGGACGACGACGACGACGACGCAGACGACGACGCCAACGTGATAGCAATATACGACGAAAATTTTTTCAAATTTTGCGGTCGTATAAAAATACTTAATAAACCAAGTATTTATGTTACGAAAGCTATTTGTTTGTGCCATAATTTTTTTTTATCTTCAATTGCATACAGCTTTTTATTGAAAATAATAGAAAAAATTGTATTCCTTTAATTTTCTACAGTGCTTCTGTAGAAATCATAAACAGACATAAAAATTGAATTAATATACATTGGTATTTAATCATCAATTTTTATTAGACTTTTGAATCATTTCTCAATATTTTTAGTAAAAAAAAATTAAATTACAATTCTTTTGTGAATATATGTAAATTTTAAAAAGTGTGTTACATGTACAAGGATGAATGTGACAAACTAAGAGGAAGTGTTTTATTGCATAAACTTTACTTTTTCTTATGCCCTTCAGCAAAAAACAAGACATTATTATGATTGTACAATATCATGTACAGGAAAAACAGATACATGTAGATGTTTTTTGGACAAGTTAATTGAACGCTTTAGCAAATGTTTAGTTGACTTTAAAACTAAAGTTATAGGAAAAAGATATGCATTTTCTTAAAATTATTTTTTACTGTCATAAATGTGCTGATCTATATAACATGTATTAGTAACAACAAGAAATCATTTATTATGAAAAATATTTCAATGTTACTTGTATACCCCATTGTTCATGTTGAAGTCATTCAATTTTTGATAATAAAAAATACAAACATTGTTTAATATAAGTCTACAACCTATTCATACTTTATAATTTAAACTACACATTTTCTAGAGAAAATAAAAAAAAAATAAAAATGTATGTTTTCCAAATATAAAATTGAATATCAGAACATTTCAAAAACCTTTATGACCTTTGAATAAAAATATAAGAATATGTGGTTTAATTGCCAATGACACAACTCTCCACCAGAGATCAAATGACATAGAAGTTACTGTGTGATTTCAAAAAATGTTCAAATATCATCTACATACTTACTTCAGAAGTTTTATCTGAACTACCATCATCAACAATAATGATTTCATAGGTGAATGATGGTGACTCGGTCTAAAAATATAATAAAATGAAATTCATACATTTCAAATCATTTAAATGAAGAAGAAAATTTAAAGGTTTTATTAAGCCTAATTACAAAAGAAAGACAATCATCAGAACTTTGCTTATATAATTGATGAGAATGTGTAAAAACCATACTGCAAAGAATTCCAAATATTATCAAGATTATCATGATCATGATGATTAACTGAGTTGTTTTCAGAAATTGTCTAAATTTCGAGTATTTGCATACTGATTGCAATTAATCTAAGATAAGGGTTCACGGGGTCAGGTGGTCAGGGTGAGGAGGCGGGGAAGGGTGGGTGGGAATTTTGCCCCAAAGTTGGTCCTCAGGTGCAAAAAGCATCAATTTTGACGTTTTTTCATTCTTTTTCTCGACCTGTAAATCCAAGAGATGCTAATAGATGCATCCATCTGTAGTTTTCATGTAGAGTGGACACCAGTGAACACTTTTATCACAACATTGTTAGGTCGGAGTGAAACTGATCCGGGTTCATCAGTGTAAAAAAGGTCATTTGCACCAAAATTCACACAATTTCCGATCTTTTCCAATTTTGAACTTTAACTGGAGTTGTAGTCGTTTCCTCAGCGTATTTTGATAATAAACACGATCAGTCATTATGTGCCTTTAGGTTAACAGTATTAGTCAAGGTTTCAGTCCTCTTAACTCCATGTTTCAGACCTTGAAGGTAAGCCAACCCCTCCAAGAAAAACAATTTTGTCCCATATCAAATTTTGAAGTTCGTATTTGAGCTCAAAATGAATATTAAAAGTGAGAAACATGACTTACAATAGTGTAAGATTGAGGAAACGTGCATACACTACGAATTAAATGGCATTGGGATTACCTCTATATGTATGGAGCCATTGATGCCAAAATAACGGTGGTCTGGGTACGGCCGTAATATTAGGGCCCCCGCACGACAAGGGTTAAGAATATTTAACCAGATTGAATAATTCAAAGATGGCATAAATGATATAAAAAAAAAGGATACAAATTACAAAATAAAATTTGAATGACAAGTTCATTTTAGATGATTCAATTTCAAGTGCATGAATTTAAAGACTTATAAAAGGAAGATGTGGTATTATGGGTATGATTGCCAATGAGACAACTCTCCACAATAGACCAAATGACACAAAAATTAACAACCATAGTCACTGTATGGCCGTCAACAATTTGAAAGTCCCATACCACATTGTCAGCTATCAAAATTAGATTACTAAAACAGAAGTGTTGTTCAAAATGACTGTGGTCAATAACTCAGTTTATCGCACCTCAGGTAAAATATCCATTGTGATTGGTTTAACGCTGTCAATTGGTGACCCCCTATGAGACCGTAGGGGGTTAGTAAATTACATAGGGGATTCGTGAAGCGTTAATGGTAACGTCATATATTAATGTTGTTGTGTTTCATTATCTATTTTTCAACGAAACGCAGCAGAAAAAGTCAAGCGTGTGATAAATTCGTTATATGGTTCGGCTTCCAGCCTCACCCCCTATGGATTTTACTAACCCTCTATGGATGCGTATGGCGTCAGTAGCGAACCATATACCTTATATTCCACTTCCTCCTTCAGACATCTTTTAGTGTTTGTTTCATTGTCAACCTGAGTTTATTTGAATTAACATTTATACTTTGTATTTGTATCATGTTGTGTTGTTTTGTTACTTGTGTTTGATTTTATTGATTTTTGGTGTTTTCACGCATATTTTAAGCACCTCTTTCATGGATTTCAGTGGTGCCCAGTTTTTATTGATATAGGAAGCCTGAGAAAACCACAGACCTTTGATAGGAAAACTGACAATTGTGAGCTGGGTTTGAACTCACAACCTCAGAGTTGACTGGCTAGCGATTACAGTAGTACCTATTTAGACCACCTGGCCACAGAGGCCCCCTTGTCCATAACATAATATGTGACTACACAGGCCTCTGCTAATAGAAATAAAAATGCAGAATTTTTTCAAAAAAGCTTTATAAGATGATTGTTTATACTATATACTTACTTGTCTTTTTTCTAAATAATCCAAAGCCTCATCCATCATCATTGGTACTGTTAGTAAAAGAAAAATACATGGTACATCAACAATGTTAACAATGTTTTAAAAAAAAAACATTTTTAAAGAAAATAGGATAAATTCTATCATTATAGTTTTGCATATATACAAAGGGTTCAGCATAATGGGCCATTGTACATGTTGTACAGTACATACTGAATGATTTATGTCAAATTCATAGAGAATTTTCAGATTTATAGTTTGTGTTAATAATATCTTTTATTTTAAATAATCTTGAATATATACATGTAATAATATTAAAGTGTTTAAAGTTCAAATCAGAGCTCATGTATAAACAGAAGACAATTTTTACCAATCATTAATTTTTCTTGTTTATACTTTGTTCCTGGTAAAATGTCTGCTAATTTATTTTTAGGCACTGGCTACGGTTACATGGAAATGTATCAATAATAAAAATATTATTGTTACATTGGAGACTAAATGCCGGAATGCATGGTTGGGTAAGCAATGGTAAGGACCTGATTAATTACGGATGTAACAATAATTATTGAGGCTACGGTTACATTGCGTTATTGTTACATGAAAATCAGCAATGTACGATGGGACTAACTAAATAATAAAAGTTGAAGACATTTATTCTATATTTACAATACATACAGGTATTACATACAATTTCTTTATATTTTTTTTTATATTACGTCCTCCATGGATACATGTATACAGAAGTTCACAGTTAGCAAACTTTGCTTTTGGTGTATCAATTTTTTTTAGAACTGCGTTTGTATGAAATGTGTGCCTTGATATTGTTTCAGTTTCTTTTTCAAACGCATCCCAAGTTTAAAATTTTTCACCCAAAACAAAATTGGTAATAGGAATCTCTTCATCCATTTCCATTCTCAATTTTATTCAAAGTATAATGACAGTAATAATGTCAACGTATATTTGTTCCACCTAACAAAAGTTCCAATGGAAACTTTATTATAAACATTGCCATGATATCTATTCCTGTTGGTACATATATTCTATACCTGTATACCATTTATTCCGTTAGGAACATATACTGTAATATTTATTCCTGTGGAAATAATATTCCAGAATATATTTTCCTTTTGGAACTTATATTATGAAGGAACTTCTATTCAGTGACACCAAGACTGTAGGTGTGCAGTTAGATACTTAAAAGTGAACACTTTTCTCAGTCAGAGTTCTCAACAACAAACCATTGAACTATATTTTTTCGCCTTTGGCACTTCTAATCTGAAGTAGTATATTTTAGAACATCAAAACCATTTATACATAAAACTATTTAAACACCATTTGTTGAATAGTAATATTTATTATTTATCATTATTACAAGTATTATTTAGCATGTTTAGTACATATGAAAAAAATAAGCAACAAAACTATAGCAGATTTAAGTTTAATAAATCTAGCATACGGTACATTGCTGTTTTTCATGTAACAATAACGCAATGTAACCGTAGCCTCAATAATTATTGTTACATTCGTAATTAATCAGTTCCTTACCATGCTTACCCAACCATGCATTCCAGCATTTAGTCTCCAATGTAACAATAATATTTTTATTATTGTTACATTTTAATGTAACCATAGCCAGTGCCTTATTTTTACTTTAGTCTAGTACATGTAGTACTAAGTACATTTTGTAGATAATCATGATAATAAGACAGTTCTTCTTACATTTGACAAAATGTTTGACTTTCTGTATGATCATGATGATAATTTTACTGAAAAAAATGATATATAGTTTTAATCTTACGTCTGTCTTGTTCATTATAGGCAGGTACAATAACTGACAAATCCACACTTGGAGGATCATGAATACTTGGGAATTCTTCTTTTTCATCTTTCTTGGGATCAGTAAAAACTTTTTCACTGTCAAATCTTCCAAGATTTGGGTAGGCTTCACTTGTAACAAGTAGCATCACCAAACCCTACAATATGTACAATATTTAAATTTTAAAGTACGGTTAATTCAGTATAAATATACATATGATATATGCAATGTTTTTTTTTTAAATAGCAAAGAATGTGAGATGATTACAGGAATTAATTTAATAAAAATGTTTATCATTTTTTTTCCTTTTTAAAAAACAATTATACAAACTGACAAAAGGGTTGAAATGGGAGTTACTTGACTAATAGCAGTAAAAAAATATTGCCAAATGACATTAAAGATCAATTTTGATACATGACAGTGAATCACTTTAAATTCTTTCCTAAGAAATTTGTAACAAAAAAATAATCCGATCTCTGACAAATCAAAAAAAGACATTTTGACAAATCATGATTTTTTCACCAATTTGAAGCTAATGGTTGCCATAAAATGACAGTTTGATGCTTGACATTAAAGGAAATTCCTACCCTCATACAATAAGACCTGTGTAAACAGTCAGGGGACTTACTTAAATAAGTGATTTTCTAAATCACTGATTCGAGTAACATTATTTCCATAAAGGTTGGAAGTTAGAGTTGTCTTTCTTAAATAATCACCTATTTAAGTAGTACAAATTAATCACTAGAAGAAGTGATTTAATCTTATTGTAGCTTTAAATATAGAATACTAATGATCCAGGGACTAATTATCATTTCTAAAGTTATCAGAACCAACATCTGTGTTGTCTGGGATGACCAGGTCATTTCAGGTGATGACCTTGTACTGAATCTAGGATAATGACATAAAAATCACTTGTTTAAGTATCATACCTCAATTTCCTTCAAGAAAATCACTTATTTAAGTATCATTCTTTTAATAACCCCCACTAATTTCAACACCCCCGAACAGTGAAATTTTTATCGCGAACAGTAGAATTTTATTACATAATCTGAAAGATGAAACCTTGAACTTCACAGGAAAAATATGCCCACTAGTGGGAAAAATCTTTTAAGAAAGTATCAGTTCATTATGTAAAGCCATTATTATAGCATTTTTTCAAATAAAATAGAATTTTCAGCTAAATGATAGCATCAAAGGCATAAACCATGCTACTTAAAAGAAGCAAAAAGTTCATTTTTTTCAATTTTAATAATTAAAAGATATTATTTAAACCTATGTGTTTAAAATTTTGAAAAAACTACAAAATCCCAATTTGTGACAAAACTTCAAATTTGCTACTCAATTAAGTGATTTAAAAATCACTTATTTCAGTAAGTCCCCTGACTGGTAAATTTCTGATGCAATAATGATTGTTTTTAACTACACATGGTTATCACAGAACTTTTCTTTTTTAAAACTATATACTTAACATTTACTGGGGATGCTTGATCCCCTCTCGGTCTATGTTGCTATACCAATGCCTAAAAGGAGTTGGTACAGCCGGTATCAAACAAGAAAAAATAATTTTGCCGGCTTGGACAGATTTATTCAATTTTAAGTCTTCAATGTCTTAAAATACATTACCAAACCATTATGCTATAAAGGCCTTTAAATTTAAATTTTGTATTCACAATTGACATTAAAAAATAGACGTTTACCAGTAAAATAATGAAGAAAATAGCAACACATGTTAAGGAAAATATCAACATCAGATCCATTTTCACCGGAAGTTGTTGTGAAACTCTGGATCTGAATAATGTTTGTTTTATTTATTAGATGTAGCTCTAGCAAGATTGTACCCAATATAATTCTTAAAATTATAACTAATATTCCAATTTTAAGTCAATAAATGAAACGCACCATAATTTCCCATATTTTTTATTTACGTTGTATCATTAAAATAACGTTCATTACTCATCTGGATGGTAAAAAAGTGTATCATTTATGTTATTTCATATGTTTGATAACATGGTTTTATTTCTATACTGTAAGATAAGAGTTTGATGTTATTTGGGTTACGGCTGTGCATTCTTGTTTTGGTGATTGTTTGTCTTTAATATTGGTTCCAGAGAGGAACATTCTTTTAGAAATATACAAAAAAAGATTTTAATTAACCAAGACTTAAATTTGTGGTAAAATACAAAATGCATGTAGGATTTTCCGGTGAAATGGCCAAAATACAGATAAAATAAAATAATGCCCTTTTAACATGATTAAAACCAGAACGTTAGTCAGGGAATGTGTACAAGGTATAAAATATGAAGAAACATTGTTGTCACAGAATTTAAAAAAAAGCCTTTCAACATTATTTAGTTTAATCATAGGCCATTTATTTGTAGTGGATAGGGAAACAAGTTATTGTAACTTATAATATGAGGCAGGCATAACCTGTGAATGGGGACGAAGTCTGTACAAATTATTTTTTTGTAACTTAAATATTTGTTAAAAAAAAGAAACGGAAATACCGTAACGTTTTTGGTTCTGTTGTTAGGGATTTTACTTGTGACGTTATTTAAGTTATGACCTCATGTTCAATGTAGACAAAGAAACGCAATGCATCAGGTAACGTCAATTCATATCAAAGACAAAGAATGATTAAAAATGAAATATTGATATTGTGTTCCGCTTGAGTTCCTATGTTTTACTAGACTATACTGAAAGTCTAACGACAACGAGACCAGAAGACGGAAGTAGATTTCTGCGTTCTTCGCAAATGCAGGGATCAAAACAAGTGACAAAAAAAAATTTGAACAATTTTGAGTTCATTAGTATAATCAATTATTTGTATAGTAAGTAAGACCTTCTTACTATACAAATCCTTGGTACAATGAAAAATTTGGGAAATTTTCCCTATTTTTTTTTTTTTTTTTTTTTAATTTTCTACTGTAATACATGTAATAGAGGACTTCCTCCCCATATCAATCCCTTTGCGTTTGCGAGTGCTGCCTTGTAGCGACATTAAACTGCTCTTTTTCCCAATTTACAAGTGTGTTTTTTACATGCAAGAGATGATTGCTCTGAGTCTCTCTAAACAGGGGTCAGCCATTTATCGTCCTAGTCCAACAGACCATCATTGTTTCTGAAGACCATACTCACAAATGGTGTCAAGGGAGAGCCCCAGCACGGGTATTGAACCAGGAACCTTTGTGTTAGTAGTCACCACAGCTCTTATAATTATATGGACTATGAAGGTGTAAAATATAACTTATAAGGGTAACAAGACGTTTTGGCCATGTAGCTCATTCAGCCATGTACCTTTTAAGCATTGTAGAAAAAGGTGTTTCTACCATATATATTCATACTGTATTATGTTATAAGACTGTACATTGTAGAGTTCATTATTTATATTTTCTTTGTTACAACATGTACAACTGTCATAGATATAAGAAGATGTGGTGTGAGTGCCAATGAGACAACTCTTCATCCAAATAACATTTTAAAAAGTAAACCATTATAGGTCAATGTACGGCCTTCAACACGAAGCCTTGGCTCTCACGGAACAACAAGCTACAAAGGGCCCCAAAATTACTAGTGTAAAACCATTCAAACTGGAAAACCAACGGTCTAATCTATATAAAAAAACGAGAAACAAGAACCACATATAAATTACATAAACAAACGACAACTACTGTACATCAGATTCCTGACTTAGGACAGGGGCAAACATTTGCAGCGGGATTAAACGTTTTAATGGTATCAAACCTTCTCCCTTTTTCTAAAACAATAATGTAAATGCACAGTTAATAAAATATAGGGACAAACATTCAAGGCCAAAAAAAAGCAAACAAACAAGTCCAAACAAAGCCGTGGCAAGACACCACTGCGAAATATTTAACCATTTGAAAATTATCACTTTTGAAAAAAAAAAACGGTTTTAATAATACAGGTAAATCTTGAAGTTTATACAAATGTAGTAAGTGAAAATTAGAAGATATTCCAAATAATCAAAGCTGGTATATAGACAAGTTCCATATTAATATAAAATAACAAAAAAGCATTATAAACAGTATCAAAAGGTCGAATTAACAAGAAAATACGATTTGAGAGTACTCGCAGTTACTGACAGCTAGTTAAAAGCCAAAAACAATTAAGAATAAAAAATCATGCATCAGAGACTAAAATCAAATAAAACACATCCCAGGGATTTAGTATTTTAACGTCATGAACAGTCAGAGAAGACATGACTTGTGCAATGCCAAAAATGAATGTATTGACAGGTAGTAGGATAGTGAGGAGCGACTTCTATAGAGATAAAAATTAAAATGTCTGTGTCTCTATGACTGTATAACTTATACATTTTATATCTTTTAAAAAAATATTTGTATACCACTTTGAGAAATAATTAGTCCTACATGTACAAATGTATAATATATGAACTCTGGGCATTATTTTCTATTTCTTTTTTTTTTTACTTATTTTGCTATTGAATCTTTTTTTTTATCAATGTGGCCTCTATCATGTCTATGTCATGTATGTCTTTAAAAACTATTGCCACTCAGTGAAAACAATTTTAGCCCATGGCCAGTATCAAATATTATAAATGTAAATTAAAAAACATTTGCATCAAATGCAAAATACCTTCCTTTTAGATGCATACTTTATTTTATTAATATAAAAAGACACCCTTACTATCCACCAAAGTTCAAATGAATTGGATGGAAGCATGGTAAGCTATTGTCACTTCGTTTAATGATCAATACAATATATATATATATATGGATAAAAAAATTAAAAGGAGACGTGGAGTACTATATATATCAATGAGACAGCAACCTATAACAAATATAAACAAAAGACATCTAGCGAAAAACATATACTCTACACCAGTAAATAGAAAAACATATACTCTACACCAGTAAATAGAAAAACATATACTCTACACCAGTAAATAGAAAAACATATACTCTACACCAGTAAATAGGTGTTTATAAAATATACCAAGCTATGAATCCCCAAGAGTCTTCTAACATGTCTAGAGTTGTGACTTGATTTAACAGAAACAATCAAACAATCAAAGACCTGACTCAAAATTACAACACATATTCAGTTTGAGGCATTTCATTTTTATATTATTTAATAATATGGAACCCTAGCAATGATGCCTTCATAAATCAATTGTATATATTCAAATAGAATAAACATGATAAAGTTAAATTGTGAAAAAAGATGTTAGCATGTTTAGATTTTTAATACATTAAACATGTTAAAAAAATTCTATGGTATATATTTTTTTTTTTTTTAGGATATGTATTTTGGTCCTTATTCCAAGGCCTAGGACCAATGATATGGTTTTATCCACTGAATGAATTGGAACTTTCTGGATATGAGATATTTGCTGTCACATTTTTTGCACCTGTTCTTGTTGGAATACCAGGTGTTCTCAAACTTCTACAGAACAGATGGATGTTAGGTATACTTCGCCTGACAACTGTAGGCAGCCTTGCCTCATTCCAAGCCAGTACCACATTGATGAGGTTGGCTATACTAGCACTTGGGACAGGTGCTGCTATGTTATTTTTTACTGTAACTTTGTGGAGTAAAGACTCCAGAATAAGGTATGTTTGTAATTATTTGGTTTTCCCATTCACCTGACAAGTGAGTTTTACTGAAATTTAAACATGTATTTTCAAGCTACATCTTACTTTTAAAATTGTATAATGAATTAAAAAAAAATCAAACTTCCAAACTTTAAAATTGTGTTATAAAACATCATTGATATATGTTAAAGCTGACATTATTACTGAAGGTTTCAAGCAAACAAAGATTTCACATACATTTATACATGTATGTTACATGTGTTATAAGAACATGAAGATAGTGGGATGTCACTTGAGAAGGCATTTAAAAATGAATACCTGGGCCTACTTAGAGTTGAAAAATGAATAAGCATTCACAGGACAGTATCAAACTGAATTTTCTGCAACAAGAAAATAAATGTTCATACTGAAAAGCCTAAAAGAATAAGCATGTGGAGCACATCATATTTACTGTTATTGTTTACATAATATTTATAATAAAAGTTTTAATTTCAGGTGCCACACATTTTGGGGGATCATTTTAGGTTTCCTGTCCTTTGTAACCAGTCGAGTATGGTTTGTTTCCTTTGTACCAACGTGGTGGAGTAACCAGACTAATTCTATTGTGATAGGTATTGGTGCCATAGCAGCGTTAGACCATATTATCTCAGGTTTGTAGACTAATTCTATTGTGATAGGTATTGGTGCCATAGCAGCGTTAGACCATATTATCTCAGGTTTGTAGACTAATTCTATTGTGATAGGTATTGGTGCCATAGCAGCGTTAGACCATATTATCTCAGGTTTGTAGACTAATTCTATTGTGATAGGTATTGGTGCCATAGCAGCGTTAGACCATATTATCTCAGGTTTGTAGACTAATTCTATTGTGATAGGTATTGGTGCCATAGCAGTATTAGACCATATTATCTCAGGTTTGTAGACTAATAATAAATGCATGCAATAGTTTTTGAATTTACAGTTACTTCACTACATGTATTAAACTGTAAATTCAGAAAATATTGTGTGCATTTATTATCAGATTTTTTAAGGAGTTTTCAAAAATGCACGATTAATATTAATTATTGTGATGTCAAAAAATAGTCCAGTCAATCATGTCAATCTAGCATAAATTTGACCCTAACCATGAAGTTATTACAACAGAAGATTTTAAAGTTTAAATCTTTAGCATTATACCCCAAATATACACACAAAAAAAGTTACTATTTAGTCCCATAAAATCTAACTTGAGGAAAACTAAAATATAATGATTTTAAAATTCCTTTGGAGATATGCATTGATATGGGAGATAACTCTGCTAAAAGGCAGAAATATCATTAAATATTGATACAAAATTATAACTTTACCGCTTCTTCACCAGAATGTATTGATTCTTGATATTTTAGCTGTCTTTAGAGTATAACAAACAACTCTAAAGGTGTAATCATATCTTTTATCAAGCTACAACCTAGATTTCATAATTCATAAGTTGACCATTTATTAGATTTTTTCAGCATGTCAAGGTAAAGAAACTCAAACTGAATATTATTATTTAAACTAATTAAGCATACATTCTTTTTGTGTTTAAAAAAGTTTCTTTAAACAAGGTACATGTAGATGCTTATATAATTTACAGATAAACAATACCAAATATTCACATTATTTTTTCAAAATGGTCACAAAGCCATAAATTTGCAATTTCTTTAATGAAAAATGTGCAAATAAAAAAAAAAATACCCTTAACACTTCAGTTTTGTACATTTCATGAGTAGAATATTATATAATGTAGTCAAATACAATCTTATAACCCCATCCAAGTATCATATTTTACATGAATTTTAAGAAAATCAACCAAAAACTGACAAAAAGGACTTACTTTTGCGGAGTTATCTCCCTTTCCAATGTTGATTTCCATAAGAAATGAAAAAATGCAAAATTTGAGTTTTCCTCAAGTTTAAAGATTTTATGGGTCTTTTTCTGTGTATATTTTTGGCTTAATGCTATAGATTAGAACTGAAACATTTTCTGTTGCAATTAGTTTATGGTTCAAACTGAGTTTGACTGGACTAAAAATTCGCATATATATATGCATCAGATAACATAGTTGAGTTCTTATTATTGCAAAACTCACACAGTCACATTAGTTACATTGATGAAAACCTTGCAATAATTGCAGAATTTACAGCATATGAAAGCTGCATATCTATATACCAGTACAGAGATCAAAATTAAGAAAATAAAAAGAATCTGTTCTGTAAAAGTTTAGAGAAACCATTTTTCAAAATTGATTCAAGAATGGTATAAAAGTATAATAGTATACTCATAGCTCCTCTCGTTTGATACATATCTGGAATGTACCTCAAAGAGAAATTTTCAAAATAGAAAGATAATGTAGAAGTAAATATGTCCTTTTTTATTCAATATGTTCAAGGTGCTCTATGTCCTGATAAGGCAGTGTTTTATTTGTAATATTTTCTGAATGCAAAGAATAAAATCTGTTTTCTCAATATAAAGGAGAAGGGGCATTAAGGCCTGGTTTTGGCCCAAGAAAATAAAATGTTTGATAATTTTCTCGAATTGGCACATAATGTTTAGAAATGCATATGGTCAAGAAATATCAATGAAAAACATTAAGATTTATATGTGTTGACGTCACAATTACGTCATAATATGTACTGTTTTCACAAAAATGATGAAAAATACAGAATTTATGCAGTTTTCTATCTTTAATTCTGTTGTGGAAACATTGTACTTTTTCAATCTAAAATATACTTAAAAATTTGATGAAAAACAAAGAAATCACGAAATTTTACAAAATATGCAAATTAAGTCATGATTTGTTGCCGTGGTAACTTTTTCAATGTCCAAAATTGTTTTGTTTTTCTGAATACCTTGTACCTTATATATTGTACAGTAATTTAAAAATATGTATGATAACTTTTAAATTTGCAGTAATTTTTGGGCCAAATAAGGGCCTTATTGCCCCTTCTTCTTTTAACTTTACTATATATTCTTCCATGCAAGGAGCTCCTCTCCTGTTCATAGTTCTGCCCCTGCAGCTAGCTCCTCCTTTGTAACTTTCTAGTAAATATACTCTAACCTAATTTTGGTTCCAATCCTTTACTATTTCAAAGGTTCTGATATATCTGAAGTAAAAGAATCTCCTTCCAAGACAACTGACCGACCATATTGGTTACCTACGGCCATTGGTTTTGGAAGTTTGTTATATCTTACACATTGGTGTTTTGGTGAATCTTCATTGGTTCTGAGATGGGTTGTCAAAGGATATCCTGATCATGGACCTGCACCTTATCCATGGGGGTAAGTCAATTTTAGATTTACAGTCAAATGGGGAGAGGGTTCTTAAAAGGCAATCAAAAGCTGTAGGTCAAAGAAATACTGACAACAACAAAATAAAAATGAGCAGGCAAACAACTGTATACAAACCACTATAGATTAAACAACATCAACCATACATAAAAAAATGGGATAAGTGTTTTAATATTTTATTTTCCTTTTGTTCTTTCTTCCAACAAAGTTTTAAACAAAAACAATGAACTGACTTTCAAAGAACTTATATAATTAAAAAATCTGCCTAGAGATTGCAATCTTTTTCAACAAGATCATGAAAGAATATTTTCTAAGATACATATGAAAAATACAAGTTTTTTGGGATATACTCAACATTCATTGCACATCAATGAACAAGAAACAAGGGGTTGGTGTTATACCTTATAATTATATATTATGATTCCTACATTATCTACAGTTATACAATCTGTGTGGCTTGTTAGATAAGTTTTTGAATGCACTGACTTTCTTCATATTTATGAATAGACTTGAATTTTGATTTTCTTTGTTACTGTTAACTTACATGATAATAGTGTTGCTGTGATATTTAAAATAATGTGTTTCTTTTTGTTGTAGATCATTTATATTAATAGGTTTAGGTCTAGGAGTACTGATAATGTCATGGAGTGGGATGACAAAGTCAAAGATATGGTGGATTGTTGGATTGATTTCTATATTGATGTTATATTACCTTCCAACATGGATGGGATTTATGGGTTGGTTTAATACATTTTTTATTTCTTTAATCATTTTATTTATTTCTTTGTGCAGTGAAAGATAACTCTATTTAATATGCAAGCATGGGTAATTAAAGGCAACAGTAGTATACCGCTGTTCAAAACTCATAAATCCATGGACAAAAAACAAAATCGGGGTAACAAACTAAAACCGAGGGAAACACATTAAATATAAGAGGAGAACAACGACACAACACCGAAACGCAACACACACAGAAACGGACCAAGCATCAGACAAAACACCACGAGAATAACAAATATAACATGAAAACCAAATACATGAATTTGGGATAGACAAGTACCGTGCCATGTCTTATCTCAATATCTCAAAAATAAGAGAAAACACAAACGACTCAACGTTAAAATGCAACACACACAGAAACTAACAATAATAAAACAATGGCCATATTCCTGACTTGGTACAGGACACTTTTAAAGGGGAATAAAAGTGGTGGGTTGAACCTGGTTTTGTGGCATGCCAAACCTCGCACTTTAATGGCAAAGTTAAATATAACATTGAAATGACAACATAATATTACAGGACTACAATACAAATAAATAGGAGAACATATTAGACAAAGAAAACATGATTAATAGATAACAAAAAGCATCAGGTTTAAAATTCAATACGCCAAAAACGCACCTTGTCCACACAAGACTGACCAGTGACGCCCAGATATAAAAGATCGAAAGTGAAAAAAGTACAAAGTTGTACATCACTGAAGATCAAAAGTTGAAAAGGTTTCGCCAAATACGGCATTGTTTTTATGCCCGGGATAAGAACATTCTTATTATATAGAACAATTCATGCTATTGCAAACAGTAAATTTTATCAAATGATTATGAAAGAGATATACATAAAGAAACTGAAGTATTAACTAATTACAGAAAACTAAACCCGAATACATAACGCCCAGATAGAAAAGATTGAAAGTGAAAAAGGTACAAAGTTGTACAGCACTGAAGATCAAAAGTTGAAAAGGTTTTGCCAAATACGGCATTGTTTTTATGCACGGGATAAGAACATTCTTATTATATAGAACACTTAATGCTATTGCAAACAGTAAATTTTAACAAATGAATATGAAAGAGATATACATAATGAAACTGAAGTATTAACTAATTAAAACTGTGGATTCATTATATGTGGGATAACCAGTTTTTGATGAATCTATGGGTACCAGTAAACGACAAATTTAAATGTTTTACAAAGTAAATATTTTCTAAAGGCTTGAATGCAGACTTTTCTTAATCCACAAAATCAAATATTCCACTCAAATACAATTTGTCCTTAATCCATGGAAATTGGTACTAACGAAATAAAGAATATAATTTTTGAGGATTCTTGCAAATTGATGATAAATAGTCTGTAACTTTAAAAAAAAATAACAATATATTACCAGTTAATAGAATATAGAAATGTTGGCTTTTCTATTCAACAATATACACGATCTGAGTAATCATCAATAACCTCTAGAAATAAAACATTTTGCCAAAGTACCTTTTGAATCAATTGAGTAGCATATTACATGTATAATATTGTAAGCTTTCAATTTTGCAGCCAGTGATTTCTTAAAATAAAAATGAACAGCAATATTTTGTACTGTAAACTACCTTCTGATAACCTTTGATTTTAATACATGTTTGGTGTGAGCCAAGGTTCTGTGTTGAAGACTGTATTTTGACCTTTAACGGTTTACTTTTACAAATTGTGACTTGGTTGAGAGAGTTGTTTCATTGGCATTCATACCACATCTTTTTTTATACATGTAAATTTTTACTTGTAATACAAATCTTTTATCATTAAATAACTGTCTGTTATTATTCTATTACAGGTGGACTTGGCTTGTCCATTTTCACGATGTCAATATGGTCTGTTCTGGTTGATAGATTGACCTTGTGTCCTCCAGCAAGGTCAATGTTTGTTGTCATGGTAACTTATCTGGTCCAGATATTTTTCTTTGTATGGACAGTAGCCTACAATTTTGTACCAGGAGGTGTATACACTAGAGAACATACAGACTACCTCATAGCTGCTGTCATGATAGGGATCTTCATAGGAATGTTTATAGGTATAATGATAGTTCTAATGCAGCATCATTTTGATTGGATAATGTCAATAATTTTCATGGCATGCATTTATAGTTGATGCTATGAAAACCTACACACAAGCCCAGATGATGTATGACTGATGAAAATATATGATTGGACGTCGTTTTCTGTCAGTTTCATTAGAACGGAGGTAACAATTTTGTTCAAAAGGTATTTTAAGCTTAGACAGCATCAATTAATCAATAAGTTATGTGATAGTCGCAAATACCTGTCGCCAGTGACATCAAATCACCAATTGATGCCATTGGAGCTTAAAATACAATACAGTTATCTCCTAAATCTTTTGATACTCTCTTTGTGTTAGGGCTATTCCAGAAAAAAATGTATGGGGGGGGTTGGAAGGCACATTATATTAATAATACATGGGTGATGGGTATCAGAGCAACTTTTCACACTTTAACGCACTATAATTCTCAATTACAATTGTCTGGGTGGCGGGTGCTGACAAAAACTGCCTTCCAACCCCCCTATACATTTTTTTCTGGAATAGGCAGATGAAATTTTATGTTTTAAAATAATTTTCGACCCACAAACTCCCTATAGTATCTCAGTTAACAGAAAATCATGAAATGCCTTCTGGTTTCTAGAAATTATAGCATCACAACCTAACCTATAAAAAAGAAGATGTGGTATGATTGCCAATGAGAAAACTCTCCACAAGAGACCAAAATGAAACAGAAATTAACAACTATAGGTCACCGTACAGCTTTCAACAATGAGCAAAACCCATACCACATAGTCAGCTATAATAGGCCCCAAAATGACAATGTAAAACAATACAAACGAGAAAACTAACGGCCTTATTTATATAAAAAAATGAATGAAAAACAAATATGTAACACATAAACAAATGACAACCACTGAATAACACAATCTATGAGAAATGGACAATATTGCATGATAATGTTTCATAGTAATTATGCACAGAAACTTTAATTATATAAACTTCAGCTTATTGATGCTATATTTTCTAGGTGGAGAATATAATAGCCATACAGCATTTCCATGTGACAAGAAACAGGTGCCATTCAACAAAATAAGAACAGGTCAGTGAATCCTTCAGTTTTGTAAATAAGACTTTTTTGAAGAGTTGCAAGATTATAATAGTCATACATAGCCTTGAGCTTCTGATGCTTCATTGATATTAAAATTATGTCATAAATATGTCAAATCATGCATACAAATGAGTAGGTCCAGTAAGACCCCTTTTTGGCCCCAAAATTTTTACAAAATTGTTAAAATGTAAACTTTTAGCTATTTATTGGAAATTAAAATACTTCTGCTACATAAATATGGGCTGTTTTTGACAATGCAATGCACATATATTGGGTACTAGCATTATCATGATTATTAAGTCATGCTAAATTACTGAAATATTCACCATTTGGAATTTGAGTTAACTTTTAGACGGTTTCTGTCTTAAATGGAAGTGGCCGCATTTGAGTTCATTCTTAATATTTAAATGTAAGTTGTATTTGATGATAATATATAACATATATATAAAGGTTGAGAGTGAACACAGATGCGGCCACTTTCATTTTTGACAAAAAAAAACATCCAAAAAATGACATATTATGGCATATTTGATAGATTTTTCATATTTAAGCTTCAATTTGAGAGTCTAAAATGACTAAATCAGTTCAAATCTTTCACATAAACTAATTGAATTCACTGAAGTAGACACTTAAGTGTTTAAAAAGTGTCCAAAATCTTTCATCAGATGAACCTGAAATTTGAGGCCAAAATCGGCCCTTACCGGACCTACTCCTTTTCAAATAACAAATTCTAAATGGAACATAGGTCATACAAAATGTTTACTTTACAAAAAACTGTTTGAAAATATTCAGGTTAACATTTGAATTGTAAAAATGTGTTAACTAATAATTAAGATCCACTTTGTTTCATCTGGTGATCTGTTTATTTGGCAGTTGCCAATGGCAGTCAGATCCTTTTGTCATTTTGAACAATAAAATATGTTTAAACTAGTCAGCAGGGTTTAAGAATATATGTTGTTTGACCTGCTAGTCAAATGTGTTTTGTTAAAATAGACTTTTCACATTTTTGGTGTTGTGAAAAATGTTTGTTTGTGCTGTTTTAAGCCCCCTCTTTACCAAGAACTTTTGTTCGCATGCACACTTATAAAAATTGCAGTTTTTATCCAACGCATTCATAGGTTTGAATGTTGTTTTCAATTAAGACTTGTTAAACAAATTTTTCCTAGACTGGGAATATCTCCATCCTGGATGCAGCGTCATGCCGTTTAGCTTGTCAAATATAATTCAACATAATCTATTTTTATGTAGGTCATGAATTAAAGCAAAAAAAGACCGCTTTGTCTATCGAAAAATTAAATATAAGTTAAAGAAAAAGAATTGATGTCCTGAAAGAGCTCTGAAACATTTTTACATGAATCAGCAATTGTTTTTACTTAAAAAACTTGAACATATTGATATCAATATAATAATTGTAATATATAAATGTTTTTCAGTGACTGTACTGATCATGTGTATAGGACTGTTGGGTTATGGAATGAGATATAGTGATAATCAAATTAAACAACCAGAAAAGGTATTAAATTGATCATTACAAAAGTGAAAATTCATTCATACAGTGCTCATTATATATAAGTTACTGTTCAGTGCAGAATAGATAGGATAGTCTAATCTCTTAATACATCTTATACCATCATGATTTATTTTAGATGTTCTGCTTGTTAGTCAAATCTTACAATTCTCTAGAAAATCTTCAATTGAGAAAAATACACATTTCTTAAAAAAATAATTTTGAATTTAGAAATATTATCTTCTATCGGAATAAATTAATTTAGGATTCAGAAATAATATCTCTAATCTGAATAAATTAATTTATAATTTAAAAATAGATATCTTTTATCTTAATAAATTAATAAAGATATATTTCTTTTGCACATTTTAGAAAAATGAAAGGGAATTTTCTGCTGCAATTTGGACATTTCATTTTGGATATGATAACAAAGGGTGGCCTAGTATGGAGAGAGCTGCCAAACTCTTCAAAGATACTGGTATGTTTACATTTATTCAAAGGTTATGCTTTGTGCTGAAATCCCACAAGGAATTTGTACTTGTTTTTTGCAATTATATTTGAGGTTTTGTACGGACAATTAATAGTGATTGAATTATGTCCCTTTCTTAAAAAATGATACTGGTATGTATACATGTATTCAGAAGTTATGCCTTATGTAGAAATCACACAAGGAATTGGTATTTGATATTTACAATTATACTTGAGGTTTGTACATGGTAAGTAAATTAAGTGTGATAGAACTTGTAATGTCCCTTTATTTAAAATTTTTAGTTATTATTAAGGGGAGACAACTAGGTCTGTTTTCTAACAAATAGGAATTCAATGTGCTTTTTGAACACATAAATGTATAATACAAATATGAAATTCCAAATACTTTATTCATTATTAATCGTTGGATACCAATTTTTGTTGATTTCATGGGTACAGGTAAAGGATTTAATTGAATGTTCAATGAATTTTTTTTTATAGGCTTGTATATATATATGCAGATCTCGGCAAAACCATGAAATAACATGTCCATAAACATATAAGTTTTCTTTATCCACAAAAAATTGGTACCAATGAAAAAAGATGAATCAACAGTTACATGCTTTTCTGCTTTATGTCAACTATATAACTTATTCCTTCATCTGCATTGCTACCATATTTCTCATGAAATGCATCTTTCTAAAAAAATTAATATTATTAATTTTGTTTTTGTTGTTGTTAGAATGCTGTATCATTGATGTATACACCTAACTTTTTCTACTATTTACATAAGGTGAATATTTTGAGAAAGTTATTTAAATTGCAGAAATATATTTAAGTTAATTCAAAGTATGAAAAAAGGTTTATTTCCTACTACCACATGATTAGTTAGAATCGAGTTTCAGCAGAGAACTTGCAGTTTTAAAATGATGAACATCAGAAGTGTCTATTTGAATAAAAAAATCTGTAAATGTCGGGGTTTTTTTCCCTCTCAAACTATGTAATTTAAATTTTGATTATTAAATTATTGGTTATATTTATTATATTTAAGGATGTTTGCTTGTCATGTTTTGGAATTTTTGTCAGATTTTCGAAATCCTCTGGTTTTATCCATTTGAATGCCTTCAAAAATAATAATTAATGTCACATTTTTGTCTTCTTCAAAATTTGCAATGATAAATGCACACAATAATTTCTGATTTTACAGTAATAAGAAAGCTTTTATGACAATTGAAAAGGTATGTTTTTAGAGGTTTCATTATGTTGCAAAAATTGTTGACTGCAGCGTATCTTTCTTAAGCAGCTGTATTCTTTATCTATGATATGTTTTAACTTTATTAATTCAAGATTTTTTAAATCAAATGACAGGATTACATAGAAATTTAATCAACAACTTATTTACATAAAAGTAAATAGTTACATTACATTTATTTTCATTCCTGAAAATGCCTAGACCAAGGCAAGAATATGACAGTTGTTATCGTTTCGTCTGATGCGTTTGAGCTTTTGATTTTTCCATTTGATTACAGACTTTTTAAAATTTTCCTTTGAGTTTATCAACGTAATATCAAATTCAAAAATGTAAAGAAAACGTTTTGCAATAGTATAAATAAACAATTAACAACAAAGGAAATGTTTATATCCAATAAAAAGAGCGAAATAATATAGTGAGTAAATTTAATGCAAGAGTTTATACTTACAAAAATCTAGTTTGAACCAGTGTTATTTCTGAGGTGTAAAAATATAAGTTTCACTGTTTTGCTGATTAAATAATTTAAATCTAAAATTAAACCAATTAATCAAGGGGGTGAAAAAAAAGGAAGTCGATAGGTAAAATTTGTGTTGCCTGTTATAAATATGTTTTCAATATTACAAAACATAATATATCATAAATAATTAAATACACAAATAAAAATACATAAACAGAGTTTTTTCATAAGAATCCATTTATAATTGAATATTTATGATGAGGTTCTTCTTAGAGCTATAAGCTTTTCAACTTGTTTTATGAGATGAAATAACGCAAGAGATATAGATGTAAACAAGGGAGATATGTTAATAGAAAAGATGTAGATGTAAACAAGGGAGATAAACTAACAGAAAAGATGAAGATGTAAACAAGGGAGATAAACTAACTGAAAAGATGTAAACAAGGGAGATATGTTAATAGAAAAGATGTAGATGTAAACAAGGGAGATAAACTAACAGAAAAGATGAAGATGTAAACAAGGGAGATAAACTAACTGAAAAGATGTAGATGTAAACAAGGGAGATAAGTTAACTGAAAAGATGTAAACACGGGAGATAAACTAACAGAAAAGATGTTAACAAGGGAGATAAACTAACTGAAAAGATGTAGACAAGGGAGATAAACTAACTGAAAAGATGTAAACAAGGGAGATAAACTAACAGAAAAGATGTAAACAAGGGAGATAAACTAACTGAAAAGATGTAAACAAGGGAGATAAACTAACTGAAAAGATGTAAACAAGGGAGATAAACTAACTGAAAAGATGTAGATGTAAACAAGGGAGATAAACTAACAGAAAAGATGTAGATGTAAACAAGGGAGATCAGCTAACTGAAAAGATGTAAACAAGGGAGATAAACTAACAGAAAAGATGTAGATGTAAACAAGGGAGATAAACTAACAGAAAAGATGTAGATGTAAACAAGGGAGATAAACTAACAGAAAAGATGTAAACAAGGGAGATAAACTAACTGAAAAGATGTAAACAAGGGAGATAAACTAACAGAAAAGATGTAAACAAGGGAGATAAACTAACAGAAAAGATGTAAACAAGGGAGATAAACTAACTGAAAAGATGTAAACACGGGAGATAAACTAACAGAAAAGATGAAGATGTAAACAAGGGAGATAAACTTACTGAAAAGATGTAGATGTAAACAAGGGAGATAAACTAACAGAAAAGATGTAGATGTAAACAAGGGAGATACGCTAACTGAAAAGATGTAAACAAGGGAGATAAACTAACAGAAAAGATGTGGATGTAAACAAGGGAGATAAACTAACAGAAAAGATATAGATGTAAACAAGGCAGATAAGCTAACTGAAAAGATGTAAACAAGGGAGATAAACTAACTGAAAAGATGTAAACAAGGGAGATAAACTAACTGAAAAGATGTAAACAAGGGAGATAAACTAACAGAAAAGATGTAAACAAGGGAGATAAACTAACTGAAAAGATGTAAACACGGGAGATAAACTAACAGAAAAGATGAAGATGTAAACAAGGGAGATAAACTAACAGAAAAGATGTAGATGTAAACAAGGGAGATAAGTCAACAGAAAAGATGATGTAAACAAGGGAGATAAACTAACAGAAAAGATGTAAACAAGGGAGATAAACTAACTGAAAAGATGTAAACACGGGAGATAAACTAACTGAAAAGATGTAAACAAGGGAGATAAACTAACAGAAAAGATGTAGATGTAAACAAGGGATAAAACTAACTGAAAAGATGTAAACAAGGGAGATAAACTAACTGAAAAGATGTAAACAAGGGAGATAAACTAACAGAAAAGATGTAGATGTAAACAAGGGATAAAACTAACTGAAAAGATGTAAACAAGGGAGATAAGCTAACTGAAAAGATGTAAACAAGGGAGATAAACTAACAGAAAAGATGTGGATGTAAACAAGGGAGATAAACAAACAGAAAAGATATAGATGTAAACAAGGCAGATAAGCTAACTGAAAAGATGTAAACAAGGGAGATAAACTAACTGAAAAGATGTAAACAAGGGAGATAAACTAACTGAAAAGATGTAAACAAGGGAGATAAACTAACAGAAAAGATGTAAACAAGGGAGATAAACTAACTGAAAAGATGTAAACATGGGAGATAAACTAACAGAAAAGATGAAGATGTAAACAAGGGAGATAAACTAACAGAAAAGATGTAGATGTAAACAAGGGAGATAAGTCAACAGAAAAGATGATGTAAACAAGGGAGATAAACTAACAGAAAAGATGTAAACAAGGGAGATAAACTAACTGAAAAGATGTAAACACGGGAGATAAACTAACTGAAAAGATGTAAACAAGGGAGATAAACTAACAGAAAAGATGTAGATGTAAACAAGGGATAAAACTAACTGAAAAGATGTAAACAAGGGAGATAAACTAACTGAAAAGATGTAAACAAGGGAGATAAACTAACAGAAAAGATGTAGATGTAAACAAGGGATAAAACTAACTGAAAAGATGTAAACAAGGGAGATAAGCTAACTGAAAAGATGTAAACAAGGGAGATAAACTAACTGAAAAGATGTAAACAAGGGAGATAAACTAACAGAAAAGATGTAAACAAGGGAGATAAACTAACAGAAAAGATGTAGATGTAAACAAGGGATAAAACTAACTGAAAAGATGTAAACAAGGGAGATAAGCTAACTGAAAAGATGTAAACAAGGGAGATAAACTAACTGAAAAGATGTAAACATGGGAGATAAACTAACAGAAAAGATGTTGATGTAAGCAAGGAAGATAAGCTAAATGAAAAGATGTAGATGTAAACATGTGAGATAAACTAACAGAAAAGATGTAGATGTAAACAAGGGATAAAACTAACTGAAAAGATGTAAACAAGGGAGATAAGCTAACTGAAAAGATGTAAACAAGGGAGATAAGCTAACTGAAAAGATGTAAACAAGGGAGATAAACTAACTGAAGAGATGTAAACAAGGGAGATAAACTAACTGAAAACATGTAAACAAGGGAGATAAACTAACAGAAAAGATGTAGATGTAGATGTAGATGTAAACAAGGTCGATAATTCGAAGATCTAAATAGCTTTTGGAATTGATATAGAGATAAGCTAACGGAAAAGATACAGATGCATATATAAACAAGGAAGATATGAATAGCTATTGAAATTTTTAACCTAATTAAAAGATAAGTAGAAAGGGAAGTTTAAAGTAGATACATGGTGATCGGGAAACAGAAAAGCTTAATGCAGTAAAAAAGTCAGACATCTTAAAATTTTGAAATGGCGTTTGCAAGTTCAATTCAAGAAGGTCAAATTCCAGTTGGATGTCTACTATGTGAAGTTGGAAATAAGATAAACTGGAAATGTATTCAATGTGATCTTTTGATGTGTGACAGGTGTAAGGAAGGGATTCATCAGAGGATTGCCAACGACCATAGAATTATAAACATAAAAAATATAGGGAAACAGGAAGAGTCAAATAAAACCACCGCATTCAAGGATGTGAATTGTGAAGATCATTGCGAACAGTCTTGTTGTCTTTACTGTGATACATGTAAAAAACTTATCTGTTTTAAGTGTATCACTAAAGTTCATAAGGGACATGAATTCATCGAAGAAGATGACTATATTAAAGGCAATGAAGAAATGATGCAAAAACAGCCGAGTAGGTTTATGTTTGAAATATCCAAAGAATATACAACAGATCTTACACATATTCACTTCATAGCAGTATGTTCTAATGGTACAATGTGGATGGTGAATGGTTTAAAATCAAAGTTACAAAATGTCAAACTTAGGGAGAATGGAACTGAAATTATATTAAGTCGAAACATAATGATTTATGGAATGGCAAAAAGTCATTCAAATGACATTCTTGTTACAACACTTGAGACTCAACTCCAACTAATCAACACCATGACAGGGGAGATAACAGATTCCAGGTATGATGTAAAACCATTAATCGTAACCAGTATCCATGTGACCACTGATCAAAGAGTTATCATAGGAGCCAGGTCTCCAGGGAAACCATTCCCTGCCACAGGAAGACGTGTAGTGATTGCAATGGACGCGAAAGGACAACAATTGAAGGAATATGAACATAAGAAACAATTATTTCCTATGCCAAGATTTCTGAAGAGTACCAGAAGTCTATTTACCTACCCAAAATTCATAACCACAACTTGTAATGGTTATATCTTTGTGGTGGATTGGTTAGATGAGGATCACAGAAGTAGAGTGGTAGTGTTATTACCAGGAGGAGACATTCTAGGGATTTACATGGGTCACCCTGATGTCAACACCCATAATAATCCATTGATAGCTCAAGGAGTTCTAACAACACCATCAGATAAGATTATTCTTACTGATATGGAAAATCATTTATTACATATACTGAGTGACCAAGGACAAATTATTACCTACTACAACCTCCGTGACATGGGAATCATACGTCCATGCTCCATTGCACTGTCTTCATCAGGAACTATATTTATAGGATGTCGTAGTGAGAAAAGAAGTCCAGAAACTACAAAGGCCAAACTTTATGAGTTGGAATATTCTGGATTCTAATGATTTCTTGTGTTCTGTCTACCTCAGGAATTTATTCAATATACTTGTCGAGATTATTGCGGGATAACGACATTCCTTAGTTTGTACATTACCATTGGCGACGTTGGCGACTTCAGTGACATCGTCGTGGACTCTTTGAGTTGTTATTGAAAGTTATGGCTGAACAGACGTGTTTGTTTATATTAGCAAAAATATCATATCTTTTAACCTCCACAATACTAAAAGGATGTTTTAGTGAGAGTATGAGGTTAAATCGTCTTGATTCTTTTCATTGAAGAATTTGATTCAGAGGTTTGAGTTTAGCAATTGACTATTTTGAAACAATAACTAGAATAATAGAACACTCTGTTGGAAAAGTAGTAATCTTCTGTTTTATTAATCAGCTTTTTTTTCAAATTTTACCAATGAAGACAATAGACAATGGCTACTGGTTTTGAATACCTTGATAATGTTTTTGTATTATCATTATGGAACATTAAATTCTATTTTCGTGGTTGAGACTAGTTCATAATAAATTTACTCAAACATCCCCAAAGCATCAAGTTCAAATAGGGGCCTCTGTGGCCAAGTGGTCTAAGTAGTTACTACTGTAATCACTAGCCAGTCAACACTGAGGTTGTGAGTTTGAACCCAGCTCTTGGGATGCACTGGACTCCAATCTTAATTGACTAGGATTGTAAGTTTTCCTATCAAAGGTCAGTGGTTTTCTCCCAGCACAACAGCTTCCTCCACCAATTAAAACTGGCCATTAAATAACTTAAAAGCAGTGCTTAAAAGAGGTGTTAAAGCACCAAAAATCAATCAAAATCAAGTTTCAATTTAGACAGTGTGTTTTAACTTTTCAAAATTGACAGACTAGTTATCAGTCAAGCCATATTATATAGTGTAGAATAATGATTGGTATTTCCTGTTGAAAAATGCCAATATTTAATTGAATAAATTTAATGTGGTTTCAACAGACTAATTTTATATTACCAACTTTTGAATCAGATTATATCATTTTTGAACCGTTTAACTATATTACCAACTTTTGAATCAGATTATATCATTTTTGAACCGTTTAACTTACAAACTTGTGTTAGGACATCCTGGTTTTCTGTCAATTTAAAATATCAACCCCCAAAAAATAAAATCAAACATATAATGGTTGCAATTTTGGAACAAAATTTTATTGTTTTCCAATGGTTTTATTAGAAAACATCAAACAGTTATAATTTCCTTCTAAATTGTACTGGTTGTAAGCATGGTTTTACTTCTTTAAGTTGCTCCTACTTCACTGAGTACCATGGTGTCTTTTCACAGATAGGGTAACCTGTGGAAAAACTATTAATTTCTGGAGTCAAAAGTCGGGAAATTGAAAAAAAGTCTATTGTGAGCTCTTTCTTTGAGTCTTACTAACAACAAAATACATGAGTGTAGTGGTCAATGAGATAGCATTATGGTTCTTGAAAGATTGAAAAATGGAGTTTCCAGTCGTGTCCGTGCATTTACGCACGAACTGTTCTACCAAAGCTTCCCAAATTTTAATATGTTTTACTGATTACAAAATGGAGGTCAAGTTCAATAATGACGATTTTGACTTTTACAATTCAGGAGTTATGGTTCTTGATAGATTGAAAAATGGTGTTTCCAGTCGTGTCTGTGCATTTTCTCATGAACCATTCAACCAAAGCTTTTGAAATTTTTATATGTTGTTACTGATGGCAAATTAGAGGTCAAGTTCAATAATGACGATTTTGACTTTTACCATTCAGGAGTTATGGTTCTTGAAAGATTGTGAAATAGTGTTTCCTTTCACGTTGTTGCATTTACTCATGAACCATTCAATCTAAGCTTTTCAAATTTTAAGATGTTGATACTGATGACAAAATGGAGGTCAAATTTGATATTGACAATTTTCACTTTCACCATTCATCAGTAATGGTTCTTGTGATATTGACAGGACACAAATAAATATTAATAAATCCGGTTTGCTGTCGTTGTGACAGCCTCTTGTTGTGCTTTGGTCTGTTTTTCTTAAGCTGTATGCCATAGGTCAACTATATTTGGTGTATGGAATGATTGTAAGGTGTACATGTCTAGCTGGCAGGTGTCATCTGACCTTGACCTCATTTTCATGGTTCAGTGCACGTGGTAAAAGTTAATTTTGAGTTTTGGTCTTTTTTTCTAATACTATATGCAATAGGTCAACTATATTTGGTGTATGGAAAAATTTTATGATCTATATGTCAGTCACACAGGTTTTGTTTGACCTTGACCTCCGTTTTCATGCTTCATTGCTTAGTGTTAAGTGTTTGTGTTTTTTGTTTGTTTTTCTTTAACTATAGCTGTACATGTCTGCCTGGCATGGTTCATCTAACTTTTGACCTCATGTTCATGGTTCATTGGTCAATGTTTAGTTTTCTTGGTTAATGTTAAGTTTATGGGACAGTTGTAATAAAGCTTTATTTTTAGGACTATATATATCAACATAATATCAATTATTAGTAAAGAAGGTGAGACATTTCAGCGTGTGCACTCTTGTTATCACATTCTATTGTAAAGAGATTATTAAGCTTCTCAATGATCAAAATTAGTTTTTGTCAAACTGCTATTTATCCAATGAAATTTTTCCAATAAGATATGTGATTCTTTTTTTTCAAATTTTTTATATATTTGTCAAAGGATCTTGGTAAATATATTGTCAAAATTTTTATAAAAATTAAAGGAGCCAAATAAATTTGAGTACAGTTGTTTAGTAACACCTTATCATTCTAAGGAATACTTAAAAAGAGAGGCAGAAGCTACCAAAGGATTATTCAAATTCAAACTAAAAACTTTATTGAAAAATATAAAAAAACAAATAAAAGACAAAACAGTCTATAAACACAACATAGAAAACTAAAGACTGAGCAACACGAACCCCACCAAAAACTAGGGGTGATCTCAGGTGTCATTGAAGGATAAGAGCTTCTGTCCCACATTCTGACATCAATCATAAAAAGCAAATACTGGTAGATATTAATCAAATGACTTAACATGGAATATCTTAACCATTTATCACAGCAATTGCATGTTATTTGGTGAAATGACTCTTTCTCTTATGATTGCAGTCTGTTTTACTATTTTTTACATGAAAAGATATTTCTCGTTTCACTTGAAGTGTGGTAGGAAAAAGTGATACAAAATAGTTCAATTTGATTGGTTGATACATCATCAAGTGATACAAAATGAGTTTAATTTGATTGGTTGAGACATCATCTGGTGATACAAAATAGTTTAATTTGATTGGTTGGTACATCATCAAGTGATACAAAATGAGTTTAATTTGATTGGTTGAGACATCATCTGGTGATACAAAATAGTTTAATTTGATTGGTTGATACATCATCAAGTGATACAAAATAGTTTAATTTGATTGGTTGAGACATCATCTGGTGATACAAAATAGTTCAATTTGATTGGTTGATACATCATCAAGTGATACAAAATGAGTTTAATTTGATTGGTTGAAACATCATCAAGTGATACAAAATGAGTTTAATTTGATTGGTTGAGACATCATCTGATGATACAAAATAGTTTAATTTGATTGGTTGATACATCATCAAGTGATACAAAATGAGTTTAATTTGATTGGTTGAGACATCATCTGGTGATACAAAATAGTTTAATTTGATTGGTTGATACATCATCAAGTGATACAAAATAGTTTAATTTGATTGGTTGAGACATCATCTGGTGATACAAAATAGTTTAATTTGATTGGTTGATACATCATCAAGTGATACAAAATAGTTTAATTTGATTGGTTGATACATTATCAAGTGATACAAAATTAGTTTAATTTGATTGATTGATACATCATCAGGAGACAATTTCAAGAACATTGGGTCATTTCCATAATCTTTCATATCCGAACAACATGTTTGAATAGCTAGTGTAAAAAACAAGAATGTAAGGGTAAAATGCAAGTTGCCCTGGTCCCAAGTCAGGAGCCCCTGGCTTTTGTTAGTCCCGTATGATTTTCATATCAGTTCATTTATGGCCATGTTCACATTGGCCTAAACTCGGTGTTGTGTAAGTGTAACTCACACGTAAACTAAACACAATTATGTTCCCATTGATAAAACTCAATGTTTACATGTAGTTTAAATCATGTTTTGTCTACATGCAGTCGATAGTCAAGGTAGGCCTTGTGTAGGTTAAGTGTAGGCATTTATAACTTTAATTTTACCAAGTATATTTAAGAAAGGAATAATTTTTGAATAAAATTGATATTTATAACAATTATTAATAAAGTTCTTTACAGAAATATTTGTCTCAACTTGATATAATTATTTGTTATAAAAAACACTTTAGGTAGCTTTATTAACCCTTAATCAAGACTCAAAGCATCATCATTGCCGAACAAATAATTCATTTGAAAAGGTCTTCTCGAATCTACTGGACGTACACTGAAATATTTGCCACTGGTCTTTACTTAAAAAACGATTCACTCTTAAATGCATTAGTAAAAAAAGTGTGAGGTAAATTGTATTGTTTGTCTAGTATCTCAGATCCATTAAAATAATCTTAGAAATAAAAAAATAAAAAAAACAAACCCATCAACATCTCCCTTTTTTAAAAGACATAGCATTTGAAAGAAACAGAAAAGATAAAAAAATACATGTACATGATGTAGTGATCGTTAACATTTCAAACCTTTTTCTTCGTTTGTAAGCACACTGCTGCAGCCTACGCTTTTTAATGCATAATCGAGACATCTTTAGTATCTTCAACTACTGCAAGTCGTCAAAATGGCTTTCATAAAGGAGTAATCACTTAATTTATAAAGGGGGGGATGGGGGGGTCTGAGTCAGATTTGAACGTTTTTATTCAGATTTTTAGATGCCAGCAGTCAAATAACTTTTTTCAATATTTAACACTGTAATGTATGGTGAAACTCTGGATTCAGAATATTTTTTTTTATCAATTCTATGACCAGAACTTTTTTTTTTATCAAATTGAGGATCAGAATATTTTTCTTGAAAAAAAAACATCCCCCTTTTTGAAGTCAAATGGTTGTTCTCTTACTGCTAGAAAAGTTGTTCGAAAATTTTGCATTCGGTTTTACGTAATGAACATTTAAATGACATATAGTTTACAAGTGTGAACAAATCTTATGTACAGGTAATTAAACAAGGTTTATAGATGTGAACAAATTTAATGAGAAACCAGTGTACATTGCATTACACTAAATGTAAACATGTTTACTGTACATGGCTTTTGGTGTGAACACGGCCTATGTTTTGAAATTTAGTGTGACGTTCATTTTCACTGAACTAATATAGTTTTTTGTTTAGGGACGCTGAAGCCCCAGACTCTTTGGATGTTGGATTTTCTCTCTGAGTTGTGGACATATGTAGCCTTCGGTTGTTTTTTTGCTATTTGGTTGGGTTGGGTTGTTGTCTTTTCCACATATTCCCCATTCCATTCTCAGTTTTAGGTTGCGTCTTTTTTTGCCTATAATCTTGAAAGATATATAGAAACTTTAACAGCAAAAATGAACAACAAGACAAGCCTCATTTGAATAAGTCAACACAGCAGAAAACATTTGTTAACTCCTTTAGAGTTATTGCCCTTTTATGATGTTTTATACAAATTTTTCACTTGATCTAAAAACTATAAAAGATAGATGAAACCTTAAAGAAGCAAAAAATATCAGCAAGACTTTAATAACAAAGTCAATACAGCTCATCACTGTGATATAGCCTTGTTGTGCTAATGCGGCGTAAAGCAACCAACAATCAATCAATCAATACAGCTCATCACCGCGATATAGCCTTGTTGTGCTAATGTGGCGTTAAGCAACCAACAATCAATCAATCAATACAGCTCATCAGTCAAATTCTTATTGGAGTTATTACTGTATATTCAGAAATTATTGTGTGCATATATTATCTTAATTTTGTCATTTTAGACTAAAATGCAGTTTTTATTTTTGCAATATTGAGAAACGCTCCGTTTAAATCATATAAAAAAAAAATCATAATGCAAGTTTGAATTATAACTGTGTTGCATTTTTTCGCAATAATTTCTGAATTTACAGTACTTTTTAATGACGATTTTTCCCAATTTTTTTTATGTTTTCTGCAATACCTTAAAAACTATAAAACTATAAAATTTTCACTTAACTAGTACACAATTTTGTTAGGGGGCCATCTAAAGCCAGCTTCCAGGTGTGGGATTTCTTGTTCGTGTTTCAGACCCATTATTGGTTTTCGGTTGTTTTTTGCTATTTGGTTGGGTTGCTGTCTCTTTTCCCATTTTTCTTTTTGTTTTTTTTTTATTTTCACTATACAAATAAGTTAACTTTATATGTGAGCGATTTCTTTTTTTTTTCTGTTTTACAAACAGAACAAAAATCCATGTGAACTCAAACATGTCAAAAGTTTTTAATCTTATAAAACGGCATTATATTACTCCATTAACAATAAAATATAGTGATATATGGTACCTTGTTGACCTTTTTCAAATTATGCCCTCATTCCCACTTAAAATAGGAAATACTCTTTTTTCAAGTTACATATTACCTGTTTTAACGATAAAGGAAAGAAAAGTTTTTGTGTAATAAAAATTTATAGAATCATATGTTTGAAATAACCAAATACTTAAATAAATGATAATCCATTTATAGGAGAGTAAATTTACTTGACAAATTTAATAGTATCATTTTATACAACTTTCAGTATATTAATTATTTTATGTTGAAGATAAAAGATTTTGCATGTGTAGATTTTAGTTGTAAACAACAGGTGTTGGTTTTAGTAGCAGTAGTTCTAGAGAGTAACAAATTGTAATTTTAATTGTTTATTGACCACTACTTAAGACATTAAGAATTCTAATATAAATATGTTCTGTCTAATTCAGCATTTCTATTTGGTAAATAAAAGGTCAGAGGTTTGATGCATAAGTTAAATTTAGAATATTAAGTAATAGGCTAAAGGGTCAGTTAATTTGATTATAGAGTTTATAGTTTGATAGTTTGAGATGACTTTGAGAATAGCATTTGTGATATAAACATCTATTGCTGGAATTTAATATTATTGTGAATCTGTCTTATATGAAATATGTCTTATGTTTAATAAACAGTTATAATTATATAATGGAGTACCTTTATAAATATGTGAGTTAGCTATAGTGAACCCCGTCTCATAGCTTCTTAGTAATGGTAGAAAAACCGTTGCTATACATTTACTGTTGAAAAAGATATTGATTTAATATACGTTATACATAATGTTGTGAGTTCTAAATAGCAGTACTTACACTTTATAAAAAAAGAAGATGTGGTATGATTGCAAATGAGACACTTCTCCACAAGAGACCAAAATGACACACAAATTAACAACTATAGGTCACCGTATGGCCTTCAACAACGAGCAAAGCCCATACAGCAAAATCAGCTATAGAAGGCCCCGAAATGACAATGTAAAACAATTCAAAGGAGAAAAAAGAACGAAAAACAAAAAGGTAACATTTAGTTTTTGCAAACATGCAATTATTTTTGTTCTAACATGTCTTAATAGCAGTTATTGCAACTATGCAATTATTTAGTTTCCAATTATAGGAGGTAAGCTGAAAAAATAATATAATTAACTTTCTAATGAACAAAAATCTATAATCGTTACATTCACAGAATCGAAACTTTAGAATTTAATAAACTGCGGAGGAAGATCACAGGAGGAGAGAACTCTCATTATATTTTCTAATGTATCCCCATAGAATTGAAAAACCAATTAAACAACATGTGACATTGTTTTATTGATTGTAAACATTCAAACCATGAATTATAAATCATGTTTAGAAAGTTAATAGGTTGACACTTAATACTTCAAGTCATCATCATCATTTCAGCTAATAAAATATTTATAGATTTCAAGTGGAATTTCCGTCAATAGATTGTGATAGATTAGCTTGTTTCAGTGTTTCCTTATTGTATATGATATAATATTTCTCATTATTGTTGATCTGTTGAATGAATTTTATGTTATGTCACAAAGTTGAAAAATGTGATAAAAATATTAAATATTTAATAAAAATTTTAGGGTGAGGAGGGGGTGCAAAAACAGGCCTTATCGTACGTTGTCCTTTGTATTGAAAAATATGGAAAATTCAGATTCTGACAAGAGTCCCTGGTTAAAATTATATTTCAGTAATTGGTTTAAATATTCCTTCAGTGAAAGTTTTGACTCCAAATTAATAAAAGTCATCTTTATTATGTTTTGCCTTCATCATTTTCATACTGCCAGCTGTGTTCTCTTTTGTTGTTAATGTCCAGCATATCAATCTGATACTATCCTTGCTAGCCAATGGTTATGATCAAGTCCCTTCTTCTCAAGAGGATACACTTGACTACAATATTAATTGATTGTATTTATTCCTATCCAAGGTGGATGGTTTACTCTGGTACTCTGGCTTCCTCCACCAATGAAAACTAGCCGCTATGAAATAGCCCAAAAGTGGCGCTTAAAAGTGCCGTGCTAAAACACTTACAATCAATCAATCCTCTTAAGAGATGGTGACTTTATTGTAACTCTTTGCTGGTGAAGATGATCTGATTCAGAATCAGATGTCAATTTTGGTGCACATGTTCCCATATTCTGTTTTAGAAAAAAAAATGGGGTAAAATCTATAATTTGGCATTAAGAAAGATCATATCATAGGGCACATGTGTACTAAGTTTTAAGTTGATTGGACTTCAACTTTATCAAAAACTACCTCGATCAAAAACTTTAACCTGAGGCAGGACAGACGGACAAACGGACGAACAGACCAGAAAACATAATGCCCATAAATGGGCATAATAAATGGGGCATAAAAAATGCAAGCAAAAATAGATCTTCAGTTTACAATGTTTGTTGTATTTGCAGGAGCTGATGTTATAACCTTACTAGAGAGTGATGCCTCCAAACCTTTCCTAGGAAACAATGATCTTGGTATGTGGTTTGGTGAGAAGTTAGGAATGTATGTGGACTTTGGACCTGCAACAAAGGATCATACATGGGGGTAGGTTTGACTTTTTATGCCCCACCTACAAGAATCGACTTCAAACTTAGTATACGTGTTCCCTATGATATGATCTTTTTAATTTTAATGCCAAATTAGAGGGTTTACCCCAATTTCACGGTCCACTGAACATAGAAAATGATAGTGTGAGTGGGGCATCCGTGTACTGTGGACACATTCTTGTTTGTCTTTCTTTATATGACCTTGCTGTCAAAAGGAGATTTCAAAAAACTATTTTTCAAAACAACTTTTTAGAATTATTCATTCGAAGGGACAACAAATGGACAAGGAAGGATATTTAAGTGAAAGAATTTATAGCCTTACAAGATCAGTTATCTGATGAACTCTTTTAGTTTTATTCATTTTACTAGTTTTTGGAGACACTAAATCATTCAGTACAATAGAATTCCATTTAATGTTCTATGTGTTATTTATAAAAGATTATTTTTTCAAGAATATAATACTTTTCTTAATCACAGATAAATTTTACATTTCAGAAACCTAATTCTGTCTAAATACCCAATAGTGAAATCAACTCACCATCTTTTGCCTTCACCACATGGTAAGTATATAGTTCTTGCAAATGTTTGCAATCTATGAATTTAAACTTCTGCTCTTCTGACCTTACATTGAAAACAAAATCAAAACTATATTTATGCCAGTCTTTGTAAAAATTTCAATTTCAAAACATAATAGAAAAAATCTGTTAGAACTAAGCAGCATGAGAAACCTCTAGACATCCGTTCCTTGTAATGATACTGTAGCAAATTATGGAGTTAACTCCCCTTAATTGTTAATTTCTAGTGCATTTCTTGAAATCCAAGACAGGAAAATAAGGGATTTTATATTTGTACATCTAAGACTTCACCACTGTCTGATTCTTATTCAGATTTTCACTTACAGTTAGTTATCTGAACATGAGCTTGATTGCTGCTCCAACAAATGTCTTTTCTTTAGTAAACCAAAACTCCTGTCCTCTAAAAGTATAGCCAATAGTTTATTTTATCATTTTAATCAGCTTTTGATTTCAAATTAAATTTCAGGAGAATTGGCACCAGCTATAACAGCTACAGTAAACATCAGTGGTAATCTGGTGGACTTTGTTGTCACACATATGGGTAACCATAGAGACAGATTAGACAGAAAACTTCAGGCCAAGTTTCTGGCGAAGGAACTTACAGAATGGTATGATATACAGTAATCTTCACCAGAATATCCCTTTTATCATGTTTAAATGACTAATGAATAAAAGAGGGACGAAAGATACCAAAGGGACAGTCAAACTCATAAATCTAAAACAAACTGACAAAGCTATGGCTAAAAATGAAAAAGACAAACAAACAATAAGTACCCACTTGTATTTTTGTCCATCTGATGAGTTAAGCCTTTTTCAACTGATTTTTAGCTCACCTGGCCCGTAGGGCCAAGTGAGCTTTTCCCATCACTTTGCGTCCGGCGTCCGTCGTCGTCCGTCGTCCGTCGTCGTCGTCCGTCGTCGTTAACTTTTACAAAAATCTTCTCCTCTGAAACTACTGGGCCAAATTAAACCAAACTTGGTCACAATCATCATTGGGGTATCTAGTTTAAAAAATGTGTGACGTGACCTGGCCAACCAACCAAGATGGCCGCCATGGCTAAAAATAGAACATAGGGGTAAAATGCAGTTTTTGGCTTATAACTCAAAAATCAAAGCATTTAGAGCAAATCTGACATGGGGTAAAATTGTTTATCAGGTCAAGATCAATCTGCCCTGCAATTTTCAGATGAATCGGACAACCCGTTGTTGGGTTGCTGCCCCTGAATTGGTTATTTTAAGGAAATTTTGCTGTTTTTGGTTATTATCTTGAATATTATTATAGATAGAGATAAACTGTAAACAGCAATAATGTTCAGCAAAGTAAGATTTACAAATAAGTCAACATGACCGAAATTGTCAGTTGACCCCTTTAGGAGTTATTGCCCTTTATAGTCAATTTTTAACCATTTTTCGTAAATCTTAGTAATCTTTTACAAAAATCTTCTTCTCTGAAACTACTGGGCCAAATTAAACCAAACTTGGCCACAATCACAATTGGGGTATCTAGTTTAAAAAATGTGTGGCAGGACCCGGCCAACCAACCAAGATGGCCGCCACAGCTAAAAATAGAACATAGGGGTAAAATTCAGTTTTTGGCTTATAACTCAAAAACCAAAGCATTTAGAGCAAATCTGACATGTAGTAAAATTGATTATCAGGTCAAGATCTATCTGCCCTGAAATTTACAGATGAATTGGACAATCTGTTGTTGGGTTGCTGCCCCTGAATTGGTAATTTTAAGGAAATTTTGCTGTTTTTGGTTATTTATCTTGAATATTATTATAGATAAAGATAAACTGTAAACAGCAATAATGTTCAGCAAAGTAAGATTTACAAATAATCAACATGACTGAAATGGTCAGTTGACCCCTTTAGGAGTTATTGCCCTTTATAGTCAATTTTTAACCATTTTTCGTAAATCTTAGTAATCTATTACAAAAATCTTCTCCTCTGAAACCACTGGGCCAAATTAAACCAAACTTGGCCACAATCATCATTGGGGTATCTAGTTTAAAAAATGTGTGGCGTGACCTGGTCAACCAACCAAGATGGCCGCCACGGCTAAAAATAGAACATAGGGGTAAAATTCAGTTTTTGGCTTATAACTCAAAAACCAAAGCATTTAGAGCAAATCTAACATGTAGTAAAATTGATTATCAGGTCAAGATCTATCTGCCCTGAAATTTTCAGATGAATCGGACGACCTTTGTTGGGTTGCTGCCCCTGAATTGGTAATTTTAAGGAAATTTTGCTGTTTTTGGTTATTATCTTGAATATTATTATAGATAGAGATAAACTGTAAACAGCAATAATGTTCAGCAAAGTAAGATTTACAAATAAGTCAACATGACTGAAATGGTCAGTTGATCCCTTTAGGAGTTATTGCCCTTTATAGTCAATTTTGAACCATTTTTCGTAAATCTTAGTTATCTTTTACAAAAATCTTCTCCTCTGAAACTACTGGGCCAAGTTCATTATAGATAGAGATAATTGTAAGCAGCAAGAATGTTCAGTAAAGTAAGATTTACAAACACATCACCATCACCAAAACACAATTTTGTCATGAATCCATCTGCGTCCTTTGTTTAATATTCACATAGACCAAGGTGAGCGACACAGGCTCTTTAGAGCCTCTAGTTATAGTTTGTTCTTATGTTGTATTGTTATACCACTGTCCCAGGTTAGGGGAGGGTTGGGATCCTGCTAACATATATAACCCCGCCACATTATTTATGTATGTGCCTGTCCCAAGTCAGAAGCCTGTTATTCAGTGGTTGTCTTTGTTTATGTGTAACATATTTGTTTTTCGTTAATTTTTTTAATTAAATAAGGCCTTTAGTTTTCTTGTTTGAATTGTTTTACATTGTCTTATCAGGGTCTTTTATAGCTGACTATGCGGTATGGGCTTTGCTCATTGTTTTAGGCCGTACGGTGACCTATAGTTGTTAATGTCTGTGTCATTTTGGTCTTTTGAGGACAATTGTCTCATTGGCAATCATACCACATCTTCTTCTTTATAATAGTACACATGACACAACTTAGAAAAACTAAAGAATAAACAACACGAACCCCACCAAAAACTAGGGGTGATCTCAGGTGCTCCAGAAGGGTAAGCAGATCCTGCTCCACATGTGGCAAATTGAGAATTGAAACAAGGAATGTGTTAAATAGAGACATGACTGTATACATTTGTAGCTAGTATATGACTTAAAGTACTAATTATCATACCTGCCAACTGTCACTATTTGTGGGGGATTTCCCCCATGGAGACTCCCAAATTGAAATTTTTAAAGACCAATTTTGTCCACAATTTTAACAAAACCATTAATTTTACAATGAATTGAGGCTTATAAGTATGAAGAAGCCAAAAAACAACATTACACTGTATTTGAAGGCCCTCTTGAAGGTTTTTTAGGAGTGTTGCAGCCATCTTGCACTCAAAACCTCCATGGGCATTTTGAAAACTTGGCAGGTATGAATTATGAGTGAAATAATAAACTGGGTTATCTATCTCTGTTTAGGGAGACAGGTACAGTAAGGTTCAGTACTGTTAACTGTTCATGAAGCAAATGAGTGAGATTTAGCAAAATTGTAAAGATCAAAGAGAAAAGTTAAAGATCAAAGGAAAATGCTGCCAATATATTAGGCATGAAAATGTGTGAGTCTTACGCTAAATGTGCATGATTCTGCAGTCCTGAAGGTCACTAGTACTAAGTTTTGAAGCCTTGGGTATACAAGTTAATGATCTGAATTAGAAACCTTTCTATCAATCAAACAAAGCTTAATATTTTCATTATAATTTCAGTGAGAACCCTGTAATATTCCTGGGATATGTGACGTCAGCTCCACACAGTCCTGAATACAATGATTTAATCAAGTCTGGTAATGTCAAGGACATAGATGATACAGATTATGATAGATGGTGTGAATATATAATGTATAGGGGTTTAAAAAGGTTGGTTTACATTTTAAGCAATGCCTTAATCATTCTTAAAATCGGGAATTATGAATATCTTTAGGATCATTGTCACAATTTTAAGAATCCTTATATATTTTCTCTTTTTGGCAAAACACATCTTGGGTTTGTAAACTATTAAATGGTAGCATTTTGCCCATCATCAGTGCTAAACTCCATACAACAAACTCCACTTCCCTCCACTTATTTGAGATACAATCATACAACTATCTACTTAGCACACAGCATTTAAGAGTAAAAAAGAAAAATGGCTGACACAGCATTTGAAATGATGAGTAGCATATCTTCCTTTCTGTAAGGCCAAAAAAAAGAATATGTGTGTTTCCTATTTCACTTCCTACCCTATCTATATTTTAAGCTTAGAAATAGCCTACCTTAAAGTTTTTATGATAATTTTTTAATAAGCAATGTTAAAGTCAGAATTTCTCTTCCATAGACTCAATGTAAAAAAAATGTAAAATAAAAAAAATACCTACTGCCCTTCCAAATTTTTTCAAGGTTGTACAAAAAATGTAATAGGAAACATATTGTTTTATTTGGCCTTGTATCCTTGTTAGCTAGATAGTGCACAAAATACACCTCATAATAGTTTTTAAAGTGATTATTTAAAAATATGGCACTGAAAATTTATATGACATTTGCCACTGGACAATAAGTTATCAATTTTTATTACATCTATTTTTAGACTTGGGTATGCTAGAATTACACATGCAGGATTAAGTGATACAGAAATACAGATGGCCAAATTTGAAATTCCAGAAGATCCTAAAAATTATAAAGATAATACAAGAGTTATAACTGATTCTTCAAGAGTGAATAAAGAAGTTCATTTTAATCAAAAGTAAGTATTTTGTGAGTTACAGTCTGAAAAAAAAATTATAACGTATGTATGTGGTATAAACTTGATAAATAAAGAAAAATAAAAGATCTGTTACTATAAAATGTAAGATAAATTACAGCTCACTCATGATTTTAAAAAATCTCTTTATTTTACTGTTTATCATTTTCTTGGATGATAAGATAAAAGAGAGAAAAAAAAATCCATTGGTTAACAAAATCATAAAATGACAAATTTTCTTGACACATTTTTCTTGTTAAATATTTATTCAGGTTTTGATCATTACCAATATATGTAAATGTTGATTGTTTCAATATAGATTCTACCACTAAATCTTGTGTAAAACGGTATTTATCCACTCGAGACAGTTAAATTTTCAAAATTAAAAATGCGGGCTCGCCGAGCGTTTTAAATATTTAAGATTTAACTGTCGAGAGTGGATAAATATCATATTACCCGAGATTTGGTGGTAGAATCTGTTTCTCTAACGATTTTGAAACAATACGCGGGCAAACTTATCGCTTCTTGGCGACTGATCTGCAAAAAGATGTGTTCTTTCTATGTGACGTAATCAGGCATGGTCGCCTTTTTAGCTCACCTGGCCCAAAGGGCCAAGAGATCTTTTCCCATCACTTTGCGTCCGGCGTCCCTAACTTTTACAAAAATCTTCTCCTCTGAAACTACTGGGCCAAATTAAACCAAACTTGGCCACAATCATCATTGGGGTATTTAGTTTAAAAAATGTGTCCGGTGACCTGGCCAACTAACCAAGATGGCCACCACGTCTAAAAATAGAACATAGGGGTAAAATGCAGTTTTTGACTTATAACTCAAAAACCAAAGCATTAAGAGCAAATCTGACACGGGGTAAAATTGTTTATCAGGTCAAGATCTATCTGCCCTGAAATTTTCAGATGAATCGGACAACCCGTTGTTGGGTTGCTGCCCCTAAATTGGTAGTTTTAACGAAATTTTACTGTTTTTAGCTCACCTGGACCAAAGGGCCAAGTGAGCTTTTCCCATCACTTTGCGTCCGTCGTCCGTCGTCCGTCTTCGTCGTTAACTATTACAAAAATCTTCTCCTCTGAAACTACTGGGCCAAATTAAACCAAACTTGGCCACAATCATCAGTGGGGTATCTAGTTTAAAAAATGTGTCCGGTGACCCGGCCAACCAACCAAGATGGCAGCCATGGCTAAAAATAGAACTTAGGGGTAAAATGCAGTTTTTGGCTTATAACTCAAAAACCAAAGCATTTAGAGCAAATCTGACATGGGGGTAAAATTGTTTATCAGGTCAAGATCTATCTGCCCTGAAATTTTCAGATGAATCGGACAACCCGTTGTTGGGTTGCTGCCCCTGAATTGGTAATTTTAAGGAAATTTTGCTGTTTTTGGTTATTATCTTGAATATTATTATAGATAGAGATAAACTGTAAACAGCAATAATGTTCAGCAAAGTAAGATTTACAAATAAGTCAACATGACCGAAATGGTCAGTTGACCCCTTATGGAGTTATTGCCCTTTATAGTCAATTTTTAACCATTTTTCGTAAATCTTAGTTATCTTTTACAAAAATCTTCTCCTCTGAAACTACTTGGCCAAATTAATCTAAACTTGGCCACAATCATCTTTGGGGTATCTAGTTTTAAAAATGTGTCCAGTGACCTGGCCAACCAACCAAGATGGCCGCCATGGGTAAAAATAGAACATAGGGGTAAAATGCAGTTTTTGGCTTATAACTCAAAAACCAAAGCATTTAGAGCAAATCTGACGGGGTAAAATTGTTTATCAGTTCAAAATGTATCTGCCCTGAAATTTTCAGATGAATTGGACACCCGGTTGTTAGGTTGCTGCCCCTGAATTGGTAATTTTAAAGAAATTTTGCTATTTTTGGTTATTATCTTGAATATTATTATAGATAGAGATAAACTGTAAACAGCAATAATGTTCAGCAAAGTAAGATTTACAAATAAGTCAACATGACCGAAATGGTCAATTGACCCCCTAAGAAGTTATTGTCCTTTATAGTCAATTTTTAACCATTTTTCTAAAATTTGTAAATTTTTATTAATATTTTCCACTAAAACTACTGGGCCAAGTTCATTATAGATAGAGATAATTGTAAACAGCAAGAATGTTTAGTAAAGTAAGATGTACAAACACATCAACATCACCAAAACACAATTTTGTCATGAATCCATCTGCTTCCTTTGTTTAATATTCACATAGACCAAGGTGAGCGACACAGGCTCTTTAGAGCCTCTAGTTGGTTATTATCTTGAATATTATTACAGATAGAGATAAACTGTAAACAGCAATAATGTTCAGCAAAGTAAGATTTATAAATGAGTCAACATGACCGAAATGGTCAGTTGACCCCTTTAGGAGTTATTGCCCTTTATAGTCAATTTTTAACCATTTTTCGTAATTCTTAGTAGTCTTTTACAAAAATCTTCTCCTTTGAAACTACTGGGCCAAATTAATCCAAGCTTGGCCACAATCATCATTGGGGTATCTAGTTTAATAAATGTGTGGCGTGACCCTGCCAACCAACCAAGATGGCCGCCATGGGTAAAAATAGAACATAGAGGTAAAATGTAGATTTTGGCTTATAACTCTAAAACCAAAGCATTTAGAACAAATCTGATATGGGGTAAAATAATCTATTAGGTCAAGATCTATCTGCGCTGAAATTTTCAGACAAATCGACAACCTGTTGTTGGGTTGCTGCCCCTGAATTAGTAATTTTAAGGAAATTTTGCAGCTTTTGCTTATTATCTTAAATATTATTATAGATAGAGATAAACTGTAAACAGCAATAATGTTCAGCAAAGTAAGATCTACAAATAAGTCAACATGACCAAAATTGTCAGTTGACCCATTAAGGAGTTATTGCCCTTTACAGTCAATTTTTAACCATTTTTCTAAAATTTTAGTATTCTTTTAGAAAATATTCTCCTCTGAAACTACTGGGCCAAATTTAACCAAACTTGGCCACAATCATCATTTGGGTATCAAGTTTTTAAAATGTGTGGCTCGACCCTGCCAACCAACCAAGATGGCCACCATGGCTAAAAATAGTACATAGGGGAGAAATGTAGATTTTGGCTTATATCTCTGAAACCAAAGCATTTAGAGCAAATCTGACAGGGGATAAATTGTTTATCAGGTCAATTTCTATCTGCCCTGAAATTTTCAGACAAAACAGACAACCTGTTGTTGGGTTGCTGCTCCAGAACTAGTAATTTTAAGGAAATTTTGCAGTTTTTGGTTATTTAAATATCTTGAATATTATAATAGATAGAGATAAACTGTGAACAGCAATAATGTTCAGCAAGGTAAGATCTACAAATAAGTCAAATGACCAAAATTGTCAGTTGACCCATTAAGGAGTTATTGCCCTTTATAGTCATTTTTTAACAATTTTCATAAATTTTTGTAAATTTTTAGAATATATTTTCCACTGTAATTACTTGGCCAAGTTCATTATAGATAGAGATAATTATAGCAAGTAGAATGTCCAGTAAAGTAAGATCTACAAACACATCATGATCATCAAAACACAATTTGGTCATGAATTTATCTGTGTCCATTGTTAAATATGCACATAGACCAAGGTGAGCGACACAGGCTCTTAAGAGCCTCTAGTTTCATGCTGTTACAATATGAAATTCAGAGGAAAACAAGAATATTCGACGTCATAATTGGATTTTAACCATTGAAGAACTGAGATCAAATGAAACACACGTTGATTAAATTTTTTTATACAATGGGTGCAGAAAGGGATAAATTGACGAAGAATTAGAGAAAGAATATATACACTTTAAACTATCTTTGTTTTTAATCTCAGACCTACTAGATGATCTCTTCCTACATATTCAGTTCTTAGGCCTATAATTTTTTATCTTGATTATTTTCTTGTTTTGCTATACAGTATTTGAATAATCATAATGTTCAAAATGAGGGTAACATCTCCATCGGTATGTTAGATATGTTCCTATATTCTGTATTTTCTATTTCAGATTTGGAAAGTTCAAATCAGGACATAGAAATTTGAAAACACATGGATTTCATATGGATACACCAAAATATTTCTTGCCATAATTCTTCATTTATGTGTCTGCTCTATACTCTAGCTGCAATCTAGCCCTCCTTATGATGAAGTGGCATTAAACTGCCATCAATCAATCTTGATACTAGTCTTATAGATATTTAACATTTAAGTCCTGACTTCTTCATTTTTTATGTTACTTAGGAAAGGAGATACCACTTTTTCTAGGAGTAAGAATTTATTTAAAACCTCTATACCAAAGAAAATGCATAAATCCATGATTTTCATTTTTTTTGGCAGAGAATGAATTATTTATTTAACATTCCACTAAACCATTTTGTTATTTTGGGGATGGATTTAATTTTTGATACTAAACCATGTTTTTTGTGTATTTTTATGTAAATTTTGTTTGTATGTTAATTTTTTTTTGTCACTTACAAAACAAAAAAATCTTTCTTCTAAAAGTACTTATCATATCTGTAGTCATTCACAAGAAATGTCCTTCAGTTTGTCTGGTATAAAGTCACCTGTTACTGTTTAAGTCTTTTTCTCTCTTCTAAACCAAATCAAAATAACTTCAATCACCACATGGATATTGTGACAATTTTATTTGAGGGGGGAGGACATTAGGATCAAGTGTTTTTAAATTCGAGATTTCGGGATCCGGGATTTTTTTTTTCCAACCCCCCTCTTATTTTGATACTAGATAAATAGCAGGATACCCATTCTGTTTCATTTAATGATTACATGATATCAACAATTTTCAATGCCAAGAAGTAACATTTTTTTAGACTAAGTGAATCTGCAATTCAATGCCATGAATTTACTAGCAGGTACTTTGTATTAATATATAAACAATAAACTAGTAACACTATAACGAGTATTGTAAATTCAGAAATTATTGCGATGTTTTAAGTATTGCGAAAAAATGTGACGGTTATAATCGCAATAATTTAAACTCGCAATTTGAAAACAAAAAATATGAACTAAACTAGATCTTTCTCAATATCGCAAAAATTAAAATAGCATTTTAGTCTTAAATGACAAAATTGCAATAATAAATGCATGCTATAATTTTAGAATTTACAATCGTATGAATCTCAGGACCAATTTTCATAAATAATATTTTTTAAAAGATTTTACTTGTATCGTATAGTAACACTAGATCTTGCCACAAAATGTTTTACTGTTGTTTGTCATTCATGCTTTTATTTATCTATAGACCATTATGTATTCTGGTCCATTTGTTTTCCAAACATTTTTCTGCTAAGAATTGACACTATTATCTCTAGAAATAAGGGTTTTTTTAAAATAAAATCAATAAAATCAATAAACTAATTTTGAAAATTGAGGTTACAAATAGTACATAAGGAATCTTATAAGATACAACTTAATATGAAAAAATATAATCAAACATTGTAGTTGTATATTATTTAAGTCTAATTGGAAAATAAGGTTTAACTATAGATTTTTAGTTCCAGTATATAATTTAGAGATCTTCATGCAGGACTGTGAAAGTATAATTGCTAGTCAGCAACATATAAGTTTCATACTGTTAAGTCCTCTATAACTAGAATTGAGAATGGAAATGGGGAATGTGCCAAAGAGACAACAACCCGACCATAGAAAAAAACAACAGCAGAAGGTCACCTACAGGTCTTCAATGTAGCGAGAAATTCCCGCACCCGGAGGCGTCCTTCAACTGGCCCCTAAACAAATATATACTAGTTCAGTGATAATGAACGCCATACTAATTTCCAATTGTACACAAGAAACTAAAATTAAAATAATACAAGACTAACAAAGGCCAGAGGCTCCTGACTTGGGACAGGCGCAAAAATGTGGCGGGGTTAAACATGTTTGTGAGATCTCAACCCTCCCCCTATACCTCTAGCCATGTTAAGTCCTCTATAACTAGATTACATATATAAGCAAAACAAATTTTGTATCTGACATTGTGTTTTTTGTTGTAGATAATTCCACTAGTTGATAATTTAGTTACAAGAATTTATTTGTATTTGCTTTGTCTGAATCTCATTGTTAACCCTCATAATGTTTATATAGATAAAAAGTTTACTTGTTTTATTTTAACTCTAAGAATTCACACCAGTCATATGTTGTTAATTCATTTTCCTTTTAAATTGCATCTTCTGTAAAAAGTCTATGTAATTCGTTTTCGAGTAACTTATCTCACAAGAAATGATTAATGAAATGAGTTAATAGTTTGACCATTGTCCAGCGGTGTGGTGGAATAGATAAATACATGTATTTGAAATCTCCAGGATTGATATCCAGCATTTTAAAGTTGTTCATTAATATAATGATGAAGTGTTTATATAAATACACTAAGGCTAGTGGTATAACCAAAATGAATGATGCCAAAGATAGTAAAACTTATCATTTACAGCAGAATGCATTGAGTGTGTAGTTAAAGATAATATCTTTGGTTAGCTTGCTTGTAAACTGAACTGTGAAGTTATTATTAGGTTATGTATACTACCCTCCTTTCAGAGTAGTCTAGTCCTACAGCAGATAGATTGGTTGTCAGTCCGACTAGTCTTCTCCTAAAGGAGAGTAGTTTACAAAACCTATAACTTTTCAGCTAGCAAGCAAGCTAACCAAAAATATTACCTTTACCTACACACTCAATGTATTCTGCTTTAATGTAATTTTTATTTCTTACCAAAATATATTACATAGGGACTGCTAGACTGAGTAAACCAAGCTCTAGCAATATTCAGGTCGGTCAATGCAGGTGGTATTTAGCTTGAACATTACCAAAAGTCTTTTAAAAGAAGGTCAAAATCTCAGAAATAGTTTATTTTTTTTCAATATAAATGCACCCTTACTTAAGAAACTTGTGCAAAAAATGTATAAATTGGTACAATCTGAATTTTTGCAATTTATTTCTTTTCATAATACATTTGTAACTAGGTTTTACAAACGTAACTAAGGACTCTTTGATTTTTTTTAAATTTATATTCTCCTGAACTCTTTTTATGTGGGACTGATTCATAAACAAGAATGTGTCCATAGTACACGGATGCCCCACTCGCACTATCATTTTCTATGTTTAGTGGACCATGAAATTGGGGTCAAAACTTTAATTTGGAATTAAAATTAGAAAGATCATGTCATAGGGAACATGTGTACTAAGTTTCAAGTTGATGTAACTTTAACTTCATCAAAAACTACCTTGACCAAAAACTTTAACCTGAACTTTGCACTATCATTTTCTATGTTCAGTGAACCATGAAATTGGGGTCAAAATTATAATTTGGCATTAAAATTAGAAAGATCATATCATGGGGAACATGTGTATCAAGTTTCAAGTTGATTGGACTTCAGCTTCATCAAAAACTACCTCGACCAAAAACTTTAACCTGAAGCGAACGGACGCACAGACGGACGAACGAACAGAGGCACAGACCAGAAAACATAATGCCCCTCTACTATCGTAGGTGGGGCATAAAAATAAATATGCTGTTGAATGTCTTTAAAAAGTCAGAGAGAAAGTGCTATGTATGTATTAATATTGTGTTGAGATCTAAATATGGATTCATGCTTGTATTCCTGTAGGTATTTGTTTCTCTCCTGTCTGGGAAATTAGGCTTTCTCTCTTTCCTATTAAAACCCTGTAGTAACGAGGTTAGCCGAGAGTACTTAAAATGATGTTAAGCATCAACAATCTATAAGTCAATGAATATGCATGAAATATTTGCCACTGGAATTTAAACAAATAACAATTAATTATTTATGTTTTCTAATGACTCTGATGATTTTTTCCTTTATCCTCAGTTTCACAGTTAGGGGTCTTTAAAATATTGAAAATACAAAAAAGTATAATTGGATTTTTACAATTGATTGATTTTTAAATTACTTCTAGAGGGGTTTTTATTACAATCACTTCTAACCATTACTGGTGATTAGATGTACATTTCTTTGTGTCTAGCTTGTTTATGAGATATGAAAATAAAGTATTGTTGCTTATATTTTCAGAATAACATATTGTTTAGTGTTTTTTTAACATAGTGCTGTATCTATTATTTATATTTCTTTTAATGTATTATATACATGTTTACATTATTAACTAATATTGTTATTTTCTATGAATTTTCTTAATAAATTTAATAACCAGGTCTTGTTTTATGTTATTTTATTTGTTTCTTTTTACAGCATGATTATACCTGTGTAAAAATGTTTTGCATTTCTCGTTGTGTCTTCAAAATTAGAAAATGTCCAGGCCCGTAGCCAGGAATTTCCAAGGGGGGGGGGGGGGGGGGGGGGGGGGGGGGGGGGGGGTTCGTTGGACTCATGAACTCGACTTTAACAGTCACAATTTGAACAAAACGTTGACTTTAACAGTGCTTATTTGATTTCAAGGGCTACGGGTATGATGTCCATACCATTATTTGAAATCAGATTTTTATAATGGTTCATGAGAATATAATGCAGACCATTTCTGAAATAGAGACAAAAAAGATCCTTTATTGCTCAAATGGTTTCCATTTGTAAGTATAATAGTCTTGCATATGTTAAAATCTTTGAAGTCTTCACTTACATTACTATATTATTTTAGGTATATCATGCAATCTTACTAAGGGGTCAGTTCTCAGTGGAGTAGTGGTCTAATAGTCCAACTCCTGTGTTACTAGTCTTTCAATACTAAGGTTGAATCCCACACTTGTCAAATACATTCAACTCCAATCTAAATTCACTAGGATTGTCAGTTTTTATGTCCAGCCTGCAACTTCTGTCGCAGATGGTTCCCTTCCTATCCCAAATGGGTCAACTATATCTAAAGCATGTAAATATTGTAAGGTGCAAATGTCTGTCTGGCAAGGTTCATCTGACCTTGGCCTTATTTTCATGGTTCATTGATTAATTTTAAATTTTCTTGGTTAAGCTTGTTTCTTAGATATGCCTTAGGTCAACTAAAATTCAAGTATATTTGGTGTATGGCATGTATGAAATGATTGTAAGATGTATATATATTTTAAATTATATCTATCTGCCCTTGACCTCATTTTCAAGTTTCTGTGATGTGATAGTTGAAGTAAAGCTTTATATTTAGGACTATCAACATAATATCAATGGTTAGTCAAGAAGGCAAGACATTTCAGAGTGTGCACTCTTGTTAACCAAAGGTTTTGTTTGCCTTCAATTACTTATATATGGCTTCCTCCAGCAATAAAAACCGACTGCAATGAAATAGTATATAGTGTGTGCATGTGTGTCCAAACATAGGTAGTCAGAGGCGGAATTAGGGGGGTTCGTTGGACTCATGAACTCGACTTTAACAGTCACAATTTGAACAAAACGTTGACTTTAACAGTGCTTATTTGATTTCAAGGGCTACGGGTATGATGTCCATACCATTATTTGAAATCAGATTTTTATAATGGTTCATGAGAATATAATGCAGACCATTTCTGAAATAGAGACAAAAAAGATCCTTTATTGCTCAAATGGTTTCCATTTGTAAGTATAATAGTCTTGCATATGTTAAAATCTTTGAAGTCTTCACTTACATTACTATATTATTTTAGGTATATCATGCAATCTTACTAAGGGGTCAGTTCTCAGTGGAGTAGTGGTCTAATAGTCCAACTCCTGTGTTACTAGTCTTTCAATACTAAGGTTGAATCCCACACTTGTCAAATACATTCAACTCCAATCTAAATTCACTAGGATTGTCAGTTTTTATGTCCAGCCTGCAACTTCTGTCGCAGATGGTTCCCTTCCTATCCCAAATGGGTCAACTATATCTAAAGCATGTAAATATTGTAAGGTGCAAATGTCTGTCTGGCAAGGTTCATCTGACCTTGGCCTTATTTTCATGGTTCATTGATTAATTTTAAATTTTCTTGGTTAAGCTTGTTTCTTAGATATGCCTTAGGTCAACTAAAATTCAAGTATATTTGGTGTATGGCATGTATGAAATGATTGTAAGATGTATATATATTTTAAATTATATCTATCTGCCCTTGACCTCATTTTCAAGTTTCTGTGATGTGATAGTTGAAGTAAAGCTTTATATTTAGGACTATCAACATAATATCAATGGTTAGTCAAGAAGGCAAGACATTTCAGAGTGTGCACTCTTGTTAACCAAAGGTTTTGTTTGCCTTCAATTACTTATATATGGCTTCCTCCAGCAATAAAAACCGACTGCAATGAAATAGTATATAGTGTGTGCATGTGTGTCCAAACATAGGTAGTCAGAGGCGGAATTAGGGGGGTGGGTCCAGGGGGCCGGGCCCCCCCCCCTTTTTCAGAAAAATTTTGGTTGGTTACTACATCGGGAATCACTGAAGCGTGACGGAATCAAACCCCCCCCCCTTTTTTAGGCAATGTGGTATGAATGTCAGTGAGATAACTCCATCAAAGTCACCATTGGGAAACGTATACCATTATAGGTCGTAGTACTGTCTTCAACACGGAGCCAAGACAGAGCTCACACAAAACAGCAAGCTATAAAGAGTTCCAAAAATGACTAGTGTAAAACCAAGGATTTGTATAGTGACACTATACAAATCCTTGTGTAAAACCATTCAAACGGGAAAAACAACGGTCAATCTGTATAAAAAAGTTAAACGAGAAACTAAACAAAACACTACGGAAACTAATCAACAAATCAACAAGACAATTACTGAAAATCAGATTCCTGACTTAAGACAGGTACAAACAAATACATTGGGTTTTAACGTTTAAATAGGTACTAACATTCACCCTTATTTGAAACTATAGTGTAACATAACAACATAGAAGTTTGTTTTCATGTTGTATTGTTTCATCGCTGTTCAAGATTATGGGAGCATTGAAGGCACAAAACCTGCTACCCCATCACATTCTCTAGTAAGGAATTTGTTCATAAACTTTATATACTAATAGATATAGGAAGATGTGGTGTGAGTGCCAATGAGACAACTCTCCATCCAAATAACAAATTAGAAAAAGTAAACCATTATAGGTCAGTGTACGGCCTTCAACACGGAGCCTGGCTCACACCGAACAACAAGCTATAAAGGACCCATAATTACTAGTGTAAAACCATTCAAACGGGAAAACCATTAGTACTAGGACTCGTGCTTGAAATTGGTAAGGTGTTCATCACGCTGAAATATATATCAATTCAATAACCACTGATAACGGAAAGATATAGTCTTCGTGCGACTGTTCTCATTGTATGGTCACTGTTTAACAAAGGAGTAAGTCCGGTAAGGGCCGGTTTTGGCCTCAAATTTCAAGTTCATCTGACGAAAGATTTTGGACACTTTTTAAACACTTAAATGTATATTTCAATTGATTCAATTATTGTTTGTGAATGATTTGAACTGATTCACTTATTAAAACAAGCTTAACTATGAAAAATCCATCAAATATGCCAAAAACTGTCACTTTTCATATGGTTTTTGTCAAAAATGAAAGTGGCCGCATCCGTGTTCATCCTCGACCTTTATATATGTTATGTATTGTCATTAAACACAACTTACATTTCAATATCAAGAATGAACACGAATGCGGCCACTTTCATTTAAGACGGAAACCGTCTAAAAGGAGTAGGTTCAGTAAGACCCCTTTTTGGCCCCAAAATGTAGCAAATTTACAAAATTGTGAAAATGTAATCTTTAAGCTATATTTTGGAAAGTAAAATGCTTCTGCTACATAAATATGCAATGTAAGTTGTATTTGATGATAATACAAAACATATATAAAGGTTGAGGATGAACACGGATGCGGCCACTTTCATTTTTGACAAAAATCATCTGAAAAGTGACGTTTTTTTGCATATTTGACAGATTTTTCATATTTAAGCTTGAATCAGAGCGTTTTTAATGACTAAATCAGTTAAAATCTTTCACATAAACTAATTGAATCAATTGAAATAGACAATTAATTGTTTAAAAGTGTCCAAAATCTTTCGTTAGATGAACCTGAAATTTGAGGCCAAAATCGGCCCTTACCGGACCTTCTCCTTTAACTAAAATCAGGCTGAAATTGTGAAGATTTCAGTAATTAAGCATGACTTAATGATGCAAGTACTCGATATATGTGCATCGTAATGCCAAAAAACAACCCATACTTATGTAGCAGAGGCATTACACCTTCCAAAAAATAACTAAAAGTTTACATCTAATCAATTTTGTAAAACCGCTATATTTTGGGGCCAAAAAGGGGTCTTTATACTGAACCTACTCCTTTGTTTTTTCGTTCATTGTTGTGGTATAAGTACATTGTATTAATCAGACCGCTGGTTTTCACTTTTGATTTTTTTCACATTTGTCACATCGGTCCTTACATAGCTTATTGTACCGTGTGCGATTGTTCTTCGTAGTTTACGGCAGTATGGTAAACTGTACTTGTTCCTTCGGTCTTTGTAGATAAATGCTTCATTGGCAAGCATACCACATCTTTTCTTTATACAAGTTCTAAAATATGCACACCTATATGAACACCTAGACGAGTCGGAAATCGAAGCATGGACACAGGATCTTGATTAACTTAGAGAGATGATGAGGTCTTGTTTTTTTATTAATAAACTAAAATGTAGCAAATTTACAAAATTGTGAAAATGTAATCTTTAAGCTATATTTTGGAAAGTAAAATGCTTCTGCTACATAAATATGCAATGTAAGTTGTATTTGATGATAATACAAAACATATATAAAGGTTGAGGATGAACACGGATGCGGCCACTTTCATTTTTGACAAAAATCATCTGAAAAGTGACGTTTCTTTGCATATTTGACAGATTTTTCATATTTAAGCTTGAATCAGAGCGTTTTTAATGACTAAATCAGTTAAAATCTTTCACATAAACTAATTGAATCAATTGAAATAGACAATTAATTGTTTAAAAAGTGTCCAAAATCTTTCGTTAGATGAACCTGAAATTTGAGGCCAAAATCGGCCCTTACCGGGCCTTCTCCTTTAACTAAAATGCTGAAATTGTGAAGATTTCAGTAATTAAGCATGACTTAATGATGCAAGTACTCGATATATGTGCATCGTAATGCCAAAAAACAACCCATACTTATGTAGCAGAGGCATTACACCTTCCAAAAAATAACTAAAAGTTTACATCTAATCAATTTTGTAAAACCGCTATATTTTGGGGCCAAAAAGGGGTCTTTATACTGAACCTACTCCTTTGTTTTTTCGTTCATTGTTGTGGTATAAGTACATTGTATTAATCAGACCGCTGGTTTTCACTTTTGATTTTTTTCACATTTGTCACATCGGTCCTTACATAGCTTATTGTACCGTGTGCGATTGTTCTTCGTAGTTTACGGCAGTATGGTAAACTGTACTTGTTCCTTCGGTCTTTGTAGATAAATGCTTCATTGGCAAGCATACCGCATCTTTTCTTTATACAAGTTCTAAAATATGCACACCTATATGAACACCTAGACGAGTCGGAAATCGAAGCATGGACACAGGATCTTGATTAACCTAGAGAGATGATGTCTTGTTTTTTTTTTTTTATTAATAAACCATAGTTTGTATGTTCTCCATTTCGACAGATGGATATTCAACCTCTTTTTAACGTTATTTTAAAGAAGCACCGTTTCACTGTAGATAATTCGCACATACCCGCACATGTGTTGTTCTCAAATCAAACATGTACATAAAACAGTACTACCTGTACCGTTGCACTACGTTTGTACGCATTACCATTACATTTGCGCGCAAAAATCATTACGTTTGCGCGCAGCTTTTGATTACAATTGCGCGCATTTATTTGACAGGTAAACTCAGGTAAGCTCAGGTAATAATTATATTTTGTCTTAGAATTTGATATAAACAATATATAATTAAAATATATTTTCAAAGTTAATGATTTATCGTCATATTTATTATGAAAATAATAGTCACTCATTTATATTTTTATATAATTTATATTTTATTATATTCCCTTTTTTACCTGAGTTTACCTTTAAGATAAATGCGCGCAAATGTAATCGAAAGTTGCGCGCAAACGTAAAACATTTTAATCCCAAAATGCGCGCAAACGTAATGCGCCCACATGTACGATAATATTCCCATAGGAGTCGCGATAGTCGTAACGGCGGCACAGCGGTAACGTTATTAACGTCATAATGCGTCATAACGACTTGGAATGAAACTTGGTAACGTCGGGAGAAGGAATCGTTTTCCAACATGCCGTAGCATTTCCTTATACTAACAAGTTACGTTTAAGTAAGTATCTTCCACTTATGTTATAGACTATGTACTTATAAAAAATCATGATCTAGAAAAATTAAATTACAGAACATGAACTGATAAAAATAAATCTTGAAAAACTTTTTTATCAAGAGATCTTGGAGTACTTAACTGACATGTATAGCAAGGCAAATTCTCAAAGAATGTTAAATACAGACCGGCTATAGCGGTAACATGGGGGGGGGGGTCTTCTTATAGGGCTTGCGTTATCGTTGAATGTTTAGATGGGTATTGTCGATAATCTGTGTCGGTCGATCCGATGCTTGGATAAGGTCCTTTGTACTTTTTTTTCGTTTTTCGTATTTTGTAACTGTAGTACTATACTGCCGTATGCGAATAAGTTAAATGGCAAAAAAATCTTACATAAAGTGCATTCCAAATAAAGATGTCATTTAGATTCGATACTTGTGGTCTTATTGTCTTCCATTTGAACTTTTTTATTATTGGAAATTATACAGGACTTCAGTAGATTGACTTCTGATATATTTCTATGGATTTTTTTTTAAGCAGCTGTTTGGTGCATTTGCTTAATTCAAGATTTTACTAGTAATAATCAGTAATTCGATCATTTAATTTGTTGGAGAGGCCATATATTGGCACCCACTCCACCCCATAGAAAATAAAATCGTTGGGTTAGTTTTGTTACGCTATACAGGGGTAGAATACCTTAAGTAAAAAAGTGCCATTACACTTCAGAATTGATAAACTTAACCAACATCCCTCCAATCCCACCCCGCCCTCTTTCCTCTGTCGTATAAGGTACTTAATTTTGCAATTTTTCTGATCCCACAAAAATGAAAACGCCGTCTTAAATTTCTTCCATTCGTTCAATTGATTACCATACAAGATCTGACGTCTTAATTAGACTGAATTAGTAGTTAATGTCAGTACATAATAAAGAGAAAAAATGAGGAAATCAATGGAAAACAAGTTACTGTAAATGTGACTTTTATCAGTCAATTACTGTAATCTCAGAGCAGAACATTTCTTTGTTCGGCGTATTGGTTTTATGAATACCGGAGTGACTTCTCCAAGCAACCAATTAATAATATAGTGAAAACTCATTTAGATGTTTCTTGTTAAATAATTGATAGCTATTTAGGTATATTATTCTGTTATCTATATTGCTAACAACATTCCATACCTTACTCGGTAAGTACACAAGTATTTTTTGGAGATGCAATATTTAAAACATTAAAATGTCATTTGGATAGTAAATTTATTACTTTTTATGGTAAGGGGTGAAGTTATATGTGAAATTATATGTGAATTTACTACTTAGCAGTCTATTGAAATAATACAGTATTTTATTTTGGATGTTCATATCAATTGATTAGGGAGAAATTACATGTGAGTTGTCAAGATTTATGCACCCTTCATTGAGTAGGACAACGATCATTTCGATTTATGTGTATGGAATCTTGTACATGTACAAATGCATATGCAATGAATTATTGAAACTTTTAGAAAGGATTAAAATTAATTTCCTACTATAAGGTGAGAGAAAGAGTTAGTGTGACTGTACTAACTTGAGAAGTTATTAAAAAAGTATTTAGTTTTCAAAAGGCATGAATTAAATTTTTCTAAAATAAGGTGAGTTTCAGAAATCAGAGAAATATTTATTTGTACTGAAAAAGGACGTATATTAGTTATACGTCCTTGTACTGACGAACGAAAGTTTTGTTTTTCTATCAATGAATCATATATATGTAATTGGTATCAATCGGAGTTTTTCTTTTTCTTTTTAACTATTTTGGCCATGCTGATAATAATCTTACCCGTTTGTGCTTATTTTTGATTTTTTATATACCCATTCTTCATCAATTATCGGGTAATTAATTATTTTACAAGTCGGAAAAAAAATTTACAATTAAAAAAAAATTGTAACCATCCTTATCCGGCGTTGATCAAATTCTTGTTTTTCATATATTCACCCACTTCAAATATTAGATATATACTTGTTAATATATGTCCTTTCGTCCTTTAATCCGTCCGTCTGTGAGTGTCTGTCTGTACGTATGTCAATCCAAAACATACTTCAGTAAACTTGAACTTCATCTTGATATACCATTTCGTGTAACACGTTTTCATTTCGATCCCGTGGTTCGATATTCTTCTCAAGTTCTGCTTGAATTTAACTTAATCCGGGTAATTTAATGATAGAGTAAAGGCTTTTATACCAAACTATACATGATGTACGGTTATACATGCACTGTCTCAAGTTATAAAGGGGGTAGCGCCTTTGATTTAGTTTAACACCGCCACATTCTTCTTGTGTCTGTCTCAAGTGAGGAGCCTGTAAATTGTTATTCAGTTGTTGTCGTTTGTTGCTGTCTTACATACTTTGGTTTTTTTTAGTTATTGTGTTTTGAAAATAGGCCGTTTTTAATATCGTTTGAAGTGTGTCATTTAGGAGCGTTTTTACCGCTGCAGTGTGGTATGGATTTTGCTCATTGTTGAAGGTCGTAATGTGACCTATAGTTGTTAATTTCTGTGTCATTTGGTTTCTTCTGAAATATTGTTTCATTGGAAACCATACCACATCATTTATTTTTTTTATACACAAAACTGCTTTATAAGCTTTTGGGTCCCACATGTGGAACAGAATCTGCTAACCCTTCCCGAGCACCTAGATCATCCCCAGTTTTTGGTAAGTTTCTTGTTGCTTAGTCTTAATTTATTTTTCTATGTTGTGTTTTGTGTACTTTTGTTTGTCCTAGTCTTTTTAGTCGTGGTGTTGTAAGTTTTTGGGTTGGTTTTTTTTAACTATAGAGTTTGAATGTCCCGGCCTCTGGTGTCTCTCCGGTCCCTCTTCTCAAGAATATTGATTGTTCGTCACGGAAATAATTAAATTTGTGTTGGATATATGTCAACGAAACAGCAACTTGACAGACTTGACAAGTTACCAAAAAAAAAAAAAACCAGAAAAATATTAAGATCTTCAAAATAAGAAAAGTGCATGCACCGAGTAAAAATGATGATATATACTATCATCGGCTATCCTCTGAATTCATGATTTCTGATGCTGAATCAAATCTAATTACAACTGTCGGTTTAAAAAAAATGAAAAGGGGGGTTTTAAATAGTAATTGCTAATAAATATTGTAGGGATTTATGATTTTTGTACTATTGAATTCAGTGGATTTTGACAGTAGGCAAATTTCAAAGTCACTTTTAATCCAACTATAGACATCTGTGCTAGGTTGTTAACTATTTAATTGTAGATCGAAGTGCCTTTAATTATTGATTGAAATAAAAACCTGTCGAATTAATAATTTTAACTCCACTGTACTATCAGTTGGAATTTTGTGTTTTCTTTTCATCTAGGTTAAAATGATTGTTTGTGTTTTCAATTAAGCCGTTTTATAATACGACACGTAAAAGGAAATTAAAAATAGGAAATTTAAATAGGCTGTTGTGCACATGTTAGATCTTAGCAACGCAACGCTAACTCCGTAACAACAACAACCTTTTTATCGGGCACGTGTTCATTTTAGCCAATCAATTCTTTTGTAAATGATTTTGGCAGTCTAGTGTCGAAAATGGCGACTGCTGTAGACTACGGTAGGATGTACACACCAGACAATATGTATACGGGGTATATCAACACTGATACGAGGGTATGTCTAACTTTTTAAAACTTTTCATTCTTCCTACATCCGCAATTTTTATCTTGAAAGTTGAATTACTGAAATGTGTACTTTTTTTCAGGTGGGGGACGAAGTTGTCACTCAAGGGTTAGCAAAAGATTTAGAGGCGTTTTACAATAAAAGTGATTCTTCAGGAGATAGAACTAAAGCTTTGGAGTTATTGTCGTCCTTAAGAATTGGAGGGGAACGTCAACAAGAACAATATCCACGACCCCATACTGCCATGCCAACTGTTGGAGGTAAGTTCAGAGGTCAAGGCCATGCCGATGATGGGTCCATAGTTGAGGATCCAAATTTTCATAAGAAGATAAGAAGGGCCCCACTGAAACTAAAAGATATCCCACTAAAGTCAGGGTTAATCCAAATTTTTCACATAAAAGGGGGACAATGTACCCCCCTTTTCCCCCCATTTGGATCTGCATATATTTTTTTGTAGGTCTGGGACCAAGTCTGGGTTACACATGTAAAATATGGGGAGGGGTATACATATTTATAAATATCTCTGTCAGAATACACCAAAATGCAATCTTTAAAGTAAAAATCACATCATAATCAGTTTCAGTTTCAAGTATGTGAAATTTTTTAAGAAAAAGAGTTTAGCCTAAATAATGAAAAGTGTAATCCAAATGCATATACATAAGACTAACTCATTCCAACATTGTCCAATGGGGAACTTCATGTATTCCAAAAAGGATTAACAGTCCATCAATAGATGGAGTTATCTTTGAAAGTCTTAAAACAAAATTTTCTTAACTCAACTAGTTATTGGAGTTATTGCCCTTTAGTGATATATTTTTTTGACATGTTTTTGCTATTTTCTTGAAACCTATAAAAGATGAATAGAAACATTGAAATGAAATGATTATCAGCAGGATATTACATGTATTATAATTAACAAATTATTAAAGATCGACAATTACATTGTACATACATGTACATGTACAAAATGTATGTGTATGTCAACATGACTGAAATTATGAGTTAACTATTTGTGGAGTTATTTCCCTTAATATTATTTGATAATTTTAATATAAAGTGGCCATAGTTGAAGATGAAGGTGAGCCACACAGGCTCTTTAGAGACTCATTATAGTTTCTTGTTTTCACTCACTAAATGCCTCCTCTCTAAAGTATAATAAAATGTATTGATAATAAGTGTTGAGATAGTTTTTAGGGTCAATAATTAACATAGATCTACTGGTACATGTACATGCCAACAACAAATACCTGGGCCAGTGGCGGATCCAGAACTTTTTGTAAGGGGGGAGGGTCGCTCCAGTCACGCTTCAGTGATTCCCTATATAGGCAACCAAACTTTTCCCCCGAAAAGGGGGAGGGGCCGAGGCCCCTGGATCGGCCTATGTGGGCCATAAAAAAGATTATGTTTGTTTGCCCTAACCTAACCTTCCCAAAAAATAACTGATTAATGTGAAAAAGTTTTTTTAATCAAATAAACATGGAGACTAAAAATAATTTGACAGTTTCTCTTTGTTGAAAAAAAAGAAACAAAATGCCTGCCTACCTACCTACCTACCTACCTACCTACCTACCACCTGTTCCAATATATACAGTAATGCCAGTTTTCCACCTCTATCTTTTACTATGTTTGATTAGAAAAAAAGTATTAGAATCTGATACAAGAAAGTCAAGGAAATAATTATTCTAGAGCCTACAATGTAGAAGTGAAAAAACTGTTCACTGATTAAATTTTTTCATTTACTGTGCTTATCCAATAAGTAATAATTATTGAAAATTTGTATCGATAGGTTGGATCGTACTGTGTAGTAAAGTAGTCATGTATTAATGAATAGATAGACCTGTTTGGTATTTAAATATAAAATTGTAAGGTCTTAACCATTATTAATACCTCATTTAACACAATAATGAAAGCAAGCCTGACTTACGTATTTATAATTTTGTATTGAGAGAAAAAACTTTTTAATCTCAATTGCATTGAATTGTCAATAAGCAGTTCCTTCGATGTATTGGCAATCATTCTAACAAGTAAACTTGACTAACCAAAAATAATCATGATCAAATTTCTTTTTTTAAATTTTCCGAAGATTTTTCAGCAGAATATCAGTTTTCAATGTAAAAAAATTATTGTGATAGTGTCAGAAATACCAGTTGAATTTGCATTGTACCAGTTTGTTTCCTTCTTAGATTGTTGAATTACAAGTAAATTTTAACAACTAAGTTTAATGAAACTATTTCTATTGTTGACTGTGTCAATATTGGATAAAAGGTAACTAAACATGAATCAATTAAAATGATATATGGGCTACTATAGGGGGGTTTACTTAAGTTTTCTGTGACAGGCATATATGATAACATTCATTATTGATGTAAATTATTAATCACAATATTATTTATTTAAATTTAAGAAATTCGATGTAACCAGGCATCGCTGCATGTCATAGTATTCTAATGAACATAAGTATGAAGATACTTTAGATAGTTCTTCTCTTTACTAAGTATTTCAAACGACAAGGCATTTAGTATTGTATTAATTTGTTTAAATTTGAACAGTGAAAGTGTACCAAGGTTTAATTTTTTTCTATGACAGGTGCATACGATAACATTCATTTGAGATGTAAATTATTAATCAAATGTTCCGTTCATCTAAATTTTTAAAAGTAGATGCATTTGTTACCAGGCATTTCATAGCCCTTACAATTTAATTTTCATAAACAAACTCCATTTAACTCATTGTGTAAAGAAGATAGTGAGTTCTTCTTATTACGTAGGTAACCTCAAACCAATGTAAGTATATTATTTGCACAGTGAAAATGTACAAAGGTTTAATAAATTACAAGTTTAAACTTTCAGTAGTTACACTGAGATAATTCTTCTAAAGTAGAAAATATAGACCACAAGCAAAACTTTAACCTGTTGAATTGGCTGCGTAGCTTCATGCCAGAAATTTTATTTGTCCTGACAGCACCCATTGTCATATGATGTTCATATGTGAACTTTCAGTAATTTATTTTACTGAGAAAACACAGTTTTGCATTGCAGTGTAATAAACTGGAAATTTTCACAATGAATGGCTTTAAGAAAATTATTAATTTGTGGTGTTGTCTATTTATTTGTTCAATTCCCCTTCAATTGTAAAACATGTGAAAAAGGACCAAATACAGTTCATAAAATGACCCCAAACTACCTTTAATATGTAATATTTGTATTTAATGACATGACCTGAAATAATTATAAATAGTTTTTATAAAATTATGTAATTATTGACTTTGAGCTTTGGTGGTCTAATAGGATAATTATATATAAATGTATTTGAATGCAAATACTTTTACATGTATCATTCCGTTTATAATTAATGTTAGTTGATTAAGGTCACATTATTATACAGTACTTGTCCTTTTTTCGTGAATTGTGTATTTCAAACACGTTTGCAGGTATTTATTTTCGCGAATTTATAATTATTGCCTTTTAGTTGAAAGGTTTGATTTAGATTCGCGTGTATTTATTTTTGCGATAATAAACCAACCACGAAATTCGTGAAAATAAATACACCTCGAAAATAAGTACAATTACAGTAATTTATATTCAAGTGTATAACATTGTATTTATGTGTAAATTGTACATAAATTATATTATTTATGTTGAATTAGACATGTATGTAAATGTTTCACTCTTGCATGATTTTCCAGGCCAATACCATTCAAATCCATATGTCACGTCATACACTAGGGATTATCCACAGAAGGAGCAACCATTCACGGGAGCTACAAGGTAAAGAACCTCATAAACTTACATATTTTCTGCTGATACTGTGGATTCATTTATTTTTGTGGGTACCAATGTTCATGGATTCCATTTTCGTCAATATTTTAATTTTGTGGTTTTGCCAAAGTCAGCATACATTTGCATTTCATTGAACATTTGAATTCGTGGTTCGTCTTGACCCCGGAAATCCAGGAAAATTCATTTCCCACGAATGATAATATGAATCCCAGTCTTCACAATGAAGTATTAAATCTACAGGCCCGGAGCTCAATTTTTATTTTTTTTTAGTTAGGTTCTGTTGGCCTGTAGATATGATTTTTACAGGCCCGAGAGCAATTCTACTAGCCTAGGCTGCCAGGGCTGCCACTTAGCGTGAAGACTGGTCAATCCACAGGATATTATTTTGCTGTTTGGTTATAAACATTTTAGCATGGAACTGTATGTGGTTCCATTATAATTAGTGGGATACCTATTTTCCTGAATTCTGGTGGCTAACATGTACTGCTGAACTAAAATTTTGATGTTTGATTAACTACATACTTTCTATATAAGATTGTATGCAGAAAATTATTATATTGAATTGTTCAAGACTAACTACACTAGTACACATTTTTGTTTGGTGCCCAGCTGGTCTGCCTCCGGGTGCATGATTTTCTTACTGTGTTGAAGACTCATTGGTGGTCTTCAGCTTTTTTTTTAATCTTTGGTCAGTTTGTTTGTCTGTTTGACACATTCCCCATTTTCATTTTCAATTTAGGACTTTTGAAAAACCACAAAATAAAATGTCAAGCGAAAATTACAGTTACGGGTATTTTCCTTAATTTACTAAAATTGGTATCAAAGAAATATTGATCCCACAACTGCAACAAGTGTATTACAATATTTTTCCACTCGAGACAGTTAAATTTGAATATTGCGCGAGCCGCGAGGCTTGCCAAGCTTTTTAAATAATTAAAAGGAGTAGGTCCGGTAAGGGCTGATTTTGGCCTCAAATTTCAGGTTCATCTAACGAAAGTTTTTGGACACTTTTTAAACACTTAAGTGTCTATTTCAATATATAATTGATTCAATTAGTTTATGTGAAAGATTTTAACTGATTTAGTCATAAAAAAACCGCTGTGTTTCAAGCTTAAATATGAAAAATATATCAAATATGCCAAAAACGTCACTTTTCAGATGGTTTTTGTCAAAAAATGAAAGTGGCCGCATCCGTGTTCATCCTCAACCTTTATATATATATTTTGTATTATCATCAAATACAACTTACCTTTCAATATTATGAATGAACACGAATGCGGCCACTTTCATTTTAGACGGACACCGTCTAAAAATTAACCAAAATGCTAAAATTTTAAAGATTTCAGTAATTTAGCATGACTTAATGATGTTAGAACGAGATATTTGTGCATTGTATTGTCAAAAACAGCTCATCTTTATGTAGCAGAAGCATTTTACTTTCCAAAATATAGCTTAAAGATTACATTTTCACAATTTTCTAAAACTGCTATATTTTTGGGCAAAAAAAGGGTCTTACTGAACCTACTCCTTTAACTGTTGAGAGTGGAGAAATATCGTAATACACAAGTTACAGTGGTGGAATCTGTTTCTCTTATGATTTTTATCCTTCATTTTTAAAGATTTGAGGAAAGTTGTGTACTTTTGATGTGATGTCATCAGACATGGTCGCCTTTTTTCATGACGTCACAATAAGAAAATTCAGAAGAAAACAAGAAAATCATGAAAAATTTAACGTCACAATTAAATTTCAAGCAATCATTTGCCAAGAACAGATTTTTCACTAGTGAGAAGAAATGTTTTTAGCTCACCTGACCTGAAAGGTCAAGTGAGCTTTTCTCATCACTTGGCGTCTGTCGTCCGTAAACTTTTACAAAAATCTTCTCCTCTGAAACTACTGGGCCAAATTTAACCAAACTTGGCCACAATCATCCTTGGGGTATCTTGTTTAAAGAATGTGTCCGATGACCTGGCCATCCAATCAAGATGGCCGCCATGGCTAAAAATAGAACACAGGGGTAAAATGTATATTTTGGCTTATATCTTTGAAACCAAAGCATTTAGAGCAAATCTGACATGGGGTAAAATTGTTGATCAGGTCAAAATCTATCTGCCCTGAAATTTTCAGACGAATCGGACAACCTGTTGTTGGGTTGCTGCCCCTGAATTTGTTATTTTAAGGAAATTTTGCAGTTTTTGGTTATTATCTTGAATACTATTATAGATAGAGATAAACTGTAAACAGCAATAATGTTCAGCAAAGTAAGACCTACAAATAAGTCAACATGACCAAAATTGTCAGTCAACCCCTTTAGGAGTTATTGCCCTTTATAGTCAATATTGAACAACTTTTCGTCATTTTTGTAACTTGTACAAAAATCTTCTTCTCTGAAACTACTGGGCCAAATTTAACTAAACTTGGCCACAATTATCATTGTGGTATATAGTTTAAAAAATGTGTCCGATGACCCAGCCTACCAAACAAAATGGCCGACATGGCTAAAATTAGAACATAGTGGTGAAATGCAGTTTTTGCTTTATATCTTTGAAACTTAAGATATTAAGGGCAAATCTTTCAAGATTTAAATGCCCATCAGAATAAGATCTTTCTTCTCTCAAAATTTCAGATGAATCTGACAACCAGTTGTTAGGTTGCTGCCCTAAAATTGGTAATTTTAAGGATATTTTGCAGTTTTTGGTTATTATCTTGAATACTATTATACATAGAGATAAACGGTAAACAGCAATAATGTTCAGCAAAGTAAGATCTACAAATAAGTCAACATGATCAAAATTATTAGAGGACCCCTTAAGGAGTTATTGCACTTTATAGTCAATATTGAACAACTTTTCGTCATTTTTGTAACTTGTACAAAAATCTTCTTTTCTATAACTATGGGGCAAATTTAACCAAACTTGGCCACAATCATTACTAATGTATCTATTTAAAAAAATGTCTAATGACCCCGCCTACCATCCAAGATGGCCGACATCAGTAAATACAGTAACAGGTGAGCGACACAGGCTCTTGAGAGCCTCTAGTTCTTAAACCAGTCAGGAAATGTGAAAATAGCGCAAAAATTAGAGACAAATAAGTTTATACACAGTATACACATTTTGTTGTAGATTTATATAACATTTCCTCTGTAGCGTTAAATACAGCAAAGAAACATGGAGTTTAAAGTACCGGTACATGTAATAGATACACGTGGAAAGTGGAAAGGGATTAATATAAGTTTCAAAACTTGTTTCCCAATCCACTATAAATAAATATGTTTAAACGAAACTAGATACATGTACATATAACAATTTGTAAATTAGATTGAATTAAAAGAAACATGTTTCTCATTTAACATGTTTAAAATCAATTCAGTTCAGGATCAAAAACACCTAATGTTCTTTGAGTTTCTTGTTGAAAATCTAAATTACTAATTTTGACACTGTTACAACTTTATATATGAACCAACATTTTGCTGAATAATGATATTGATAGTATATTATTACCATATTGATAAATGCATCATTTAGCACAACCAAATTGGATCAAAGCATGTTTGAAATTCATTTGAACACTGAATTAAAGTCTAACAATAGAATAGTTTTATTTTACTTTTCAAAAGGCTTTGATGAAAGAATTTGATTATGATATAGATGAAATGCACGAATAAATTATAAAGTTCATTTTTTGTAACAAACCAGAGAATATTATTTTTTAATGATAAGTTGAATATTTTGAAATTAATTTTTGATTTTGAACTGATTTTTTTTGTCAAAATACATTCTTATTAAAATATATTTATGGTTTGAAGTCCAATTATTTTAAGGTGTTCAAGATCTTAGTTAATGAACTATCAAAATTTAAATCCTGCTATGGTCCATTTGACAGTAATGATAATAGTATGGTCCTGTGTTTAAAAATTTATCCTAATAGTTTATTGAATTGTTCAAGACTTGCTACCAATTTTAGCTGTATTAGAAAAAACAAAGGATATATTTATTGTTTATGAAATTAAAGACTTGTTGTTTGTTATTTTTAGACCAATGACATCACATGGTTTTAGAAATGGACCAATAGGAGATACTACTTATGCAGAAGAATATAAAGATAAACCAAACAGGCCAACATCACCTATCAGAAGTGGATCTGCATCTGGACAAAGAAATAACAATCCACATCCATTACAGGTATTTATCCACATCCATTACAGGTATTTATAAACCATGAATAATCCACATCCGTTACAGGTATTTATAAACCATATTAATCCACATCCGCTACAGGTATTTATAAACCATAATAATCCACATCCGTTACAGGTATTTATAAACCATAATAATCCACATCCGTTACAGGTATTTATAAACCATAATAATCCACATCCGTTACAGGTATTTATAAACCATATTAATCCACATCCGTTACAGGTATTTATAAACCATAATAATCCACATCCGTTACAGGTATTTATAAACCATATTAATCCACATCCGTAACAGGTATTTATAAACCATAATAATCCACATCCGTTACAGGTATTTATAAACCATAATAATCCACATCCGTTACAGGTATTTATAAACCATAAATAGCTAAAATGTACTACAAACTACCTTATATTATTAACTAAAACTTTCAATACATCATTTCTTCTTATACATTATTTAAGCTCTTTATTGTAAGTGTTTCATTTTCTGAAAGCAAAATATATTCAAATGGGAGAAATTCTGACTTTTTGACTGAAATCTGTAGGCTTTAGCTATAGCAATATTGTTGTCTTTAAAATTAGTTCTAAGTCTCAAAACTCAGCTTTCAAATGTTTGTCTACTTAAAGAATATTTTTCTTTAGTTTAAATGAAAAGGATTGAAATATTAAGAAATCTGCAAACTTGTCTTTTTGAATGGACAGTAATGTATAGATTTGTGAGAAATTTTAATTAAAAAAGTGCACATAAACTCATTTATCTTTGCTATTAACAAACATTCTGTACATTTTTAATTGTATATAGATATACAGGGCTCACACTACTTCAGAATTATAGGGAGAAGTGACTTCTCTTTTTGAAACTGATAGGGAGAAGTGGTGAGATTTGAAAGAGAAGTGCTTGTTCGCGCGGTGCGCTGCAATGTTTGGATTTAACAATAGTATAAAGGGTCATATGTAAATAATGTTCTTTTTATATTCTTCAATTCATATCTGAGTTATAATACAATTAAAGCAACATTTCAAATTAAAAGTTGTTTAAGTTTTACTAAGGTTCTTGTGTGAAACTTCCAACAAAATTATAAATATCCAGCACTAAAAAAAATATTTTTTATTTTTAAAAAATGTAAAGAAATTATAATATATCAATTACAATTTAATTCAAAACTATCTTATGTATGAAATTCAGTGTTTCTCATAGAAAATATAAAAGTTATTAAGCTGGGCCATAATATATTGATATAAGTATAATAGTCTCAGAGTTAAGAAACTTTAATCAATAGTTTGAAACAATCCATAAAAAATATAGGAAATTATATACACCAATCAATTAGATGTTACCAAAAGTCTCTTAATGCGTGTGGAATACGTAATTTTTCACTTTGGGGTCAATAATATTCTGTCAGCTGTTCCATCCGTGCGTCCGTAGTAATTATTGTAAAAGTACGGATTTCGGTCATAGCTGGTCCGGTTCAGATACGTAGTTTAGAAATCGGTCAATAGCTTTTGGGGGTCGGGGAAAGCGACTTCTTCGCCCAAGTCGCCTGGTAGCGTGAGCCCTTCATATAGGAAGATGTGGTGTGAGTGCCAACGAGACAACTCTCCATCCAAATATATGTACATGTATCTCAAAAAAAATGATAAGAATGTTGAGCTTTACCAATTGTCCACTGAAGTCAATGCTGTCAGAAGACTTTTTATTGAGAGTTATTGCCCTTGAATGACAAATTTTACCATATTTTTTTCCTCCATTTTTGCCTATTATCTCGAAAATATTAGACTGAAAAGTTTTAAATTTATAAAAATAAACCAGAATGACAAGTTCTACAAATTAGAGTTATTGCCCTTTGTAGGTGGTTTTTATCATTTTTTAACGTTTTTACTTTTACATATCTTAAAAATTATGATTAATAGATACTTAAAAAAGCAAGATGAACAGAAATACCAAATGCAAGAACAACAAAACAAGAGATTTTTGTCATGAAATTTATTCTCTACAGTGCAATAGTGACCATAACAGTGTCCTTTGTTTAAAAATATATATAGACCAAGGTGATAGACTTGTGTAGATTCAGATGCATTCAGCTAATTCTGTTTCATTCAAATTTATGTTTAAATCTGAAATAGCATATATATGCATCCCTGTATAAAATTGGGTTTAAATCACATGTGCCTTCCCACAATGCATTTTTGAATGATAGTAAGTTTAATATAAATTATTCAATTAACACACACTTTTTTTTATAAAATAGCAATTTGTATGTATAATTGGTTGATTTATATGCATGTACTTATCATACACTACTTTTTTTCAAGGCATTTATGGTATGGCGATTCCCAACAAAATCCCAGGCAGAACCTAAACCTAGTCCCTGGTCAGAGGAGTTGACAGATGATAAAATTAACCAAGTACACAAACGGCTATGTCAGTCCACTTACCAGACAGATTATCTAGGAATTCCTCAGGGTACGTAAATAATGGACCATCATTTGCTATCCTATATTTCCAAGAGATTTTCATTTGTTACTACCAGTGGTAAAACAGTCAAAGACTTTGCTTCTTTGGTAATAGAGCTTTATTTGAAAAACAGATATTGGTTGCTTTATATAAAGTTTTTTCGTTGTTTCACCATCATTTTGACAATGATGCCTTTTATTTTCATTTTGAAGCTTTTAGAAATGAATTTCGTTTTGTGTTTTAAAATGAGTTTTGTTTACCCTGGTTCCACAAACTTCTTTATTAAGCATGGTTGATTATTGAATCGCTTAATTACTAAATAACCAGTACCAGTTGTAAATATTTTATGGAAATTCAGAACAATTAGGAGAACTTTGTTTTCGTTGTGTTACAGCAAAAAGGAATATTTTAACATTTACTTTCTTCCAATTGATCTAAATTATTTGTACAATTTTATAAATAAGATTCAATCTACATAGATAATAAAAGTTTGTAATTGAATTATTTCCCCTTATATGCATAGATATATAATATACAGAAAACTGTACCAAAATGAACTGGAATTGCTAGCATCTGTGAAAACTAGTTTTAAATCCATATTTTTACAGCAAACATTAGATAAAATAATTTTCAATTTTACAATTCTTTTTTTTTTTTTTGCAGGTTTTCAATTAAAAAGTGCCTATACTCTTCCACCAGATTGGAAGGCAGACATTCCATACACTTTAGACAGTGTAGCAAGATATTCTTATCAAAACCCAACACAACCTGAAAAATTAAAACTTCCTATCTCAAGATATGGCAGTAATAAAAAGAAAAGTATGGCTGTTAATGGCACAAGTAAGTATGGACTGTCAAAATATGCCTTTTTGAAAAGTAACGTCAATAGTGCAATCAAAAGTTGATACAATATTTTTGTAGAAAATGAAAGAAATATTAAAATGAAAAACACAAGCAACCAAAACATTTAGAAAAAGGTGAAAACAAATATAAGGGAGCTACCATTTGATTTTTATGGGGGGGCTAGGATGAAAAATGTTGTCCTGCATTTTTTTTAGCTGTAATCTCTGTCCTGCCTTTTTATTTTTCACTCTGTTCGGTCCTGGTTTTTTTTTTTAGTTTATCCTGACTTTTTTTTACCTAAATTGTCGTCCTGACTTTATTTTTTTTCCAAGTGTCTCATCCTGCCTTTTTTTTTACTCAAAACTCCTGTCCTGCCTATTTTTTTCAAATTTCATCCTAGTCCCCCCATAAAAATCAAATGGTAGCTCCCTAAGGAGATATGGTATGAGTGTCATGAGACAACTCCCCATCCAAGTCTCAATTGTAAAAAGTAAACCATTATAGGTCAAAGTGCAGCCTTCTACAAGCTGTTTAAGGGCCCCAAAAATGACTTGTGTAAAATCATTTAAACAGGAAAAAACTACTAGATTTGCCATTGCAAGCAATAGCAGATGTCAACCTTCCGCCATTGCCACTAGATTGCAGCCAGTTTTACTGACATGCTAAAAATAAAATTATGAGTACTGTTTAAGAAATAACTTTTCGTGACTTTCCCAAGTAGTAAAATAAATCGAATATAAGTTTAAAACTTGGATCATTCCTTTTCTAACTTCATAATGTCAATTTGAAAACTGATAGATTTAATTGCTGTGAAATGGCCTTAAAGCAAAATAAAGTATCTGCAAAAATAATTCTCATCAGATTGTTGGTATAATTTCTTTCTAGACCTATAAAGGCTATAAATTCAATTTATAATAACTTTGTCATAAATTAATAAATTGCACAGAAAAAAGACTTATTGATTTATTACTGGTTAGTCTATAACTAGTTAATTTGCTCAAAGAGACTGATAGGATCTCTTTCTACTATAACAATTACAATAATTGTACAAAGCATCATGTTGCATGCACAATTCATTAGATCTACCTTATAAAGGTAATAGTAATTAGAGGCAATTACACTCAATGTGAAAGTAAGAAACACAATTAAAAAAAAATAGAAACTGTAATTTATAAGATATATAAAATTCTGCAATGTCTGTGGACATTTACATAATCACTGTTTGCTAAATGTCAACATTTTTTAAAACTGAAACTGTGGATTTTTTCATTTTCATGGAAACCAATTAATACAAGTAACAAAAATTGAGGAAAACTGGCAATTTGATTGATATTTAATTCGGTGGTTTTTGTCAAAGTCTGCATAAATTCCTTTAGAAAATTGTCATTTGTGTGACATTGAAAATCCACAATATCCTTGAAAATGGATATCCAACAAATAGTAATAATTAGTAATAAACATTAGATGTATGTTTCATTATGGTACATTATTTTGATTGGCTAACTGCACATCACGTGGAATTCCTTAAGCAATTGCATTACTCAATAAAACTTTTCATTCATGATAACACGTGTTCCCACATTAAAGTGCACAGGTGAATTAAATAAAACAATTATAAAATTCGCGTTTTCATGATCATAGCTAAAAAATGTAATTATAAGTATTGAATGCTTCTTTTTCTAACTTCATAGGGTTGTAAAAGTGTTGACCGTGCGCACATTTTTAGAATGAAGCGCTTCAGCGCTTCATACAAAATGTACTTCGGTCAACGCTTTTACACCCCAATGAAGTTACAAAAAGAAGCATTCAATTCTTAAATGAATCCACAGTTTTATTATAAATATACAGATGTTTGACACAATCATGTTATCAGTTGTATAAGCTTTATCATTTATAAAATTCTGTTTTCAGTACCAACAGCGTCATTAAGATATAATCATATAAAACAGAGAACAACCTACGACAGACACTACAATGATAATTCTGGTAATGTGGTACAACAGATTAAAGATGTCGGCCGTAAACTTGGTGCAGAAACTCTGAAAAAATATTACGAAAAAGCAGCACCCGAAGGTAACTATCACATTTGATTTTGTGTTTTTTGGGCTTTTTGAAATTTTATGCTAAATTGAAGATACATGTAGTTGGGTAAGTAGTTGCAAATTTAGAATCTGAATGACTTCACTGACAATTTGTTTTGTCTGCACATGTGTTTTCTGCCTGAATCACAAATTATCATCTTAACATGCATTTGACAAAGATTAGTTGAGCATGGGTTTGAGGAATTTTGTTGTCAGTTGAACATTGTTTTGGTTTTTATGATGCATTTAATGTATAGGGTAGTGCAATAAATAAACACATTGGTCATGAACAAATAAAACTTAGATGAATACTAAATGCTATACCAGTAGATTTTGAATATTTAGTCTTATTAACCCTATTAATTCAATACATTTTTTAAATTAGATAAAAGCATTTATTTGAGTCCAAATATTTTTTTTGGAAAAGGAATGTAAAAAATGTAAAACTTGACGTCACATGTGTTATGCTTCAATGGAGATTATATTATGCTACAGTGAACTTGATTCTGTCAAGCTACTGCTCTGAAAAGAAAAAGGTTCATGTTGTGGGACTTTGCACATCACTATCTCATTATATCAGTAAATGTGCATTACAAAGCTGTCTGTGCCAAACTGTTTTAGAGTTTGTCTGACCGAAAAAGAAATTTGATGTTTTACTTCAATATATTTTCTAAAAATTCTGAAAATTTCTGTCTGACCGAATGATTTTTTGTCTGACATTTTTGTCGGACAGACAGAGTTTGGGATACATTGATGTTGTGGGACTTTGCACAACACTCTCTCTTTTTATCAGTAAATTTGCATTACAATGTCAATGGAACATGGTACATAATTTCACAGATTACACTTCAATGTTTCTGATGAGTACTTTATATACAGGATTTGAGTTTGGTGCATTATTGGAAAACATTGCTATGATTTCAAGGTGAAGGGCAAGAAAAGAGCGATTGGTTGTTGTTTTCAGTCATACATGGTATTGTCTTATTTTGATTTTCCAAAAAGTTGTAAAATATGATTCAGTTTACCGGTAGTTGTTTTTCAACATTTTTTACATACATGTAACATTAGCGGGTGTCTCATTCTTTAATTCATCACCTCAATTTGGATTAAAACAATTAACAAGACTTTGTGTATTTGAGACAGCTATTAAACAGTTTGAAATCGTTCTTGATATATCTTGAAAATTTGTAACACTGTTTTCATAGTATTTTTAATGTTTCTGGCATTTATTGTTAAGTTATGATCATGAATTAATTTAAATTGAAAGAAAAATCATAGCTTTGTTTGAATTTGCAAAATTATGATTATTTTGTTGGTCAGAAGAGAAGTTTTAGATACTGTTTAATAGTTGTCATTTTAAAGATGTATAAACATGCCCAACGTTAAAAATACCAGACAAAGAGAGATAACTCTATTTTGGATCAGCTAAGAGTATTTTATTTTGTTGTTCATCGAATGAAAACAGTGTTGCAACCATGAAAATTGCTTTTATTAGAAGTTTTTGATGTGACAAAAAAAGTTTATTAGAAAATGACTCTTTTCAAAGTGTTCTAAATTAAAAAAAATGTTCAATTGAAATTTGCTACTCTTCAAAATTTTCAATGTTATAAAAAAAAATTCACTAAAAAATTGCTCCTTTTCCAAGTTTTCAATGTAATAACACAGTTTTATATTGCATGATTTTGTACATCTTTTATATTTGCATACAGTCATAACTTTTAGTGTGGATTTTACAGTTTTGCTTTGTTTTTGTTTTCTTGCAGATAAAGACACAATTAGGCGAATACTAGATGCATATAGATCAGGAGATATGCCACCATCAAAACCAGTGCATGCTCCCACTCCCCCTCCGTACCGCCCTGCTTCTCGAACACCCAGCAGATCAAATCAACCGAGCACGCCTATATCAGATTCCGATAATAGTGTTCCAATAAACATTTCAAACAGGGTCTCTGGACCAAATAGTCCAGCTATGACACCAATTCCAGTGAGAAAACCAGGGTCTCGAGTTGCATGTACGCCAATTACGGACTATAATTCAGGCAATCCAACCAACTACAGCCGTCCACCACAGTTTCAGTTTCCGATGCAAGTGCCGATGCCTAATTATAGTCCTGCTCCAGGTCCATACAGCCCTCCAGAATTTTTACATTAATAAACATGATTTTCTAGTCAGTCTTTTTTTTCGCTACATTTTCAGATGTGTTAGTACTTAAGTAGGGACTTTGCTATTTTTGTGGTTTGATGAAATCCTACTCTATAAACATTTCATGTTTTGATCTCTTTTGAAAACTTTTATTGTTAAAAGTTTAAATTTTCTCTGAGGAGATCACTTAATTTTTTTTTTTAATTTGTTATGGATGTTTTTTTGTATTGTTAAATGTTGTCTCACAATTTTTCACAACCATTTTATATGTTTTCTTTTCCTAATTTGCACAATTAAGTACTAAACTGCATTTAACTTTATTACCTCGTCGTAGATAATAACAATAATTATATATAATGAAATATTAAACAGATTATGAAAAATAGAAAACTATATATTTTATTTATTTTAACATATCGAAGTTAGAAAATTAGAAATCATGAATTTTGTTTATCTTTTGTCGGGCAAATCTTTTAAATAATATTGATACTATATTAATTTCGTTCTTTCGGTTAAATGTATATTCATATATGAACTGAAAAATTATTTTTTGAAAGTATTAGAAGCTTATTAAAGTTGTAAAATGTCATGACATCATTTCAGAAATAATTTCCCAGAATGTTGATGGTGATGATTACGGGAATCTTTACAGTGAACCCAAACCGAGGTTCAAAATGTCACAAGGGTCACCAATAGGTGGCGCCATAAAGTTCCCTCCTATACAACAGGTATCAAGATTAGACCGAATATCAGATTATGAAGGTCCAGTTATTGTTTAGAGACTTGATGTAAAATCTATAGTTATTTTATCAGCTAGGTTCGAAATACTCATCGCTGTGTAAGGAAGAAAAATGAGGTGATTTAAAAGCATATTCAAATTTGAATTTTATATCTCATGGTATTTTACCTATGTCTTATTTGAGAATTGTATATAAGGAGCAGGAATTTCAAAAATGTGATATATGCAGCACGATTTTCAAAGATGCCTTCAAATGTATTCCTTAAAATAGGAAAAACAAGGAGAATTACAGGTCTTTACATTTATTGTTTTGACTAGGAACATATATATTACTTTGTTTTCAATTTAGACTTGTTTATATTTATTTTTGTGGGTAGCGTGGACAAAATTTATCAAACAATTACTTTCTTTAAGCATTTATACATGTCTCAGTTCATAATTGTAAATGATTTGGTTGTCAATCTTTATATTAAAGACATTTGTTAAGGGGGTTCGCGGGTCTAAATCATTTATATAGGATTTCTCTATATTTTTCTATAAATGAACTTTATCTTATAATTAATAGAAAATTAAAATAAAAAAGTGGGGTCACCGTTCATTTGCGCTCACAATCTGCCTTCGAAAGAAGCTTACATTTTTGTAAAGGTGGTTGAAGTAATAGGAGAAATATAGGTAATATCGAAATAAAAAAAGAAATTTATTACAGAAATCGCTCAAATTTTACAATAATTTAGTTTAAGTACAGCTTATATGGAAATTATATTAAAAATTATATGTCACCGATGAGTTCAAAAAGATATTTCAATTTTAAAGGCAAAAAAGGGCATTTTTCCACCAAAGGGAGATAATTTGGAACTTTTTCAATGATGTACACATTTTAAATGTCATCTGGAGCCAACACGAATTGATTGTTTTGAATGATTTTTGTACCATATGATAAAGTAACAACTACAAAAGGTAATAAATAAAATTTGTAGTGAAAAACAAATGTTTAATTTTTTCTGAAATTTTTATACCCTCGAGCCTCCTTAAGTTTAATTGTTATTGGTTTGTTTATGAAATAAAAAGTTTGAGATGTGTATGCTTTTTAAGGTTTGGGGAATTTCTTATAATAAAATATTTTTGTATTAAATTTGCTATTTAGATTGCTATCACATACTTTTCATAGTTTAATTGTATTAATTTTATCCATGAAGCTATTTAAAGTGTATTATGTATATTTTTATGGTTGCCTTTATTATTATTTTTTGCATAAAAATTGCATTAAAATCTGCATCATTTCAAACATTTAAACATTTATTTTTTAAATGTTTTGAATTAAACAAATAAGGAAAACATTTTTGCACAATCCAAAAGCTAAAAATATTTTTATATATGACATTAAAAGTTAATAGTGCAGCATTTAAAAAAAAAAACCCTTGCTATTATAAATACACTTTGCACATTACAAAGACAAATATTAAATTGGTTGCAATGAAATACTGTAATTTTTTTTTGTTAAATTGAAAGAATAATATAACAATATAAAGATTATAAAATTGATGGAATTTTTATCTGTCCAATAAAAAATGTGTAATGCTCTATCTAAATGATTATTGTCCCCGAAAATATGGACTTTCTGTAATTATATTTGCATCAATTATACATTAAAGGTGAAATAGCCAGGATTACCAAGTTCAAATTGTAAAAATGGCTTGTTTTTGCATATTTTTCATTTTATCGACTCTACTTCTTTATAAATAATTATTTTATAAATATTTATTTTTGTATCCAAACAAAAAGATAGTGCAATAACAAACAAACAAAAGACAAAATATTTCAATATTTTTTTTAAAACTAGCTTAAATACAAAATATTTTGAATAACATCCCATTGTATGAAGTTAAAATTTGCAATTTCTTAAATATTTCAGTGAATTTTCGTTTTTATGAAATTGTAAATTATATTTTAAGAAACAGTACCAGACTTTAAAAGAAAAAAATATTTTGACAGTTTGTCAAAGGTCATTTTAAATTTTGAATTTCATTTTTCCTCATTAAATGCAATTTGTACTGCCATCTTATCGTTGGAAATGCAATTAATTTGACCCCATGGTCTATCAATTCGCCGTTTCAGAATCTAATGCAGCCTGGGTAATATTTTCAAAAATGTACATCAAAACCTCCTGATTGGTCAAAAATGTACATCAAAACCTCCTGATTGGTCAAAAATGTCATAAACAATGGAAATGTAACCAAAATTTGATATCTTTGATATGATTAGATTTTTCTTAGCTTTAACATAAATGTATTGGGAAACATTATATGGAAAAATAGATATGAAATATGGTTCCCAAATTAAATCCCAATATAACATTGAATTTTTTGTACTTTACATTTTGTCTTCTACATTTGGGTTATTGGCCTTATTGGGTGCATTTATTAAACAAACCACTTTAAGGATTCACATAAATGCATTTTAAGGGGGTAGACCTTGGTTCAGGGAGATAACTCTTTAAATCAGTTAAGCATTTCTTAAAGTCAAGATCATCAATGTATTTTAAGCATTTACCTGAAACAGATTGGAAATAATCTATGTAACCTAGAAGCTTAGAACATATTTATTAAAATGGCTGACACAAACGTACTGTTGAGTTTAAGAGTTATTTCCCTTAACCTAGGTCTACCTCCTTAAATGTACTCAGATTTTATATATATTACTTTGTTATTCTGTTTTGATTGTTTTTTTCAAAGACATTTTACTTTTTCTAAAATACATCTTTCTGTACTTAAGTGTTTTGAATCAGTATTATTTTTCTTGAACACTTGTAAGTGGTTGATATTTTTGTCTGTCTATTTATGATTTAGGTCAATGGGTTTGTAAACTTTTTGAAAAATCGTTGAAAGTAATTAAAGAGATTTTGTAAATGTGCTTTGTATTGAGTTCTTTGTGAGATATGACCTCACTATGGTATTATAAACAATGAAAGCAGAAAAACAATTTGTTAAAGCTAATGAGGAAATTTCTCTTAAAACATCATTCTTTTTTATAGGAGGTTTAAAAACATTTTTTGGGGGGATTCAATAAATATACTACACAGCCAATTTTGCATAGGTACTATGTCTGTACCAAAAATCTGTAGTACTGGAAATCAACTTTTCATATTCAGTACTATTTTGTTACTCTAAAATTACTGTAATATTTAGGTACCTGTATTTTACAGTACTTGATTTGTACTTGAAAATTTAAGTACTACATATTTTTGGTTACAATGTTACATTTTCAGCATTTTGATAGTATGTCTTTAGATTATGATTTTCAAACATGGAAAATTGTGATCGCTTTTGGTATTATTTCTGTACCAAAATTTTAAGTATAAATCAAGTACTGTAAAATACAGGTATGTAAATAGTACAATAATTTTAAAGTAAAGAAATAGTACTAAATATCAAAAGTAAATTTTCAGTACTACAGATTTTAAGTACAAAAATAGTACATATGCAAAATTGGCTGTGTACTAGTGACATATCTATCATAGATAACAAAAGATATATTGGAAGTAGTGGTTTATCAAATATATTTATTCTGTATGAAAAAATATTACCAGTGAAAAAAAATCGTTTAGTGCTCTATTTAATGCTTTTTATTTGTCCACTGGATTTCATAGCTAATCATATATTTTTTACACCGGCTTTTTCAAAGATTGGTCCGTAATGGGGGAGGGGCGATTACATAGAACTTTATAGAACTGCTTCACTAAAGACAGCAGATTTTGTTGTTTAATATACTGTAAATTCAGAAATTATTGTGAGCACTTATTATTGAAATTTTGTTAATTAAGACTTAAATGCGATTTTAATTTTTACGATTTTTGAGAGAAATCCTGTTTAATTCATATAAAATATTTCAAAATGTGAGTTTAAATAATTGCCTTTACAACACATTTTTCATAATAATTTGCAGAATTTACATGTACATGTACATGTAGTTATAATGTAATTTAGAAAATAAAACACACTTGTGTTACACCAGTTGTGTATATTGTTAACTGTTGTCACGATAAATCAGGGTTGGTATTAATGTTGTAACAGTGTACTACATGTATGTATATATCGAAATTTGATTTATAAAGAATCTCACAGTGTTTGATTCTAGTCGCTATATAAATTTTTTCTATGGTGCCCTAGATATATTTTATTATAATTTATTTTGCTAAGAGAATAAATTTCTTTATTAGGGCTGTCCAGAGGGGGGATTTTTCAAAACCAATATATTTTGTTTGCTTGTACTTTTATGCTTTTATATTTTCTAAACATAACATCCTATAGAAATATGTAAGTAATTGTTTGTCTTCAAAACCCAAATAACACTGACTGAGCAGCCTTCAAAAAATGTCTGCTTCAAAGAATGTTTAATAATTGTTATGTTGAGAAAAAAATAGGTTTAAATATTTTATAAAAATAGTAAATATTTTATTTTTTAAAAATAGTAAAAAAAAAAAAATTAAGTGAAAATGGATTGAAAAGGTTTTCATGAATTGAGAGATGTATAAGAAACATTATAGAAATTAGTACCAACTAGAAATGCCAATTTTGTTAGCTTCACCTTTTTATTTTGAGGCTACAAGGTAACAAAGAAGACACCCTCTTGCTTGAGGTTTTATATTTATAGAATATAGTTGTAATTTAGAAATTATACATTCTGCACATTACTATAAGAAGTGTCAAATAGTAGTCAGTTATGCTCAATTACCAATTTTATTTCTGTGATAATCTCAATTTTGCTAGGTAATGTTTTTTTCTGCTTTTTTGCCTATATTTGTTTTTTTACATTTATTTTGTCATTTCTATAATGTTATCTGTGATATAAAGAACGCAAGTAAAATAAAATGTTTCATTGAAATTTCAATGAAGAAAATTAAAGTGTTTTATTAATTTGTATGAAAACCAGCTTTCAGAGCATGTTCATTATGTCATAAATGGTCAAGAGGTCATAAGGGTTAAATGACCATCTTCTATCATTCAGTTTTCACTTGACCTCCACATAATTTCATGGATTAGTGAACAAGGTTAAGTTTTTGTGGCAAGTCCATATATCAGATACTATAAGCAAGATCTCTGCTATATTTGGTGTATGGAATTATTGTAAGGTGTTAATGTCCAACTGGTAGGTTTCATCTGACCGTGAGTCGTGACCTCATTTTAACGAATCAGTGGTTTAGTAATGTTACCGTTGTGTTTCGATTGGAACTTCTAATACTGTATGCAAAAGGTCAACTCTTTTTGGTGTTTGAAAAATTTAACCATGTCCATTGCTTAATGTTTGTCTGTACTATCTATACTGTACAGTCTGCTATAAACAGCCTGAAAGCGACGATATGAAAAACAAACAAAACAAGAATGTGTCCCCAGTACATGGATGCCCCATCCGCATTATCATTTTCTATGTTTAATGGACCGTGAAAATTGGGGAAAATCTCTAATTTGGCATTAAAATTAGAAAGATCATATCATAGGGAACATGTGTACTAAGTTTCAAGTTGATTGGACTTCAACTTCATCAAAAACTACTTCGACAAAAATTTTTAACCTGAAGACGGACTCACAGACCAGAAAAACATAATGCCCATAAATGGGGCATAAAAATGCATAAGTTTTAACAACAGGATTTTCCCTGTAGACTTATCTCATTTGAATTTCACAGGGCTTTCAAATAATACATCATCCAACATAGCCTTGTTTCATTTAACACGTTTTTCTGTAAACCACTGAATCAAAGCTGATTAACATGGTATAATAGGAAATTAAGGAGTTATTCAATTTCCTGGAAGTCTGTAAGAAATATATAATGAGAAAAGAACACTGGAATCTTTTTGAAATATAATGCATTTTACATGGAAGAATTGAATTTCAAAAGGATAAGATATCAACATCCTGCAAGTCTCAGAACATAATAGTATTTAAAAGTACCAAACAACAGCGTTTTTGTCAAGCCTGTAACTTTTGTCGCAGAAAGCTTGACATAGGGATAGTGATCTAACGCCTGCAGAGGCAGTAGCTTACTTCTTTTAAGTTTTATATTTTAGAAGGTGGAAGACCTGGATGCTTCAACTTTGTATATAGATGCCTCATGTTACGAAGTTTCTGTCAGTCACATGTCCAATGTCCTTGACCTCATTTTCATGGTTCAGTGGTTAAAGTTAAGTTTTGAGTTTTGGTTATAATCTAATACTATATGCAATAAGTCAACTATATTTGGTGAATGGAAATATTTTATGATTTATATATCAGTTGCTCAGATTTAATTTGACCTTGACCTAATTTTCACAGTTCATTGCTCTGTTAAGTTTTTGTGTTTTGGTCTGTTTTTTTCTTAAACTATAAGCAATAGGTCAACTATATTTGTTGTATGGAAGAATTGTTAGCTGTACATGTCTGCCTGGCATGGTTCATCTGACCTTGACCTCATTTTCATGGTTCATTGGTCAATTTTTCATTTTCTTGGTTAATGTTAAGTTTATGTGACAGTTGTAATAAAGCCTTATATTTAGGACTATCAACATCATATCATTGATTATAGTAAAGAAGGCGAGACATTTCAGCGTGTGCACTCTTAAAAAAAATGTAATGCAATTGAATTTCAAGAAGATGGGATTTCCATTTGGTAACCAGTCTCTCACAACAATAGTGATATCTTAAAGTACGTAGCAATCACATATTTCGGAATCCTTGTAACCCCTTTTAAAATTAGAAAAAACATAATGATATACTACAGCTTAATTAATCCTTGTTCATTGTAGGTCTACCCTTATTTTCTTGTATTATTCCAAAAACATGAGGAGTTACTAAGTGATTTTGTGATTGAGTTATATAAAATACGTGTAATTTTTTTTCTCAAAAGCTGTTGTTGGAGCCAAAAATAGGTCAAAAAAAGGAATTAAGATAATACCATAATGCCCCTCCCCTGAAACTGTTCGGATGCGTCAAATAGAATTACACAAAGTATGTCACAATCAGTTTTAGTTGAATTTCGTCATAATAATCGATTAAATACATTTATTTTGAAATAATTTTTATAGTTATACAATTTTGACGGTAAACACTAGTATTAGTATACAGATTTAGAGAAGGTGAAAGGTTTGCAAATCTTACATGGGAAAAAGACGTTGTATTTAAAGTACCAAATTGTTTAGTTCAGTGCACAATATATCAATACGGCTGTAATTAATGATATACCAAAACACGACCCTATTTACATTAAGTATAATGTTAAGTTTAAATGTTCGGGAGACTCAGACACAACAGAGAAGCGGACCCTTCAAAACTTTATACATTCATTTCCATGTACGAATGTGCTACCTATTTTTAGCCTTTTTAAGAAGCATCCTATTTGTGTTCGATAATTTTAATAGGTTCTTGGGGACAGGACAATATTTTTTTCAGTAAACTTGGAATTGATAGTAAATAGAAAATACAAATTATTTGTTGTATATTTATGCTCTTATAATACTGAAAAACGTGTAAAACAATATAGATTAATCGAAAGCGAAAAAAAGATGGATTTTTTAACAGAAAAAGGGGGAGGGCTAAATAATATTATCCTGTCAATAAGTAAATAGAACAGGCTATTACTTGAACTTGGAATTATTTTTAATTATGGAATTTACATAATTTCTTGTGTTGGAAATTATTTATGAATTCCATGTTTATTCTGTATTATTATGTTTTGAGCGGAGCAGAACTCTTTCCACACAGTGTATTTTGTATAGATAGTGTTGTGCGCGGCACAATACATTCTATTGAAAATGTGCTATCTTCTTTGTAATAGAAAGTGTTGTGCGCGGCACAGAACATTATAATGCAGAATAAACATGGAATTCATTAAAAATTTCTAACACAAGAAATAATGCAAATTCCATAATTAAAATAATTCCAAATTCAAATAATAGCCTTTTCTATGCTAATTATATAATTAAAAGTTCATTCTAACTATTTGCTCTGTTACGACGTTTTACGAAAACTGTGTTATTTCTAGAAAACAGATATAATTTATTGTACAATTTCTTCATAAATTTGAAATAAATAGACGTTAATGTTTAGAATTAACAAGGATATCAATCTCAATCAAATCTATACTACTCCTCAATACATTAAATAATATAGGTTGACAAATGTTTTTTATTCTGATATGTCATACACATGTAGGTTTTTCAATTTGCTGGTAGATCGAACTTCCATAAGTGCTAAAAGGTCATCAGAAATTACACACAAAAAAAAAAAAAAAAAAACGGTCTTGTTTTATGAGAAGGTAACAGTAATAAAAACATCTACCACAAAAATTCGAAAGTCGATTATTTTGATAAATTTTACAAAGATGAGAAATATCTATTTTTCAAGATCTGAACAGGACTTTTATGCACTAGCAATTTAGCACTCTGCCAAGATAAGTACTGTTTTTTTTTACAATGAACGTATACAGAATGGGATTACCAACAATTGTTGTGGCTTTATGAACAAAGATATGTTGAGCATCATTGCAGATTACATAATGCTATGGAAGAATGGTAGTATGAAGACAACTCATTAATGAACCATGGCAAATTTGTTTCTTAATCGTGATAATGATTCTCACAAAATTAAGTTATTAGATCTAACAAATGCGAAAAAATGGGAGTGCTTTAAAAAAATAAGATACGGTAAAATTGATATTATATATGGGGGTTGGTTGGCGCTTAGAACTTTTGTACCTTAATTCTGATAAAAACATTAACATTATATATCATCAGCAACCAATTTTACTCTTCTTGAAATTTTTGTTTCGTTTTTCTGTTGGCTTTCATCTTGATCTGTTTGGTTTCTTATTGAGTCTATATGTATTCATTAATGTTTTTGTTGCTGCTTTTCTTGTATGTACATGTCTTTTTTGATAACTTGAACATCTCCGCATCTACAGAATTATCACAGTCGATATGGAACACAGAGGGTTTTTGTTTAATTCAACTGGACCATAAAAAGTCAATGTGGTAACTCTTTATTTAGTCGAATTTTCTTACAAAGAACAAAGATACCAAGATGGCAATCAAAGCCATGACCGAAGAAAACAAGTATAAGGATTTGTTTAATGAAAACATTCAACATATTGATTCCCCCCATATCATCATGAAAATAAAACAAGACATATACCTACCAGTCCATAGCCACTGCACAGAAAACTTGAAATTGAGCAAAATGAACCAACACAGACAGATTGTTCTGTCAAGAGATTTTGTTTTGTATAAAAGAATTCAAATGACTGAAATCAAACTACTGATTATATAAAAAAGAAGATGTGGTATGATTGCCAATGAGACAACTGTCCACAAGAGACCAAAATGACACAGACATTAACAACTATAGGTCACCGTACGGCCTTCAACAATAAGCAAAACCCATACCGCATAGTCAGCTATAAAAGGCCACGATATGACAATGTAATACAATTCAAACGAGAAAACAAATGGCCTTATTTAAATAAAAAAAAATATGAACGAAAAACAAACGACAACCACTGAATTACAAGCTCCTGACTTGGGACAGGCACATACATAAATAATGTGGCGGGGTTAAACATGTTAGTGTTCGTTTCGACGTATATAGTCGTACATTTTCTGGATCTGTTTATCGTTTCGGAACACATGATGTTGTTTTTTGTGGGGTTTGTGTTGCCTAGTCTTTACAGTTTTTTGTGCGTTGCCAGTTTGTCTTTTGTCTAATGTTTTGTGGGGTTTGTGTTGCCTAGTCTTTACAGTTTTTTGTATTTATAAAATACTTTATAGATTCTTGCACAACACAGTTTGACCTCCAAAACTGTGTCTCAGATTTTTCCTATTGTATTTCATTCTCTCATAAATCTTCAATGAAGTTTGCAACATCAATTCATAAGAGACCACTAAATTCAATTGGGTATAAAATTTGTTCTATTGATGTTTTTAGAAATCTGAGACACAATTTTGGAGGTCAAGCTGTGTTGTACAAGAATCTATAAAATATTTTTGGATACTATGAAGAACAAAGACGCTAAATTCATTCAAGTGTGGACATCACAATATAGCAACTAATTATATAATAATTAATTATGTAATAATTATGTCATAATGAAATTATCACAATTTGAAAGATTAATCTTGCTTCTTTCTTTTGGTACCTCATTTATAAAATATAAAGAAGGATGAAATGAATTACATTAATTTCAAGTTGTCTGATTGGGAGTGAAAAAATCTTTGTATTGTGCTACCTTAAATGTAACATTTAAACTGTTCAAAGATATAGGATATTTCAACCTCTCTTATATGTAACATTTTTACTGTTCAAAGATATAGGATATTTCAAAGATTTATTTAGTGCGTTAAATACAATCAAAGTATTCTGGTGCATAACAGCATTAGTTAAGTGCAATAGAATAAAATTGAAAATATGTTAGTACCCAATGATGAATTCCATAATCTGTGTTATTTTATCTAGATGCAAACAAAAGTGATTAAGAAGCGTTTGAAATTCACCATGAGTGAAAAGTTCATAATAAAAAAATAAATACACTGTTAGTATCATTTAATAATCAAGTAAAAGGGTTTGCATGTGTTTGTACTTTTAAACATTAATTTACCACTCATCTGACGTTCGTCTCAAATTCAGCCTGCCAATAATGTTATATCTTATTTTTTTCTTCCCTCATCAGGATTTGAACCCTTGCTTTCTGACAATAAATCGGAAATCACTATTTGGGGCACATGTTCGTTGTTGGTTTGTTCCATGTAAATATTTTATTGCATCATATCAAACAAGCCCTGATAACTATGTGGTTAACCAAATTTCCTGACATTTATTTAAGTAGTGACACTTGTCAGGACCCTTCTTTACGTTTTATTAGAAATTTGTTCTTGCAATGGATATTTTTGAAATATTTGCCAATGGACGTTAAGCCAACAATAAATCATGACAATATAGCATACGAAAATGGATAAACAGTCCAAATATATGTAAACAAGGGGCCATATATATTAACGTAAGTGATTGATAAAAAGTAAAAGACGCATGTGTGACAACACACACTTTATTATTTTGAAGCTGATCCAATTCAGAGATAGCTTGCCATGGTAAATAAAAATTTAAGAGAGCCGTGGTGTAGTGGTTAGTGCATCGGACTACTAACACAAAGGTTCCTGGTTCGATTCCCGTTTGGAATGAAAATTTCGGGAACTCAATTTTCGACTCTCCCTTGACACCATCTGCGAGTATGGCCTTGAGGAAACGATGATAGTCCGTCGGATGGTGACGATAAATGGCTGACCCATGTTAAGAGAGAGCCATATCTCTTGCACGTTAAAGACACCCTTGTAGATTTCGAAAAAGAGTAGGTTAATGCCGCTACAAGGCAGCACTCGCACCCGCAAAGTGGAAAGGGATTAATATAAGTTGCAAAACTTGTTTCCCAATCCACTATAAATAAATATGTTTAAATAAAAAAAATGGTAAATAAAATTCAAGCATTATCTTTTAAAAAGAGACTTTCCATATTAATTTTTAATACATTTTCAAAATACTTAGCTTTCTTTAAGTCGGTTGTTTAAGAAAGTCATCAGCAATGGAATCGTATGATTTTTGGGTGTAAATAACATCCGTATGCTTTTACAGGATCTAGGCTGAGTGTTGTTTTCAAAATCAAGACGTTAATCTGCCTATGCTATTCATGTAAAATGGTTGACAAAATATATCAATTGATATTAATTGAAGTAAGTTCAAGATGGTGATGATACTACATGTATCACGTTATTGTATCAAAACCACAGTACTTGTGTAGTTGCCAAACAACCCAATAGCTTAACCACAACTAATACTAATTAAAAAACACACTGAGTGCATAATCTGCATATTGAATTGTTTCAACAGAGTACAACATTTTGGGAGGTTTATATAATGAGTCGGAAAGATATGTAGTATGTCTTTAAAGAATGTAGGACAGAAAGTCACAGGACAAAAAGTCACAGACAAAAAGTCACGGACAAAAAGTCACAGGACAAAAAGTCACAATTCATTTTTTCTGAATATTTTCTTTGAATAAAAAACACTTATTTCTACAAAAATATTTTTGTATTTTTCTTGAACTATTGTATATAAACCAACATTGTAAACAAAATTTATCCAAAAAATATCAAAGATGATCAAATAATTGTTAAAAAAACAAAATGTCAATGTGGCTTTGCACTTAAATGGCTTCATGGTGCCAAGAAATATACCCTTTGCATGATTAAAATTAAATAAATCTTCATTTTTCAAGTATAATGACACATTTCCTACACTTTAATATGAATATATGTATTAAAAAGTAAATATTTCAAGATATTTCTCTTATATATTCAAATAATTGTCAACAAACTATTTGTGACTTTTTGTCCTGTGACTTTTTGTCCTATCAAATTTGTGACTTTATGTCCTGTGACTTTTTGTCCTGTGACTTTCTGTCCGTTTACCGTCTTTAAAGAACACAAGATAGGAATAGCGACCATAGGTGTGTCTCTTGTTTGCTTTGTTTGATATTTAAAGTTTTTTCTTCATAAGGAGGAAAAACATAAAATCTTTTTTTGTTGAAAATCTGTAATTTTATCACTCCCAGCATACGATGGTAGCCTGGCATTGTGTTTTAAGGTCCATGTGTCCGTCTGTCAACTGTAATAGGTTGAAATTTTAATTTGGGTGAATATTTTAAAAAAAAATCTTATCAGAACATCTCCAACGGATGCGGGTTTTCGACCGGAAGGAAGAGAGAGAATTCCGTTTAGCACTGAAAAAAAGGTATGTTGGAAAACGGCTGAAATTCATTCTTGCAGTAGACACACACGAACCACTCATTTAATAAGACGCCACAAGGTTTGTGTAACGTTCATATACACGAAGCATCATCTTAAACATCTCCATTCAGATCAGACGTGACTGAGTATTATAAATCCCGAACTTCCGAAACGGACGACTCTCTTGCACGAATTTTACTCCTGGCTGATTCAGTAATCCCTGGAGTAGGTCAACAATTAAAACAATACATATAGATCTGTTAAATTGTTCGTTTCTGTTAAAGTATTACTTAACTTTCAGGAAAAAAAAAACAACTTATAAATTATTATGTAATACAAATACACGTATTTCATTCGCACAGCCAAGCAGGTGCATCGTTCTTAAATGTCTATAAAAAAATGTTTTGGTTTACTTAGAGCGATTTTGAGCAGCATTTCATGTCATTTAAACATCTTACGAAACCAATAAACAACCGATCGTAGCTAGTCTGATTTACAAGTACAAATGTTCAGAGTAAGTTAATCTGTTACAAAAACTAATGTTATTGCAACTTTTGTACAATCCCTTTTGCTACTTTTGCTAAAACAATATGTTTAAACTGAAAAAAAGTCTTTAGTGCAGCAAGAAACATTTAAAGAATCGGTGACAAGCTTTTATCATTTTTTCGCTGTATTGAAGGCCCATTGGCGACCTTCGACTGCTTTCCGCTCTCCGTTCCGGTCTCTTAGACAGGTTCCACATTTTCATTCTCAATTCTATTTGAGCAAAAACGTCAAATATTTCTTTGGATATAGCAGACGACACTTATTTATCATATTTGAAGTCATTTCAACAAATAACTGCATATGACTACTTTTAAATTAACTAGCTTTATTTGTTACCTCATTTTTTTTGGCCCTGTTTTATTTAATTGTTTACTGTCTAATATTTTTTTGTATAGTGGTCATTATGTGCTGTTTATTGTTATTTGTATTTGATTGTACTTCCACTTCTTTTCAGAGAACTTGGTTGATGGTTTTATGTGTTTTATTGTTCAGTCCCATATTTAAGGGACGACATCAAAAGTTCAATGAAAGATAAAAAAAACTTAATTCACATAGTGTTTTCACTGACCCTCCACACCCCCCTCTTAACTTAATTTGGGAAAAATTGATTGACCAATAGGGATATATGTAAAATCGGTTTTAGATCAACAAAACTTGCAGCAATGTTGCCCCCTCCCCTCCCCACATCCCCAAACTAGTTGATTTAAGTTTTTTTTTTATCCTAAAATTCCTGTTATTTTGTTCATGTGCTGTTTCGTTTCGATATATCTATATTTCTTTCTGCAATTAGAAAATGTACTAAAATGTTAACTTCTTATGAAGATATTTCAAATCAATTAATATGTGAATTATGTAAGGCACATGAGATACGTTTCGAAATACTTTTTGAAGAAAAACTTATAATACGAGTTGCTACAAATACGATTGTAAGCAACTGGATAATTTCACTTTTCAAACGCACGGAAACAAATTTGTAAATGTAATGTTGTATGATTTGTAAATGTAATGTTGTATGATTTGTAAATGTAATGTTGTATGATTTGTAAATGTAATGTTGTATGATTTGTAAATGTAATGTTGTATGATTTGTACCACTTAAAATTTCAGAAATAAAATCATCAAAATCCTATTTTCCAAATTGCATGAAATTTTCCACGTATTGCTAAATTTTTATATCATGCAGGAGATGCTTTACATGTAGACAGAAGCGAACGAATAAAATGTTAATAGATGTATACGATTTAACCTTAAACTCTAAAACCTTAATTTCTGCAATGGGTTAACAGTTGAGACTAACATATGCTCCTTGCAACGGGCACCAACGGGTGTCTTCACATTTATCCAACTTTGATCTCATCTATCAAACTTTTTTTTACCTGTTCTACTCATAATTTTAAAAAGTTGGATAAATGAGAATGAACCCACCAACGAACCACTCAAAAAGTTGACCTTAGGGTTGTTTAAACGAAGCATCAGCTTATAATTCATTATAGAATGGCACTTTTATTTTTAATGTATAAAATTACTGTTTTATTCAATGTATATGTAGGACTCGGAGGTGCGATGGGGACGCTGAAGTGCGATGGTCACGCTGAAGTGCGATGGTCCACGCCGAAGTACGATGGTCCTTTCGCTGAAGTGCGATGGTTTTGTGTATAACGTTTGAATAATACGCGTTTTCAAAATACAACATGGATTCGCAGGCAGGAGAATAAGGTTTTGTAGATGAAGGTTTCATGTTAACAAAGAAAAGTAAGAAAATAAGAAACAAATAAACAATTCAAGTCCCGAACAGTTTTAAGCATTACATGTTGAGGTTAAAAAAACATGTTAAAACATTTTAGGCAGCAAAGCGGCTGAAAGATGAACTTGGTCACCAAATGGGCTAACCAGTATTCTGAATTATGCCGCAGACTTTTTGTACGATAAATACAGTATACTAATCTAAATATTAATATTAATTTATCTTACGGTAAGCGTCACATGATTTTATGTGGGTAATTTAAAAATTAAAAAAAAATATGATAGGATAAGCAATTTTTCAATGATTTTGCTAAATCAAGTTCATATAATGTTGTTTTATTTCCGAGATTTTTTTGTTTTGTTTTGAAAGAACACCGTCGCTCTTGTTTTTTTTAATGGTTTCAGTCTAAAACATGTCAGACAGAAATTAACCTGACTAAACCCTACGTGTACTTCCCAATTTATCATCCTCATCCTTGTTTTTCGTGAAATAATTGGTAAAGCATAAATTTACTTGTCGGTATTAATTTTTACTTCGTGGATACTGTTCCGACATTCAAGGTACAACATGTATATATAAATTGAAGAAGAATGTGAGCAATTACTAAGTTTTGTCATAATATTTGAGTAAATGAGATGGACACTTCTTAGTACTATTATAAAGACCTACACGCTGAATCTTTTTTTTTTTATTTCTCCTTTGAACACCTTATTCCATACTCTTTCAGCGAGCTAAAAGAATAATTAGAGACTTGGAAAATTAGATTAAAACACAGATTAAAGTCTTTGGTTTGATATAAACAGAAGTTAAAACATCTTCCAAATAAGAGGCTAGCAGCCAAATATTAACGGTTTTATTTTATTACAACAGCCCATGTGCATTTTCAAGCTTTTACTCAAAGTCCTAAGTTGGCCATCGCACTACAGCGTAAATATCAACAAGTTAACGTCACAATGTTACCATCGCACTTCAGCGTGTTAACCATCGCACTTCAGCGTAGACTATCGCACTTCCGCGTGACCATCGCGGTTCGGAGTACCATCGCGGTTCCTAGTCCTACATATATATTATAATGATTGTATTATATATGTATTACAAGTGGTGATAATATTGGTAACGCATACATATGACCATACGACCATACAGGTGCCTTATTCTAGGATGTAAAAAGTTTTTGTTTACTTCACTGGGTTTTTAGTAGCATTTCATGTTGTTTAAAACTATTTTACGAAATCTGCATGTGCATAACCATGCAGGTGCATTATTCAAGAATGTCTTAAAAGTTTATGTTTACTTAAAGAGTTTTCCAGAAGAATTTCATGTGGATTTACGAAACTAAATTATAATAACTGATCGTAGTCCCTACATATATCTAGAACCACTAAAGAACTTGTGCACCAATCAGCCGGACTATAAGCTATGAACAAAGGAATATCAAAATTTCTGGCCCACAATGCATCTTACCACAAAGTAATAGATACGAAACATTGAAACCGTCAGCTATAGATTCCTCAACTTGATTTCTATAGCAGCGAGTACATTTTGACCCAGTTTCCCCACAAAAAATGTGACGTCTTTTATTTCTTTGTTCAAATTAGTTGTCGTTCATTTATAATGCTAGTTTGTATGTGTTTTACTTTAAAAACATATAGCAGTCCTAAGCAAATTAAGGTGGAAAGGTTTTTTTTTACCTCTAGAAGCAAACCACATTTGTACCAAGTCAGGTTATCTGCACCATGTGTTGACATGTTCGTTGCTATTGGTATTATTACTGGTTTAGTGGTTTTTGGTTTGTTCTGTTGTTCCGTCCAATATTTTTCGTGTAGCAAGGAAAACTCTACCACTATTTCGAAATTTTTAGGCGAAAATATGCTATCCTCTTCCTGTATCATTTCTTTTTAATATAGCCTAAGTAATTCTTGTAAATTAGAAAATTAAATTTAATGTTCATTTCTTATTTACAGATTTCAAATCAATTAATATCTAAAATAGACACCCGAGATAAAACGTTTCGAAATAAATTTTATAGAAAAACTTATAAAATATGTCAGGAGAGAGTACTTAACTTGCTACAAACAGCGACTTTTAAACAACTGGACCATTTCACGTTTTAAACGCACGAATACAAAGATGTAAATTTAATTGTTGTATGATTTGTACCACTTAAAATTTCATAAAGAAGATCATAAAAATCATAATTTCCAAGACATTTTCCATGTAATCCTTAAATGTCAAACAAGAAGATGTTTTAATGGTGGACAAAAGAGAACGATTTTAATATAAAAATTGAGGATAATTATGGAAGCTGGCGTTAGCCAATTTTGCGTTTTCGCAATATCGTGTTGTATATTTAATGAAACATGAAAAAACCCAAAATTGCGAAAACGTTTTCACTCTCGGGATCTCAAAATTTTGCTTTTGCATTTTTTGCCTTTTTAACTTGTAATGTACTTTCATAGATAACAAGAGTTTTTGTTAGAATGTTTATTTTAAAGAAGAAGAAACAAACAAACTTCTACAAATGTACATAAATATTTAGGAACTACCAGTGACAACTAGATTCAACATTGCTCCTATTTATCTGCGCCCCATTTTGGCACTGCTTAAGAGTTGAGCTTGATTCAAAGCTGAAAAGAAATGAGGTTGCAAAGGACCAAACGACACATTTCTTCTTTGTAATTCTTGGCCATCTGCTACACATATAAGTTTTCTGCTCGTTTTGAAATTCGAAAATATACACATATATATATATTTAGAAAACATCTGTTTTTTCGAAGTTATATACATTTTGTGTGGTTTGTTTGTTTTTCTATTGCATAAAAAGATGCTAGGTTTTTCAACTATTTGTCTTGCATACCTGTCAGGTGATTCACATCAAAGAATGAAGGCATTACCTATAAACGTTTAACACCAAGTAAAAGTCATACTGATGTTTTTTTTTCTTTTTATCAAATTCAAGGCAAAGGGAAGTCTAAATTGAATAATAATAGCATTTGTATAAATGAAAGTCATTACACTATAACAAGAATGTGTTTTTTATGAAATATATGTCGGAATTATCGAGTGGTGAAACACTTTTGACCTCCGGCTGTATTTTCAGTATTTTGCTTTAAGATAGAGTTTGCCTTAAGACTAAGGAATCTTGTTTTTGTTTTGATAATTTTTGTAATCCTTGATAAATTTATCTGTAGAATTTTCAAGTTTTTGCTGCCTTTTTCAACCCTGACTTATGATCAGGCACACAAATTTACAACTAGACCAGTCAATTTACCTTTAGGATAAGGATGCATCATCATTTCATAACATGTGGAGCAGGATCTGCTTACCATTCCGGAGCACTTGCGCCTGAGCACCTCTTATATTTGGTGTGGTTTCCTGTTGCTTAGTCTTAAGTTTCCTATGTTGTGTCTTGTGTATTAATTTTTGTTTTTCTGTTTGTCTTTTCTTTGTTAGCCATGGCGTTGTCAGGTTTACTTTTGGATCTATGAGCTTGAATGTCTCTTTGGTATCTTCTGTCCAGCTATTTTATAAACCATTTTATCTAGTTGTTAATTTTGAAAAACTAATATCATTTACAGTATATTTATAAATGTATATATTAAATCAATACTCAGTCTGATTCATGACTTTTGAACAGCGGTATACTACTGTTGCCTTTATTAATGACGTGTGAATTGAGTCTAGTCTTTTTCTCGTTTGAATTGTTTTACATCGTCTTATAAGGGGCCTTTTATGGCTGACTATGCGGTATAGGCTTTGCTCATTGTTGAAGGCCGTACGATGACCTATAGTTGTTAATGTCTGTGTCATTTTGGTCTCTTGTGGACAGGTGTCTCATTGGCAATCATACCACATATTCTTTTTTATATTTGCACTTACATTTTTTTTATGATACAATTTCTCAAGAAAAATTCGGGTAACTTACGCTACGCAAATGCAAAACATTTCTATGATCAGAATGAACATCCATGTGATATACTATGAAAGGTTTAGGCGGATGAGTTATTACGGACATTACAAGACTATTTTGAGATAACATGTGTTAAGGCGATGCCAAATTGACTTCTACTCAACAACTCCTTTCATTCACATTAATATGCCAATTGTATTTTTGTTATTATAATTTAAATTATTATAAGTGACCTGTTTAATTTTTGAGGTGTATACCTTTTTAGAAACATATGTGTTTAACAAAAATATGTATGTACTTTAGTTTTAATTACTGGATATTATAATTATTTTATTAATATATGTCACTGAACTCGTGTATGTTTCTTGTTTGCACCTGTGAATCGGGAGAAAACAGACATAAGTGAGGTATGCCGAATAAACTAATTTCTGTGCCATTAATGGCAGCTGATGTGTTTTATACGTTCTACACATGATTTTGAACATTATCGAGTTTTGAAAATTCATACAAAAAAAAAAAGAAATTTATATAAAAATAAGAAGATTTGGTATGATTGCAAATGAGACAACTATCAACCAAAGTTCAAATAAAGTGGATGTAAGCAATTAAAGACAACCGTAAGGCCTTCAACAATGTCACAAAAACGTGTACTCGGCTATAAAAGGCCCCAACATAATTGAATTTAAATTATTTTTAAGGAGTCATAAGGATATCCTCGATGCATTGAAAACGCATTATTGGTCCTATATCTGCTCAAGGGCGGATCCAGCCATTTGAAAAAGGGAGGGGTTCCCAACATAGGATAAAGGGGGGTTCCAACTACATGTCTCCATTCAAATGCATTGATTGGCCAAAAGGGGGGTCCAACCGCAGGACCCCCTTCCCCTGGATCCGTTACTGCTTCTCTTTATCTCTTTTACACATTCCCCGTTTCAATTCTCAATTCTATTGAATAGTCATGAAAAATGAAAATACACCGTAATATAACAGTAAAAACTAGAATGTTTACATAACCCATTTGTTTTTTTAGAAAACAAGGTGAACAAACGATGTTTTAAATGCCTCTGAATATTTAGGTTCTTATATTTTGTTTATATGTTATGATTATTTTGTCGAGTGAATGTGTATACTTTAAATTCCTCAAATAAACAAGATCAACACTTGTCCATGTATTGTATGCATCAGATGCCCATTACTTATGAATGCCATGACAGCAAGCTGTACTGCATGTAGGAATTTATAGTATCATTGAGAAACAGGTTATTGCAACAGTGCCACGCTTGAACCTTAACATCCTCTAAGTCCTATAGGGACTTATATATACAATTGAGAAACAGGTTATTGCAACAATATAAAAAAGAAGATGTGGTATGGTTGTCAATGAGACACCTCTCCACAAGAGACCAAAATGACACTGAAATTAACAACTATAGGTCACTGTACGGCCTTCAACAATGAGCAAAGCCCATACCGCATAGTCAGCTATAAAAGCCATGCTTAAACCTTGGTCTCTGAACCTTGTGTGTTTCTATATTGTAATACAGAATTTCTGATCCTTATTTTCTACCAACCAGAAAAGTTAGTATATGGCACTGAGCTTCGCAGGTTTATCCAACAAGATGCTTCACCAGCATTCACCATAGAACAAATATAACGTAAGATCGACTAGAAAGAAATATTGGTGTCATAAGTGTGCGTGTAATATCATGCGTTATCTATCCATTAGGCTGTGATATATTTAACACTACCTGGAAAAAAGAATAGAATGGCATTGTAAATATATTTTCACTTAACTATCACACATTTTTATCTAGCGGTCGGCTGAAGCCCGCCTCCGGGTGCGTGCTTTTCAGGCTTTGTTGCAGACCCGTTGGTTGCCATGGACAGTTTTCTGTTCTTTGGTCCGGTTGTTGTATCTTTGACACATTTCCAATTTCCATTCTCAATTTTGTATAATTACAGTTATTATAATATCGTATGATTAATAATTGATTATCTGGTTTTCTACACTTACAGATATCGTTAAATAGCAGTCGCTAACTACAATATAACCTCTTTGGCGAGTCAGCGTGCGTCGATCATGAATATTGTTGCAGCAATGAAACATTTAGACAGATATATAATAAAGAAGATATGACTTCCAATGAGACAACACAGAAAACAGAAATTAACAACTATAGGTCACCATACGGCCTTCAACAATGAGCAAAGCCCATACCGCATATATATTATATATAGTCAGCTTTAAAAGGCCCCGATAAGACAATGTAAAACAGTTCAAACGAGTAAACTAACGGCCTTATTTATGAAAAACAAAAAGGTAACACATAAACAAACGACAACCACTGAATTACAGGCTCCTGACTTGGAACAGGCACATACATACATAATGTGGTGGGGTTAAACATTTTAGGGGAATCCCAACCCTCGCCCTTACATGTGACAGTGGTATAACAGTATACAACATAAGAACTCGAACGAACGATAAAAATGAGACGTCTATTTGAAGCCAGAGAGCATTTTGTTTCACTTTATTAGCGAGGCAAAAAGTACAAGTAACCTCTTTTTAAACAATTAGCGTGAAAAAAGAATTATAACTTAATAATCACATTTACAATTATATAACGCAAACAAAGAACGGCTGAAATATGTATTATTACATTATTCACAACACGTGAAAACATCCTCATAAAATACAACTAATGGTACATTTATTAAACCATTTTTACAATAAGTACGAAAACAAGGTTAACAAATGATCACTGAATTCCAATCTGCAATCATTCTACAATATATTGTTTAGATGTTACAATTGTTTTGCGAGTGAATGTATGATGTTGGAATTTCTAATAAGATAGACAAGATCATGAAAATAGCATATATATCATCAAACTGATAAAACCATATGCTTTTGCATTTTGTTTGTTGTTTTCGGAATCTTTTAAAATCTGTCTAATTGGAAACAGGTCAAGGTATTTATTTTCAAGGTAGAAATGCATGTGTTTGTGTTTAAGGAAATATGGTTTGAAATTCCCAGAATTGTTTTGAATTGTAATACATTAAAAAGTATTTACCAAAACGACGACAACAACACTATAACACCTGTGAGGATCCAAGATTTTAAAAAGGGAGCTGGGAGGTGGACTTGGCAAAATATGTAGCGTCACAAGTTGGACAGGGATTCCTCCTCTTAATTCTTATCTGCAACAACAAATATAACTAGAATTGCCATTGCAAGCAATAGCGGATGTCACCCTTCCCCTATTGCCACTAACCGCCAGCCATTTCAAAATGGTTTAACAGTGAATGCACATATATTCATGGCAATACATCTTTCTGTAAATTTTCAGTACATTCAGAGCATTTTAAAAAAATTCACATTTCTGCTGTTTCCATGGCAACGGCAGCCATTTTGAAAATTTCAAAGTCAAAAATCTCATCCAGACTTGCCAGTCAACTATCATATTAAGTTTCATCAATTTGGGAGCATTTTGAAATTTTTGAGATATTTGATGCTGTATCCATGGTAACAGAGTAGTTCCAATGATTGTCAAAATCAATCAAAACCTGTATATAGTGGATAACTATGTTGTGTAAAAATTTGATGATTTCAAGTTCAAGCATATCAAAATTATTCACCAAACACTGAAGTTTTTAGAGCATTTTGACACTTATGCTGTGTTTCCATGGTAACGGCAGACATTTTGGAAATTCCAACGCCAAATTCCACATCTACCAATGTTGCTCATCGTTACCATGAAGTTTCAAAAAATTTGGAGCATTTTGATATTTTTGAAATTTTTGGTGCAGTTTCCATGGCAACATAGTAGTTCCAATGATTGCCAAAATCATCCAGAACCAGTATATGGCTGGCAGCTACATTGTATCAAATTATGATGATTCTGAGTTTAAGAATCTCCAAATTATTCACCAAAACCAAAAACTGGAATTTTTCACAATTATTCTGTTTCCATGGAAACGGCAGCCATTTTTTATGGTCTTAGACCCACCTGCAACCCGAAATTTTGTGTTCCACCTTATAGTTAACTATCATTAAGATTGGTTCCATTTTCACTCCAAAAAACCTGCCGGACAAAATAGGTGGAAGTATAATAATAATAATAATACAGAAAAAGAAACAGAGGAAAAGCAATATGTCACCCGACATTGTCGATCGGGTGACATAATAATAATGTGAAAATAGTATAGAATAATATGGAAAGTGTATGATTTTTGATAAAGACCTCCTCGGTCGTCGCTTGCACTGATGGTAGTGTGATCTCTTAGAGAACAGAAGGTCTAAGGTCAAATCCTCGTTCGGGTAGAGTACAGACTTTGAAATTAGTTTAGATGTTCGTTCCATTTGAAGATAAGAGAAATGATTGCTCGGTTTATTTTTACATTTCCAAAGTGTGACTTGTCTTCCAACATTTGTCCAAGGAAAATGTTGCAAGGTAACACAATATAAATCTTAAAGAAGTACGACGCAGGGTAACTTCGTTTCACAATTTAAATGTGCCTGTAATATTCCTCGCTGGACGTTATGAGCAACCATCAATCGACCAATCATTTAAAGATTTTATCCGTCTGAATATAAATTCATCGATAATTCCACAATTTATAAAAACTACCTTTGCAACATTCGTCATGTTAGTAATTCATAAAATTATAAAGAGAAAAAAAATCATTAAAAAGAAAGATGCTAAACGATTCTTTGTTTGTCTTTCAGAAACTGCAAGGTTATCATAGCTAACGTTTTTGAGCCCTGAAGCAACCAACCAAATATGTATTCCGTATAATTCGTATTACCAGATTACTCAAATCATCATATAAAGATCGCGTTATCGTTCTAAAAAGTGTAAAAAAAAATATAATAAGACAGAGTACCTTCTTATGATGTAAATCCTTTTTACACTACATCGAAATACCAACAATGGTGGTAAAATACATTTTAATTGTAGTTTAATATATATTTTTTTAATTTGTATTTTATTATTCATCTGCTAACTTAAAATATCATAACTGAATAATTTATAGAACAGAGAGTCGTTCAAATATAACTAAACTATTCCACAAATCATAACAAAATACCTTAGATATTAATGCCTGCAATATAGAACTTATAACAAGATATATCAACACGAAATAGAGGAAAAAGAACAGGTGCGTGCAATTTCGCCGTGACGCAAACTAATAGCAAACTAATACATAAAATAAGTTTATCAAATTATGTTACGAAACGGAATATAGAATTAAAAGTGAAAGTACGATTGTATGTTTCTTATATGAAATAGACTATATCTACAGGTAGTGTTACAGCCGTGCCATATAAGTCGGCTATGACGTAGGCATTGGTAATCATTCTCATCTAGAATGGCGGACAAAATCAAGCAAATACTACCTATCAGTAGAAGAATACTTAAGATTTCTGAGTAATTAACTAAATAGCCTTCTTGTACACGCTATGTAATGAGAAATAATTCAGTCATAATTATATTTTATTGCGATATTGCTGTGCTTTAAAGATAGTGAAAATCAGGTTGTTATGTCGTTAAACTTGTTTTGTTTATAGTTTTTGTGACTTTACTTAAGAAATGTAAGACGATGTTCTTGACTTTGAAAAATCAAACACTGACTGTTTTGTGGTTAAGTTGCTTAAAAATTGTGTTTCTTGGAAGGATTTTTATATTTTGTGATGAACACTGAACAACAGACCCAATGGGAGTGGTTAGACAAGTTTTGCGCGAAAAAAGTAAGTACATTTATGCAAAATGATGAAACATGCATGTAAATTGCGTTTTGATAGTATACATAGCTAAAATGCACACCAAAATATATATAAATTCTAAGAACGATTATTAATAAATTGATGAATCGAACACAATTTGGAATATTTAATCATGATAAGCTTCAAACATTTTAACACAAAATCACAACCTGATCATAGAAATCTGATTGCGACATATCACAATAGCTTATCGCAACCATCTTCCAATATTAAGTATCTCAATGGCACTATACTTATGTCAATCTGTGGACGACCAACACTGATTTCGGGTGCAAACTGATGACCGGATAGGACTGAAATCTGACAAAGTCACGTATATAGATATAAGAAGATGTGGTATGAGTGCCATTTACTGTACATTGAGACAACTTTCCATCCAAGTCACAGTTTGTAAAAAAACAAAATCAAAGGTCTAAGTACGGTCTCCAACACGAGCCTTGGCTCACTCCGAACAAGCAAGCTGTAATGGTCTCAATAATGATCAACAATGGCATGTGTAAAACCATCCAAACAGAATAAGCATACTAACTTTAAGCATAAGAATGACATGGTTCCGAAAGCAAATCTTATAAAATAACAAGTTGCATATTATCAAACTTAAAGGTACTAATATCATAAAGTTGAGTTTGATCTGAGGTCTACTTCTCGTTGGATAGAACTGACACATTAGTAAAAAAACGAATCAAGCATATATCATGTATATATACTACATGTATATACTGTATTGTGTAATCTAATAAAGACATGGTTCCGAAAGCAATTCTTAAAACATAACAGGATGCATATTATGATTTTTTGTTTAATGTTTAATTGAACATGTTGAATGATTTGTGTAACTTTTGTTGTCCTTCATGTTTTATTAAAAATGGATGGATGGTGAGAAAGAGGTTCACGTTTATGCACGTGAACAAGGAACAGTACAGGTTGTTATAGGAACCAGGTTTAGAGATCTGTGTTCTTGTGACGCTTATTGCGTAAGACAATTACCAAAGTGTAAACGTTATACCATGGACGTATTATATTGACGTCAATATAATACAGTCTGCCATGGTTAGACCGAAGAAACTCCCAATATAAAAACAAAATAAGTAAATAAATAAATAAATCTATTAATTATATGTGTTATTGATTCTGATGGAAACGTACATTGTCGTAAGAACAAATGTACTAATTATACAAAAAATTAATTGGCATAACTAAGAAGATTTTTTTCTCCACGCAGACTTGGCAAGAGATATTTTTTTGAGATTATATTTTCACACAACAAATGTATTATTCATTAAGTATCATTTTGCATACATTAGGAGATAATAATTCACACGTTGTTTACATTTCACACATATATATCAAGCTTTATTGCTAAAGCAAACAAGTCAAATATTCACTTTGGTGGTCTACATCGAATTCGATCACAAATATATTTATAGACCTGGTTCATAATTGTTATTATAAGAAAATGCAGCGTGAATAGAGAGTTTTCAAACTGTACACTATAGAAATTTGAACTGCTGACTTTTCGTGTTCGACTTAAAACAATCAAGCTGATCTTTGACGGCATGCTTTATCTATATTCGACGTGTGTTAAAATCGCTACTAGATTTGAAAAAAAATAACAGTCAATAAATATATAGAATTTCGCAAAATAAAAAACCTACTAAAGCCATTTTTGAATAAAAGGAAATATTTTGTAAACGTCAATGAGACAGCATACTGATATCAAATAGACATGATAGACATGCACTCAAACTTAAGAATGTCTGCTTGTCATGTTTCGGAATTTTTGCCAGATTTTCGAAATCCCCTGGTTTTATCCATTTGAAAGCCTTAAAAAGTTTTGCCCATGTACCCCCATTTTTTCTTTTTATTGATCCTATACATGTATAATTATAAGCCGTATGTAAAAGTCTTACAAAATCTTATTTATTTTTTAATAGTTTTAATAGCTAAAATTATGATGGCTAATATCTCGAAAACAAGCACATTGACCCCTATATTTGTTTTGCTTTTTTCATTCCTAAATGAATCCTCCACCAATATATACTAGTTTTATGGAAGGTTATTTATTCTGAAACTGAGCAGCGAACTTCCATAACCCGTAATTGTCGAAGTGAGATAAAAAAAAAAAAAAAAGCCATTCTAGATTTAATTTAACCCGTAACAGTCGAAGTTAAATAGCAAAAAGTCCCGGGCTCGTATGCATAAAACCACGTCAGTTTAGAAATCCGATCGCAGTACTAATTTATCGTAAACTAGTCCACCATTCCATCTAAAGATTTGCACAAATAAGTGAACACAACAGGGGACTCCAGTTTAAATTAATCGTAGGACTGTAGAAAAAGCCGTCCGTTTGGAACAAATCTCAACTAAAGAAGCTTTATGCATACAGGCCCAGGAATGTATAAATACGAGAAAACAAACATGCGTTGTAAATATATTGCAAATGAAACAGCAGTGCCACTGACCACCTGAAAAGATTATAAAGAATAAATATTTTGATGAATGGTATTTACATATAAGTAAAAACGTGTAATAAAAAAAAATAAAAAGTGTTTGCCAAAATGCTAGTCGCTAAATGCAAGTAAATAATATGATGCAGGACAAATTGTGAACATAAATGTATAGCCAAAATCGGCAGTCATTTGGTATCACGTGAGAGGTTTAGCTAGCTATAAAACCAGGTTCAATCCACCATTTTCTACATTTGAAAATGCCTGTACCAAGTCAGGAATATGACAGTTCTTGTCCATTCGTTTTTGATGCGTTTTGTTATTTGATTTTGCAATGTGATTATAGACTTTCCGAATTGATTTTCCTCTGACTTCAGTATTTTTGTGATTTTACTTTTTATAGTAACCAAACAATTAGACTGAAGACACCAAGAGAATATGTAAAAATCACAGGTCGAAGATAAACTGAAACCTCTATGACAAAAAAAATGTAACGGACGAAAAAAACCCTCAGTAAACACTGAAGACTGAGCATACACGTATCAATAGTTTCATATAAGCCCTATATTGAACCATGAGTCCAAGACTGAAAGAGATTCATTATAAAAACAATTCCTCAAAATAAAGATAAAATTATAACTTCGGGACAAATTAACGCCGAGCAAAATGGAATCGAAAGTACATAGCGGTATACCAAGTTATTTAGTATGACCTACAAGTCAGTTTGATCAAAACGTGTTGTTGTTTTTAATCTGATGAAAAGCATACCAGTTTAACGCAGCATAGCTAAGATGTATAGCAGGGTTCAATAACATGTCACTGTTGCATATAAACAACACCCCCTCCACTCAGTAGATATGTATTGTATAATTACAAGTGACTGACAGTTTACAATGGGTTCGAATTGTATAGTAAATCTATATGTAACAACAGTAAAGTCACCCTTAAAATAATCTTCGTTTAATGTTGCCTACCCATGCCTTGTGGGGTTGAGTAGATAGGTAGCAGAGACGGATTTAGGAGGGGGAGGGGTAAGAGCGCGTCCCACTTATGAAAATTTCTGGATCCGCCATGTTGGCGGATCCAGCCATTTTAAAAAGGGGGTTCCCAACCCAGAGTAAAAGGGGGGTGGGGGGGGGGGTCCAACTATATGCTCCCATTCAAATGCATTGATCGGCCAAAATAAAAGGGGATTCCAACCCCCGGAACCCCCCTGGATCCCCCACTGCGCCACTAGGTAGGTAGGTAGATAGGAAAATTAAGCGTTCACTATTTGTTTAGTCCTATCATTGAATTTGGTCCATTCCTTCAGCCTGAGCTAATTTCCATAAATCTACTTGGTTAAGATTTGTTCCGAACTTGCGGATTTTCTACATGTCCTAGTAAGATAAATTAGGACAACAATTGGATATCTTAGCTTAAGTGGTTTTATGCATATCAAGCCTGTAGTCGAAATTTTGCCTGTTTATGATTCTGTTGCTGTGTGTACCAGTAACTGACTTAAAAAAAATAAGTTTTTTTCACATTTGTTAAACATTTTCTTTCAAAAGCTCTAAAAATCAAGTTTAGTTCGAACATATTCTTTAGACAAAGACAAATGGATAATATGCTCTAAACCCATTTAAGTAAGACAATGAAATATGTTAAAACTAAATATTCACTTTGAGATAAGAATAAAGATATACTTTTCAGTGAAATCTAATAATTCATGTATACTAAATCTTTCAAAATGATAGTGTCCTTCGACCACCTTCAACCTATAACCTTGTATTTTCAAGAACTTATATATTTATAAATAATGAACGTGGAAATATAATTATGTATATCTAATCAGGTGTTACTATGCATATTGTTGTGCATTTTGATGCACACTGCTGCCTGATGACTCACTCCCAAGCGATTCCATTTTTATCTTATTTCTACGTTTGTGTTTATCATTAGTGCTATTTTTACAAACGTCAAATATTCAGTATATTTACGAAGGCCACCTCTACGTCTTTATAGATTAAAGCGTATAATTATTTAACAGAAGTGTTTATGGCTGGCTAGAAATAGGAGTCGGTCATTTACAAGAATGAGGTTTTGAAGTAGTTGTACTATAAATCAAATGAAAACTACTTGTTTAAGTCTGTTCGTTGATTGCAATGCAGTAATTATGAAGATTTATTCTTGACTATAAATTGAGATTTTTTTAAAGGTTACTACACAGTTTCGGATCAAGGCGGTCGAGGGAGGGGTGGGGGTGGTGGTCCTGAAACACCCCTTTTTTGGACGATCTATACATATGTTTCAACCCCCTCCCTATTTTCCTGGGGTGGGAACCTTGTGTTAAAAGTGGCTGGATCTGCCCCTTCTACATGCAATATAATTTTTTTTTACTGTAAGTTGTGGCCAGCTTGAAACTAATTACATTTTTACTTGCCTTTGCATCTACTTGCATCATATGTGCATATTTCCAAAATACACAAACAATACCTTTTGAAAACTAAATGAACCGTTTTAAGTCTCTCCATTATATTTCTTTCCAAAATGTTGGCTGCAATATGTATATATTGATTTCTATATTCATAGCAATTTGATTTTATACGCTTTTTAGGAAAAAACTTATATACTGCATTCTAAATTCATTATTTATTCGAATTGTATTTTTTGAAGAGTTTTCTGGTATGACTTATGACCTTTTTGCATTGGTTGCTTTCAGTGTACGTTAATTGGTGAAGGTTAGTCCAGTAAAAAGTATTTCAGACGCACAAATATGGTCTGTTTTGTTACTATTGGATTATTATACACAGGGTTCTGTATCATTTGCAGTGATGACAAGTGTATAAAAGTGTGGGGTGGTGGTCTGGAGCGTTTGAATCCTCCTTTTTTCGATCAATGCTCACTCATTTTCACGTTACAGTCCAAATTATCGACTTGCAACCCAGCTGACCTCTATAAACGGACCTACCTATTGTATTTATTTGTTAATTTGTTCTCGTTCTCGTTATATGCATGAAATAGTTGCCACTGGACATTAAGCGACCAATATTCATTCAATATAGCACACATTTCCTTTTTTCATATACAACATATTCTACGTGCAGGTAATCACGCCTAGTGCAGCTGAACGAAGAATCATCGAAAGTATACATGGAACTAATTTCATCATTTGAAATAAACTTACTTAACCTGTTTTCCATAATTAGACTATTTACTTAATCGATTTTTACGTTACTGTTTTGCTTATTCCTACCCGTTTTCTGCTCTAAATCATTATAAAAGTAATGAGATGTGTATACAGAATGTATGTATACATAGGGGAACTCATTTCGTTATTTGAAATAAACTTACTTAATCCGTTTTTCATAAAAATACTATTTTCTACTCGATTTTTATGCTACTGTTTTGCTAATTTTTACCCCTTTTCTTTTTTCTAAATGCAGTTATTCTCATTTCGGGGTAAATAAGCTGACTTTGCGGTAAGGGGTTTACCTATTGTTGAAGGCCGTACAGTGACATATAGTTGTTAATTTTTGTGGAAGTTGGTATCTTGTGGAATGTTGTCTCATTGGCAATCATACCCACATAGTTTTGTATTGAACCCAAACTACGGATTTAGGAGTCCTAGATTCAAATGTTGATACCCATAGAATGAATTACTGTATAATTTCAGTATGGCACAGGCTTGAGATATTTGACACATGCATGTACCTCAGGACCACACGTGACAGAAAAAATATGCCAATAATTAATAATTCCTTTGGATTTTTCAGTTTTTGGCTCTTGTCTCAGATTTCTACAGCACTTTTTTTTCTCGATTAATTCCTTGTTTCGTGGCATTAGCATATAGTAAAGTGATGATTTGAGGAGGTCAACATTTAACCTGACTGTCAGTATCAAAACCTACATCTCATCTCATCACTTTACTGTGCTATTATTGTCCAACAAATGCCAAAGGCAATACCATTTCGAAATCTGACCTTGGGATACGTTACGGGGAAAAGCATTATAGATGTGACGTGTATGTTGCTATGGAAAATTGTGTAAACACTTACTTTGCAAATGTTACATAGCAGAAAATAAAAAGGTCGTGTGCAGGTTATGTGTTGAAAATATGTTAAAATAATAAATTGATGCAAATGATGACTTCAGCATGAAATTATGATTTAAGCTGTCTGTTAATGTATATTTAGCAATTGTTAACAGGAAAAGATGAAACGGAAAGGTATATGAATTTTCAGCAACAATGGAGCTTACCTGTGCATGTTAGTTGTGGCATCAATCACTGATCTTAAAATACAACACAATAGTAACAATTGACCCAATTTCCATATGTTTTCGCAATTAAGTAAACTCCGTAGGTGGTTGAAATTACAGTGATTTATATATTCTTTGTAATATTTTTTTACCAGCATTTTCGCGGTTAATGAATTTCAAAATATATAACATGTCTCGCTGGTGTAGTTGTTGTCGCCTCATTGTATTTTGCGTTCCTTTCAGTTGTTATAATGATAACTTTGACATTTTCTTGATCTGAAATCTACAGTTTTGATACTAGTACCTACCACAATGTCTAGCCTAGAGAGCTACCCTTTGATTTTTATGGGGGGATTGTTATTTCTATTTTGCCTTTTTACTTTTCACTCTATTCGGTCCTGCCTTTTTATTTTTAATCCTGACTCTTTTTACATAAATTGTCATCCTTCTTGCCAAGTTATTCATCCTGTATTTCTTTATTCAAAACTCCTGTCCTGCCTTTATTTTGTTTTAGATCCCTAAATTAGCTCCCTTCGGTCCGACGCCATAATTAATGTTTATTCCTTACCTAAACTTCTGTAATGATTTTGTGACTTGGTTTATTGTATTGAAATAGAATGATTGGCCATATAGAATAAAACAATGGAATATTTGCCAGTCCAAATCCAAGCACTATTCCGTTTTCAGGAATTAAGAGCGACCACCACTTAACTTAGTCGTAACTTGAACTAAATCTTAATTACTGCTATTCCGTTTCGTACATGTATATTAGGTATCTTCTTTATACTACCCCCCCCCCCCCCCCCCCCTCAAACAACAAGATTTTGTTAAAATTCAAGCAAACTATTAATTGTTTATTTGATGCATGTAATATATTTTTCATTTCCCCTAAAAAGTCACTTTACTTTCTAACACAAAATCTCAGAGGCAGATTAAGGGGTGGCAGGGTGACCGGACCCCCCTTTAGTGGGAAAAATTGGTTGGTTTTATAGGTAATAACTAAAGCATGACTGGAACGGCCCCATTTTGGAAGACAGTGATCCCTTTCCGAACATTTCTATAATAGGCCATATGTCATTTGAAAAGGCCAGCAGAAAATTCATTGTAATCTTTTTGTTAAAATTTGATTTGAATACTATATATAGTGGATCGATCTGTGGATGGAATTTGTTTCTCTTTGAAGTTTTGATTTGGACGTTGGCAATGAGAGAAGGCTGAAGGGCAAATCTTCAAAGTAACGAAAAAACTGTATATTCGACAGTAGATATTATTTCATCAAATATGTGCTTAAGGAATTTGCTTGTCATGTTTCGAACTTTTGTCAAATTTTCGGAATCTTCTGATTTTATGCCTTGAAAAAATTTCCCCATTGACCTCCATTTTTCTTTTGATAAATCTTTTACATGTATTTGTATAAGCTATCTGTTAAAGTCTTATGAAATCGTTGTTATAGTTTTTGAGAACTTAAACTTGTCAATGATAAAGCTATGAAAAATCAAGAGATAAAATTGAGAATGGAAATGGGGAATGTGTCAAAGAGGCAACAACCCGACTATAAACAGACAACAGCAGAAGGTCACCAACAGGTCTTCAATGCAGCGAGAATCCCGCACCCGGTAGCGTCCTTCAGCTGGCCCCTAAAAATATATATATATACTAGTTCAGTGATAATGAACGCCATTATGAATTGATATGATCAACCAGAGAACATTTTCCTGCCAAAATTCCAATGGCTAATATCTCGAAAACAAGCACATTGACCCCTATTATTTTTGTTTCCTCAATTAACCCCCTTTCAATATATAATAGTTTTATGGAAAGCTATTTATTTTGAAACTGAGCAGTGAACTTCAGTAATATGCCGAAACATTCCGTACTATGCCGAAACATTCCGTACCATGCCGAAACATTCCGTATTATGCCGAAATATTGACAATCGTTTAGAAGATGATCTGGATGGGATTTACAGAAAATAGAAAAAAAGAGCTTTGCACTGAGCGCCCAATACTCTGGTTGCCCGTTATAACTCCTCTTTTTGCTTTACATGAATTGATATGATCAACTAGAAATATTGTGAGCACTGCATTCTCAAGTAGACCCCTTCCCAAAACCCCAAATCACAAAAAAAGAGGTGAATACATTGACACCAAACATGAATAATTTGGCATTAAGTACTGGCCACGATTTTTGAAGAAATACAATTCTATAACCGTCAAAAATGTGAAAAAATGAAGAATTTCTAACGCTTTTTCGACGATTAATGAAGTTTCAGAACTCTGCAATGACTTATCAGAAATAAAGACAAAACTAAAAGGAGCTTATTTCAGATATAAATTAGTGGCCAACTTTTCATCAAAATTAAACTGTCCAAAGCTTTTTTGATTTATTTGCCCGAAAACAACCAACGCTCGAAAACGTAGAATCAGATTTTTTTTAATCGAAAGTCTTATGTCAATACATATAAACAATCAAATCGTTATAGTTTTTGATTTTGATGTTCTCAAGAGCCATCAGTTTACAACCAATTTATGCTTTGATAGGTAAAATAATAGTACCTTGTCAAGCGCTTATACTTTAATTACTTTTTTAATTAATAACTGTGATTTTGTACATGAAACTATTTACGGATAAGTAATGTTCAAGGTTAGTTGATGTAACTCTTTTTGCGATTTAAATATCTGCATAAATTGAGATGACTGCTATGCAAAACGGGGAGGGGTTGGCTAGGCCTTATCATCTACAAAAGCCGTTACTTTTAGATATAGGACTCTGGAAATACCATGTTAAGTTATAGCAATGGGAATCTTAGATCTTTTGAAGATGATTTCCCCGTAATTTGATATGCATTTCGAAATAAAATGGAGATAAGATCCTATTCTCATTAGCAGTAGAAAGAGTTGCACAAAGATTTCAATATACAGTATAGGTTTTAACTGAAAACTGTTGAAGCCTCAACGGTGACCTGCTTTGGTTAACATCTTTGGCCTTTCGCCTTCATAGGATCGATGTTTCATTTGCCATCCTACCATATCGCTTCTTTTTATAATGAAACCAGAGAACTCTCTATGTCAGAAACCAGAGAACTCTCTATGTCAGACGCCACTGTCAAAACACTCAAACATACTATCCACCCTGATCTGTCTGTCCTTACTTGTACTGAAAGACTAGTAAAATGGTTGACAAAATAAAATACTTTTAAAGTATTAAAGAAATTAGCAAGAATAAAAACAAATGGGCTCAGACAAAGAAAGAACGCAGACGCGTCTTTATATGCAGTTGCGAATCTAGGATTTCCCCTAACTAATAAAGGGGCTCCGCTCCCATCATGCTTCAGTGATTTCCTATAATAGCAACCAAAAGTTTCATAAAAAAGGGGGAGTCCCGACATAATCGTCCGCACTTTAGTTCGCCCTTGATATGAACGGTTGTCTAATATTGTCGGTCTGGTAAAAATCAGGATGCATATGTTCTCGTACTGAATATTGTTTAGAAAATAACTACTAGACTGTTTCACACTTAGATATTATAAACATCGTCATTTCTGATATACATACAAGTTATGAGGTGCATTTTTATTTTCTTTAACGAAATCTCAACTTTGGTTTCTTTGATGCTGGCATTTTATATTTCTTTAACGTGATTATCGTTTAATGAACACGTGGTAATAACAAGTTAACGATAGTTTGAATATAAATATCGCATATTATTAAACAATTATGTTATGACGTCATTCAAAATAAGTATATGTTTACTTTGAAGTTGTAAATTTAACTTAGAAGATTGTAGAAAATTGATGCATGCATGATGCACACTGTGTATTATCTTGTGTACATGTAACTTAATATTGCTGTTTCTGTCGTTTTTTATAATTGCGCGCAGTTTTTTTTTGTGCAACTTCAAGATTATCAATGCGAGATTATATTTCGTTTACTTGCACTTAATTGTGTATGCAAAAATGTTTAAAGATTTTCCAAGTATGTCTAATAGCTAAAACCTCTGTGAGAGAGAATAAGAAAGGCTTAGGGGGAAAAGTGTCAATGGGTTGAAGAATTGGTAGAAATAGATCTAGATATATATAGTATATAAGAGCATTCTATGATTAGAATAGGTAATGTATAGGAGAATTCTATGAATATAATTGGTACTGTATAGGGGCGGTATGTGATTAGAATTGGTAATGTATAGAGGTAGTCTATGAGTAGAATTGGTAATGTATAGGGGTAGTCTATGAGTAGAATTGGTAATGTTTAGGGGTAGTCTATGAGTAGAATTGGTAATGTTTAGGAGTATTCTATGAATAGAATTGGTACTGTATAGGGGCGGTATATGAGTAGAATTGGTAATGTATAGGAGCATGCTATGAATAGAATTGGTAATGTATAGGGGCGGTATATGATTAGAATTGGTAATGTATAGAGGTAGTCTATGAGTAGAATTGGTAATGTATAGGGGTAGTCTATGAGTAGAATTGGTAATGTTTAGGAGCATGCTATGAATATAATTGGTACTGTATAGGGGCGGTATGTGATTAGAATTGGTAATGTATAGAGGTAGTCTATGAGTAGAATTGGTAATGTATAGGGGTAGTCTATGAGTAGAATTGGTAATGTTTAGGAGTATTCTATGAATAGAATTGGTACTGTATAGGGGCGGTATATGAGTAGAATTGGTAATGTATAGGAGCATGCTATGAATAGAATTGGTAATGTATAGGGGCGGTATATGAGTAGAATTGGTGATGTATAGGGGTAGTCTATGAGTAGAACTTGTAATGTATAGGATCAGTATATGAGTAGAATTTGTAATGAATAGGGTCAGTTTATGAGTAGAATTGGTAATGTATAGGGGTAGTGAATTGTTAGAAATGACAAGGAATAGGAGCAGTGAACGGGTAGGATTGATAAGGATAAGGAGCAGTGAATGCGTAGGATTGATAATGAAGAGGAGCACTGACTGCATTATGGGTAGGATTTATAAGGAAAAGGAGCAGTGAATGCGTAGGTTTGATAAGGAAAAGGAGAAGTGAGTTGGAAGGATTGATAAGGAATAGGAGTGGTGAATGGGATGGATTATTAAAGAATATGAGCAGTAAATGGGCTGGATTGGTAAAGAATATGAGTAGTGAATGGGCTAGATGGGTAAAGAATATGAGCAGATAATGAGCTGGATTGGTAAAGAATATGAGCAAATAATGAGCTGGATTGGTAAAGAATATGAGCAGATAATGGGCTGGATTGGTAAAGAATATGAGCAGTGAATAAGCTGGATTGGTAAAGGATATTAGCAGTTAATTGGCTGGATTGGTAAAGAATATGAGTACCGAATAAGTATAATTGATAAGGAATAGGAGCAGTGAATGGGTTGGATTGGTAAAGAATATGAGTAGTGAATGGGCTGGATTGGTGAAGAATATGAGCAGTAAATGGGCTGGATAGGTAACGAAAGTGAGCTGTGAATCGGAAAAATTGATAAAAAATGGGATAGCAGTAGTGAATGAGTAAAATTTATAAGGAATAAGGGCATTGAAAGGGTAGAATTGATAAGGAATAGGAGCATTGAATGGGTAAAGGCATGGTTGTTAAAGAATAGTGACGTGGCAGTGAATGTACCAGATTGGTAAAGAGCAGCAAATGGGCAGGATTGGTAAAGAACAGGAGCAGTGTATTGGTGCATGGGATAGATGTAAAAGTTGAGCAGCAAAACATTCACTATTCGGTTTCCTATTCCGTACCAATCATACCGATTGATACACCTTCTCCTTAACCAATCATACTGATTGATACACTTTCTCCTTACCAATCATACCCGGGTATGATTAATAAGGAACAGAAGAAGATTTAAATGTTTGATAAGGAACACTAGCAGTGAATCTAGCAGATATGTTTAGAAATATGCGTTGGAAGGATTTTACTAAATAGGACCATCAAATTTCCAGGCTCTTGTATATTTTTGTTCAGGCTCATATATTCAAGGTCAATCATGATTCGTTAATATCGATACCCATCTGTCTACAGTATCAATTTCACCTAACATAGGAGGATTCAGAGGGGACTGACCCCCCCCCCCCCCCTTTTGTGGGAAACTTTGGTTGATTATTTAGGGAATCACTGAAGTCGGACTGGAACGGGACCCTCTTAGGTCAGCCAGCGCACCCCTCTTTATAAAAAGTTCTGGATCTGCCACTGAATAATAGCATATAGTGGTAGAGTTAATCGTTTTTTAATTTATCTGATATATAAGTTTAATATCATAATAACGCACAGTTTTCTGCTGTTTGGTCGGGTTGTTGTCCCTTTAGCACATTACCCATTTCCTTTCTCAATTTTATTGTTTATAATGTAAAGATAAGGGGTGTGGTATGATTGCCACGAAGGCAGCCTATCAACTAAATTTAAAATTTAAAACTATTTAGGCAACCGTATGGCCTTCAACAATGAGGAAAATTAATGCCGTATAATGGGCTGTAAAAAGACACTAACTTTTGGAAAATATTAAACATTCCAATTGAGAAAACTAACGGCCTTATTTATAACAAAATTATTTACGAAAAAAATATGACAGACATGAACTAGGAAAATAAAGAATGTGGCCAGGTTAAGCATGTTTGTTAGCGCCCAACCAAAGCCTAACCTGGGGCAGTGGTGCAACACTAATTTTTTTTTTCAGTCCCCCCAAAAATTGAAATGTTACAAGAACAAAGATTCGGTAGATTTAAACATTGTCATGTTGGTCCTTGAGTAATAATGTCTTTTGTATCATGGTAACTGTATTTGTCCTTGAGTATTTATATCTTTTGTATCTAAGTAACTTAATTGTCATGATTGCATGATCATGGCAGGTCATAGAGTTAAATAAGTATTTATATATGCAAGTTATGCTATGAAAGCGCCATTCCAGATTATTTACAAGAAAAATATTTGAAGTATTCTTGTCTACTAAGAAAAGAACAAACATTGCATTGGCATGTAGGTATAAGTTTTTCTTGTTTTGATATTTAATCATGTTTTATTGGCTCGTCGTTGTTCTACTAACCTCAAAATATAAACATTGGTAATTAGTGGAATTCGATTCTGCTCAAAACAGATACAATAAATCTTAAGAAGAAATGATTTTGTTATGGTTCTTTGCCAATTTCTTAACGTCAAAGTTTGTTTTACAGAAAAACGAGGTTATCAAATACTGAAAACAAAGTTAATTTATAAATTGATAATGCGTTTTTCAATGGGAAATTATCAGCAAAATTATTTCAACGAGAAAACAAATTAGACAAATAATAAATGTGAAGAGAAATTGATGTGAAAAGTGCAGATTTAATTGTAAACATTTCCCTGTAACTTTCCACAGTTTAGAATGAGTTAACGTCCTAAGTTAGAAAATAGAGTTTTCTCCCTTGCTCCAAAAAAGAAGAAAAAAAAATCAAGGTATGTTGACCAGGAGTTCGACTGACAGTACAAATTAAAATGTTGAAACAAAATCAACGTTTTCATGATAAAAGGTAACAAATAAAGAAACCTCTGAAAAATGATCTATAAATAAAAATGGAAACATATTTTTAAAATCTTAAATCTTTACAGTTATGCAATCACTGTAATATACATGATACCTAACACCAACTAAGAAAGAGGTTCATATAAAAATACTACTCTCCGCCAAATTCCCATATACTACTCTCCGCCAAATTCCAACTTCCGAAGCAAGATATTAGACTCTCGTCTAACGTCTTGCGTTAACGAGATCCCGAGCTTTACTCTGTTCTTGGAAGATGGGTCTTATCTACTTATGTCCTTGCTTTAAAAATCAAGCATTTTGCACGTTATGTCTTTAATTTAATTCAGTCTATAAGTTAATGGCAGGGACTTGTGAGAACGCTTTTGCGTTTCGTTTTGGATGGCTTTTTTTTTTAATTAATGTTTTAATTCAATAGGAAAATCTTCTGTAAAAAAGGTTAGAATCCTTTATAGACATTACTGTACTGTATTGTTCGAAAAACCACGTGTGGATATAATACATTATTGCAAAAATCCTAAGGTTAAAACCCGATTTAAAACTATATAGTTAATCTAAATACGGATGGCTAAATGAGGAATGATAGCTTACTAATTTCAGTGTCGAATTTTTTCTTTGTCGTAAAAGTTGAATGTACTCTTTAGTGAAAATGTCATTACCTGTTTGTATGATTTGTTTGAATGAGTTTAATCAAAATTAGCAGGACACCATAGATGAATTATTAATTCAACAGAGTGTGATCTTGTCTGGAAGCTCGGGGGGGGCCACTTCAAACTTTTTTTGGTAGGGGTGAGCAGCTGAGACATCAAGTACCCCACCCTTTTCATATATTTTGTTAATCAAAAATATATACCTTGTCATATATTGATTAACAAAAAACAGACCTATAGATATATTTCAATATTTTCCCCGCTCATCATCTTGTTAAGAAGCAAAATAGTCGCAATAATATCACCTTCTCTTCCAATAAATTCGTCACATCTTAAACACTTTTTTCTTATTGCCCATTTTACATCTTTCATTATGAAGATATTTCAATTCCAAAACACAATACATATAAAAGACGTTTGGTCAGATCATAGATGGTATTACATCTATGGTCAGATAAATGTAATATCACCCCAGAGTGTAATACCTTCACTGATTTTAACATGTTTAAAGCTGATAAAAAGTTTCATTGAGTTCCCTCTTAAAGGACGCTGTCACAATGGAATTTCTTTAAATAGTTGTTATCATGTTTTATGTATACAAACCCTTGAATGTTAATTAGGTGCAAATGTCAAAATAGTTGGATTTATTGCATCTATCACTGGCATCAGTGGAAATACCACATCAGAATAAATACAGTATAATTGGTTTGACAAATAACTGATGCATTTACGACTGTGGTTTAACCGCATCAAAAATAAATACGGACATCTGATTAGTTTCAGATACTTATGATATAATCAAGCAAGTGATAATATCAACCTATTGATATATTTAATCTGAATTTCTCACCCTTTTCATATATCATACAGCATGAAAAAGTGACCTTTTCCAGCGGCTCATCCCTACCACTAATTATATAGCAAGTGGCCCCCCCGAGTCTGGAAGTCATTAAACTTTGGAGTCAGTTTATTGTACTCATACTCCGTAATCATCCATTCAAAATGCTGGATTTCCTGTTTCCAGCACGATTGTTGTGCTCCGAGCATTGAACATAGTTTTATGACTTTAACTCCTGTTTGTGATAAAAAAAATTATAATAATCATAGGGATGAAATTTAATCCCGTTTGTCCGAACGCACTCTTCGGTGAACTTCGCACGTGGACAGATGATGATCTGAAATGTCAGAATCCGATTGAGTTATAATTTGTTGGAATGTATTTCTATGTACAGCTACTGTTGACATTCCTGCTACCATTCCAATCAACATATTTATCTAGTATAGCATAAATATACATATCAAAATAATTGTATGCATTACTTATAGATGTAATTTAACAACACCCTGCTGCACAAGTATTCCGACATGAAAACAAGAACTTAGAACCTACATGACCTTTTATTCGCATATAAATACCCAAGTATTCATTAACACAGGTACTACTACATGACCGTTTTAATCCCCCTTTCATTCTTTTTTACCAAATCTATTGTTTTCACGATTTTTTCAATGCCCCCGCCAATTAGAAGGGGACATTAAGTTTCACCTTTGTCCGTCGCGTACGTCCCAAAGTTGGTTTCCGTTCTCTATAAACTTTAGTTCGCCTTAAACATATATTCTGGAACTTACACACAATGCTTATTACCACAAAACACAGATCAAGTTTGAGTTTTGGTGGTGTCACTTTATAGATATTATAACCGTTCTAGAATTATGCCCCTGTACAAAGGATAAACATGCTCATTTTTCTTTTCTGTTCTCTAACTTAAGTTTGCCTTAATCAAATGTAATTAAATTTATACACAATGCAAATTACCACGAAATACAGATCATGTTTGAAATTTTGTGGTATAACTTTTACTGTTCTAGAGTTATGCTCCTTTGCAAATGGAAAAAAAAATGCTAGTTTCCGTTCTCTAACTTATTAATAAGTTTGCCTACACCAAATGTTGTGACACTCTTACACAATGTTAATTACCAGAAAACTCAGACCCTTGATACTTCAAGTCCAGATATTTCGTTTTTTTTCTTGGGGTCGTTGGGTTGATATATCATTCACTAACGTAGATATCCCAAATGTGTTTTTATTCATATCGATTAGCCTACTACGGTAGTGTTTAATGACATTGACTTGATATAAAGCCGTCGGAGATAGCTCTGATACATGTTATATTTTATTTTTGTTTGCATTGAAAAATCGTAAACGGGTTTAATACATTGTTACCAGTATCTTTTTCTTAAAATGTATACTGAGTATACAAAACCAGCGCCTGTTTATTTCTTAGTTTTATTAAGTATCTGTACAAGTTTTATCTAAAATGGTCATCATAAAATCCATAACTCAAATATGTTGTTTTTTTTATTAAAAAGTTGTAAACATATCCGGGGCTATAAGTTTATATAAAGGACAGCTTATGTTTCGAGGATGACCCAGATGTGATTATGGAGATATTATCATCTGGTTATCGGTCATTTTATGTCATGGGATTGTCCAGCCCTGGGCACTAATAGTGTTAATAAGTACACAAATATGTAGTTACACATTTTGATATATATATTCACGGCTGCAAAACGGAAACTGAGTCAGAAGAAAAATCTTTCTTTTATCCAATTTATTTGTAAAAAAATCCTTTGTAAGTAGTTTTTAGGAAGAAAATATAATGTGTTGTCCTGAATCAACCTGTAAAAAGTATTTATTGTCAGTGATGATAAATACACAATGAATGTATGAAGATAAAACATGTATTTAAACATTGAAGGAAAAAATTAGGTTTCAAATTCATATAAATAAAAAGCTTTTAAAATATAGAAAAGGGTAAGGTATTTTCTTAAAACAAACTGCAATAGTGCTTTCCCCAATTCAAATGCAATAATCGTCACAAAAATTGTGGTTCCAACTAAACGCCCCCCCCACCCCTGGTTCCGCCACTGTAACCCCATAACTCTTAGAGAAACTAGAGAGATTTTAAAGTGGGACCAGAGCTATCTGTCCGGTCTTCACTTGCGATGCAGCCTCGAGGGTGTAGCTTATCTCAAACAAAACCGTTTCGTTTTTCATTTTTTACAATCGTGACAAACCATAGAACAATATCACATGGGTTGTTCAAACAAATTATCTTTTACCCACAGTTTGATGTCAAGCTTTTTTTTTACACCATTTTCTAGTATGGTCTTGAGAAACGATGATAGTCCGTCGTAAGGGGACACTAAATGGCTGGTCTGTGTTAAGAGGGAATGAGATCTATTGCACGTAAAAGAAAACCTTGTAGATTTCGAAAGAGAACAGGCTAATGCCGCTACAAGGCAGCACTAGCCAAGTGGAAAGGGATTTATATAAGTTGCAATAACTGTTTCTCAATCCACTATAAATAAATATGTTGAAATAAATAAAGCTTTAAAAATGAATGACGGCAAATGACTTATTTTTGAATATTTTCGTCATTGGATTTTACTGCTTACAAAATAATATTGCAAGCCATTGTGTAATCATTATGAATGAACATTTATAGCAAACCTTAAGAAATCATTCCCGTCATTGAATTTTATAAATTCCTCAAAATCGTATTTAAAGCTTTTATGTATTTTGTTGGTAACAATATATAACATAACCTTACAAATGTTTTCGTCATTGAATTTTAAAATCGTTCAAAATATGATAAAACATATATTACTGGTATTTTTTTTTATAATTCATTATCCACTTATGTATTCAATTACTTTTTAAGTGTCGTATCTACAAGATCTATGTTTGTTTACTAGTATATTGATACCTTTTTGTGTTGATAATTGATTTACAAGACACTCTGAAATGTTTGTTACTCAATTTTATCACATGTTCTGTAATAGTCTCGTATCCGGAATCGCATTTGAAATAAGTCACGCGAGAGTGGGAAGTTATTTTGATGAATAACTATTAGGCAGTATTATGGGTCTAAGGGTGTTAGCGAGAACAATATAATATATACTAAACAAAGGTATCGATACACAAGTCGGAACCGTATACGTAATTACTATAAAATAAAACAAATAGGAGAAAATTAAAAGTTTAAATTATCCAATGATAATCTAATCGTTTCGGACTGAGGTTTCAGAAGTAACCTGACCAAATAGGAAATGAACAAAAAAAAAAAAACGTGTTATTAAACAGACGGATCACATTTACCGGTATTTTGCAGTATATGATGATCAAATAATTCATCGAAAATGATGACCAAAGGAGTCCATTTTCACTTAACTAGTACACATTTTTGTTTAAGGTCAATCTGAAGCCTCTATCCTGGTGCTGAATTTTCTCGCTGTGTTGTAGACCCTTTTGTTGTCTTTGGCTGTTTTCTGTTCATTGGTCGGGTTCAACGGTCTCTTTCATACATTCTCCCTGTTTTCTGTTCATTGGTCGGGTTCAACGGTCTCTTTCATACATTCTCCATTTCCATTCTCCATTGTATTCAATTTCGCGGGAAATTATAATATCTACAACATAGCCGCTTTCAAAATTACAGAAAATTTCACCATCTATGGAAAATGCCTTCAATCGTTTTTTTTTTTTTGTGACTATTATATTCCCCCCTCTTATGTAATCGTACATAACAATGCAAATTCACAATTTATACTTTCTTTTTTATTTTTGCACTTTTAGAGCTAGTGTACTCAGTGTAAATAAACACCCTGTGCAACAAAAATATATATCAATATTTGACCAAACAGTTTATAAATAGACATTATTAGTATAAAATATATAATATCATTTCATATGGCTCATTTAAAGAACTCTATCATCTCTCGAGCCCCTACACAGAACGTTGACATACCAAATTATGAACAATTTCGACAATTATTTCTCTTCAATTTAATTTATTCATTGAACCACTATGTATTTGTACAAGTAATTATTATTGTTATGATTTTTTCCATACCTTTATCAAACAAAAGAGGTTTTCTTTGATAATCTAGAATATCAACAAAGACTTAAAGTCACTAGTTAGTTCATCTGAATTCATTGTCGGTGTGAAATTAAAACCACAGTTTTGACACACGCAGAGCCAATTCTTCAAGATTTAAGTTAATAAGGTATTATTGTCGATTTTTTGTTGTATTTCTGAACATAGATATCGAATAAATAATAAATCGAACCAAATTAGCACGGTCAGTAGTCGCTATAATTGAGGCATTTCTAAATAGGTGTACAGGGCTCTTAAAATGAGAACATATAATTATTTTGCTCTTTAAATGTGTTTAAAATTTAAAAAAGATGTAAATTTTGTAAGAAGTATGAAGGTATCACTGAATTGTGATTTATTTAGACCAGTGACACTAGCTATACGTCTTTTTTCTTTTCTCATCTATAAATGGCTTTTTAAGAATTCATACAACCGCTTATCCTGATCTGCTGCTGGATCCTACCCCTAACATATATATCAAGTTGTTTTTTTGGGGGGTGATACATATTCCAACCATTATTGAATAATAAAAATTGACACACAAACGCGGATTACTTTTTATCAACTACAAACTTTTTTCCCATATTATTTTCTGCATATCAATTTATAATCTTATTAAAAAGATTTTTTTAATCCACTGCTAAGATCAAAGATAATTCTAGTGATTAGATAACTAAGTCTATTATCAAAATCAATAAAGAGTAAACATTTATGACAAATATGCTTAAATATATTACATCTTTTTATACCTTATTTATTTCCAACATTTACGTGTGAAATCGGATTAGAGAATTAATTTAGGATGCCATAAGTTCTCGTAATTAAATCCAGATCTCGTTGTGAGTAATCAAGTTCAAACACGGCACTTCTTTATTGTTTTAAATTTTAACAGCTCTATTGAATTAAGCCCTCTATTCATAATAAGCGTCAAACCGAATAGCTCTTGTTGATCCCCGTAGGAAGCCTCAATGTAATTTACTTTTTATGAATATGAGGTTCATTACATCCATTTATGTGGGTCATGCTTGAGTGACACTTTATGAAGCCTCGTTTCGCAGTTTGGTTTCGAAGCTCCGCCTCTTAAAAATATAGTATTCCTAACCGTATAGTTTATTCTACTAATTTTGAGACGACATATCGTATATTAATTCAAAAATCGATCGAAGGATATTTTTGAAAACTTATACATAATAATTATTATTATGGGGAATATTCCGATAAAATAATGTGTGCATTAATAGTGTTATAAAACAAGGACATATATATACATTTAAATATTGACACACTGGAGTGGAACAGCGTTTTGTTTACCTACTATTCAATAAGGCGTGAAATAAACACCCATCGTCTGTGCGAATTTTTAAATAATATAGGATTTATAATATGTGTACATCAAATTTTAATAGTCCATCGTGAAGTGTATGTCATAAATGTTGAAGAACGAATTTTATTTCCGTATTTAAATATCTGTTTGATAATGACCGTCCACGGACAACAAGAAAAGCCTAATACACATCAAAATGGATTTGTTAGTAAAATGGTTTACCCAGATAGTGAAACAATGATGAACCGGTCTTGGAATGGATATATGTTTCATGTGTCCCCTCTTAGTTTGCCAAACGGGAACATTGCAACTCCCCAGAAGGCTCACGGACCACCAAAATTTAGTAATGAAATGAGAGCAACCTTCTCAATGAGTTACGATGGGGACGAATCTTCGCAATTTGACAGTTTGGATTCAGAAACTGAATACGTCACTTTAGACAATAATTATTTCTTGAGGACTTTTTCTCCCCCTTCAAGACATTTATCTATTTTGGATTTTAAACGAAATGAATTGAACGATAATAAAACAAATAGTTTGACAAGACAATCACATTCACAATCATTGATCAGCGTTAAATCGCCATTAAAAGATAGGAAATGGCAGAAAAAAAGTTTGCGAAAACTTGCAACAAACATTGGTGCTGTTTTAAGTTTGAGTCCTAGAGGAGGTGAGAGTCTCCGACGTTTCCCAGAGGAATGCGTGCCGGTTAAGAGAGAGCGTAGCAAGTCAGTTGGGGATATAGTTGAAAATGCAAAATATGAAAAAGAGGATAGTATTGAACTCTGTTTAAGTGATGATGATGACAATGATGATTTTGGATTTATAAATTATCCAAAATGTTCTTCTTCTCTTTCTTTAGCGATGAACAAGACGAAGTCACCATCTTCCACGCACAAAATTCTTCCAAAAAGATTTCGCAGCAAAACACGGCCAGTCCCTGTTGTCAATACCACGTTATGGAGCCCTGAGGTAAGTAGTTATATTTATCTAAGTTTGTGTATCAAATGTATTCGTCCTCATATTAGTAAATTTGGTTGAAATGTAGATTAAATCTACATAAAACATCCTTAAGCGAAATAATTTCCCGCCACATTTTCGATGACCGAATCATATATTGCTCGGTATAGAAAGTGAATTGTCCTGGTTTGGTTCAGTTGTGTCAGTAAACCTATTATATCATCAATCAGGATAGACAAAAATCGATTGACAATTAATAGGAAGAGTTTCCTTATGTCAGGATTATACAGACAATATATTGATATGGGAGAAATAATTCATATTTCAGATGTGTACGGACAAGAGGTCGTTCACTTTTATCAATGAGTATCATACTATAATGATTCTATAAGTAGAACCTAAACAGAAAGTAGCTGATAAAACTCTATATTCTTAAAAAAAACCATTATTATAAAGTACTACATGCATTTAGCCATATATGGTTGTCCAAGCCTTTGGCTTTGAGTTAGTAGCGATGTTATAATTAGAATGAACACCAGAGGCAAAGGAAACAGTACATTTCACTAGTTAAGAAACAACGATAGCGTATACTTATTTATAACTAAAACAGGAAAAAGGTCTAAATGGAATTGACATTGTATGCCAGTACGGTACGTTTCCCCATAAAAAACCAGAATTTTCAAGATATTATTTAGCATATAAAGAAACATAAATAGAAAGTCATACTTGTATACCAAGTAATTGCATATTTTATGTAAATGTATATTCCAAAACAAGTCAATTAGCCAGTAATTATAATTAGCTAAAATAATTGTCGTGTGCATATAACAAGACGGACAGGTTTCATTTGACAGCTGGTGTTAGAACATGGGTTGTACATTAGCCATTATTAGTGGTAGATCCAGAATTTTCTGAAGGAGATCTCACAGGCTGTCGAAAGAGGGGGTCTGGGCCACCGGTGACCTGTCAGCTACAATCCGCCTCTGATTGTATCCGAGAATCAAGTTTATACATTCACAATAGGAAATCTTTAATCTTCATAAAGGTAGCTTTTTAAATATGTTACATGTATGACAAAATATGAAAAATGCAAAGTTTCAAATTTAGAAGACTAAAATATATTGTATAGTAGGATCAAGTCTAAACCATGTATAAGGAAACTTTATTCCTAAATAATATTGTTGATTATTATGACAATTTTTAAATGTCCTATATGAAGTGTGACAAAATGTGAAAAATGCATAGTTTTTAATTTTGAAGACTTAAAAACATCTGTATTCTAGAATCAAGTTTAGATAGTAACAATAGGGAAACTATCTACTTCATGAATGTAGCTGTTTATTAGAACAATTTTTAAATACCCTGTATATTAAAATATGAAAAATGCATTGTACAAAAATTATAAAACTAAAATACATCCAAACAACGGTTGACGCCGACATAGAAAGATGGTATAGACTTCAAATGATGCTCAAACAATTGTTACTTTAAAAACTGATAAAATCAACGATTATCATATTTTGAAATTATAGGCGCTGTTCTATATTTATTCGTGACAAATGCAGTAAATCTTTCTAATCTGACAGATCTTTAAACTATGAAATAAACACCTTTATTAATTACACCATTCAAAGTATGAAATGCGAGGCAAGAATACTGTCTTCAAATTGAATATTATAATTTCATCTGTCATGCTTTTGTCTGGAAGGGCTTTCGTATGCATTTATTTACTGTCACCAGTTTTATCAACCTGTTCAAATAAAGGCTTATCATAAGTGGTGACCTTATCACAACCCAATGTTTATATACTTATCAATATCTATTGGATCTGATAACCACCAAAGGAACATCTTTTAAATCGCATTTCAATATTTTTACATGCAAACGACATGCTTAGGAATGTCTCAGCCATGCGCATGACTCATTGAATGGTCAACGACATGAGATATCACCTGGACAACTTCAAAAGTGACATGTTGTCATCTCAAGTAGATTTTTATAGTGCATTTATATGCTGTGATAAAGATTATATACCAGAAAGCTTTCAGTAAATGACCATTCGTATTTGTAAGGTTGGATGTGGGGGTTCCCCCGTATTGAGTTGACCACACTTTTTTTCTGGCAATAGAGTTAATTAGTAAAATTATCAAATGAAAATACACTTCTGATAATATATTAAAAGCACCAATTCGGATACTAACTGTCGTGATGATCCAGATTTTTGAAAAAGAGGTCCCCTAAATATACAACGCAAGTCAAGTAGAACATGCATTTACCATATATATAGCCTCTTAAGGGACCGACTCCTGTCCCCATAGTCCGCTTCTGCCTTTTAATGTCGTCATATTCACTGGTCTTCTAAAATTAAGTGTAAGTGGTTAAATATATATATATATTAAAAATAAAAACAGAAAAAAAAAATACTGAAACTTAATCATGTTTAGAGCTGTTGTTTTATTGTGTAACCAAACCTGCATCTATTACAATTTTATATTCGATCAAATATCCGGATCTGATGACATAGATGTCCTTCATTTTCCAATCATTAGTAATATGAATAAATAAAAACTGGGATCTCACGGTTATATGAATAAGTACAATAAATTTACAAAATTAATTATCTCTTTGAAAATAAAAAATTGATTAATATTCACAAAGTGTAAATAAAAAAGTCTGCATTAAAAAGAAAGGCCAGAGATATAAAGTAGCTTAGGTTTATTTGATTTCTCATTAACATTCCGATAGAAAATTGTCTTTATAAAAATATGACGATGTGTATCAAAATGATAAATTGGTGTGACCCGGTCCCGTACTGTGTATTTTAATCCAGATAGAAGATGTTTAAGGTCTGTCATTTTGACAGTTATGAATTATATTATTTGATAACGTGTTGTTTCTTTATGTATTCATATAGTAGTTCTTTTGTTTGATGGTTTGATCGAAAAGACGTGTCTAAAATAAAAAATATAAAAAAGTGAAACACAGCACTTTTTGTTATAGAAAGAAGTTACCGTTTTTTTTATATAGTGGTTTCACTATTTTAAACTCACCAGAGACTAGGCTTATAACTAGAATGTTTTCTGTTGATATGTCAACAACTATTAGACATTTATAGATTATCGGTGATCCTCTCAACGAGATTGATTTTCTCGCTTGAGCCGGGACGGCGAAAGCGAGAAAGGCAATCGAGTTGAGATGAACAATGATAATCTTTTTATCGCTATTTTACCTATGACGACGTTGTCAATTTCATGTCAATTTCATGTCAATTTCATGTCAATTTCGTTAGCAACGCCACGTGCATGCTTAGTTTCTATCGATAATTTTCCATCTCAAGCGAGTATCATGATATGAAAATTATCACAAAAAAAGATCAAAGGAAAAATGCACAAAATAGCGATAAAATAAATTATACTAAAATCCTGTTATATCTCTTCCCTCTCTGTGAGACTTCCGGACAAAAATGGGTTGATTGCAGTTTTGGGGTTTGAGATTATAGATACTATACTGTGGATTAATTTATTTTCGTGGATTGTGGAAAATATGCATTTTCGTGGACGAAACCATCGGAAATTAGTAGATATTTTTCAAATCACACAGCAAGATGACATACATTGAAGTCATATGTATTTAAGTATTTTGAAAGAGGAGATGTTAGCCAAACGGAAATTATTAATAAATACTGCAAAAAAAAGTGACCAATCTACATAACATAGAAGTATGGTCCAATGTATGCATATATATAAGAATATGGGGTATATGAGTGCCAATGAAACAATTCACCATCCAGGTTACAATTACAAAGTACGGTCTTGAACTCTTCAACACGGAGCCTTAGCTCACACGGTAAAGCAAGCTATCATAAAAGGGGCCCCAAAAATAATAGTGTAAAACCATTCAAATGTACCTATATAGCTAGAAACAGTGGCGGATCCAAGGGGGAGGGGGTCCGGGGGTTGGAACCCCCCTTTTTTTGGCTGATCAATGCATTTGAATGGAAGCATATAGTTGGAAACCCCCCCCTTTTTAAAATGGCTGGATCCGCCACTGAGAAACAAAATTATGTTTTGCAATCTTACTACAATAGGTTAACTGAAACCCGATTTGTAGCTTGAAATAAGTGGTCACTTTTGAAATAGATTTTGTGGATGGATTTTAAATTCTGTTCGTGTATACAAATGGTACCTAGTTAACTGATGCTTAGCCAGCTGGATCCAAGCTACCATAACCGATGAGGTCCTAATTATCTATACTATTAAACGAGAAGACCTCATTTTGGGTGTCGCTTCTCCTCCTTCCACAACAAATTGATCATTGTGACTGTATGTCCTATAGGTACCATGCATAGTCGCATTTGTCATCCATTCTTATGATTATTCAGTTTCGGTTATTTTGGGAGAAAAACGGAAAAAAAGAAGTCCGGATATGTGTCCGTCATCACCCCGACTTTTATTCATAGACAACTTCCTCTTCCGTTTTAGGAACTACACCACTAATTAATGGCCCCATTGCTTTCTATGTTAAATTCCTCAATTTCGAGTGGTCACAGCTCTTTTATCTTAAGTTCAAATAAAGTGACAATCATTGCATGTCAAAGCAACACCTTCTGGTGTCCTGTACTGAAAAAATCAACATACCTTACATGGCATATAAGAACGAACTGGTTCCCGGAATTTCGGATGTACCAAAACAGGTACTTCCGATCTGACAAAAAGGCAAAATGTACCCTCCTTTTTAAATTTCATGCCATTTTTTTATTATTCAAATTTATCAGTCAAAAATTCTTCTGCAATGATCACCAGTCATGCAGCTTTCATTTGATCCAAAATTAATAAAATATTCTAAATATTTTGAAAGTTATGTCCATGCGTAGGAACTATTTTGTGTTAAATATGTACTACTTTCTGGTATGTGCTTTCTGGCCGGGCCTGAATTAGTGGTGTTACACCTTTAAACATGCACATGAACAACAAATCGTATGATAGATTACAAAAATGAAAAATAAATAAGCCAGTCAGAGCGTTCTCGATCGTTCTCCATATCATGGTTTTTAAATCGCAAGAACCACAACTATTATACCTCCTTTGAGACAATTATGTTTTCGCGTTTATCCACCTGTAAACTACGATTATACTACTATAATATACAGAGACTCTCTGTATTATGTCTACTTTTTTCTGAAATATTTACTATCTAAGGGGTCATAACAGTTGCATATATATTGAAATAAGTAAAACATGTGGAAACAAGAATGTGTCCATAGTATACGGATGCCACATCGGCACTATCATTTACTATGATTATTGGACCGTGAAAAGGGGTAAAATCTCTAATTTGGCATTGAAATAGGGAACATATTTACTAAGTTTCGAGTTGGTTGGACTTCAACTTCATCAAAAACTACCTCGACAAAAACTTTAACCTGAAGCGGCACAGACGGACGGACGAACAGACTACAAAACATAATTCCCATAAATGGGGCATAACAATTTATTGTTGAAAGTGAAAACTTTAACCTGAAGCCGGACAGAAGGACGGACGAACGAACGAACGGACGAACAGACTAGACAGTATAATTTCCATAAATGGGGCATACAAATTTATTGTTAAAAGTGAAAGTAGTGATTTGGCCAAAATGAAAGTAGGGTAGAGATTAGAGGGAGGCAGAACTTACTCGGGACGTCCGGATCGGGTGTTTTTAAGCTCGGGATTTCGGGATTGATCTTTACGGGATGAGTGAATATTTTTTTTTAATTTCGGGATATCGGGATATGAATTTCGTTAAAATACGCACCTCGGGATTTCATGTTTTTAAGCCTCGGGATCAGGGCCCCTCAGACCACCCCTCTAATGAGCCTTAGTCACTTAGAGATTCAAATCCTACCATTGGCATATTAATAGGGCTCTCAAAAGGAAAAGCACTGATGGATTGTCGTAGAAGCATATTTTATTAGAATAATAATGGTCTATAAGCAGTTTCATTTATTTAATGTTTGAAGCGGTGCAATTTTTTTTTAATTTAATTTGACTTTTACCAAAAAATGCATTGTAGCAAAGGGGAAGAATGATTGTGGTATAAGGCCAGAAACACGAAAAATAATTGAATTTAACAGAAAGGAAACACATAACGGACTTTGGAAAAAAGGGAGAGGGCTTTTTGATACCTTATATGAAATTCTCCGTTCATACTATCTTTTACAAAAATTCATCCTACAACAGTTAACAAGCTGTATATGCCCGCGATTTCGCGGGTGTGTTCTAGTATTTACATATTTTCCGAACCGAATATGTCAATTTTACGCGACCATCATAAGTTTACACAGGTTTTTCGCAATATTGGTACATTAGTTCAAGATTAAATCGTTCATCGATCACATTATAAATTTACACCGGAAATAAATGTCAGATAATGTTAGACACCCGTTATTTATTTAACGGGTACTCTAAAAATCAATGCAAATATTAAAAGTATTTTTGGAATAAAGTCATAAACCATTTTCCATATTCAGTTGTGGTTAACCGTAATGTATTTTTTTTACACAAACCACATTTTACACAAAGTTACATGAATTGTAAATCTACTGTTTTTCTCTATTTTGTTTACATTTACTATTACGTCTTTCATCACATTTTCATTCGAATTTAAATGTCTAAATTTGAAAACAACGAGGAGCTTAAAATGCAGTTGAATTATCAGATAGGCTGATTAAACAATGGTAGAATTTTCTCAATCCCTGTTCTATTTAAAATATCGTACTTTGGTCAAATTTTAAAGATTTTTGGACCCATGCCGAGATTGAAACAATGATTGTAATTTTTCTTAATCTTTACTCAAATTATCAGAAATAATGACCCAATTTCTGTTACATCAGGTAAAATTAATATATTTCACGGTTTTATGAGTAATATTGAACAATCGAAGATGGGTTATAATCGATGCCGTCAAACATATAGTAGAGATGTATCTCATTGTCACATTGACTGATTGAGTTGAAACTTTTTAATTAAACGAGGCGCCAAATGAGAGGACTTTCTCTAATTTCGAATGTGAAGGAATTGAGACAATGTTTTAGGTTAACCCAACAAAGTAAAACAACAACCACCTGACCACAACAACCACATTCCCAAATACCAAAACAACAAAGCTCACCAAACAATATTCTTGAACAAAATATTGAAAATGAAAATGAAAAATACAAAACATGTTTTAATTTAAAAAAAATGCGTTAACACTGACATGACTGATGTTTTGTTAATTTTCATTATCATATTCTCATTATAATTTTGGTCATCTGGAACATGTTGTTTGTGCTGCTTTTAGACCCCTCTATACCAATGAATTTGTCAGTTTTGCATGCACTTGTATAAAAACTGCGGTTTTTATCCAACGCAATCATAGGTTTGAACGTTGTTTTGAATTTATAATTGCATATGCCCGACAAGGACAGCTTTGCAGTAAATATTACAAAGCGTGGAGATATTCACTAAATTGACCACCAGGGATTACACAACAGGTCAAGTTCATGCATTCCAATTGAAATTTGACATGCATATTATCAATTTTTACATGAAAAAACATAGTCACCTGTCATGTTTTACATGTTGTAAACCACTAATTTTGCACCATAGGTCTTCGGTCTGCACTAGAAAAAACAAATCAAAATGTCAAAATACCTATGATACCTGTCACGTGTACTCTATTTAAAAAAGTAAATATGTCATTCTGTGGCTATCGGCTGTTTTCGATAATAAACAATCCCAGTCAATCACTAAAATGGATAGAGTGCATGATGTGTAATGAGGAGACGGTCATTAAGATACCAGTATTCCTGTTATGTCACGTGGAGACGTTATCTTGGTTCCAAATGTCCAATGGCTGCCTTAATCGTGACAAAATATATTACTCTGCAACCTTTTTACAAGACTACCTCTTGCTTCCAAATGTCCAATGGCTACCTTTTCATGACAAAATATAACTCGGCACCATATTTATAAAGATGTCCTCTTCGGATTCCAAATGTTCAGTGGCTGCCTTTTCATGACAAAATATAACTTTGCAACCTGTTTATCAAAATTAGAAACAAATCACAGAAAAACTCACTTTCAAAATAGATTTTTATATGTATCAAGTTTAAAGAAAAATGCATGTAAAATTGTTGCCTTAATCACATATATCATACAAATAGCAAGCAACGATGCTTGCTTATTTTAGTAATACGATTTCGAAGTTTGCCAAACTTTTTTTAAATACACTGCAGACTCCAGTTCATTTTTTTTTCACGTTGTTTTGAGTTCATTTTTAGTTAAAGCATTTAGATTTATTTTGTTACCTACTTGTCTATTATAAGATTAATAGACAAAGAAGATGTGGTATGCATAAGTGCCAATTAGACAACTCTCTATCCAAGTCACAATTTGTAAAACGTAAACCATTATAAGTCAAAGAACGCAGAGCCTTGACTCACACCGAACAAGTAAGCTATTAAGGGCACCAAAATTGATAATGGGATGGGGTCAAAATATTTTGGAAAGGTCAACAACGACTAAATGGTGTACAGACAAGATTAACAGTTTTATCGTGCATGTTTAATTTTTGTCTTCATGATTAGATAATGATGTACTTGAGCTTAGGATAATCTTCTGTAATCCAGACAGAGCGACCCTAATGTTCGAAGTTCAAAATTACAAAATCGTGTTGCCACATTTATAGCGAGTGTCATACAGTGAAACCTGTCTGAACCGAACTCATTCGGTACTTAAAGATTTTGTTCGGTTTTGTTAGATGTTCGGTTTGATCAGGTTCACAACGCATATAATTTGATATGACTGGACGTAAAAACATGTTTGATTAAGACAGGATTTCGGTGTATGCAAGATTTGGTTTACACAGGTTTCACTGTACTTGAAAATACAAAATAGAAAATAAAGGAACCCTCCCCATGCAATCTTCACACTCATTCAGTGTACATGCACTTGTATACGTATATAAATACCGTACATAGGAATTTGTCTTTTTGATGTCGTGTTTTTTTGTACTTGTTGCAAAATGACTTGGACGCATAAAAACGTGTTAAAACTAGCTCATAAATTCATAATAAATGACCCTTCAAGACGCATCACCATCCTTCTATACTAAATGTTTTCTGTATAGTTCAAAGGTCTGATCATTCGAGTAACTAATTCGATCTTCTTTCAAATTTGTCATAAGCCATTACACAAAGGTTTGTACAAAAGAAAGCTCTCCTAGTTTAACCTCCGACGTGTTTTTGCCGTACGTTTATGATATATTTGGCCAAGAGGTTCGAATTATTAACTATCCATCAAAAAACTTGTTTTTCACATTTTTACTCCTTAATATTTATCATATATGTGATCAGGGGCATGAATAATGTATATGAAAGAAATAGCTGTTTATCTACGCTAAAGGCAATAAAAGCCACACACTTTGTTAACATAAAACGCTACATTTCATTAAGTTGGGATTGGGTTAAAAAGAATGCAAATGACATGTCTCATACATGTTTATATACCATTACCAAATTAAAGCAAAAGGTATTTTAATTCAATAGAAGCGAAAACTCTTCAAATCAAAACGTACTTCAAGCACAGCAATATTTTACAGAAGGAATAAATTTTCACTTAAAAGATTACATAAACTTTTTTAATGTATAAATACGCAGCAAATAATGTTATTTCTCTGGCCTTGTCTTATTTCAACCATTCACTGTTTAGTCGATGAGTCCTCAACGTAAACATAATTTTATTTTTATGTTGAGAAGCAACATCACCCCAAACACCTCTTTAACCTTTCTGTTCATTGAAAAATCTTTGAAAGCCAACCTAAACCCCATCTAAAATCAAGTGTTTACTTTAGTCTTGCAAAGAAAACATTTTCCTGGCGTAGCTAGACTAAAACTCTAATATTAATTAATTCCCCCATACAGCTCGTCTGCATTCATTCATAAAAGATTACGAAATGTAAGAATACCAACTGAGTTGAAAAACAGTACCAATTTGACCTTCAGTGGCTCCATAAACAACTCTCTCGCTGGAGGTGATATTCGCGTGCTATATTGGTAAAAAAAATACATAATAAAATCTCGACTCAGTACATACATTGGCCTTACAAACTACAAAATGTACATAAATAATTGGTTGTATCACCATTAAATCTACTGTTATACATAGAGCTTGAAGGCTCAATTCGATCCCCTTTATTTGAACCTACCATGTAATTATTTCCTAATAGGCGTGTCATTACTTTTCAGATAAGAACACTGGAAATATTCAATTTTCGAATGTCACATCCCACGTTATTTACTTTAAGTTAAGTTTTACCACGAGAAGTCTTTAAGAAATAGAAAAAAAACTGCCTGCAACAATACAGGTTCTCAGTATAGAAAGAAGGATTTAATACACTTTTTAGATCAAAGGGCGAAAGCTTAAAAAGTTGTTATTAATTCATAAAAAAATCCAAAGTTTGACAGTTGAGACATGACACAGCATAAAACACACGAAGTAGTTACTGAAGGTTTATTTTGGACACCATTTCATGAAATATTCAAAAATATGAAAGAACTAACGCTCTTGATTGTGAATGTTTTAATATACACACATACGTATATGACTTTTGAAGTCTGGGGTTTTCTGCATATACAAGACAATTTAAGTAGTATTTCACTTTGACAGTGTTCACGTCAACATAGAGAAAAAAAAAACTAAACGGAAAGGCAGATGGCGTTTCATGCATGTATACTAAAGGTACACATTGAGAGAGAAAAAAAAAAAAAAAACCAAATGTCATGTTAGTGCTATATATAGTAAGGTTAATTTCATCTCAGTGTAATCATCTACATGTTTTTTTGTATATTTATGTAACATTATGCAATAACTGCAGAATAATTGTGTGGCACTTTTAGTTGCCGTTAGCTTAGATTGGTTTCTAGGTCCAAATCTTTTCATTACATTTTTTTTTAAAAGTTTTGAGTGAAACTTGAAAATCAACCATCTTTAAAGGTGAAATATATCTGCAAGGAATTTATTCATGTTGTTTTTTGCTAAATTTTTGGTCGCTGTTTTTTTTTTTGCTTCATTTATGGACGCTGTTTTTTTGCTAATTTTGTGATTATTATTTTTTGCTAAATCTATGCTTGCTGTTTTTTTGTAAGTTTGGTTTCCAGATCGCATTATGGTTGTGTGTTTGGCCGTCTGACTGTGCGGTTTTTGTGGTATCGATTGCAAACTTTACAGTTTGGCTTTACGCACAAGTAATATAAACACAACTGTATAAACCATAGTTAGCTTCATCTAAACTTTATATTAGAGATTTTATAAACTTTAAAATAACAATTGTAAGCTACACCTGTTGGTTTGACGGATTAAATATATTCTTTGTGTAGATTAACCTTTAATTCACCGTTCCCCTACTAAGTAATTATGTAATTAAATCCACGTTTACAGCATTCATCATTTCATAACTGGAGCGAATTAAATTATTTCCTTTCAATAATAAAAACCTTGTATAAATTTGCCATGCTTTCTTTCTTTATAATTTCAAGAGGAAAATTAAAATCATTTTCACACATGCGATACTGATCGAAATTCAATATTTGATAGTATCGCAACAACTGCGACAATTCGTCTCATAATAAGCTTTTCAATTGTACAATTATAAAATTACATTATGTCAACAAGTTCACCACAGTATTGTCAACAAGTACCTTTAAAGCATCTGACTGCAGTCATAAGATATCCCTTGAAAGACGCACTTCTTTTATCATATTTATAAATTCTATTGAATGCATATGGCGGCTGCACTAATATGTTTTTTACGGGAACAAAATAGATAATATAATAATGAGATTTAGATATTATCTTAACCGAATTATAAAACAAAATGTAGTTTAGGACTTCTCTGATGTTTTCTTTTACTGAATGCAAAAGTTCAAATGTTTATCTCGTAATTGTCTCCTTTTGCAATTGCACGTACACGTGTACTTGTTTTACTCTTGCACCTTCTATTTTGCAAGCTAATTGACGTTTCTCTATTCCTATTCTTTAGTACGTATGCTTACATAAGCCTTTATCTTTATGATACATATTTATTATTTAAACAAAACTACAAAATAATTAAGCATGTTGATGAATATGCCGGTCTACGTATGGTACTTTTTCCTTTCAGAACATTTCTGCTTTGATCAATGCATATCTGTGTTTGTTTATGGCTCTGTTTTGTTTCTTTTGGTTGAGTATTCTGACTAAGATTGCTAATTTTACTTTGGCATCAATGTCAATTGGTTCTCCTGTCTGTTTTATCAATCAAATGCATATATCCTTTCTGCTCTTGATGAGATACTGAATGAAACAAACGAAGCAATATGAAAGGGTCTGAATGAGAGTTACTTCATTTCTGTATTGTTAAGATTGCATACACCATATTTATCTTTCCTTTATGTGATTTGTCGATTATTCTCTATTCGTTATACAGTGAAACCTGGCTAAACCGAATCCTGCATAAACAAAAAACCCCGTATAAACCAAACATGTTCTAAAGCACCGTCATATCAAATTGTATGCGTTTAGAACCTGATTAAACCGAATATCGGCCAAAACCGATCAAAATCTGAAGTCCCAAAGAGGTTCGGATTAAACAGGTTTTACCAATTATTCTGTATTTCTTGTTGGCTAATTTTTGTCTTTACTTTATTGTTTGCCTTTTATTCTGCACGTTTTCTTTATAAATCTCTATATCTCTAAACCCCAAATAGATCCTCTTTCGTAATCTCCGTTTGGACCTTTTGTATATGCCAATTAATAGTTTGGACCTTTTACATATGCCAATTAATAGTTTGGACCTTTTGCATATGCCAATTAATAGTTTGGACCTTTTGCATATGCCAATTTATAGTTTTGACCTTTTACATATGCCAATTAATAGTTTGAACCTTTTGCATATGCCAACTAATAGTTTCGACCTTTTGCATATGCCAATTAATAAATTTGAGCCAGTTCTTCAAAGGATGGCAAATTCATCAGAGTTGAAATAAATTGACAATGGGCACTTTTTCATTAGAAAATTCCAAACATAATTTGTCCGTTGCACAAACGAACGCCCTTGAACCATTGCTACGGTCCCTGACCACAGATTGTGAATAAGAACTGAAGTATGCCATTTCGTGCAGGTGTGCGACATTTGACAAACTACTGTCATTAGTGGTCTACTTATTACAAGTTTCACTGACCAGTTACAATAAAAGGCGCGCAATAATTATAATAATTCAGTCTGAAGAAATATTATCCATTTATGAAATTTTTGGCTATTTAAAATTTTCACGCTGTTGAGATAATGGATATGATATAAATTGAAAGAATATAATTGAACAGAATACCTTGCATTCTTTATTTCTGTCTAAATTTACCATTTACAAAATATAGGTGGAAAACTTATTTCGTATTAAAAACAGATTTATAATAAAAAAAACATAAAAGAAGTTACTGAGAAGGAAGTTTTTTTAAAAAACCATCCTTATACGGCTTTTATTCGAATTTCATAACTATGATAGTTTTAATACTACCTTTATGCTTGGCACGAAAAAATCTGTCACAGTTTATTACTACGCTAGAAAATAGGTCACCATTCGACATTATTTCATATTATAGTCATCTGCACGTCATAAAATAGTATTTAAAATTTTGAATTATAGAAATTTTATAGAAATTTTTAAATGCAAAAATTAGAACACCATGACAATCTAGAATTTTATTGTGTCATCCAAAATCTGATACAAAATCCATAATTTCTATCTACATGTATTATGATGACTTCTAGATTGTTTGAAATGTAGCTCATAAATATGTTAAATCAGTTTTAATTATGTCTTTACATAAAAATAAACATATTTTTTGTCGACCTCATTGGTTGAAATGAAATAATGACTGATATAAGAAAAATTATATGAAACGAATAATAAATCGGTCAAATAAATCGACGACAACATGCACCATTGGGGAAAAAAGGGACTCCTCATCCTGTATGAGAAAACTTTGAGAATCGAAAGAAAGGAAAACAAATATGTAAGAATCTTTTTTTAGAAATAGGTATTTATAAGCGTTTAGCTACTACATTTACAAAGAGATAAAACACTGCGTACATTGCAATAATCTCTTAAAACTGGCACGGTTAAGGTTCTTGTTTTTATCCTCTTGTTTTAAGATTCTGGCGCATGACTCGAAAACAAAAGACAAAACATCAGAACTTTGAACAAAACGAATCCAAAACCTGATTTGAGGAATAACATCATATAACTTGTATTGTTATTTTTTCTGAATAGATGTTTCTTCTTCATAAAAAGGATATTTAATAAATTAATAAAACCATTATATATCGTGAGAAAAAAATCGTTTTAACTATATTTTAGATGTATAGTATGTCTATAAGCCGTTCAAGCACTTATAATATATACATCGTACATCGAATGGTTCACACGCATTGATGAAAGATATATTTGATAAAAGTACATCTATCTTATGATCATACTCCATGCTTCATTAGCAAAACGGTTAAAGACGTGTTTGATAAGTTAAAGTGTTAAAAAGAGTTTCATTTACGACCATGCAGTGAAAAAGCTTAGTATATATTTCTTTTTGGTTATTCTGTTTGTCTGAAAACACAAAGATGCTTAGATGAAATTTGGGAATTTGGGATTATTCAAACATTTTAGTGGTTTCATAATGTCAGAATTGCATGGTCTACAATTAGGTTCTGGAAACAGAACTTAGGCATTCATTGAAAAAAACCCGAAGGAAGGAAATGGTATTGGATGTTCAGTGGCAACACTCTCTTTCTCTTCTATTAGATGCCATCTTAACATTTTAATTTTTTTTTAAATTTTATCAAAATTGTTTAGTTATAAAATGATTTACATGTCAACCTGAGGTAGACACATGTTGTATTGTTATTTGAATTTCAAAAGAGATATATTAAGACCACAAATTATATTTAATACTTAGAAAAATATGTATTTATATAAATATAGATTTCTCAGTAAAAATGAAGTTATCAACACGAATACACAAAATGGAATCATGTCGTCATTATAGTTTGAGGCCATACTTTGATAGGTATTTCTACTCTATGTAAACAGTATAGTGCAATACATCAAACTGTTAGGTCATGTGTCAGTTCTATCAGATACGCTTGGACACTCCTCGTTTGATAACTCGGTCAACTGACCTCCGGCTGTTGTTCTCGAATGTTAACGCGGTACTAAGTAATGTTATGAAATTATTCTGATATTTTTCGCGGGATCATTCTTGCTTGTAAACATCATTTAGCCAAGGATTTTGAAAACAACTTGCGTATATCCTGAAATTATGTCCCTACTAGTGATTTTCAAGGCTGACAAAATACCAAGACGCTGTCACTACCGAATAGGTGAAAATCAGCACCAAAGTTGTCTATAGAATGAACCAATATCTTGGAAAAGAAATAAAGCCAAGTCTTGCTAAACAATTAGATCCATTATTTAGCTAACAAAAGTAAAGTCGTTGCCGATTAAAGAATCAGATCTTATATCTGGCTTAGAAATTAGGTCAAAACTGGTTAAAGAATCAGAGCTAATATATAGCTGAAGAAATACAGTCAAAGCCGTCGACTACCGAATCAGAGCCAATATCTAAATAAGGAAAAAGAGTCAATAGCAGCTAAAGAATCAGGACCAAGATCCTGCTAAAACTCCAGAATAAGAGCTGTGAACAAGGGAGATACAAATGTATTTCAAAATCTATTGACGTCTGTGTATTATTTGATATAGAAAGTTCACGGAAACATTATACGTGGAATTCAATGTTTTAACATTACTGTAAAAGGAATTCTTTTCAACCTCAGTTTACCAGTAAACTTAAAAAAAAAAAGTAAATGTTAAAAATTAGATTTAACATGTAAAATAGTATGTAATTTAGGCGTTCTTATTAGATAATTACTTATTGTTAGATTTTCAACTGTGACACTTTAAAAATTTTTAAATTATTACGATTGTTGTTTTTTCAAGGTCAGGTGGAATAACATTATAAGTGGGCCTAAATTGACTCTTGGTCTTTAGAAAGAAGGAGATTTCGTAATTTAATAATAACATTTTTCTGGCACGTGTATGGTGTTTTAGCTATACCCATAAATTATATCTTCCAATATATGTTTGTTTTGATCTATATTCGCTAGTTAAATGGGAGGGTTTGACCGTAATTTTACCCCATATATTCTAAATAATTAGCATTTATAACATAATTACACTGGGGCATAATTTATCATCTAAAAGGACCTTTCGCGGTATGTTTTATCCTATAAATACAATGTAACTTGTCAGGATTTGTGACAATGTTCACTGCTTGACCATTTATCATCTGTTTTGAACATGTAAGAGGTGCATGTTACACACACGACAAAATGGGGCAATACATATTCTTTTGATTGGCCAAATGCATTTAGCATCCTGAATCCGGGGCGTAATACTTATTTTGCGTAAAATTTCTAATTTCGCCGTAAAATTGACTCTATTAAACTATGATCGAGAATACGGATACAGAACGGAAATGTGTCGAATATAAAAAGTTCATTACAATAAGAATACGAAATTGAAAAACAACCAAATCAATCGTATTGAATTGTTTTTCATAGTAAGAATATTGAAATTCCCGTCACCTTTATTTCTTTAAGGAAATGTTCTCCAATTTGAACAATTATTTAAAGAAACATCACCACAAATTGACCAATTCCTATAATAGTGAAATTCCTCTTAAATTTCGTTTTCTTCAAATGTTTGTTGATGTTGTTGCGTTAAGTGTTTGATTCTGTTATAAAATTAATTGTTGCTTTATCCGTATACTGCAATTGTGTGAGTGCTAGTAAGTAAATGTTTTTTTCTCTCAATGCTTCTGTTGTATACAGTTATCAGTCCGTTTTTTGTCTCGCTACGATTTAGCCTTTTTTGCCGAGACGGCGCAAAGCAACCAGCAATCAATCCGTTTTATGACCTGTTCGTAGAATGTGGCGTATGTATTACATTGTATATCTTGCGTATATAAGTCCTATCAAAACGTCTAACAATAACGGTAAAAATATAAAAAAGGCAGCAAAATTTAACAAATATGAAAACTAGATTTTACTATTATCCTATTTTAAATATTGACATTCTGACGCCATGGTGGCATGCTCAATTAAATCCTTTTGCATTACTATTGGATTGGCTTTCAAATCCCTAAATATTAATATGACTTATTTAAACTATCTCTTAAGATGAGATACCGTATATAAATGATTGGTAGTAGGGGGTCTTTTCGTTTTCCTATCTTTAAATTATATTGTTATGTAAAATCAGATATTTTAATAATGACTTAAGAATGATTTCGTTGTTCGAGTTGCTACTTGGAGGCACTCTAAAAATAACAGAAGGGTCCCACGCACTAAAGTAGAGTCAAGACGTTTTAGACATTAAATCGTTTGACATTTTAGGAGTGATTTAACCTTAGAAAACTACCATCTAGAATTTAACATTTGCGACATTTTGAATTCCACCTCTTTAAATTTTACTGGCATATTATAACCTTTCAATTTAACAAAATAAAAATAGAAAGACATAAATCCTTTCGTCGGACACAAATGTTTTCGAAGGGGGTTTTATCATGGAGATGCATGCATTTTGACAGCACCTCTAGAGAAAAATGAAGAAATAATCTTATGATCCTATATTAAAGTGATTTGACGAAGGATAAATGTGATAAACATATTTATAACACGTACATTCCATTAATAGCTTCACAACGAGGGCATTGGGGATACATTTTAATACAGATAGTATATCCTTGTAACTTAATTCACCTTTGTCTTCAAACCGATTATGATTAATTCAAAAATTTATAAGTGGCTTATTGAAGCACGATTACAAATCTCTATATTATTCCTTTTGCAGCTGTTTCTTTTTCGACTATGAGTAATTCAAAAATGTAAAAGAACCCAATTAAAGCACGATTAAAACTGTCTATATTATTCCGTTTGCAACTTTCCATTTTTGGAACAGAAATGTTTCATAAAGCTTAAAATAAATTGATATCAACTGAATTCGATATTTGAGTCTCCATTAAAAAGGGAGGGTCGGGTTAACGATGCTAATTTGCCAAAGAAAATTTAAAATCAAGGACTTGAAGACTACCCGGAAAATACTCTGATATAACTATATTGATTTATCAAGTTATCATTAGTCGGAAAATATAAAACAAATCATGCCATTGACATATGTATAACCTTTCTGAGGATATACTTGGTACATTTTATGACATCTATTTTTCGAAGATGTCTAACGTTAGACATTTGTATGGTCTAGATTGAACTGTTGTACTGTTGTACTGCCCAATAGTTTCTGGTGAACTCTACTTCCGTTTTGTGTATCATTCTGGAACCAGAAAATCGATGATGATAGAAATACCTCTTAAAGGCCAAATGCTACTATTTCAAAGTTAATAACTAAACGGAACGACTTTTTAATTAACAATATATGTGCCGCGAATGGTTAAAAGCTACATATAATATAGGAACGAGGGTGGTTCATAAACCATGTATTAAATACGTTTCATGGGAGGGGCGGTTATAGTGTGCTGATGGTCGAACCGTCTATATATGAATTTCCTTACTAACAAGAACGAGGGTGGATCATAAACCATGCATTAAGTGTCTTTCCTCGGAGGGGCGGTTTTTGAGGTCTACATGTATACTGTACGTACGGCTGTCATCGACAATCTTTCTATAACGCAATTAGTAATTAACAAAACATAAACAAGGAACAACGACGATTCTAAAAACAAAAAAACATACAACAGTAAATAACGGTTTTACCGCCATGTTTACGATCATACACCATTTTTTATTACACACAGATCGTCATTTCTTCGAAATAAGTTATAGAATATGTAATGATTTACATAGAACTTGTTATCAATAACAAATTTGTTGACAGTTTTGTCCCTTTCTATATATATGTAAAAAAAATCTTATATTTTATGTTTTACTAGTGTTTCTAGTGAAAGAAACAGTTGTAACGCGACAATGAAAATATTTGAGGTAAACTAGAAAAAAAAACATTGTAAATTCAGCGTTATTCAAAAAACAAATGTTACTGTGTTATTTATATTCATACTCTATCTTTGCAGGGTAACTGCTGCTGGTGCAATGTCAGTGGAAGAAAAGTAGTTCTCAAACCATCCAGTTTACTTCAGTTAACTAATGCCGAGAGACTTGCCTTACAGAAAATAGTGCTATCAAAACTTCAGGCATTGGACCTAGGGTGTTCGATTACAATTCCAAAAGGTAAACAAACAATGCTAGTATTTAATTGTGTTTTTCGTTCTTGATGGGTACAACATGAATTTGCTTATGACGTATTCAAAATTTAAATTAATTCTACCACACTCATAAATAATATGAAACCACAAATATCAGGAAATATAAAACGTACTAATTTATTCTTTGTTGTTAGTACAAATTTATTCTCTTTCGTAATCGATCTAATTGATCTACGACCTCCATATAAGTAATTTCAATTAGCCCAAAAATATACGAAATTTCCAGCTGGACTTTTTTTTATATACAATTGAAGAAGATAGGAACATAAAAGTTTTGTCACGATAAACCTTTTTTTAGTGTATACTCGAAGCATTTATGACACTTCAAATAAATGTTATCGTCATCATAAAAAAGTTGAAAATATATAAAATGTACTAAGGAGAGGTCCAAAAAAGGGTTCATGTTTCACCTTTTATTTGTTTTTAATCGAGCGTCACTGATGAGTTTTTTTGTGGACGAAACGTGCTTTTGACGTTCAAATTTTTAATCCTGTTAAGTTTGATACTGTGTGAATGAAATATTTTTTTTTTGTATATAAAAAAACCGAAACGACAAACGTGCGTTAATTAATTTCTTAAACTTGACTAGACACTAGTCTTTTTTTCGTCAGACTTCGAGACTAAATACGAATATGAGTCATATTGTCGTAGATCATTTAAACGGCTTCATTAATTTAAATATTAATACAGTGTAGACTTAAATTAACATGATATCATATTTTTAGACTTTTCCAACCACAGGTTTTTTTTTCCAAAAATGTGTCTTATAGCTTGATATATATTTCGTATAAAATAAACAATATAAAAAAGAAGATGTGGTATGATTGCCAATGAGACAACTATCCACAAAAGACCAAAATGACACAGACATTAACAACTATTGGTCACCGTACGGCCTTCAACAATGAGCAAAGACAAATCTATTGTTGAAACGCAAAACAAGAACGATACTATACATGCATGTAGTATTTATATGTTTCTAGACGCCAATAACTAGACTAGCTTCCTTGGGACCGTGGACACCTTTAAACATGAAGGAAAAGACATGTAGACATAATTGTGACATATGTTTGAAAAATACTACTTTTTTATATTTTATGTTTATATATCAAAAGTTTGTTCCTAACCATTTTCTATATGTATTGGTGATATGCAGTCTATATTAATAGAGCATACAAATGTACAAATCAATATCAATAATGTAGAAAGGATTAAGGTCAATTTTCCCCCGAGTTTGTGTTTTTCATGTGGTCAATACACGATGGTTATTAAAACCAAGTGAAGTTCGAAAAGTAAGAGTCTGATCCCCAATTTACTTTAACGATTTTACTAAAAATTCTCATTAATATCAATCCAAATGATTTCTAGTGCTATGCATACAGTATCGATAAAAGTAATCAGGTAAATTTTTGGTGAAATATGGCAAATTTTACATGTTTTTGTAAATTTTAGCTTCGAAGGAGCTTCTTTTACCAAAGTGAATTATTAAGTAAATTTTAAACAATACAAAGCATGACCTCCGTTTGAGTTGTGATTTTGTTTTAGAATTTCACACTCGTTCAACTTGAGGATTAGTACTCGAAATTTGCAGAAATTTGTCAAAACTGCAGTTTTGAGGCATTTGTAGGCCTGTAGAACTGTTTAATTAGTTTAGAAATTCTTCATGATGTAATATTGTTTGTTTTAACCGAAAAGAGTACATAATATGAAGTAATATACTATAAATCGTAGTGAAGATAGAGGAACATAGTGTGAAAAAAGGAGGGAGTACTGGCCTCTCCTCTTTAATCCTAAACGAACTTTTGAGAAATGTTTTTGTCGAATACTTTAACCAACAAACATATGTATCATCAAGCACTAAATGTGTCAGTATCTATTAATTCATAAGCCGATGACTGATGTTGTTCAATGTTTGCATACTTTAAGCTAAACAAACACCAGGATAAGCATACCTATCATTTAAGACCAAGTTTCTAACAGCGTCTGCACGGAGACCATTTGCGGTAATTGAGTGCCTACGGTAAATCAGTGCAAACAGAAGCTCAATCTTTTGAAAAACAATAGCTCTCTGTCATGAATAAACTATAGGAACTCATCGCAGTTCTGTAATAAGAAATATAATTTAATTTGAGTTTAAAGAAAAACTACGAAAACACATTTTATTCCAATTTTTGACGTTTTTACCTACTATGCCTCTTTGCTTTCCTCACACATTTTTGAAAAATATTATGGAATTTAATGCAACTGTCATACAAGTGCGATGTTTAGCTAGCTATAAAACTAGGATTACTCCACCATTTTCTACATAAGGAAATGCCTGCACTACATATAAGTCAGGAATATGACAGTTGCTTTCCATTCGTTAGCTGTTTTTGAGCCTTTGATTTTGCCTTTTTATAAAGGACTTTCCGTTTTGACCTTCTCTTGCAGAGATCGATATTTTTGTTTATGTTCCTCCGTTTTATATCAAAACCTCAAAATATTAAAGTTATTTTGAAAAAAAATATAAACTTGGGAACGTGATGGATATTGTTTAAAATGCAGATGTATAGATGTTTTCGCGTCAATTATTAAAAAAAAAAAAAAAAATAGGAAGAGCTAGGATATCACGCATTCTTTAACAAATTGACCTGTTTGTATTCTATTCAAATGGTTATATAAATCGGACATTAAACCTTGTTGATCTGGATTATCGGGTGTTTGTGTTACCTATTTAGTCGTCTCGGTATTGTCAGCACACAGAGGGGTACCAGTTACAAGCAGTAGGTTACATAAAATTGAAACATAAGTGTTTCGGCGTTATACAAAACAAACATTGTGACAAAAAACTTGATTTGAATGTTTGGGTTTATATCCCCACCTGACACTTTACGGATCGATAGAAAAAACGAATAACAAAAAATGTCACGCCAATTCTAATTGTCAGAAATACCTATTGTTAAAAATCGTATATCAGCTTGAAAGTTATAGGGAAAATGAAAAACAATTATATGTTTAAAGTTTAACTTAAATAATTTATTTGGAAATTAGTAGGAAAAACTTTGTCGGTTTGAAACTTTAGAACTTATAATTAAAGTAAATAAAAGAAATAAATAATACGCTTTGAGCAATTTTTTTTTCCATGGCATCTTTGTGATTTAGATTTTAGACACTTATTGGCTTGATCAAATTTCGCATTAAGTTGGTACTGAAAAGTATTTGGATACGAAATTTATATGAGATGAAATTTGTTCTATGTTAGGTCTTCTAAAGAGATTAAATATCAAATGATTTGAAAATTTAACCAAGAAAATGTTCGGTGTATCAAATATGCACTGCACTTGGGCAAGCATTTATAATATAATTTATTGGTAATTTGAAATATAAAAATCATAATATGCAGTTTATCAACAACAAAAAAAATAATATTAAAATGAAAATTATCTTATAATTGAAGATTCAATATATATAGTATTTAAACTTCTGGAATGTTGTTTCTTGTGTCTGCAAGTATTTGGTTAAGTCACACCATGTTGAAATCTAGATCTGTTGTTTTAAGTTTTCAGGTATATTCATACATGCATCATTCATGCTTAAATGTTGTATTTCAAATTTGATACTCTTTTTTTTTTTTTTTATAGTATTCATTAATCGGCAATATTACCTATAACCTATAACGTCATTTTTTTTTAATTTAAAATTTTAAAGCTACAAAAAATCTTTTCATTTGCGACTGGACAATCAATTTCTCATTCAAATATGCAAACTTGTATCTGTCGCGATTGAAATTTTGAATGTCGATCTTTTGTTTTAAAGTATACTTCAACATGCCTTTCATGGGATGCCAATTGTAGACCACACAATGTTAAGAATGTCAATTATCCATGTAAGAAGTCGGATTAAGACCGAAAGTCACAAATGACCACTACGTACTTAAAATGCTTTAAGGTGAAAATTCCATTGATAGTCGATTATGTTATGTTTATATTATTTATGAACCTATATACAACCACAAAAATGTTCTTATGAATGAAATCAATAAATTGTTTTTAGGAAATATTAACACGTTAGTTGTTTTACAGTTGTTTTTGTCTTGTACGAACAATCCCTCTGTTTTATTTTGTCACCTATCCAAAAAAACATACATCTAATTGTACAATTACGTGGGTTAAAATGTGTAAAAATAATAGACCTCAAGGTCTTCGAAAAGCAATCAATTTTTATTGTATATTAGTAATTTACCAATGAGCCGTGACCTACATCGATCAAATCGAGCATATATGTACCAGATATTTTAGATATTTGTGGTAATACTTTATGTCTGTGAAAAACATTTTTGAAAGGCTGACGTTTTATGACTGAGGATCGAAGTCCAGTTGTCTGGTTCATGTTTATACTTATTGGTCTGAGATTAGAAATGAAATCTACTAAAAAGTTTATTTTCCATTCGTTTTGGTATTTAAAATTAAATCAAATGGTGGAACTATCAAAAAGTTTCATACATTATACAATAAAAAGTAAACGTCGTCTGGCGTTGATTCTTGCATCGAAGTCCAGTTTTCTTGTTCATGTGAACATTTATTGGTCTGAAAAGGCTGGCTCAGTTTTTCAATTTTTGTATAAGGAATTAAATAAATGTCGGACCAATTTTCAAGTTACATATATTCCACAATAAAAGGTAAAGGTCGTCTGACATTTATTCTTGCATCGAAGTCTAGTTTCCTTGTTCCTGTGAACATTTATTGATCTGAAAAGCCTGCCCGGTTTTTCATTTTTTGTATTAATGTCAGGCCTATTTTCGAGTTACATATATTCCACAATAAATAGTAGAGGTCGTCTGGCGTTAATTCTAGTACGTTGTCTCCTATTTGACCGTATTTGTCAAATGTATAACTTGTGATGGCTTTTGACTGTAATTCATGAGTTGTGGTCCTTACCATTCATACGAACCGACGAGCTTCTGTCAGTTTATATATAAAGTCATGTTAAAGAAAAAGTAAAACATATTATCATTACTAAAAGAGGGACGAAAGATAAGAAAAGACTAAGTTGCAACCGACAGTCGAATTTGACCTGATATACTTTAAGATTTGGACATTTTGAACTCTATGACACTTTTCTAGTTTTATACACCCCATGGCTACTATTATAGCTTACATGCTCAAAAACATTTTGAGTTTTAAACTTTCTAAACAGTTTTAGTCTCATGAAAGTTGTTCAAAATACACGCTTCTACATTCAAGATATATGTGTATGTTTATTGATAGGGTTAAAAAAGAAACTGTCTTATAATTGGAGTTATCGATCATAATTGACTGACATATATACTTGTAAGCATGTTATTTTTTTTATCACGCGGTAGGTAAATAAATGAATTTTGTATAGTGTAACTATAGACACATAAATATTAAAAATGTACAACGTCCAGAGGCCTATTTGATAGCTGTAGAATATAACGCTGTTTGTCTTTGCGCTGGAAAAGTTCCATCTTATTGAAAGTTTCACTTTTATTATGTTTGAGCTTGATGAAGGAGTAATTAACCCTGGTTTACAGATGCATCAAATAAACCACAAACCCTAATAAATAACTAGGAATGATACAGAAAAAATATATCGGTAGATCAGAGGTGTCGTCACTACATATGTGGACTGGCTTAAAGACATCAGTATTGACTACTAAAAAAAACACGTTTGATTGACAAGTACGAAATCTTCGACGTGAACAAATAACGCACAAACACTTAAGTTCAATGAACAGTGATATATATATAAATCTTACCTATACGGAAACAAGTTGTCATAATTACATACACTTGTCATCTTGTTACGTCATAAAAATTGAATTAACTTGTTTCTTATTTAAAACGAAATTTATGATCCTCCTGTTACTAATTAAAGTAATGACTAATTAATTAAACGAGAAAAACTTAATTAGTAATCAGGAACAACAAAGATTGTCTGTTAACACTACTTGTTTTTATGGGGTAGTGCGTAATATTAGATGCTATTTCACGTTTTTCATAGGGATGTTTTGGAATATGACAGAATGCCTATTAAATGTCATTGTTTAACAAAATTGTCCGAAAGCCAGTCTAACGGTTGAATTGTTTATCTGCTTTATCGGTATATAGATGATTGAATTGTTTCTAATAATACGAATTTTGAATTTCAATAAAATGTCTAAAAGAAAAATAAACTGTTTTCTTCCTTGTTATCTTTTCACTCTTTATAAGTATTTATGCTATTGTGTCTATCAATAAGTTACAATTTAGTTTAAAGAAATGCTAATATATTTCATTGTTAGACCACACATGTAATTGACCACGCCACAATACTAAAATCACAATTAACATTACAATATAATCTGTCCAGAATTAACCCTTAAGTCATTCGTTTGAATTTAATATTTTGTTAAGATTTAAATAGCACCAACATGCATGACAAATTAATTCACTACTTTCTGTTTTAATTGAATTATATGCTTCTGCAATGAATACACATGCACACAATATCGCTTTGTTTATACTTGAGTTTTTTCTAATGGATAATTTTATTTTTTCCAGAGTCACCTGATACGAAGCGAAAACGAAAAGTTTTAGCGTTTAAGAAATCCCATTCAGCAAACCTTGGTGCCTTAATAGATAAAATCCATGATACTAAAGATAAAGAAAATAAAGGTAAGAATAGTTGAAGCCAAACACAACAGACATGTTAGTTAATAACTAACACGCATGATCTTCAATCCTACAATATATACCTTTTTATAACTTGCTTTTCAGTGTGAGCTAGGTTTTTGAAATCGTACTTTTTTTTTTATAAATGACGACTTCAATGGAGACTTGTCTCATTGACCCTTATAACACATCTTATTGTTAATATTAATTGTTCTTTGGTTCTTTGCTAATTATTTCAACTTTTGTCAAACACAGCGCTTTCATGGTTTACAATTGGGTATGGGCTTTGCTCAATGTATTTGCCCGCACGATGAAATTGAAGTCTTCATATCGTTGACCTTTGATGTCTCTTTGACAATTATACCACATCTCCTTATTTTTATATCACATAAAATGTGATGATTTTAATAAATCATTATCAATCACAAACATTGAAATATTTTTAAATAAGTTTTATAGTAAATTTTTGCATTACAGATTCCCAGCCTGTTGGCCTTGTGTTCGGAATACCTCTCGCAAAGTGCATCGCTAATGACAATGAACTTCGAAAACGGCGAGCGGCAACGAAAGAAAAAGCAAATGATGGGGACATTGTGATAACTAGAAGAGATCAAAGGTATGATAACGTAATGATGGGTTTTTATTTAAAGATATTAAGATTGAAGATCTTTCAGTGTTAAATGTAATAGAAGCATTTTATTGTTGCTTTTTTCTTTGAAGATTGTAATAACAATACATCCTAACTTATAACTATAAATTTTGACCAATTTGATCTATTAATTACTATAAATGGTTACATCCATGTAGAAAAATAATTGAAAAGTCCGAAACCCGAATCAGATACATACTTTTAGTATTTGAATATGTAGCCAGTAATAATTTAGTATGACAGTTGTTATCCATTCGTTTGATGTGTTTGAGCTTTTGAATTTGCCATTTGATTAGGTGATGAGTCTGGCGTACTAGATTATAATCCTGGTACTTTTGATAACTATTAGGTACTTTTCGTTTTAATTTTTCCTCCCGAGTTCAGTATTTTTGTATTTTTTTACGTTTTACCAGTGGAAAAATTGATTGAGCATACTAAAGTTTTTTGTTGTATCTTTTTTATAGGAAATCCAGTAGTTCATCCCACGGTTCCCTTGACAACTACACGCAAAATGGTGGTTCAACATTGTCACCTGATAAACTCACCCGGGTAAGTAAAAAATGATTATGGGATTGATAAAACACATGTTTTTTGCCAAATAAAATAGTATGTGTGGTTCCAGTTACATAAATAAAAGTAGTGTTAGTAAGTAGGATTTTATTTATTTTTTAATTTTTTTACATTGAGTCTATGTGAATAATATTCTGACTTAAGCAGTGCTTAATGAAAATGACTGAAAAATATCTTAAGTGTAGGCTATTATTGGGACTACAAAATAGGGTAGGTAAGATAACTGGAACCTCAAATTATTTTTCTATCTGGCTTCAGAGATCTTTGTGATCCACACGTAGCTTTGCAATGTCAGATAAACGTGTAAATGAAGTCAGAAATCCTTTTAGATATATAAGAAATATGAACAGAATACGCGCAAAAATCATTAGTTGTTATTAGCTCTTTCAGCATGGCTGAGAAATGTGTATTTTGGCATACACTAAGTGCATTATCATCTGTATATCTGTCTGAAGGTGATCAATGTATAGAAGATGATTCAGCTTCTATTTTAATCTCTACATTTCTATATAGAAATCACTAGTCTTTTAATTTCCCGAAAGCAGTAAATCTTGTATAATTTTACAGAGTCATCAGAAAGCAGATACATACTGTAAACAAGTCGATATAAAATAATTACATTACCTGTAGTTAACGTAGTTTAATAAATCCAGATTATCCGGTTGCATAGCTATGTCATAATATGTATGTTAGTTTTATACCAGTTTGATATAATTGAATTATATCGTATTTTGGAGTGGCATTCCGAACGGCTGTTTACATTTTTCTTTGACATTCTTAAATAAATGTGGTGTGATAACTTTAGTTTTATTTGTACACAATGAAATACTTTGAAAAAATTATCTTATACACTAGTTAACAAATTTTGTTCCAAAACATTCCATTCGATCTAAACAGCTCTTAAAAAAGACTCAGCAATATTTTATAAAGTCATTCGCAGACTTTCATGCAATTTTTAAACTGACCCACAAGTTATTACTGTTTCGACAATTGGCTTGGAGTGAATTCAGATCTGTTCAGTCTATGTTCAGACTGTTCGATATATACAAACTAGACATGCTGTATACTCTATGTTTACAATTATTGAAAAGCATTTCATTTGATGCATATATAATTCCCTGTAGTAGATAGATCAACATGATATTACTCATCAACAGCATACTAAATTGTCACAAAAGCTACATGACAGTTCTGAATTGACTTCAAGCGATTTGCCTGGCCAGTATTTAATAAAACTGTCAGAATGAAAATTGACAGCAAGACTAAACCTGACTTATATAATATTGTTGATAGGTTTCATACCACGTTTAGATCAACATGACCGTTTAAGACTTAAGTTCATTGCTAGTGATGTATTCTTTACATATTGTTTTCATGTTTGCAGTGTGCTGCAAGCTCAGATTCGCTGTCAGAATCGGATTGCAGCCGTCATACAACTAATTCAAGTCTAGTAGATGCCTTGTCATTGTCTACGTCATCACGACAGGGGAGTTTACTCACAGATACCTTGCCAAATGTGTCTTCAGATAGTCCACAAGTGCCACATATAGTCAATTGTTGTTTTAAACATATAGAAACTTATGGTAAGTTTTTAAAGAAATATATGCTCACATGAAAGTCGATACATTTTATTATCTGGTAATGATATTGAAAAAAAAATCAAAACTTTAGCTGAAACTAACACCAATTTCCCAAATATTGATTCCATGTAAACTAATAACGAGATAAGATAAATAAATTTATAAAAAATGTGTACATAGAAATCTAACCAACTATAAGTATTATCAGAGGTGATGATATTGCAAAAAATATCAAAACATTCATTGAAACAAACACCATTTTCTCTTACATTGATTTCATGTAAACAGATAACGAAATATAAAAAATCAACGTAAATATTAGTACAATTTTTAGAAGATCGTAACAGACAATATAATTAACAAACTGTTGTGATATAACACCCATATTTGTTTTGCAAAATATGACCAAGACAATCTATGGGAGAAGAATAGCCTTATGAATAGAGTTTAGGATAAATAAATAATTTATGAACAGTCAATAAATGTTATGGTGATTAGCGTTTCTGTTGAGGCCCTTTCTTTTGTTTTGATGCTGACAAATGTGTCGATTCAAACGTAAAAGCAATTTTTGACGAACCTGAGGTTGATTTTAAAATTACACATCTTGGCCTCTGATATCGCTGTACACTATGTTTACAAGTATTGGAAAGGATTTCAGTTAATGCATATCTAACTACCATGTAAAAGATCGGTCAGCTTTATTATTATGATGATCTAAGTGTACTGCTTGGACCTTTGCGGTCCCAATATCACTAACGTGCATAGGTACTTACGAAATATTGTCTTATGACAAGACTTACGGATCAATAAATTCCATTCTTTTTTGTTTGATTCATACTTCAACAGATTAGGGATATATAATGTTCAACAGCTTTCAGATCATGACATATAAATGACCAATTTTATGAATGAGTTATTTTTATGGCCCTTATGGCACAAGATAAATACTGAAAATAAAAAGCAAAGGAATCTCGATGACTTTTGAATTACATGAATTTATTTTACATTTTGTTTGATAAGAAATGTGAAAATATTGTAAATATTGATGACCGATATATTGGTTGGTAACTGACCTTGTGACCATCCAAGTGAACTATGAAGGCTGTTCTGTTTTACCCAGTCCCAGAATACTCAGAATTCAGCAAATTTTGTAGTGTTCTTTGGTACTTTTAATTGCAGGACAAGATTACTTTTTAAACAAATATTTTTCAAATATTTTGAATAAAAAATTTCCTCGGAGTTCGGTATTTTACCTTTTTTTTTCCGATTTGTGTGTTTTCCATTTTTAATTGAAGAGGAATTGTTGTAGTTATTTTAACTGATTTTGTCAATCTTTAAGGAATTCGTCGTTTTGAATTTTGAATTTGAGTTCGGTAGTTTTGTTATGCTTTTTATAGACATTTGGTTCAGGAATAGGTTTAACAAATGAACCACACATTTATACACACAGTCTCATTATTGTAACTTACTTTAATTAATGACCATGTTTATTTTTCAGGATTACGGGTATTGGGAATTTTTAGAGTTGGTGCTTCTAAAAAACGTGTGAAACAGGTAAATAGAAGAAAACTATGTCATAAGATGTTTTTAATGCTCGAATATATATACACTATTAGGTCAATGTCAGAAAAATATCAACTTTTTTGTATGAGGCTAAGAAACTGGGGAAGGGCGAGGTTCTACCGAGCCCTTTCCTAGTTTTGCGCCGAGTACAAACAAGTTGATATTTTTCTGACATTGACCTAATATTGTTTTTATACTGCAACCTTAATAAATAAATTGATAGCTATTTAAATTGTAACACAAATTTCAAACTTATTTTCATCCCTCAATGAACCCTAACTGTGGAAAAAGTGTTCTATGATGAAATTGACATTGCACAAAATAAAGTTGTGTTGCTTCATTTAGGAAATAAACACAACTAGTTGCAGTATAAAACATTTTATCAAAGAAAACGTGAGATTATTACATAACACTTGCATAACCGTTTTGTAGGAGTGTTGAGTGTATTTATACTGTTTGTTGTAGATTGTATTAATTAAGTCTTTTTGGTAAAATTACAAAGTGATAACCGATATACACTGTATATATAAAACAAAGTTTTGCATGCAAAAAAAGACAGGGTGAATAGTTATCAAAGATACCAGGATTCTAATTTAGTACGCCAGACGCGCGTTTCATCTACATAAGACTCATCAGTGACGCTCAAGTACAAAGTTGAAGAGCATCGAGGATCAAAAATTCCAAAAAGTTGTGTCAAATACGGCTTTGGTAATCTATACCTGGGATAAGAAAATCCTTAGTTTTTCAAAAAAATCAAAGTTTTGTAAAGAGGAAATTTATTGCGATAAAAAGAAAGGATGAAACACTCAAACACAATAAAAGCTAAAGAAAAAAAAACATGTCGCCCTTATGTTTCTACCCAGATATCATTATCAATGGTTATTCAAGAATAATGGTTGATTGCATATCACATAATTTAGACAACCTTTCATCTGTTAAAGAACTTACAACACTATCTTATTATTTCGATGAAATAAAGTATTTCTAATGGTCACTGAAATTCGAACTCTTCCTCTATGACTTAGTAATATTCGGACGGTTGAACGAAATGTATTCATTGTTACTTTCATACATAAACTCTAGTGTTTTAAATTTCTTCAGATTCGAGATGAATTTGACAGTGGAAAGGATGTACATTTGGACGACTCTCACAGTCCACATGATGTTGGGGCTTTACTCAAAGTGTATTTCCGGGATTTACCAGACCCATTACTCACGAGAGATTTATATACCCCATTTGTTGCAACGAGAAGTAAGTATATCTTATACTTTACATTTTCAATCTGATGTTGTGTCTTGTGTACTTTTATTTGTCTGTTTTTTTAGCTATGGCGTTGTCAGTTTATTTTTTATCGAGGAGTTTGACTGCCCCTCTGATATTTTTTCGCTCCTCTTTTGTCAAATGAGCACATTTTAAGAATGATAAATCCAGTCTTTAAAAGCTAACTAAAATTATCAAACTGCTATATAGTAAACGGAGATACTACTTTTAGTTTCGTATTTACACAATTTGTACAATGATAAACTACAGTTTGTTCCATTTACATAGAAGGCAATTACATAAATGCTAAATTACATTTTTTTGCAGAACTTTCTTCACGAGAAAATCAGTCGGCTGCAATGCAATATCTAGTCGCTTTACTTCCAACATCAAGTAGAGATACTCTTCAGTCATTGCTGAATTTTCTAGCCAAAGTTGTTCAACATTCCACAGACACTCTCGAGGCAGATGGAGAAACGGTAACTATTTTGTTAAAATAATGCTTAGTCTGTTTCTGTGTGTGTTGCATATTAGGGTTGTGTCGTTGTTCTCCTCTTGTATTTTTTGGTTTGTTGCCCCGATTTGTTTTTTTTTGTCCATGGATTTGCGAGTTTTGAACAGCGGTATACTACTGTTGCCTTTATTTGTTAACTATAAATGCATAATTTAAGAATATGTTCTTGAACTTCTCATATAGACCTATACAGCTTATGAAAAAATATCTATATTTTCTTTTTCTTGTGACCAACTGACCGTATTATTCTGATTACGGGACTCTTGTTTCAGTATGCTTTTCCTGTCATTATTTAACACCACCAGTTAACATCTTTGCACTGTATAGATAAAGTACAGCTGTTCTTTTTACGGTCGATGTTTATAGGACAGAAATATGACCAACATCAATGTATTTACATGTACTTACTCCTCTTCAGAAACAGTCATCATAATTCCCCCACAGAAGGTTGACCATCAATCATACGCTTAAGACGATTTATGATTGTAGTAAACTTAAGCAGACATTAATCTTACACTTCAGTATCATACTGTTACGCCTTTAAGTCTGTTCGGATTATTTAAGGTAGTTTACGATATATCGGTGTACTTTAGCCCCGGGATATTGATTTGGGACACAATGGGCCCACAACATTCTCTCTAGTGAAAAGTGAAGCATGAAATCCAATGACCAACGTTATGGATAGTGAATGAAGGATACCATAGGTGCCATCAGTGTCCACGTACGGTCATAAATAAATCATATTTTGGTATCAATTAATCTTTTTATGTCATATTTACACCTCCAGCCCTATACAGTCAATAACACTAGGACAGTGAAAAGGGATAGTAATGATCAACAAATCATGAGGATTTTTTTTATTAAAACGTTTTAATAATTGATTCAAAATGCTGTTACTATTAGCACGGACCAGAGCACGAATTATGATCTAATGTAATGTGTTTGACTGAGGGGTAGAATTTAGATATCATGATGATTTAACAAAAATTTTAAACTTCATCTTAAACAGTTTTAAATGTCTATTATTTTGGGTGATTTTGAAGATTAATGATAGTAAATAAAATAATAACAAAATAAACTTTAAAATTGTAGGAATTAAAGGTTTTGAGAACATAAAATGTATTTTAATTTAAGGATAGTTTTGTTTACTTTTTATAGCTTGTCGTATAATAGCAAAAAATATATAAAATGGCTTAAATGAAACAGAAAACATTTAAAAGGTATAGGTGACAGTCATGTGATTGTTCAGCTAAACTCAACTATACCTCACTGCTTCGTAAATGTGATAATTGTAGATTTATGAATAAAATTAATGTGGGAAAAATCTGAATATGTAATTATATACGTTATATATACTAAATAATAAGTAGAGTAACAAGGTCCTTTTTAATGGAAAAGTAGGTGTTTTCCACAATCCATCATTTTTGAGTCGTAAATTTTATAAAATTATATATGATTTGAAAGCTCAAATGTTTTATAGGTGCAGATATCATAAAATGAATAATAAAGGTTAATGGATTTAAATGTATATATTTTACCATGTACTAAGCCTTGAAATTAACTATATTCCTCACCTTGCACGTAAAACAATCATTTTGAACAATTCTTTAATAAAGCACGTATTATTAAAATGTCAAAAAAAAAATCGAATGTAAATTATACAAAATTTATAGTTTGATATTTAGATGAATGGATTATATGGAATTTTGTACATTTTGTAACGACACCGCATTGGTGTGAATTTAACAAAAATATATTTACTATTATCACCAATGAAATTATAGATTTGGATATCACACAAGATATCTAGTACACACATTCAAATTTACATTCTTGTTGCAAATATATTCTTAAGTCCTTTTGGTGGTCAGTTTTTTCATAAAATTACGTATTCTTGTTGCAAGTTATAAAATTATTTCTTTTAAGTCATTATCTTATATTTTGTCATAAAAGAAGTGAACCCATTCGATACTTTGAAACCCAGTTGGTTGACTGGGGTAAAGATATATGCTCATTCTTGAACTTCTGTTTTCGACCGATTGTATAACCTCCGATTGTATAATCCACGCCTGCGAGGAATTTTCGCGTTGATGTATCTCGGGATGGACATGCAATCACATTCGGTCGGAATAGGGATGTCCTTTTCAATGCCAGTTGTAAATTGTAGGGATAGACTAGTGGCATGCTTTCACCATCCGTCTTCTTTGCAAAGCAGACATCTTTAATGCACAAGACCGAAAACATCTGCCAAAATTGTTTAAGAATTATTCTCTTAAAAAGACAATAATTATAACTAAATTTCTCATCTCATTTACAGCTTCCTGGAAACAAGATGGATGCACACAATCTTGCCACTCTTTTCGGTCCTAATATACTACGGAAAACAAAGGGATCTGAAAAAGAGTTTAATGTAGAGAGTGTAGAAAGATTAGAAGAAAGCAAAGAAGTTATAGAAGTAGTGAAGGATATGATCGAGAACTATGATAAAATGTTTGAGGTAATATTCAGTTATGCTATCTTACCTCCTATACATTTCTGGAAATATGATTGGTTAAAAGCAACCGCTTAGAGTCTCTGTGTATTTCATATTAGGTTTTTGGTGGGGCTTGTTTCAATACACAGTTAGTAGTGGTGTTTCGTCTCTTTATAAAAGAGGACATTCAACTTTGATGAAGGGACGATCATTTGATTTTCTAGGGTATAGAGGAATTTTGAAAAAAAGAATATACCGGAATGGTAAGAAAATAATTAACCTTGCATATTACAGGATGAAAATTATTATTCTGCAACAAAATCTATGACACAAATAAACTCATCATATATACCAGGATTGAAATCGTGTTCAAAAGTATGAATAAAGTTTTGTATGTTGCTACGACGTTTGTACATGTACTTGTGTATTACACTATGATAGTTTTAATATAAAGCCCCTTTTATAAAAAATAAGGCTTTGAATAAACAAGCGTGCTCAAATGTCAAGACATAGTGACTTTAACGTTTTGCAAGGTCAGCTGGAAAATAAGTCTATCTTAAGGTTATTGACTAAAGATATAATTAAAAATTTTAAAGGAAGGCTTTTTCTTGACTGATAGTTTAGAATAATAGATAGATTCCTTCCGACTGCTCTTCTGAATTAAAATATAATAAAAGCAATGTCTCCTTAATGATTCTTTTTATTATATAGGTTGTCCTACTCTAAATATTACAAAAAAGAGATAATTTTATTATGTTTATCGCTGTAAAATTCATTAAACTAAGATAATTTCCAAAAGTATGAGAATAAAGGGAGTTAATTGCAAATTTTCAAGAGTATATCTTAATTTTTTTTTCAATTTTTAAACTTTAAAAAATTCTAAAATAGATTTTTTTTACCAAAAAAACATGAATTTTCAATTTAAAAAAGAATTTTCAAACATTTGCTTTATCATTGGCCTTAACATAAAATGTTTAAAAATACGTATCATTTTGTTTTGTGTTCGTCACAGAAAAGGTATCATCACATTTAAAAAATGATTGGATCACTATGTTTGACAATATAAAGGACATTGATATATTGAGTATAATGATAAGGTCATTTTTTTGGTCCATTGAAATGGAAATTAAGAAATAGTTATAAATCTTTTAAACTTTTCAAAAAATATTTGTAAAATTTTAATAGATTTTTGTTGTAGATTTTTAAATTATGTATTGCATATTCTAACTAAATGCTTATGACACTTAAGGGTTTTTTGACAAGAACAGAATACAATGCGTTGGCCTTGAAGTTTCCTGTAGTGGACTTGTTAGGCGACATAGTCTCAAAAACCCGGTTTGAAAGTTAATTATAAATTCAGAAAGCTTGCATTTCATCCTAAAATTATACCAGAATAGAAGCAGGTCATGTGACGATCAGATAAACATATTAAATTGGATCCGTCATAAATTATAATACTTTATGATGTCCATGACCTAACAATCCATACCCTAGGTTCTAAGTACTTGCTTTTTCATTATTTCAAATCTACAATAACGTCATCTCTTTTATTCAGCCCCCTCACCCCCCCCCCCCCCCGTACATTGACTGACAATGTACTGTCAGACTATCTAAATTGTTAATAGTAAGGATTTTGTGTCTACTTTGTGAACTGTCCACTAGAAAGGACAATAGGTTACTAGTTTAAAAGAAATTGAAATTCAAAACTTTGCCATAATGTCTGCAGACGGTTCTATTAAAAGTAACATATTAAATGAATCTGTTCTTAAATATCGTCTAGATACAATTAATAAATCCGATACACCTCTTCATCTGAGATATTAAAGTATATCTAGATAATATAGATATTGTAATATAGTATACATGTTCTAAATGTCGAATCGACATATTGTATTCTTTTAAATATATATATCAAGTTTATGTATATATTCATAACTTTTTAACTGATGACATAGCACAGCGTTTGTTAAATGATACGAGCTAGTACTATTACTATCATAAAAAAATATAATTAGTAACTTAGTGAGGGCCCTCATGGGGTTTTTGATTATGTGATTACTTGGCCGTTTTTTTAATGATTATTTGATTATTAAGCCAAATATTTCATGATTATTTGATTACCTAGGACTGTATTTTTAGTTTATGATTATTTGATTACTAAAGATAAGCAAATATTTAATGATTATGTGATTATATTGGCAAAAAAATGGTGATTATGTGATTACTAGGACCCCCCCCCCCCCCCCATGAGGGGCCTCCTTAGTGCCTATTTAGCAATAAGTAAAGATAACTGACTTTTATTGAATTGAATGTCATTCTTTAAATTTGCATACCACAAGGACAAATGATTGTGTTACTTATTAAAATGCAGCGAATTTGAATTAGATGCTTATTAAATTTGCAAAAAATGTAACCTCACAGTGCACTTAATTGTAACATATTAAATTCATACTTATGGTTTTTGACCCGAACATAATACAAAATCCATTTGTATTATATGTGTTAATATGTTTTTGCTACTGGCATATGCATTGGTATATTTTTGTGAAAGTTCTGTAATAAATCATTCATGGAAAATAATTATTTATCTTAAGGCTTAAAGAAAAGTACATGCACTGGTTTAGTTTTAAATTTATTTGTAGAATAAATAAAGATCTAATGTATTCACAACAGATTTAAAACTTAATTCCCCTAGTTTTAGCTTTTTACTGTCTTTGTCCTTAATTTTATTTAGTCCGAGCTTTGATCAAAATAGAATTACCCCTAGGTATCTTCTATTTTCAAATCGTAAAATAAGTTCTTTTGCGATAGCCATTTGGTTTGAACAAAATTCACGAAACTTCATATTATATCTTAGTCTGAAACAATCAATACATTTCTATTCTTTGTCTTTTAGGTACCTGCCATTTTGAGAGATGAGGTTTTACGGTTGCTATTGGAGACCGACCCAGATACTGCTGATCACCTTTTGAAATCTTTCGGAAGTGATGTCAGGTAAATAATATTTACCAACTTATGATCTGATAATAATACAGATCATGGGTCCACGCTTTGCTTGCAAGGCTCTGAAAACGCTCAATTTTACTTTCTATTTGAAAGATTTTTCGGGATCCTCAGGTTTTTCGAAATGATACACACCTTCAAAAATTTGGAGTTGATATAAAGAAATTAGTAGAGGAAGTATGACGGGGTGTTGTCAAACACTTGGATTTAAACGTATTATTATTATTTGAGACTTCAACAATATCAGATGCGAGACGATTCTAAAGTAGAAAAAAACAGGAAATACGCTGTTGAATGAGTTGAAGGGTAGCTGTTAACTTGATATTTACTTAGCATATGTTATCTATGTATCAAATGTAAAGAACGTTGAATGTTTAATTTGTACGAAATAAGTCAACATAAATGTTTTTCGTGTTCTTTAGTTGCCCTTAACCTGCAAAATTACCACTAAAATCTTCACATATGTAATCTAGTAATTAAACAGACAGAGAGCACAGATCTACAAATCTACACTAGTACTCGGAACTACTTAAAAAAACACACATTTTTTTACACGAAAAAAGCACTAGAATATGAGGAAAAGGACAAGCAAAGAAGATGCCAATGCCTTTTTTCAAATTTGTGCACTTCAAAAATTAATCCTCTCTCTATTCATATATATTGGTTATAATATTCAGTGCAACTTTTGTCATGTTGGTCACGGAAACTTGTATATCGTGTAGTGTGCCATTTAGTCCAGTCTATTTTTGTTCAGTCAACTACATAGACACTAAAAACAATTAGCATTAAAAATAACCTGTTTAAACCAGTTTGTTCTTCATTAATTGTAGTATTGAACCGGATCCAGATACAACATCAAGTAGTATTTACGATGACAGCGATACAGCCTCGATTCCACGATCTCCGTGTAGTGAAGCAGAACTTAATCCACAAAGACAATATGATCACACACCTTTACGAAATTCCAAAAGTGAAGAGGTCATGACACCCAGAACGAGGCGGAGGTTTTTCTTTTTATCAGGAAACGATAATAAAACAGAGAAGAATGATAATAATAACACCGAAAAAGAACGGCCTCAATTTCGTCTTGATAGAAGTCCTAGTCCGCAACCTTTAAGAACTCCAAGGTCAGCTAGACCTCCCAAGGTTAAAATAACGAAAGAAACATCTAGCCCAGCCGTTGTGCGAAGGCATCGATCAAATATAACAGATAGACCTCAATCAGAAAATTTAAGTAATTGTCTTGCCATTCCGAAACCTCAGTATTCGCGGCAACTCAGTACATCTGCAATAAACAGTCAAACAAATACCTCTGCTGATGAAAATCCAGTCAGTGGCGAGGGTGGACAATGGATGCAGCCATCATCGCCGTCAACACCATCAACGGCAGGTAGTACACCACGAACACCCAGGGCTTTTTCATCGAGGCATAGGCCTCTTGGACTTGGCGGAATTCCTAGGATGCCAAGAACACCATTCGCTAATTCTGATTGGGAGCGAGAACGATGGCGTCAATGGGAGCTATTAGCGAAGGAAAATGTTGATGAGAAATATGAAAAAGAAACACTTGTTTGATCTTTTGATTTGTTCGTATATTTATTTATATTACCATAAATGTTCTAGACAGACACAGAGTGCATTTGTTAAAATATCAATCAAGAACAGTTATTAATAATTGGACATGTTATTTATTTGTTAACTATTCATTGGGGGGATTCACAGGCAGTTATATAAAATAGAATAAAATTATATTATTATATTTTACGCTGTATGTCCTATTGCCATCATTCATGTTTCATACCTACTTTACATCCTGTAGTCGTAATATCTTCAACTTCAGATATCAAGGTTGTACACTATTTTTGACAAAAAAGGCAACCGAAGTCTACCGTTGTTCAACAGTGATAACTCATTTAAGCGGAAACAAATCCTTGTCACAAACCAAAACCTAACCTATTTATGACTAAAAGGCAACCGAGTTCTACCGCTGTTCAAAAGTCATAAATCGATTAATGCGAAAACAAATCTTAGTCACAAACCAAAACCGAGGGAAACACATCAACTATAAGAGTAAAACAACAGAACAACAGAAAAACTGTACTGCTACAAAAACAACGCCAACATGCATAGAAAAGGAAAAAAAGCGGTCTTAAAACAAACTTGTATTTATTTGGTTAATATATGCTTTTAACAATATATCATATGCCATTTGATCAATATCGCTACTTTTGATGTCATACAGTTGTTCTGTCCTTAATTTATTTCTGTTATTGGGTTTCTCACTGGCTTTGCAAAAATGTCTTTAAACAATACTCCTTGACCACATGAGGGTTGACCGTGATATTTATGATTTGGTATAGGCACTTTGGAAAGTGGATGTTTAAACCAGGGCAATACACTAGATATTAGGGAACGTCTTCAAATAAAGGCAACAGTAGTATACCGCTGTTCAAAACTCGTAAATCGATAGACAAAAAACAAAATCGGGGTAACAAACTAAAACTGAGGGAAACGCATTAAATATAAGAGGAGAACAACGACACAACATTAAAATGTAACACACACAGAAACGGACTTAGCATTAGACAAAAATCCGATGGGAATAACAAATATAAAAATATAACGTCAACACCAAATACATGAATTTGGGATAGAAAAGTGCCGTGACACGTCGTATAGTAATGTGAATTCACACAAATATAAGAGAAAACAACCTACACAACGTTAAAATGTAACACACACACAGAAACGAACTATAATATAACAATCGCCATATTCCTGACTTGGTACAGGACATTTTTTAAAGAAAAAAATGGTGGGTTGAACCTGGTTATGTGGCATGCCAAACATCCCGCTTTAATGGCAATGATAAATAAATCACTAAGATGACAACATAACATTACAGGACTACAATACAAATAAATAGGAGAACATATTAGACAAAGAAACACATACATAATAGTTAACAAAAGGCACCAGGTTTAAAATCCAATACGCAAGAAGCGCGCCTCGTCCACACAAGACGCCCAGATATAAAAGTTCGAAAGTCAAAACAAGTACAAAGTTGTACAGGACTGCGGATCAAAAGTTCAAAAAGGTTGTGCCAAATACGGCTAGGGTTTTCTGCTTGGGATAAGAACATCCTTATAATTTAGACCAATATATGATATTGCAAACAGTAAATTTTATCAAATGAATATAAAAGTTATAAATGATTAAACTGAAGTATTAACTAATTACAGAAACAAACAACGGATACACTACATAAACCAACACAAAAAATAGACACACCCGACTTATTCAAGGCCTCAACGCAAAAAGTGAAAAAAGTGACGTTACATAAGAAGTGGTGAAAAGGCACACAAAATGACGTCACATTTGAAATTCTAAAACAGCACACAAAAATGACGTAACATTTGAATGGGTAAAACTATTTCCCAAAAATAAGATAGAATTAGGATTGATTTAAGATTATATTTGAACTAAATACTGATATTAGCAATTAACTATCTTATATAGCTATGTCCGGTTTGTTTTGAATCTAACTGCAAACGTAATATATCGTACAAATTATGTTGAACCAAATCAAATCTAATAAATGAAGGCGGTGATTAATTTTCGTTACCATAACACATGAATATAATAGAAAAGACGTCAACACATTCGACAAAATCCGATGAGAATTACAAATACAACATCGAACTAAATACATGAATTTGGGATAGACAAGTACCGTAACACGTCTTATAGTAATGCGAATTTACACTCAAAAAGAGACGTACTAGATTGATTTGACCGATGCCAAACCTGAACAATTAAGCAAGTAATTGAGATCCTCATGTGTAGCTCATGTTATAGTAGTATTGGTTGGATCTACTTCATATATGACCCATTACAAATCTATGAAATATATAATACCATCATTCTCCTAAAGGAGTATAATACACTTATACAATAGCTAGTATAAGTAGTATCAAAACTGTTTGATTTGAAAGAAACATAAAACATAAAATGTCCACATATACTGACCAATTTTAGCAGATATTCAATATGGATATTAATATTACAACAAAAAGCTAAAAATTACACACTTTATATACAGTGCATTGATGACACATTTAAATGAACAGCGACAGGACATTTAAACACTTTTGGAGCGACATTAGTTTTAATTGTGACTTTATTTCGTGTTTCCATTGCAAAAGGAGATAATCATATAAAATTGTATGTGACCGTCAAACAAATGAGAGGTTTAGATATCTCTAAAACCAGGTTTAATAGACCATTTTCCACATAAGAAAATGTCTGTACCAAGTCAGAAATATGACAGTTGTTATCAATTGGTTTGATGTGTTTGAGCTTTTGATTTCGCCATTTGATAATTAGGGAATTTCCCGTTTTGAATTTTCCTCGGAGTTTGATATTTTTGTTATTTACTTTTTGCAATGCCGTTTAGCATTTTCCACCAAACAGTTTTTCGTTTACTGTTATTAGCTTAAGGATGTACTTAGGTGAAATTTAAAAAATCAAGAAATTACAATCGATACTCCTTTTTGAAAGAGCACCAGTTAAGGCACAAAATAAGCTAAAAATATTGAAAGGTAATGGACCTACTTTTCGAGATATTTGAGTTTTAAAAAAAGTCGGGTTTTATTTGGGTGTCAAATCGAAAGAACAAAAATTAAGAATTTGCTTAAATTTTGGAAAATGGCCTTTTATGACCTATTGAAGACTTTTATACAGAGAAAAATGGGTGTTATGGGGCAAAATATTTTACCCTGTATTGATGGAAAAATACCAAGGAGTCCGAATATTTTACACAAATTTCCAAAACCTCACCTAGGTACATCCTTAAATCATGCCTTTAATTTCATAATTTGGTTGTTGTCGCTTTTTTGTTATCCATGTGCTTAAACTATATGGTATGGTTTCTTTGTTGGAATCCTTTCAGTGTCCATTACTTGTTTACATTTGTGTCTTTTGATCTTAGATAGATGATTGTTAAGTTGACAATCATACCATATTATCTACTTATTTTATTTGATATTTAAATCACCCTTATTATGTAATACTTTCTGTATTGAGTTCATATTGTTACGTATTCAAAACAAGTAGAATGAAATGCAGTACATGTTTATAATTATAACAATATTACATAATTGCTGCATGTCTCTGTGTTAAATGCGTTAAATAATTCACCGTCCTTGGCTTTTGCCCGAATAATTCTTTACTGTATTTATAAACAAGACGCTCATGAACAATAGGATATACCTTCTTACATTCATTTCCCGACAAAATAAATTGTTTCATTCTAACATACAAAGCTAGTGATTTATTACATTTCTTATATTTAAGTTCATTAATATTAGAAGACTAAGATGTGGTAAGAGTGTCAATGAATCAAATCTCCATCCAATAGCATCACGTCACACAATAAACGAATAACAAACACGAGAAACGACAAAAATTACAACCACTCAATTACAGACTTCTGGGACAGGCACATACAGAATGGTGTGGGGGTCACATTTTACCGCAGAGCATTTCAGTTGTTATTTAAGAGGTACTATATCTTTCACAAATGAAAAAGTGCAAGGACTGTATAGCCAGTCATGCAAGGTCGTTAAAAACTTCCATTTGCAAATGAAAAGATTTTCACAATGACTTAATTAAAAAAATTGAAGCGGTAAAGACTTTAATCCGTTCCTATTTGCAATAAATAAATAGAACGAATTGAAAGTAGATGTCACTCAAAATCCTCGCCCCAGGTACGTCATCTTTTCATATGAAAATTTCTAGAAATTATAATGTATAAACTTAACAATAGTGCACATCTTCATTACATACAGTTTAAGGTGGTACCCAACACTTTCGCTAAAATTAATTCGGCTCGTTTAATTTTCATAAAATTTTGACTAAGTATTTACTTTGACCCTTTAACATGTTTAACAAAAATATAAAAATTTCAAAAGTTTTGAACCAACCATTTTAGCAGAAAAATTACACTGGTTATATAGCAGTTTGACAAACACCAATTTTGATCACTGAGAAGCTTCATGTTCCCTTTACAACACAACGTAATTAAAACGTTTAGATGACTTTACAGAGTTATCTCCCTGTAGTGTTAGGTACCACCTTAAATAGAAATACGTTTGACTGATATTACATCAGTCTTCATGAGGAAAAGTATATGGCAAGTTCTCCACTTAATGGACCTAAATTCATGTACAAAAGCTAATAGAATTATTATATATGATTGACCTACATTTGTTCTCAAATTTACGTGTATTAAGAGATTGATACATATTATATGCTGAAAAGTGATAACGAGATTGGAGATATATCATTTACCAAAGAGAGGAAGAACTAACGAGCCAATATTTATTTCACAGAGCTTTCCAAATACCGGTGTCAATTTTTTATGATGGATTTTTCCTTCGACCGAATTACGGCATTTTGTGGTCGAATCGACCTCTAAACGTTTACAGTGATTTACCAAACATGCCTATGTATGACCTTAATCAGGAAAATGTATACAGAAATAACTTCGTCAGTAATCGACAACCGCAAATATGTTTCATTATATAGTGTTAGCTTTATCCAAATAGTTATTGGTATAAAATAGCAACGATAGTTACTGAGCAGAGCACACAAAACAAACAAAAATACTTTATAGGTGAATACGCCGAGGAAAATAAAAGTGTCAATGCCTCTTTTATGTTTTACAGATTTTCATTTAACAGGGCAGTTATCTTAGCTCATGGGAAATGTCTATTCTTTCCACGTATCTTGTCTTGTTATTATGTAAAATTGTTGTACGATAATAGTAACAAGATTCCACAAGTATTCCAAACCCAACGGTAAAACAAGACAGAATACGACACGAAAAAGGAAAATAAGTCCAAAGTCCACAACTACACTCAAAATACTACACACAAATGTTAAGCAACACAACCCAAACAAAAACTGGAATTAGGAAGAGATATTTTTTCTACAGCATGGATTGGAACCCACCGTGTTGATCCTGCTTCCTTAAATTCTTGTGATATCATAAATTAAGGGGACAGAAGTTCACTTAGGTCCAAATCTAGTAAACCGATTAGGTTCTGATTTTCTGTTTTTCTGTGTTTTAACGCCACTTTTAAGCACTGCATTTTGGCTATTTAGTGGCGACTAGTTTTTAGCTCACCTGGCCCAAAGGGCCAAGTGAGCTTTTCTCATCACTTGGCGTCCGGTGTCCGTCGTCGTCCGTCGTCGTCGTCGTCGTCCGTCGTCGTTAACTTTTACAAAAATCTTCTCCTCTGAAACTACTAGGCCAAATTGAACCAAACTTGGCCACAATCATCATTGGGGTATCTAGTTTAAACAATGTGTGGCGTGACCCGGTCAACCAACCAAGATGGCCGCCACGGCTAAAAATAGAACATAGGGGTAAAATGCAGTTTTTGGCTTATAACTCAAAAACCAAAGCATTTAGAGGAAATCTGACATGGGGTAAAAATGTTTATCAGGTCAAGATCTATCTGCCCTGAAATTTTCAGATGAATCGGTCAACCTGTTGTTGGGTTGCTGCCCTTGAATTGGTAATTTTGAGGAAATTTTGCTGTTTTTGGTTATTATCTTGAATACTATTATAGATAGAGATAAACTGTAAACAGCAATAATGTTCGGCAAAGTTAGATTTACAAATAAGTCAACATGACCGAAATGGTCAGTTGACCCCTTTAGGAGTTATTGCCCTTTATAGTCAATTTTAACCATTTTTCATAAATCTAAGTAATCTTTTACAAAAATCTTCTCCTCTGAAACTACTGGGCCAAATTAATCCAAACTTGGCCACAATCATCTTTGGGGTATCTAGTTTAAAAAATGTGTGGCGTGACCCGGTCAACCAACCAAGATGGCCGCCACGGCTAAAAATAGAACATAGGGGTAAAATGCAGTTTTTGGCTTATAACTCAAAAACCAAAGCATTTAGAGCAATTCTAACAGGGGGGTTAAATCGTTCATCAGGTCAAGATCTATCTGCCCTGAAATTTTCAGATGAATCAGACAACCCGTTGTTGGGTTGCTGCCCCTGAATTGGTAATTTTATGGAAATTTTACTGTTTTTGGTTATTATCTTGAATATTATTATAGATATAGATAAACTGTAACAGCAAAAATGTTCAGCAAAGTAAGATTTACAAATAAGTTAACATGACCAAAATGGTCAGTTGACCCCTTTAGGAGTTATTGCCCTTTATAGTCAATTTTGAACCATTTTTCGTAAATCTTAGTAATCTTTTACAAAAATCTTCTCCTCTGAAACTACTGGGCCAAATTAATCCAAACTTGTCCACAATCATCATTGGGGTATCTAGTTTAAAAAATGTGTCCGATGACCTGGCCAACCAACCAAGATGGCAGCAATGGCTAAAAATAGAACATAGGGGTAAAATGCAGTTTTTGGGTTATAACTCAAAAACCAAAGCATTTAGAGCAATTCATACAGGGTTTAATCGTTCATCAGGTCAAGATCTATCTGCCCTGAAATTTTCAGATGAATCAGACAACCCGTTGTTGGGTTGCTGCCCCTGAATTGGTAATTTTATGGAAATTTTACTGTTTTGGGTTATTATCTTGAATATTATTATAGATACAGATAAACTGTAAAGAGCAAAAATGTTCAGCAAAGTAAGATTAACAAATAAGTCAACATGACGGAAATGGTCAGTTGACCCCTTTAGGAGTTATTGCCCTTTATAGTCAATTTTAACCATTTTTCTTAAATCTTAGTAATCTTTTACACAAATCTTCTTCTCTGAAACTACTGGGCCAAATTAATCCAAACTTGTCCACAATCATCATTGGGGTATCTAGTTTGAAAAATGTGTCCGATGACCCGGCCATTTAACCAAGATGGCCGCCACAGCTAAAAATAGAACATAGGGGTGAAATGCAGTTTTTGGCTTATAACTTAAAAACCAAAGCATTTAGAGCAAATCTGATGAGGGTAAAATTGTTTATTAGGTCAAGATCTATCTGGCCTTAAATTTTCAGATGAATCGGACAACCCGTTGTTGGGTTGTTGCCCCTAAATTGGTAATTTTAAGGAAATTTTGCTGTTTTTGGTTATTATCTTGAATACTATTATAGATAGAGATTACCTGTAAACAGCAATAATGTTCAGCAAAGTAAGATTTACAAATAAGTCAACATGACTGAAATGGTCAATTGACCCCCTAAGGGGTTAATGTCCTTTATAGTCAATTTTTAACAATTTTCATTGGGCCAAGTTCATTATAGATAGAGATAATTGTAAGCAGCAAGAATGTTCAGTAAAGTAAGATGTACAAACACATCACCATCACCAAAACACAATTTTGTCATGAATCCATCGGTTTCTTTTGTTTAATATTCACATATACCAAGGTGAGCGACACAGGCTCTTTAGAGCCTCTAGTTTATTGTTGGAGGAAGCCGGAGTGCCCGGAGAAAACCAAAGTTCTTCGGTAGGAAAACTGACAATCCTAATCATTACAGTAATTACAGAAGTAACTACTTACACCACTTGGCCATCGACCTATATATTGATAAGAAAAAAAGACGGGATTGCGAGTACAAAACTGTAGTATATATCACTACGTTATAACCGGAGACTCAAAATCAAACTAGCGTTCATTACCGTATCGAATGCATCGCTAGGAGTATTGGTGGAAAAGCCTTCTGGTAAGCACCAACGGGCTGGAGGAGTGGAATTAAGAAACTGCAAGCAAGTGGAATATAGGATTATAATCATAAAGAAAACTATTCTTTATATATGCTAGTGATGTTTGGATGTTGGTTCATTAAGTCATGAATGATGGAATAATTACTATTCTTTTGAATCGGACACTAATCTTATCTTAGGAACAAATAAACAAATATGTAGAAAAAAATTATACAATTTTACATTATGTAAACAAATTCATAACGTCTACAAAGTCGTAAACTCATGTTCAAGGGACAATAACTCTATTCAAAACTAGTTTAATATACCACTTATTCAGCTAATGAACAGCCAATATAAACAGATTTAAACAATTCATACCAACTTGGTCTTTTTTACCAACTTACCAGAGTTCCATTCCAACTATTGATGCATCAGTTTTTGATACTGAAAAGTGATAACAGGATAGAAGATATAGCATTAAAATTTTGAAAAAGAGAAGAATAACTAAATCTTTATAATGGAACTTTCTTTCAACTGAATTATGGTATTTTGTGGTCAAATCGACCTCTAACCGTCAACAATAATTTACCTATGTATGACCTTTAGCAGAAAAATGTATGTTTATACATAAATACCTTCCTGTTAAATCAAAAACCAAACATATGTTTATTATATTGTGTTAGCTACAAATGTATCTCCAAGTAGTTATTGGAATAAAATAGAAACGACAGTAACTAAGCTGAAAACAAAGAAAACAAAAATACTACATAGACTCTATTAGGTGAAAATGCAGATTTTCTAGAGAAAAATTAAAGGTTTTTTGTTTTTCATATTTTCATTTGACAGAGTCGTTATTTAGCTAGGGATACGTTTATTGTTTCCACGTATCTTGCCATATAATTATTTGTAAAAATGTTGGGCGGTTAAAGTAAAAAGATACAACAAGTATAGTCAAAACCCAAAGGTCAAAGAAAGACAGAAAACGACATGAAAACGGAAAAAAGGCCAGAGACCACAACTATTCTCAAAACGCTTCACATAATTGTCAAGCAAAAAACAAATCCCGGAATTGGAACCGAGAAGTTTTTTTTCTGCACCATGCATTGGAAACCGTGGTGTTGATCTTGCTAACTTAAATTCTTGTGATCTCATAAATTAAGGGGACAGTTCACCATAGTTCAAATCTCATAAGTTGATTAGGAAAGACAGATGGGATTTTGGCAAAAAGAAATGTGGTATATACCGGTATCTGGTAAACTGAGACACCAAATCATAACAGTGTCCGTTACATCATCGAATGCATTACTAGGAGCATTGGTGAAATAGCCTCATGGTAAGCAGCAACGGGCTGGTGAGGGGAATTGTGGAACTACAAGCCAGTGGAATATAGTACTATGTAACACAAAGAAAACTACTCCAAATGCAAGTGCTGTTCGGATGTTGGTTCACTATACTTCTCTGGATTACCATTAATCAGGAGCACACAAATCCAAACATTTGAAGCCAGGGTGTATATATAAATACGTAGAAACATTATAAACCAAATAACGAAAAGGAGGTAAATATGACTACTATAACTTTGAATACTATTATCTAGCGTAACTTATACAGTATACTAAAAAAAAGTGAAGTCCGTCTTACGTTCTTGTAACGTACGTTTGTTTTCTCTAACTAGAATAAGTTTTTCCAGCGTGAAAGAAAGATATGCGTGTGTGGAAATCAATTTACTTTGCAAATTAATGAAACTCAGCCTTTTATCACCTTTTAATAATTTATATCACCGGTACAAGTTCAGTATTTTATCATCTTTTAATACTCTACATTGTTACTTTAGTTCACAGCACAGATTAAGCATAAGCTTCTCTTGTTTGCAGTATTCTTTCTGTTGACCCTGTTTTCGCCCTGACCAATCGTGATAATGGTTTAATGTCAAAGTCGTCCTTTAATGTTATCGCCCTCATTGTTTCCGCACGGATATTAGTGATAGCAGTCATCTCAGACGGTTCTGGGTCCCTATTTTTGCATCTCAGATATAGCTTGATGGTACAAAAAGTAACAGCAACAAACATTGACCCCAGTAACACTATACCAAGGACTATAGCAAGTATAACTCCGATGTCTCCCCTTACATTGTCGCTAAATGGTTCCTCCACTGTGAAAATGTACAGGATATTAAGATCTATTAGATATTTCATCACGAGGGCAAAATGCATTAATTGCATTGATAGCTTACTATACAGTGTGTATTTTACTCACTGATAAAGGCCGTATAAAAACTATGATGACGTTTACTCACACTTTAGCACAATTTGGTGGCTGATTGATATACTTGTCTCATTTGCAGTCATACCGCTTCTTTTTTATTTTCATATTGAAAAAGGTTTAAATTATTCTACAATTGTAATGCGGTAGACACATTGTTTTTGCGGAAGACCTCTAAGCATGAGCAATTTATTGGTTTAACCAAAGATGTGGATATCCATTGAAAAAATAGACAAATCAAGAATATAGAAAAGGAGTTAGAAAAATAAGCACGTAAATGTAATATTTGTTCTTGCTTTTGTTCACACTGTTGTTTAAAAGAAAAAAGAGGATTTCTAAACTATATTAGTAGAACATTTCTAATACAGATCTAAATGATAACAGACCTCTCGTAAATCTCCAAAATTTTTTCGTATCAAAATTAACCATAATATATACTAACCTTCTATATACGATTTAAAGGAGACTTTAAATGCATGTTGAAAACTAACACTTGAATGGAAATCTATGGTAGCATATCCTGTCGATATATGTAGGGGAAGTTCAGACGTGACATTTTTGTTACAAATGGTCGTCACATTATCTACAATAAAAACAAAACGGTCGTATCATTTTACATTCTTCGAAGCCGAAGCAAATAAATTATTGAAATATATAGCTTTATGTATTCACGAAATTTGATCAAAAGGGGTAAAACCATCGCAAGTAATCCGTCAATGTTTGTACTTTTTTTATTTAAATTACATTCAAATTCACATGGGTTTCTCCATATTAAAGAACGAGGTCGGTTGAATAATACATTTATACCATTTCGTAAGATCTAACTGTCATCTTCACCGAAAAATATGAATTGCTTCTTTTTCTTTTCTCATGTTTCTATTTTTCTTTTTCTTATCTTCTTTTTATTCATATAGTTTATACAATATCTTTTGAATTTGTTCGCTTTACATGAATGCTAATAATGTTATTGTTCTATATATATACTGGTTCATAAGTGTTTCTCGTTTCTCGTTTTTTTTTAAATACAGATTTGACCGTTGGTTTTCCTGTTTGAATGGTTTTCCACTTGTCATTTTTTTTTTAGCCCTTTATAGTTTTAAATTTAAAAGCTTGCTGTTCGGTGTGAGCCAATATTCCGTGTTGAAGATCGTACTTTGACCTATAATGGTGTACTTTAAAAAATTGTGACTTTGATAGAGAGTTAGTGGCACACATACGACATCTTCTTATATCTTTTATTTAGTAATGTGTAGAAGACTTCATATGTATGATTTACTTTGATAATCCCGTTTGCTGATGTTAACAAATAAAATATGTTTAAACTGAGAAGAGGTAAAAAAAAACTACTGTATAAATATCTTGCATACGAAGTGCATTTCTTGATTTAGCATAAAATTGAAAATGAAAATGGGTAATGTGTCAAAGACACAACAATCTGACCAAACAACAGAAAAGATCAAGTCGAAGGCCACCAGTGAGTCTTCAAGACAGCGAAAAAATCCCACACCCGATAGCATGCTGGTCCCTAAACAAAAATGTGGACTTGTTCAGTAATAATGGACGTCATACTAAACTCCGAAATATATAAATAAATTAAAATTAAAATCATAGAAGACCATCAAAGCCAGAGGCTCCTGACTTGGAACAGGCGCAATACCTTCCCAATACCTATAGCTAATGTAGACAAAACGAACACACAGCAATACACACAGTAAAACTGAGTTGAAAAGCAGTCCGAATTTAATCATTTCAGAACGTTCAAACGTAAAATCTTGAACGCAACTTCCAAGGAATATGTAAAAAATGTAGAAACGTTAGGAGATAAATGACCACAAGGGACATACAAAATTCTAGAAGACAAAGCAGAACAGAAAGATGCAGAGATACAAACGACACAAAGACTATTAAAAACTTACTTGTAAATGTAAAATTTATACTAGATTGCGAGCAATCTCCTTTGATTGTTAGATAATTAAGAGCAAGGTAGATTGGTTTCCCGCCAGTTCCGTTTATAATCCATTGACACTCAAACCTGCAAAACATAAACCATGTTTCAATCTCAACACATGGCGTCATCGTCTGTTAACTTTTACAGGAACCATCTCTTCTGAAACTGTAAGGTAAAACCCAACCAAGCTTGCCCCCGATCACCATTAGAGTACTATAATCTGGCAGGGCAGAAATGTTCTGATGAAATCTACAACTCACAAAACTGCCGGAGGACCTCTTATTGGAGTTAATGATTTTAATGCCATTTTTTTTTAAACATTTCATTTTGCAATTTTGCCTTATATTTTTAAAACTATAAAAGATAGATTGAACTTTAAAAATCCAAAATGGTCAGCAAGATAAGATCTACAAATAAGTCAAATGGCCGAAACAGTCAGTTGACTCGTTATTGGAGTTAGAACTCTTTAATGACTGTCTTTCCCATTTGCCCTAGTTTTTGCCTTTTTTCTAAAGCCTATAAAAAAATGAAATACATTTAAAATAACAAAAGCGATAAGCAAGACAAGATCTACATTCTTTTTTGGATTTTAGCCGAACTTTTTATATGAGTGATTGCCCTAAGATGATGATGGCCAGTTTACTCCTTTCTGTGTTATGGGTAAATACTTTAGAAAATGGAGAGAAACTGTAAACAACAAAACATGATTATCAAAACAAGTTCAACTAAAGATATTTTCGACATGCATTCACTTCTGGTCTATACAATGTTATAGAGTGGCCATTGTCAAAGATGCACAAAAACGTAAACTACAAACCAGTAAAGGTCTGAAATTGCTCAATCCATATCTGTTTAAGACTGTACTGAATTTTACTTGAGAGTTAGGGATGTCCGCTAATCTGTTTTAAAATAACAAGCTTTTTAAAAGACTGTCAAAAATTGAGAGTATATAAATAAATGAACTAAAAAAGGCAGAAAGAAATAAAGGGTTCGTATGCTTGTTTTCGAGATAAAAGGCATTGAAAATTTGGCGGGAACTGATGCTGTCCAGATCTTTTGATATCTTTGACTTTGAGACTTTTTTTCAAAAACTTCGAAAAATTACCAAGGATCATATTATAAGATTTAAAAACTCTGCTTTTAAACAATATGTAATAATTAAAATTTCGGAAAGAAAAGTATGTGTTAACGGGAAAAAAATTGTTTTGACATTACATGAATAAATTAAGATGATTTCGAATATCTGACGAAAATTAAAAAAATGAGAGTAGCGGACATCCTAAAGTTCAGAGTTAAGTGGAGAACAAATTTAGACTGTTGAGTAAGGTTCAGACTACAGTCGAGTAATAAGAAGTAAAAATCAGACCAATTCAAACTGTTTGAATAAAAATCAGCACAGTCGAACACAGATATAGGCCATTTAAGACTTTTCTGGTTTGCTTTGCCTTTATATATTATAGTTAAGCATCGTAACAGTTATGATATTTCACCTTTTGTTTATTTTCTGATCAATATTGTGGAAAAAACATATAAAACTAACAACGTATGTCGCTTGAACATTTTTCCATCATTGGTATAAAAATGTGTTTATTTTATAAAATGTTTATTCAATGTGTATTGCTTCGTGAATTTAGAAGGTTTTTTATAATATGATTTTGTTTGGTAAATTGGTATTTGTTATTGAAGTTTATTGTCTATTTTGCCTTTTACTTACGGATTATTTCCACTTGAAGCTATAAATTCTATGATTGATATTCTTTTTTCAGAGGAAAGCCGGATACGTGGCGAATCGCCACATTGACCTTAAATAAAATATATTTAGCACACATCAATGACTGAATCAACATATCAACGTCTCAACTGTTCTTTCACAGTATATGGTATATATATATTCATTTCTTTACAACACGTGTAGTACTACGTAAGCTTCTTTTTTTTATTTAAAGAAAAAAAATCTTCAGAAATGTTCTGCCATTATTGAACTGAAGAAACCCCAAAAACATATATATATATATAAATTTAAAAAAAAATAAGAAGAAAGAAAGAAAGAAATAACGAACACCTACGTGGTCATTAGATGACAAGTGATTTGATAAAATATCACAAATCTAATGACTTCTAGTGTCGAAGTTATATTAAACGTGTAAAGAGTTGCAAATCAAATTAAAATATTAATATATGTGTTTAAAACTAATTACCTGACGACTGCGGAGCTGAAACCAAAACTAAATAGATACAAAAAAAGTATTTTCTGACCATCATGCAGTTCCAACTTCACATCATTCGGAAAGTCTCTAAAAACAAAGGATATAATGATTATGGTGTCTGAATCCTTAAAAATAAGTTGACACGTGTAAGCATATTGTCCTAGATTTGGGCACTCCACTTTCTGTCAGTGCCTGTCCTTAGCCCTGTAATTCCGACTGAGTGTTCAACCTTTATTATGGAGACCTAGGTGTAGTTGTTTACATCTACATCTTCTCGTCTCTGAGGGATACGTCTTATAACAAAAAAAGACAAGTGATCAACACAACAATACACAAGAAACCGAATACACTCCTAAAAAAGCTAAAAAAAAATGTGCGCACGGTCAACGCTTTTACAATCCTATGAAGTTGCAAAAATAAGCATTCAATACTTATAATTTACATTTGTTTTAGCTAGGATCATGAATACACGAATTTTATCCTTTTTTTTTTTAATTTAATTCACCTGTGCACTTTATTGTAGGACCTCATGTTATCATGGATGCTAAGTTTTATTGTGTAATGCAATTGCTTAAGGAATAACACGTGATGTGCAGTTAGCCAATCAGAATAACGTATTATAATGAAACATACATCTAATGTTATTATATCGTGGTATTCTCGAGTGAGAGGGATAATGAATTTAAGTCGTTGTCAGTTTGAAGACAGTCCGCAAATATTGAAACTAGTAACCAAAATTGGTTCCAGATCGCCTGGAAACGGCAAAACGTTACATGAATGTATTAAAACAAATCATATGGACTATATACCGTATAGCGGGTTGTAAAATTTCGCGATTTTCATTGAATAAGGTATACGAAATATTTTGGCGATTATTATTTTGGCGGATTTAAAACTTTTCTTAATAAATTTTCCTGTGCACTTTTAAATTGGCGGAATTTATTTTGGCGTTTTTGTTCTATCCGCGAAAATAAGCGAAAATTTACACCCCGCGAAAATAGCCCGCTATATGGTAATATACTGTTTTACTAATAACTTATTAAGTATTGTCTTTCATATATTTTTTTACATTGCATATATATCAAAAAGGGTTGCATTTCAATATCAGCTTTTGACTAGTTTAATCCACCAATAGCTTCATAACATAAATAACTTGTTCTTATACCATCTTGGCTTTTAAATATTCGGCTTCGAGCGTTCCTGATGAAGGTACATCCAGTTGAGAGCTTCGGACGCGGAGTTCAGAGTGTGTTCGCGAAATATCCTTTAATATATGTTATATCCTTCAGTTAATTTCTTTTTTATTTTAAGATCGCAAAATAACATTGTAAAAACATTAAAGAAGTTTGTGATACTTACTTGAAGAAATTGTGTATCTTATTTTCCAGACATTTTTCACACGATGCGGATTTTGCAAAAGAACGATTTCAATACAACATGATCGTACCAAAAACTTTAATTTACTGTGTCGCACAGATATTTGTTTTTCTAATTTAAGGTTAAAAAACAAATAAGTTGTACATTTCACAATAGCAGCGTGTCGTAAAATAATTAAAGTTGACTTTATTGCTTACTTTTAAATTATCTTTGATGTAAATCTTCACTTCGACAATACACGATTTTAAACCTATGCATATAAATAAAGAATTAGTACCTTTCTTTAATATATATTTACTTCTTGTCTTTTGAATAATTTCAAACAAACTTCCTCAAATCTAATTAAATTTTAGGGGCAAATGTACGAAAATCAATTGTTCCGACATAATAGTCAGACTACATTTTATTTATTATGATATTTTCAAAAACTTGTGACTGAATATACAAATCATGTCTATGAAGAAATAACATAAAAAATTTGGTGCACACTGAATAACGCGCGTAGCAGGTTATTTAACAGTGTGCACCACATTTTTAATGTTATTTCGAATAGACAGAAAAAATATTACAGTCATTTCTTATAATTTAATTCTAAATTCCGTTTTAATAAACCGTAGAAAACCATGAAAAAACGTTGATGACGTCACGGTCACATGACTAAATTATGTCTATGGGCTGATAACAAAATAACGTCAGCCAATCAGAAGATGCGTTACATCCAAAATTAAATTATTATTATATGTTGCTTCAATTTGGACTTTTCTCTCTTAAAGGTAAAAACTCATCAGGTTTTGTATTTTGTACTGAGTAGTTCATATTTATTGTCAATTCACAGTGCATATGTACATACATTTGAGGGTTGATATAGTTTTTTAATAGCTCTTTCATTCAGACCCTTCTTACATAACCCCGAATTTTGTGTTTATACACTGACATACATCTGCTTTTTTTCATTTTTGTTGACAATTTTCTCATTGGTAATCATACCACATCTCCTTACTTTTATATAAATAGAAACAATCATAAACGACAAAAAATGTGCTTCAAACTCCATACAGAGCTAGTAGTTTTAAAGAATCTGAATATCCATGCCTTCCTATGTTCCGACGTAAGTTTAAGTTCACGGTTATTCACTTTGAAACGTCCAATCGTCTTGAATAAGCCTATAGTATTTATGATTTCGATGAACGTAATCTATATACTACCGCTAAATTATTAAGTCAAGGATTTCGTTACCACATATTACTGAAAAGTACCTTTACTAAATTATTTCATAGACACAAAGAAAAGAAACTTACTTCAAAATAGATTAACTGTAAACAGTAAAAATTCATTTCTTAGATTAAGATATTTAAGTTTTACTCTAGAAACCTTACAAATAATTTTACCACAAAAAGAACGAGTTATTTTTGTTTGCGGTGATGTTTCGTTGGTCACATGCACCTCTTATAGTTATACTAGAACACACCCACGACATCAGTACTATCTGGTTGAAACCCTCCTGGCTTTATAACTACAGTTCGTTGTTACCGGTTTCAAGTTCGTTCCCATGATTGCCTGTTATGTGGGATGGTTTTACTCGTTGTTGAAGGCCGAACAGGGACATGTTTCTTCGTCATTTGGTCTCTGATGCAGAAGTATTTCATTGGCTTTCATACCACATCTTCTTGTTTTTATGTATATTTGGATTCATTATTTTTGGTTGGCTACCAATTTGCGTGGATTTCGTGGCTACAAATTTGCTGTATGATTATATGCAGACTTTTGGGATACCACGAAATCAAATATCCACGAAAATGCAAGCTTTCCTTAATCCACGAAAATTGGTACCCACGAAAATAAAATGAATCCCAGTATCGATAATAGTTGTTAACTTCTACGTCTGTATGTCTCCGCGACGAAGAGGTGTCTCATTATCTCATCTTCACTATATAAGCACTTAGCTTTGGGAAATAAAGGCATTTACTTTGGGAAACAAATACACTTAACAAAATTTAAGATCTCTCCTACTGCTTACGACTTTTATATCTTCCGTAAATTACTTGTCATTCTGTCTAGTCGCTTTTAATGGAATCATAAATTTCATACTTAAATCAAGGGTAACTGCTTAAGGGGAAATCAGCAAGTAAGGTTGGACTGTATGTTCAAATCAAAAACTTTAAGAATGTATACAGAAGCTGTTAGCATTCTTTGATACCTCATTTTCTAGAAGACTGATTAAGGAGGTGCGACAGGCACATGATACCAGCATCCTTATGCAGCTAATTGCTTTAAATAGAGACTTTCTACAGGTATCAACAAAAGTTGGCTTGCCAGGCAGCCTTTCAGAAGCTTAGAGCTGCAAATTGTTGAGTATAAGGAGATGAAGAATTTGCATTATATCATATAAGATATAAAAAAGAAGATGTGGTATGATTGCCAATGAGACAACTTTCCACAAAAGACCAAAATGACACAGACATTAACAACTACAGGTCACCGTACGGCCTTCAACAATGAGCAAAACCCATACCGCATAGTCAAGAACCCATTTTCCTCTTGTAATGTAGCTTCATAAATTGTTTAAAGATTATAGAAAAATCATACCTGACTTGTGTTTGTTGTCTGTCTTGGCTATTCCAATTCTCAGTATACCGGTTTCAATATGTAGACAGTACAAAACCAGCAATATTTGGTTGTACGGTTTCAGTAAACAAAATTAAAAAGTACCGAAAATACTAAATAGCAAGGAATATTTCACAGTACATGTATAACTTATATCAGTTGATCAAAAAATAAATAAGACAGTTATTAGGATTAGCGGCATATGCTAAAAAAATGATATTTAAAATATAAATTATGTAAACATTAAAGGATTTATTATGGTTCCTTATTACATATTCACACTTTTGTCGTATATAATAGGCTGAAATTAGAACATATTCAAGAGGCTTATCCTAATGAGACGGTTCAATTCCGAAGGATAAGATTAGATTTATAAGTATAAAATTCAAACAATAGGAATGATAATAAATAATATAAAAAAAAACTATAAATAGTACCAAAATGTAACATTGAAAATCTAAAATACTAAGCTGATTTTTCTTGTTTCATTTTTTTTTTTTGAAATTTGGGAATAATAAACATGTCTTCTTTAAAAAAAACCCAAGAAAACACATTGATACAAAATGAATGGTGCTTACCACTTACTTGTAAATATTTAAGAATTTAATGCTTCTTTTTGTAACCTCATTGGGATGTAAAAGCGTTGACCGAAGTACATTTTGTATGAAGCGCTTCGTTATAAAAATGTGCGCACGGTCAACGCTTTTACAACCCTATGAAGTTACAAAAAGAAGCGTTCAATACTTATAATAACATTTTTGAGAGATGATCATGAAAACACGATTTTAATCAAGTGTTTGCTTAATTTACCTATACACTTTATTGGGGTCCTCGTGTCATCATGACTGATACATTTTATTGTGTAATGAAGTTGTTTACGGAATAACGCGAGATTGCAGTGTAGCAAATCAGAATAACGTATTACAATGAAACATACATCTAATGCAATTATTTAATCATATACTATACTTAAAAAGAAAAAAGATATTCATTTCAAACCGTACATGTAACAGTCATCATAAATTTAAATATCATAACAGCAGATTTTTTTTAACTAACCAATCAAATATAACAAATATCAGAAATTTCAATGAAATTTCTATTCTAGATGTATTGAGTTGTTTTAAATTGAATTCATCTTCCAAGATATATCACATGGTGGCACAATATTTTTTTCGAAATCTGTTTCAATATATAAGTTAACGTTCAGTAGCTATTAATAATTTTGGCATAGTTTACTTTTCAATTTTTGTCTTAATTCAATAACAGATATTTTCAAGTTCGTATTAATAAAAAACTTAAAATTATCAATGTGCGTCTAATACGATTATGACGGAACTATGCACACACACGAAATCATCGCTAAATTAGATAATAGAACTATAACATTGAATTATGGTACCATTTTTTTATGATTTCGATTCAAATTTGAAATGATAATCAAAACAGTTTGTTATTTAAAAAAAAACGGAGAAATGATTTTTCTTAATCATATTTTTGCATCAACAACGGTTAAAATGAAAAATACGCCGGTTTTATCTAGTCCTTTAACAAAATAATCGAACATTTGTCAACTGTGTTAGTTTGCGCTTGCAATTAAAGATATGCCACATATAGGCCTGTTACACTTAAGTCGGCCTCTTTTGACTTGTCTGACATCTATAAATTGTAACTAAATATTTACAACAAGAGCGATGGTTTTCGAATTTTTATTTTCAATGCAGCAACAATCAATCACCTGCATATTGAAAATACGATACGTTATTCGAAGGCTTGCTTTATGTATCACTATTTTCTTTGTTTTTGGGAAATTTTTCTTACAAGAAAAGTGTTGTATCAATGGGTTCGAATGGTATCTAGTCGTTCTTCGTAATCTTTACGGATGCTGCTTTTGATTTAGTTTTCAGTGTTGTATTTTGTCGTATTTAATTTCGAAATGTCTGTGTTGTTTCTATACGATAACAGTCGTGTCCATTCTTTGTCCTAAAAACTGTAGATTTATTTCAAAATTTCACATTTTCTTTTGTCACAGTTATTAATAAACGAATTTTAGGCTTGCAGAAAAAGAGAACTACACCGATCTGCTTTATTACTAGTATATTATGCGTACTTAACTCAAATGAACCATCTTCGTATTTCAACCATAGATCACGGTGGGGTGGTACTAGCTTAGCTAGAAGTTCTCTACTGACTGCTGACCCTCTAAGAGACCCGCGTTCACTCTCAAATTTTGTTTTGGTTCGTGTTGTTTAATCTTATAGTTTTATGTGTATGTTTCGTTATTGTTGTGTGTCGTTTCATCGTTGTTCCTATAAGATAAACGGTACACAATGATTGTAGTTTGTCTCTCTTTTGTTATAGTTATGCATGCATGGCCAACATGAATTTCAGAACTAGCATACATTTTTTTCTATTTTTTGCAAATACATGTTATATAGATTAGACCGTTGGTTTTCCCGTTTGAATGGTTTTACACTAGTAATTTTGGGGCCCTTTATAGCTTGTTGTTCGGTGTGAGCCAAGGCTCCGTGTTGAAGGCCGTACTTTAACCTATAATGGTTTACTTTTTAAATTGTTATTTGTATGGAGAGTTGTCTCATTGGCACTCACACCACATCTTCCTATATCTATATATAACGACAAGTTGCATTAGGGAGCTACCATTTGATTTTTATTCGGTCCTGCCTTTTTTTTAGTTTATCCTATTGTTTTTTTTTACCTAAATTGTCGTCTTGCCTTTTTCTTTTTGTAAGTGTTTCATCCCGCCTTTTTTTTACTCAAAACTCCTGTCCTGCCTATTTTTTTTTCAAATTTAATCCTAGCCCCCCCCCCCCCCCCCCTCCCCCGGTAGCTCCCTTACATTGTTTAGCAATATGAATAAGAAGATGAAGTATGAGTACCAATGAAACAACTTTTCATCCAAGTCACAATGTATAAAAAGTTCACAGTTATAAGTCAAAGTACGGCTTTTACAAAAACATGTAACACAAAGCCATGGGCCGGGTCAATGAAAGTAACCTAGGATATGTCCTAAAATATGTCTTAGGACATTATTTAGTATGGTCTTAGGACGTGTCTGAGCCATGTCTCAGGATGCATAACAAAGCTGTCTTAGGACATTATTTAGTATGGTCTTAGGACGTGTCTGAGCCATGTCTCAGGATGCATAACAAAGCTGTCTTAGGACATTATTTAGTATGGTCTTAGGACGTGTCTGAGCCATGTCTCAGGATGCATAACAAAGCTGTCTTAAGACATTATTAAGTATCGTCTTAGGACGTGTCTGAGCCATGTCTCAGGATGCATAACAAAGCTGTCTTAAGACATTATTTAGTATGGTCTTAGGACGTGTCTGAGCCATGTCTCAGGATGCATAACAAAGCTGTCTTAAGACATTATTAAGTATGGTCTTAGGACGTGTCTGAGCCATGTCTCAGGATGCATAACAAAGCTGTCTTAGTACATTATTTAGTATGGTCTTAGGACGTGTCTGAGCCATGTCTCAGGATGCATAACAAAGCTGTCTTAGGACATTATTTAGTATGGTCTTAGGACGTGTCTGAGCCATGTCTCAGGATGCATAACAAAACTGTCTTAAGACATTATTAAGTATGGTCTTAGGACGTGTCTGAGCCATGTCTCAGGATGCATAACAAAGCTGTCTTAAGACATTATTTAGGATGGTCTTAGGACGTATCTGAGACATGTTTCAGGATGTAAAACAAAGCTGTCTTAGGATAGTCTTAACTACGATGGTCCTAGGACCATCCTAACACATTTATGTAATTGAAAAAAATGTAGAAATTTCTATGTCATAGATTTCAAGTTTAATGGTATTTTAGTATCTACTCATATAGTGAAACAATTAACGCAAAATAAAAGTTACAGTGTTAACGTAATACTAAAAAATACGTTATTAATATGATAAAATAATATATATGAATTTAATACGAAAAAAAAAGTAAATAGTCACAAAACTTTGTTAAATGCGATATTCGTGCTGCAATTTGAGTACATAAACTAGTTTTGTACTTAGGTCCACTTGATTTCATTACATGTATCGAATCAGGATTAGTTAAAAAAAAAGAAGTCAACCTTTTCCCATATTTATACGTTATATCAATAGTGCGCCGTTTTGATTATTCGCAATTTTTTTTTGCTTATAATGATAGTATTGTTTAAGCTTCAAAATAAACAGCACGAACTAATTCAAATGATATAATTGAATCTTTAACAAATATTGAAAATATTTTGATTTATTAATTCAATTCTAATAACAGTATGATAGTTTAATATTGTATTAGTATTTTTAGAATTGAGTTTATGCTATATTTGTTGTTTTTATTACGTTTTAGTACATTGTAACCTTTAGGACTATCCTAAGCAATTTGTATATCCTAAATTTAGGACCAACTTTAGGACATATCTTATTTTAGGAGACGTTCGTTAACCTGACTTTGGACTAAGACGTGTCCTAAGACCATCCTAAGACATGTCCTAGTCCTGGGACAGCTTCCTTGACACGGCCCCAGGGGCCTGTTTATCGAAACTGTCCTAAGATCGGTCCTAAGAATTTCTTAGGACAGAAGTTAGGATAAAGTTAGGACTGACTTACGACACGTCTCAGCATGCATATCGAAGCTATCTTAGGATTATCTTAGCTAGGACGTCCTAACTGCTGTCCTAAGTATTGGCGTAAAACAAATAGCAAATTAAAAATGAAATCAATGTATCAAATTTAACCAATAACTATAAGTAAAAAAAAGATTAATAATTATAAAATAATTATTAGTTTAAAATTAAAGGTTATAAATAATTTATATATTATAATTGTATGTATTTAAACTTTATGAAACAAAACATATTAAGACAAATAATATAATTACGTTTTATATAAGAATTAAACAAACTAATTGTAAAAAGTTAAAATAAAATATGTAATTGGTAAAATCACTATATGCATTGTGTGAGCTGAATTCGAAGTGTCCCGGTTTAATACTTAAAAGTCCAAAGGCAAATCTCGTGCATTTTTCATATAAATACTGATAACTTCCAAAGGCAAATCTCGTGCATTTTTCATATAAATACTGATAACTTCAACTATTTTATTACGTGTGTATTTGAGCAAGAGCCGAAATTCAAATTTTACGGATGCAAAACAACAGACTCTCCTGGTCGACGTGGAAATAGAGTAAAACTAAGCTTTTTTGGTAAATTGTCAAATGTTGCAACCAAAGGTGATGAAAAGGGGGATTTGGATGTAATATGCATCAGCATCATGTAAGGAGATATCATTTGATTTTTTTAGGAGGGGGAGGTGGTGCTAAGATGTTATTTCAGAAAAGCTGGACAGGAGTTTGGAATAAAAAAAAAAACAGGATGAGCAAATTTGCAAAAAAAAGGGGGATGACAATTCATGTTAAAAAAGTCAGAATAAACTAATAAAAAAGGTAGGATGAAAAGGGTGAAAAATAAAAAGGAAGGACAGAGATTACAAAAAAAAATCATAAATAATTTTGCAATATTTTTGATATCAACCGGCCCCTGGCTTACACCAAACAGCAAGATATAAAAGCCCCCCCCCCCCCAAAAAAAAAAAATAAATATACTAGTGTTAAACCATTAATATACATGTAGTAGTAGTCACTATTAGTATATATGCCAAAGTACTTAATTTCGATAATCAATATAAGAGTCAAACAAATTAAAAGAGACGTACTGCATATGATACTTATACATTTATGCATTCTAAGCATTTTTATTTGTTCGTATGAAGATATACTTATTTGGGTGGGTAAAAAAGAAAACATATGAATATATTTTCAAAAATTCAGCGTACTCGGTGTATGGATTGAAATAATTGATTTGTACATGTATATAAATGGCTTGTAAATTCTTTTGAAATACGATTTTAACAACAGGCTGTTAGACATTTAAACCACTGTGAACATGTGAACATTGAAGAATGGTTTCTAATGTATTGGTAAACAGTTATTTACTAACAATGAAATTAAAATCAATAGTTAATAATCCGTTGCAAATGAATGATTCCAAATATTATTGGGTAAAAAGAGGGGATTAATATTTTACACAAATAAAATGTGCTATATGAATAAAAAAAATATCCAAACTGTGAAAATTAAAGATTCAACAAGCATGCAAATACTAATTTATACACAGATATGCTTGAACAGAGAAAATTCATATTCTAATTGTTATCATTTCAAAGTAAAGCCCTTAAAGTCCCCCATGATTTTTGTAAAATTGAATAATCATTATGATGATGTTTTCAATAATAATTACACGGGTCATAACGTTCAAGTCTTTTAACTTATATTTCAAAGATTCAACTTTAGAAAAAAATATACAAAAGTGAACAAATTTCATATATTAATTGCTTTTGGATGTGCATAGTAACTCAGTGGAGACATTTACAGTTCTTTGGACTTCTTTCTGGTCATAGGAAACAAACATAGAATGGATTTGAGCACGTGACCGAAAGGTAAGCACTTCAAAGATTCTAAGCATTACATAAGCTTTTCATCTTTGAATACTTTTTTTTTTATACTTTACCTCGAGATAAATAGAAGAAATTAATTATAAAAAAACGACATTTTAGTTAGGTTTCTTTGTTACTAAGACCATACACTAAATAGCAACGATTTGTTTACTCCTAATTTTCAGTAGTACCGCGGATTTCAAATGTTTGGCTTATTAAACATACATGCTTCAAAACAAAAGTTTTTTTCCAGATCATCCTTGAAGCTAAATGGCCGGGAAAATCTGTTTAGTCATTGCCTGTGTGTTAATGTTATCACACAAAGGTAAGTAACTTGATATAGTTTTAAGTTTGTCAGTTGCGGAACCAGGATTTTGAAGAGGTGGTGGTGGTGGTGGTTGGGGGAGGGGGCTAATTGGGGGGGGGGGGGGGGGGCTAACTAACGTTTGGAGTGCAACTTGTATATGCAACCATCATACAATATTATATTGAACCATATTTAAGGAAACTGTCTGTCTTTAGTTTAAATTCTATTATTGTTTGTTATAATAAACTCTAGTAATATTTAATTTAAGCGTTTTTACTTTTAACATTTCTTTTCACAAATTTCAGTTAATATGGAACATAAATGTGTAAATGTTTTCTGTTATGAATATGTGTTGTGATTTTCTATAGCTATTTAGTTAATATACTAAAAAAAATTGTACTACTCATAAAAAAATATCATATACATAATATTATGTATTGTATTGTATTTTGTCAATATTCATATGCCAATTGTTTACATGATTTTTTTTTATCACAGTAAACAGCCAATGTTCAGCCACCAGCAGACGTGCTACTGAGACTGACACTGTTAATGCAGAACCAACATATCTGACATCGCCGGGATGGAAAACAGCCTATTACAGGTGCGAACACGTACTTTGATGATGATTAACTAAAGTTAAAACTGTTTGTTTTTCTGTTTTTGAATCTGCCACTTTTGTAAGCCAATGAAAAGAATAAGGATGTGATAAACAATTTTGTTATAAAGTTACTTTAAAAATAAAAATATGTGGTATGAGTATAACTGTCAATGAGACAACTCCCTATCATAGATCAAATTAATTAGACGTTAACAACTATTGGTCACCGTATGGCCTTCAACAATGATATCTTTTACCCATCAGACATCAACAATATTTTTCAATTTCCTTACTTCTGATAATGCTTGCACAGAGGATTCACCAAAACTTGTTGGATACCAATTTGCGTGCTTTTCGTTTCGTCTACCAAAGATTCATCAGTTACATTCGGATCAAAAAATATTTTGAGAAAAACAAACTACAAGACGAAATTTAGTGTAACTATTTCGATAGGAACAAATGCCGAAACCATATAATTGGAGATATCCTCGATTTATCACGTTTTCTCAAACCACAAAAAACGGGTACAAACCCATTTTTTTTTATAATTACCCATAAATCATGTTACTTAACAAATTGTAAAAAATAAGGTATTTCAATTTCTTTTACCAGCAACACTGACTGTCGATGGACATTATCAGTAACAGATGTTTCACATAAGATAGTTGTGGATGTCATGGAGTCATATTTTGAAGGAAGCCCTGGATGCTCATATGACTATCTGGGCATTTATGACGGTAACTAAAGTATGATTTGCAAATTAAAACTCAACATTATTAAAGTTTTAAGTGGAATCGAAATTAGCAATTTTTAACTGTGAAAAAAAAGTCATTTTTATGATTTTTGTCGATCATGAAACAAAATAATGAATCGAAGACTTGCCAATTCGACATGAGACTAACACTGATAATCCATATTAAGTTATAGAAAATGTAAAAAATACAAGCAAACGGATAAAACAAAGCTAAACAGAACCAATAATCCAGACAGAAAGAGACATTCACACAAAGTTAACGTCAAATGTGTTATCTATATATCATTTGGAAGCAGTTTCATTTTATAAAAAATATCTTAATGTCGCAGAAACGAATATGGTTCTTGATTAAAATATTTTTTTCATAGTTCTTCGGTTGGACATTTTTCTTGTATTACAGGAAATTCCCTGAGTAGTACAGCAACCAAATTGTGTAATAATTTGCGTAGCGGCCAATTGTTTGTGTCGAGCGGACCGAACGTCATGCTAAGACTCAAAAGTGACTTCAGTGTAAATTATCCTGGATTCTCTCTCAGATATTTTATAGGAACACATTACGGTAAGAATAAAAAGTTACTTTTTTTTTTTAAAGATTCTATCTCAGATCTTTTATTGGAACAAACTCGCGTAAGAGTGAACATATTTTTCTTCCGACATTAGAGAAGTAATCATTTAACTTCTTACAAACTAGCATATCTTAAACCAAATAAAAAAAGATGGTCAATTTAAATCGAATATAATATAATCAATCTTTGGTTATTCATCTTTGTTCGATGAGAAAAAAAACCAGAATGTTAGATACTAACAATTAAACTTGTATGCATTTTGTAAAGGCATCGAAAGGATTTACTTTTTGCATAGTCTAGCTCGTATACACGTACGTTAAACAAGTGAAAAATACCTCGATGTTTAGGTTCAGCGTAAATACAGGCTCTGCATTTCAACCAGATTGCCTCATGTATACAAAGTCCTAAGCTCGAGAACTTGTATTTTGATCGTTGGTGGAGGTTGTTCAATGACTTATAAATAGTTGTTAACTTTAATGCCTTTTGGTGACTGGTGGAAAGTTGTCTCATTGGCAGTTATACCACATTTTCTTATTTTTAAATTTATGCATTTTACAAAGTGTAATTTATACTTGTGCAAAATTGTTTTCTTTATTTTGTACAGCTGGAACAGGGTGTACTGCCATGCAAACATTGACTGCAACATCTACTGTACAGTATCTATCATCGCCAAATTTTCCTGATGAATATGACAGGTAATTTTATGTTGCAAAATTGATATTTTGAATTGGTCTGTTTTTATGGTCTTGAGACTTCCCCCTTTTTAATGTATATTAGAGCCCGATATTTTTGTTACACTTTTTTCTTACAACTAAAAGTTACGATTTATACTTTTTGCATTAATTGATGTCCCTGCATAATTTCTAGGAATTCAGTATTTTCGAAAATGATCATTTTATCTATGATGATGATATAAAAAAGAAGATGTGGTATGATTGCCAATGAGACAACTCTACACAAGAGACCAAAATGACCCAGAAATTAGCAAGTATAGGTCATCGTACGGCCTTGAACAATGGTCAAAGCCCACATCGCATAGTCAGCTATAGAAGGCACCGAAATGACAATGTAAAACAATTCAAACGTGAAAACTAACGGCCTAATTTATGTAAAAAAAAATGAACGAAAAACAATTATGTTACACATAAACAAACGACAACCACTGAACTACAGGCCCCTGACTTTGGCCAAACATACAGAATGTGGCGGGGTTAAACATGTTAGCGGGATCCCAACCCTCCCCTAACCTGGGATAGTGGTGTAACAGTACAACACAAGAACGAATTGTAAAAATCTGTTGAAAAAGACTTATTCGAAGGATAAAAATTAGTTTATTTATACCAACAAAGCAAACAAATGGCAAGGTTATGTAGTACTTGAATTATCTGCACTTTTCGTCAAATCAACAATACATGTTTGAATAACTTAGAATAGTTGAATCATAAATGACTGTTTTTGGATTTTTAAATATATTTTCTTTCGAGGTTTTCCGAAGAGACATTAATTGTCGAATAGTGTAATTATAGTCAAATTGGTACCATTAAATTTTGTTTCATGACGTAGACTGTTTAAGCGTTACTCGAGGATTCCAAACATTGCATAGACTCTTTATCCTGAGTTAGCTTTATCTTCATTTTATCTCTATCACGACAATCTCCATGATTTTATGCATTATACTTTAACCATACTATGTTTTCTGAAAGATCAACATTGTTATTCCAGTGCTAACGATTGTGAATGGACAATAACGTCAGCAAGTAAATCTCTCCGGATAGAGGTCATATTCGCAGACATGTTAGATGGTGAAGTTTGTTACTCAGACCAGCTTTTAATATATGATGGTAATGAATAACAGTTTTTGATTGCTACTTGTTTAGTATTATGGTGGTACCCAACACCTGTACTTATTTTGATTTGGCTTGTTTAATTTTCATAAAATTTTGACAATGTTAACTTTGACCCTTTGACAAAGATATAAAAATTTCAAAAAATTTGATCCAACCACTTTATCAGAAAGTTTCATTGGTTATATAGTAGTTTGACAAACACTTATTTTGATAATCGAGAAGCATAATAATTCCTTAACAATACAACGTGATTAAAACGTTTAGCTGATTTTTAAAGAGTTATCTCCCAGTAGTGTTGGGTACCACCTTAACATATACTAGTATGTATAGATTTGTTATGTAGCCTCGAATGTCAAGTAGTCTATGGCGCTTGACACGGTGCACGCGTTGTTGTCAATCATATACTATCTCTAGATTCGCCTTACGTGATAAGGTAACACTACGACTATTGAAGAAATATTTTTATAAAGCGGATGTGGTCGAGTGGTCTAGAGTGCTGTACATGAGGCTAAGCGATTAATGCTTAGTGTATCAAAGATGCGAGTTCGAATCCCGTTGGGGAACAAAAAATTGTCAGAATAAACATCTTTTTCTAACACTGTTGGGTTTAATGTCGAGACTTTATACATGCATTTATATTTAATATATATCATTAAATGTACGTACGATTTTTATATTGCAGGGACTGACTCAAGTAGCACTAAACTCGCAGAAATATGCGATAGTTCTGCAACCTTTATTGATTCTGAGTCATATTACTCAACAGCAAACAACGCATTTATTAATTTTAAGAGTCTACTATCTGGAAGAAATCGAAGAGGATTTCTAATAGCATATAACGAAACAGATACAGGTATATTAAATCATATTCAAGTATATTTCATGGCTTGGAGGGTGTAATGTAGCTCTGCTATACTTCTGAGTAGAATATATGTTTATAAAAAAATGAAAAGCAAAAATGTGTCAAAGAAACAACAACTCAATTAAAATCGAAAAAAGCAACAACAGCCCAATCTAAAGTTGATCTCAATATAATTATAGTAGAAAGTAACCAGTAATTGCATTGTAGGACAGTCATACCTTATTTTAAAAGTACTTTTTGTCAGTGAATGCTTTTAAAAACATTGTCAAATTGTGAGTTTTTACTGGGAAAACTTTGAGCCCTATCTCAAAATTCTATTTGAAACATGAAGTGAAAATTGAACAGTGATCTTCTAATCACGAATAACACATTTTCTATTTCTACGAAATTTAACACCAGTTAAAGTGGTACCCACGAAAATCAATGAATCTTCAGCAATACCAAGATTAGTTTTTGTTTTATTGAGTTATGACTTGAACAGCGGTCCCCTTCTGGATCCTATATTTATTTCCTAAATGAATATATATATTTTTTTAAATCGTATTATACAGTTTTGGTTCATATCATTAACAATAAAAGAAAAAGTTAGAATTATACAACATTAGAAATGCAAACGTGTATCCCAAGGTGGCAATAGGAAGACGAAAGATACCAGAGGGACATTCTAACTCACAAGTAGAAAATATGCTATCAACACCATGGCTAAAAGAGAAAAAAGACTAACAGACAAATAAAGTTGCTTATGTTAGTACAAACCCGGTAAAAGGTCTAATACGGTAGGTCACATTCGCGGTTAAAGGGGACGAAATTTTAACTACGCATATGCACATAACGTACCTTTTTCACCCGAAACACATGAAAGCAGAGGAATATCTGAAGTACCATATTTGATTAATCAATACTATGCAGTTAGTAGTGAATATTGAGTTATTAAAACTCTCAAAAACACTACTGCACCTGATAAGAATATGTTTCTTTGCAGTTGTAGCTGTTCCATCAACTACCCCTTCGACAACTTTCAGTACGTGTGGATCGATTAGCCTGACAATTACCAACTTATCTACACCTCTTTATATCACCACGCCAGATTATCCCATCTTTTATTCAAGGTAAGTAGTTCAGGGGAAGGCCATTGCATTTTCAGAGGGAGGGTTGGTTAGGAGAGTTTTGAAGAAAGAATATACTGGCCTGGTAAGAGCTTAAAATAAAAAAACCTAGCTGCATAGAACATGTTGGAAATGAATATTCTGCTATAAAAAACACAGGAAACGAAATCGGGAAACATGCTCGAATTCTCCTCAAAAAGAATTTAATGATCTACCTTCTTATTAATTTTCTGTTGGTGCTGTTTTCAATACAATATTAAACGTTTCTTACTCGCGATAAAACAATCAAATAAAAAAAGATTTAAATGGTAAAATACAAGTTCATCATTCTTTTTTGTTAAGGGCAGGCTGAGGCATTTGACGGGTTGTTGTCTCTTTGACACACCTCCCATTTTCATTCTCAAGTTGACAATTTTATCATTATTAACAACATAATTTTTTTTTATTTAATTATTCTGCGGTATGGGCTTTGCTCATTGTTGAAGGCCGTACGGTGACCTATAGTTGTTAATTTCTGTGTCATTTTGGTTTTTTGTGGATAGTTATCTCATTTAGCAATCATACCACATCATCTTTTTAGCTCACCTGGCCCAAAGCCACTGAAACTACTGGGCCAAGTTTATAATAGATAGAGATAATTGTTAGCAGCAAGAATGCTTAGTAAAGTAAGATCTACAAACACATCACCATCACCAAAACATAATTTTGTCATGAATCCATCTTTTGCTTTGTTTAATATTCACATAGACCAAGGTGAGCGACACAGGCTCTTTAGAGCCTCTAGTTTATATTTTACTACATTTACTTTCACATCTTGTTTTGTTCTGATGATCAGTTGCTGTCTCATTGCCTTGTATACCATATTTTATGACGTAATAAATCATTATTTTGAATGATAAACAGTCGCATCAAATTTATCCACTTGAATAATAAGAAAAAAGTTCATTTTATGTTTCAGTAACCTCAATTGTGAATGGCAGGTAACAGGACCACAGGGATCTGTTTTACAGATCAAAGTGTTAGATTTCTTCTTGGAAAACAGCGAAGAATGTTTTGGTGACAACGTTAAAATCTATGATGGTATGGAGTTTTACATTATTTAGATAGCAATTGACCTTTTGACATATAGAGTAATGATACAGAGATATTAGCAGTTTCAAATTTGTACCCTCTAATAACCAGTACGTGTTAATTTTTCCACCCCAAATATGCAATTATGCATTATCTTATTAGATATCAATTCATTCCAAGTCAAAATCCAAAAGTTATAATAATGACAATAGAAACTAGTAATGTATAAATAAAGGCAACAGTAGTATACCGCTGTTCAAAACTCATAAATCTATGTACAAAAAACAAAATCGGGGTAACAAACTAAAACTGAGGGAAACGCATTAAATATCCAAGTTATCTTTTTACAGGTCCAACATCAGCGTATTCTCGATTGGCTCTTTCTTGTGGGGAAATAGGAACTGATGTTAACTCGACTGGTAACATAGCAATGTTAGCATTTAAGAGTGATGGATCGACAAGTGCACGGGGGTTTAAGTACCAGGTAGAGGCCATTGGTTCAGGTTTGTATCTTCAAGTCGTATTTATATATTCATTTCCAACTTTTTGGAAACCTTAAATAAATTATTTTTAATCTCTTGAGAAAAAATGGGTTGTGCTAAAATTGGAAACTAATTCAAAACGCAATGATCGAAACGAAACTAAACAGAAATTTGCCAAAACCAAAAAAAATGAAAAAAAAAATGAAATAACAAAACTTTCTACAAAAAGGATAGATCGAAATTGACTGATATTCTCCACAAAGGTAATGGATGATCGCTGACAAACCGTATATATATGATTGTACATTATGTCACAGATACCTAATTAGCTAAAATCTTGAAACACACTGATATTTGATTTTCAAATCAGACAAACATGACTTAATGTATTGTTTTGTTAAAATAATAAGTAATATCTTAATGCCAAATATTACCACAGGTACCCCAGACTGTGTCAATGGTAACCCAACAGACTTGAACGCCACACTTGAACGGCAGTATTTTAATTCAGCTACTTATCCAAGTAACTACGGAAGGTTGGTATACCAACATTGACTTTCACTATACATTGTTAAAGTTGTTTTTTCTCATTGCAAACTGTGCAAACTGACATACAAATTTAAGTATTAGTGCCACTTGAGTTATGTTTTAATTGAGTTTCCAGTAAGTCATGTTGTCATTATTATTTTTTCTTGAATGGATTGTATCTATGAGAAAAATGTATATATTTACGAAATAAGACCTTTAGATTGTACGTGTATTTGAAATAACAACTTTGAGGTTCAAACACGCTTTTACTGGGGTAAGCATTTAAAATCAAGTGATGTTACTTTTGCAACTTGAATTTTAACCAAAACATATTATGACAGCTTTATATCAGGATAATCACAGTGATCGTTCAATTACAGTTTTTCTTCTTCTATCAAATATAAAATAAAAAAAAGTTCCTTTTGTGTACGAGTTTCAAATTCGATGTACATTTTAGTGGAATAACAGAGCAGTGGTTAATATACAACACATTGTCATATGACTACGAGATAGTGATAGAAACAGTAGACTCTAGAATCGAGGATAGTGTCAACTGCGAATTCGATAAAGTTAAACTTTATGAAGGTAATTTTAACAATACATTAGTTGTTCGTATATGACATGTGGAAATGCTTCGTATCAGCCCCTACTTTATACACTATCAGTTTAGTTTCGAATTTCATTCACATATATTTCCCGTCATTCATCCCTGTCTTCCAATGTTGCATTATTCGCGTTGTAACATGTTGTTTTATAAATTTGAGTCCCGAATATAATTGAAATATTTGCCACAAAGCAACCCATTCATACCACGGTATCAAAAGTAATTTTTGAAGAACAATACGCCCAACATAACACTAACATTTTTTCTTAAGAACAGTAAGTAAAACATAACACTCAAAAGAACTTAATATAACAACAATAAGCCCAGCATCGTACCCTGATGAATTTTTGAGAACCGTGAAAAAAAACCAACATAACTCACAATGGGCTTTTATAATAATAAGCCCTCATACATAACACATTAAATAACTTTTGAGAACAATAAGCCCAACATTACACACAAAGACACTTTTAGAACAAAATACAAAATTTTACACTCGAAAGAATATTTGAGAACTATAAGCACAGCATACACTCAAATAAGTTTTGAAAACAATGAACCCAACATCCCCCCCCCCCCCAAAAAAAAGAAAATATATGAGAAAAATAAGTCTAACATAATACGCAAAAGAACACAAAAGTATGAAAGGTAGGCACATGTGCAAACGTCTTCAAACTGAGAACAACCAATCGTACAATACCAAATTATTTCAAAGAAAATAATCACAAAGATATAATCACTGACAACCACTGGAAATATCAAACTTAATGAAGTAAAGAAAACACATTAAGTTATAGAGGAATTAAAACAATTTCTCGATTTTTCTTCTTTCTCTTTTTTTAATTATTTTTTTTCTCCAATTAGGTCCATGTACAACATATTCTACATTAGCGACATTTTGTGGAGTAGTAACACCCACATACACACAGTCTAATGGTCTATATGTGCTAGTAGTCTTCACAACTGATGATTCAGCCTTCTACAGAGGCTTCAATATATCCTATTATTTACGAGAAGGTTAGTACCCTAATAAACATTGAACAATTTCTGAAAAACATGTTGTAACTGAATGTCAATTGTTATCCATTCATTTGATGTTTTTGTGCTTTTGATTTTTCTTTTATATTACTGCATGACTTTCTGTTCTGAATTTTCCTCTGCGTTCATTTGACTTTTTTTGGAATACATTACAAATTTATTTCATTTTCTAGAAAGAGTTATATCATATGAATTTATTTTATTTCCTACGGATGAAATCGTTTATGCTTAATGATAATTGATCATTATGGTTACATTCATAGAGATGCAACAAATACCAAAGGGACATTCAGACACATAGGTCGAACAAACTGACAACGCCATGTCATACAACGACCTAAAGACAAAAAACAGTTTGAAAAATCATAACATTGGACCATACAAGCCCACCAAAACCGGGGATTGTCCCAATGCTCATGATTGATATGTAGATCCTGCTCCTCGTGTGACGACCGTCGCGTTTAAAGGAATGCGAAACTCCTCTTTTTGATGAGATGAGTATAATTGACATCTTGAACATAACTTGAAAGCATTAATAGTTTTTTCTTTTCTAAAAGAGTTCATTTTGTTTTATCTTTATTTACACCACATAATGAAGCCTTGGTGATCATGTCAGTGTTCTATGTTTTTAAGCTAACTATGTAACACTTTACTTTATATTTTCAGTAACTACAAGTGGATTGACTACCAAACAAATAGTTGGCATGATAATTGGTATAGTTATCGGAGTAATTGTATTCGGTGTTCTCATGTTTTTACTATTTAAAAAAGTAATAATTCCGAAACTAAAATCCGGTGGTCATGGATCTACATTGTCTTTGAGAAGCAGAAGATCATCATCGTCATCATCTAGTAGTTCTAGCAGCGACGAAGAATCAGGAAAGCGTAAGAGAAGATTGAAACCAATACCTAAAGCGTCTACTGTTTTGCTTCGACCATCATCAAAATACAGTATGAAACCAAAGCTTCCATCAATATCACAGACGAAATCTTAAACCAACAAAACCTCATCACACTTGGAGAAGACAACTCTTATTTTGCAATAAGTTTAGATATATAGTCTCCATTATATTGTAGGAGGGTTTGAAATGTCCAGGATACAATCATGCATGACTCGATGTTTAGACTAAAACCACTTGGTCTCATATTCTGACATCGAAATACTTACATAGACACACATGTCTGCTGTGCTTTGTATATATCTAGCACATTCTTATAGTTTATAGTATAATTGTTCAATAGAATTAATAGTTTAAGTTAATTGAAAATAATAGAGTAGTCAATCAATATTAAAAACAACAGTATTAACCTATTATGACTCTTTAATGTTTTTTCCTTTTTTCCTCATTTTAATATGGCATTTAATAACATGTAACATGGTCTCCAAGAGGGCATTGTGGACAAATATTTGAGGTGAATGTTGCTGAACTAAAGTTCTTTGATAGATATATATTTTTTATGTTTACATTTTGTACATATTCTGCAATAGATTTTTCTGAGTCAAAAATCTAGGTTTGTTATATTATATCATCAAAACTATTCAAAATGTTACTTAATGTATCTTGCTATAAATGACAAAAAAAATCATATAATGGACTTATAATAATGAGGGGGAGGACAAGGGGTACCCTTCTCCCTTCTCCCACTCCTCTTCTCCTTTCTCCTACCCCCGTTCTCCTTTCTCCCATTAGAATAAAACATCTCCTTTTGAGATATTTTTTCTTGAAATATTAGAAATTTTTTTAAAAGGAGAGATATTTTATTTTTTCTCCTTTCTCCAACTTTTTCTCCTTTCTCCCAGCCTTCCTCTCCTTTCTCCTACCCCTTTCTCCTTTCTCCTACCCCCTTTCTCCCTGTCTTCTTTACCCCTGTCCTCCCCTCAATAATATTTAGTTCATTGTGTATGAACACCATTTGTCTTTCATGTTTTTTTAGGTTTTGTACATTAAAAAATGTAATTTAAAATAAAATAAAATGCTAAGCATATATATGTTTAATTGTATGGATGCTATCATTTGTTTTAAGTTCGTTGACTGTAATTATGGTCAAATGAATTAACTCACAATTAATAATCAAATCACGACAGCATCTATCGGAGGGTACATTAAGTGATACCCTTGACCGTCCATTCATCATTCTGTGCGTCATATTTTCATTTCCGTAAAGGCCCTATATAAATTTTCAAAACCCACACAGCATGGAAAGTTAAAAAAAGGACCGACATGAAAAATATAAAACAATTCAAACAAGTTAACAAATGCATGATTTATTTACAAGGCAAGTTATACAGCATAACAAATATGATAAAGATGTCACACCAGCAATTCACATTTAATACGGATTTGTCGTGATGAGGTCGGATTATTCACTTGCAAGTCAGAAATACACCAGCGATGTTTTTGAGCTTATTTTGACAAATTTAAGCAAAACGTAAAATACATGAGGTCAGAGACATGTGAAATTGTGTAGGAACATGGTAACATTGTGACGATAGCATATCCCAAATATATCAATTCACGTCGCAAAAAAGGAAATATGGTTGTTAAGCAGTCGCTATACCATCCAAATGAGGTTAGTGACAATAAACCAATAGCAGATCTAGACAGAAATTAGTACACAAGATACGTGTATACAAAGTATTAAGCATCTAGTTCTTTTACGATCTAAATTATGAAGCTTTCTGAAAATAGTTTACGCTGTAGGTTTAGCATCCGTTTCATATGAATTCTGCGACAAGAGGTGAGATAAAAACAATGATCTGAAATATCTCACAATGTATGATAAGCATCCTTATGTCACCCCACATTGTGACGTTTTTTCGCCAGCTTGACCCCCCCCCCCCCCCAAAAAAAAAACAAAAAAACAAAAACAAAAACAAAAACCCAAAACAACACAGTATAGATTCTTTGAGAATGTAATTTCTCGAAACCAAATACTTGTACCACAGACGTAAAATATTAAACTATTGCAGTTTACTATACCTATAGGTTACTTGTGGAGTGAGATGTTTCAATGGATCATTTAATGTCCTGTGCCAAGTCAAGAAAATGCCAGTTGTTATCTTACAGTTCGTTTTTATGTGTGTTGTATTGTCGTTTTTGTTTTTTGTTGCACTTTAGTGTTTCTGTTGTTTTGTAGTTTTCCTCTTATAGTTGATGTGTTTACCTCAGTTTTAGTTTGTATCCCAGATTTGTTTACTCTCCATCAACTTATGAATTTTGAACTATGGTAAACTACTGTTGCCTTTATTTATATCTTAAATATTAATTTTATAAAATAGCTGTTGTTTATTATACATGGTATATTTTCTGTTTCCTGATTTGTAAAATAACAATGTGGTATTTTAAAACTATCTCCTGCAGATATCAAATACATATTAGTGTTTTAACCGGATTTTTGTGACAAAAATGTCGGTTATTGATTTGGGGATGTGCGGCGGGTGGGCGGGCGGCTGGGTGGCTGGGCGGTCGGTCGGGTGGCAACCAAATGTTGTCCTTGTGGTTACTCATGATCCGTTCAACCAAAGCTTTTAAAATTTTAATATGTTGTTACTGACAACAAAATGAAGGTCAAATTCAATAATGACGATTTTGACTTTATCGTTCAAGAGTTATGGTTCTTGAAAGATTAAAAAATGGTGTTTCCAGTCGTGTCCGTGCATTTACACATGAACTGTTCAACCAAAGGTTTTCAAATTTTAATATGTTGTTACTTATGACAAAATGGAGGTCAAGATTAATAATGACGATTTTGACTTTTACCGTTCAGAAGTTATGGTTCTTGAAAGATCGAAAAATGGCGTTTCCAGTCGTGTCCGTGCTTTTACTCGCTAGGATGAAAAAATTTGTCCTGCATTTTTTTTAGTTGTAATCTCTGTCCTGCCTTTTTATTTTTCACTCTATTCGGTCCTGCCTTTTTTTTTATTAGTTTATCCTGACTTTTTTTACCTAAATTGTCATCCTGCCTTTTTTTTTTTGCAAAGTGTCTCATCCTGCCTTTTTTTTTACTCAAAACTCCTGTCCTGCCTATTTTTTTCAAATTTCATCCTAGCCCCCCCCCCCCCCCCCCCCCCCATAAAAATCAAATGGTAGCTCCCTAATGACGATGTTGACTTTTACCGTTCAGGAGTTATGGTTCTTGAAAGATTGAAAAATGGCGTTTCCAGTATTGTCCGTGCATTTGCTCGTGAACTGTTCAACCAAAGCTATTCAAAATTTTATATGTTGTTACTGATGACAAAATGGAGGTCAAGTTCAATAAGGTTGATTTTGACTTTTACTGTTCAGGAGTTATGGTTCTTGAAAGATCGAAAAATGGCGTTTCCATTCATTATGTTGCATTTACTCATGAACCATTCAACCTAAGATTTTCAAATTTTGATGTGTTGTTACTGATGACAAAATGGAGGTCAAATTTGATATTGACGATTTTCACTTCCACCGTTCATCAGTGATGGTTCTTGTGATATTGCCAGGACACAAATAAATGTTAATAAATCCGGTTTGCTGTCGTTGTGACAGCCTCTTTTTGTGTTTTGTAACGCAATAATAATCAATTTCATTTTCTTTAAATATTGAACTATTCTATACTGTATTTGGAGGTTTTCATGTGTATCGTTATCATTGTTGGTCAATGAATTAAGGGGCTTCCTGGAGTTATTTCGTTGTTTATTTTTTCTTAGATTTGAAAGATTTTGGCAAAATTGAAGTGTAAATTTAAATTACCATTGTATTGGGGAGAATGCTAACTCAGAAAATTGAAATGTTTTAAATGTACTAAACAAGTTCTTATATTGTAACCTTTCTGAAAGTATTAATTTGTGTTGCCACTGGTGGTGGAGATTTATTTCCCCGAGGGTATCACAAGCCCAGTAGTCAGCACTTTTTGTGCTGACATGAATTGTCATTGTTATGGTTATATTTATAAATTAACTGTTTACAAAATATTGATTTTTTCAAAATACTAAGGTTTTTCTACCTCAGGCATAGATTACCTTAGCTGTATTTGGCAAACAGTTTAGGAATTTTGGTCCCCAATGCTCTTCAACTTCGTACTTTATTTGGCCTTTTGTCGATTCGAGCGTCACTGATGAGTCTTTTGTAGACGAAGCGCACGTCTGGCGTATATACTAAATTTAGTCCTGGTATCTATGATGAGTTTACTTAAAAAGAGGTTTTACTCTACTTCATTGACTATTTAGCTCTCCCAACTTTTGATCTCAAGTGTACACGAAGGTTTTTCAAAAAAATGTGATTAATGAAAATCGTATTATTTTTTGCTTTGAACTCAGGGGAGGATCCCAGATTTCCAAAAGGAGCGTTATTATCAATAAATGAATATGACCGCCTAGCTGTTTGAGGCAAAAAATTAGACGATTTTTTTACTAAACATACTGAAAAACATGAAAGTAAAACAAATAAATGACAATAAAAAGGGGCCATATACGCCTTTCCTTGATCTACCCCCATAGCTCAAGAATAACTGATGGTTCATTATTGCTAATTGTTACTTGGCTATTATAATTGTTTGCATTCACTAAGACTGTTTTGAGCCTGCAGACACACTTTTGAATCGTTTAAAAGGAAATGGTCCTTTAGGGTTTATACCAGGATGAATGCAAACACGACAGTTGGTATTTCAATTGTATTCCGCTCTGTTTTCAGTCAACTATTAATTTGAAACATCAACTATTTAAATCATTCCAGTCCTAAAAAAATGATCGATTGACTGTTTCTACCTTTAAATCCTGTGGCAATCATTTCCGGCATATTTCAGATGAAAACAATTTAAACATAATCCAATAGATAGGTTCAGAAAAACAAATAGACCAAAATGAAAACGTGACATTTTTTACTGAAAGTTTACTTGTACAAATTGTGACTTGGATTGACTGTCCCTCTGGTATCTTTCGTCTCATTAGGACTCCTACCACATCGTATATCTAAGTATTTTGACATAAGACATGTCACCTATGGAACACTTCAAAAGCTGTTGCAAGCCTTCTTAAAATATAAACTCATCATAGATACCTGGATTTAAATTTTGAATTTACGCCAGACGAGCGGTTCGTCTACAAAAAGACTCATCAGTGACGCTAGAATTCAAAACGTTAAAAAGGCCAAATAAAGTACGAAGTTGAAGTGCATTGATGACCAAAATTCCTAAAGATTTTGTCATGTCTTTTCTTGTTGACTAACTGTATACAGTATCGATTTGGTTAATTGGTGAAGTCATTACAGTGACCGAATATGCTTAAGGTGGTACCCAACACTTTAACTAAAATTAATTTGGCTCGTTTAATTTTGATAAAATTTTGACAAAGTATTTACTTTGACCCTTTAACAAAAATATAAAAATTTCAAAAATTTTGAACCAACTGTTTTGTCAGAAAAATTACACTGGTTATATAGCAGTTTGACAAACTCTAATTTTGATCTTTCAGAAGCTTATTATTCCCTTTACAACACAACGTAATTACAAGAGTGCACACGCTGAAATGTCTCGCCTTCTATACTAATCATTGATATTATGTTGATAGTCCTAAGTATAAAGCTTTATTACAACTGTCTCATAAACTTAACATTAACCAAGATAACTAAACACAGACCAATGAACCATGAAAATGAGGTCAAGGTCAGATGAACCATGCCAGGCAGACATGTACAGCTAACAATGCTTCTATACAACATATATAGTTGACCTATTACTTATAGTTTAAGAAAAATAGACCAAAACACAAAAAATTAACACTGTGCAATGAACCGTGAAAATGAGGTCATGGTCAAAAGAAACCTGCGCTACTGACATAAAGATCATAAAATATTTCCATACACAAAATATAGTTGACCTATGGCATATAGTATTAGATAAATAGACCAAAACTCAAAAACTTAACTTTGACCATTGAACCATGAAAATGAGGTCAAGGTCACATGAAATCTGCCCGCTAGACATGTACACCTTACAATCATTCCATACAACAAATATAGTAGACCTATTGCATATAGTATGAAAAAACAGACCAAAACACAAAAATTTAACTATAACCACTGAACCATGAAAATGAGGTCAAGGTCACATGACATCTGCCCGTTAGACATGTACACCTTACAATCATTCCATACAACAAATACAGTAGACCTATTGCATATAGTATGAAAAAAACAGACCAAAACACAAAAAATTAACTATAACCACTGAACCATGAAAATGAGGTCAAGGTCAGATGACACCTGCCAGTTGAACATGTACACCTTACAGTCCTTCCATACACCGAATATACAAGCCCTATTGCTTATAGTATCTGAGATACGGACTTGACCACCAAAACTTAACCTTGTTCACTGATCCATGAAATGAGGTCGAGGTCAAGTGAAAACTGTCTGACAGACATGAGGACCTTGCAAGGTACGCACATATCAAATATAGTTATCCTATTACTTATAATAAGAGAGAATTCAACATTACAAAAAATCTGAACTTTTTTTTCAAGTGGTCACTGAACCATGAAAATGAGGTCAAGGACATTGGACATGTGACTGACGGAAACTTCGTAACATGAGGCATCTATATACAAAGTATGAAGCATCCAGGTCTTCCACCTTCTAAAATATAAAGCTTTTAAGAAGTTAGCTAACACCGCCGCCGCCGCCGCCGCCGCCGCCGGATCACTATCCCTATGTCGAGCTTTCTGCAACAAAAGTTGCAGGCTCGACAAAAACGTTTAGCTGATTTTACAGAGTTATCTCCCTGTAGTGTTAGGTACCACCTTAAATAAATGTCATATGGGGTCTGTTTGATAGTTATCTAATAGGCAATCATACTTTATCTCCTTATTTTATATAAACCAGTGCTATCTTTCTACTTATGGCTTAATATCTAATAGTTTGAGAAAGTATTGAAAACCAGAGTGCTTGGAGGGAGTCAAAGACCTTCAGTATGAAAACTGACAACCCTAGCAAATTAAGATTGGAGTTAACACACTTGACAAGAACAGGGTTCTAACTCGCAACCTCTGTGTTGACACTCTGATACAGTCGTTAGAATAATTAGACCACAAGAACAACAAGGATAAAATTGAGAATGGAAATGGGGAATGTGTCAAAGAGACAACAACCCGACCATAGGGCAGACAACAGCAGAAGGTCACCAACAGGTCTTCAATGCAGCGAGAAATTCCCGGACCCAGGTGCGTCCTTCAGTTGGCCCCATAACAAATATATATACTATTTCAGTGATAAGGCCCTGCTTCTGATAAAAACAAAAGTACATCACTCATATAGAGATTTATTACTGTTCTATATAACAATAAACAATGATCTTTAACAATCAGTTCAATATATAAATCATGATTTGTGACTTAATATATTTTGAATTATCTGAAAACATATCAATTATCAGAACCAAACAAAAATATATAAAAAAAACAACATGAAAAATATTTAAAAAACAAATATCTCTCAGTCAGGGGTCTTTTTGCCTTATTTCTATACCCATTAATTCATAGAATTCTTCTTTGAACTTCAAGAAATAATACAAACAAAATGGAATGGCTTTAGACAGCATTATTTGCATTACGTCAATATTAAAATATTATATTACAAAGCACTGCCTTTATCACAGACTACTGAATAAAAATACACTTAAAATTATAATAAAAATATTATTTATTTTTACAAAAAGAAATATGTTTAAACACTCAAATTTTCATTCTCAAAAAGAGATACATGCTTTTTGGCAAGTATATCCCATCTCCTGTTAATTTACTCCTCAAATCAAACTACTGGGAGATTTTATTTTTTGTGTGCAGTTTATGGCATTTTTCTCTTCTGAAACTTGAGGTAATGGAGAATGAATAATTGTGACCTTAAAAACATTTTTCAATCTTTTTTCATAAATAAATTATAATTAAGGAAGCACAGTAAAAATACATTTATAAAACCATATTTTTTCAAAATTGAGGACTTGGGTGTCCTACAACTTTGAGTCCATGTTCCATATGTTTCAATTTAATTGCATATAAAAATAAAACATTAAAAGTTAAATTTTCCTTATAAATATAAATCTAAGAAATATTAAAAAAGCAGCACAGACAACTTAACAAAAACTCTGTTTTCTTTCAAACAAATAAATTGTTGAATCAATAATTGGTAATATCACTTGAAGAACATTTTTTTATAACTCTATAGATATGTTCCAAAATTTCTGTAACAAATTAAAAAAAAAGAAATTCTTCCAAATAAAGAATTCCACTTTATAAACTTATTCACAAAGAAAAATAATAAATATTAACAAACAAAATTAAATAAACTTACACATCTTATCTTATAACTAATAATACATATTTTACAACTTTTTCATACCCCAAATTATAAATAGCTTATAGCTTGTTCTTTTCAAATGCAAATCTGAATATGTTGAAAGCGCCATATAATCATAATATTAACATGCATGATCTCTTTATCCATACTTAGAAATTATAAAAGAGAGGAAATAATAAAAAGTTTTAAAATTTTTCCTCTTTTGAAAAGTTACAGAAATTTAACATATTCAAAACAAAACTTTTAAATGTATCAAATTTCTTGGAAAAATTAAAGGTTATTTAATTTATGATTTTATAATCACTTTGATTCTATCTATTTACAATTCTGTATTCCCTATGTTTTAACATGTTTAACTAGATCTTTTGCTAAATGCAATCATAAAAGTTATCATATTTGTTCTTTTTACGCAAGGTTGATGGTGTGAACATAAGTCCTTGTTATTGTCATGAGCATGATTCTTCGTAGAAAATTAACCATACCATTTCAAAGCTACTATAACGTTTTAGGTGAGCCTCTTTTAACTTTATCTAAGTACATGTAATTTGGATCTTCAACTGAAAGGGAAACGGATTCAAAATAAAAAATAAATATTATTCAATTCCATTCAACAACATATTTCTCTTTCAGGTGTCATGGTTGTGATAAACATGATAAATTAGTTTTTTAAACTCATGAAAAAAACTTTAGGACAAAATTAAATATACACATGTACATGTTTATAACATATTCAAAATTTTCCAATGGGGATTCAAATATAATAGAAACTGTTCATTTCCTTAATAGTTTCACAAGGAGTTCATGCTCATGACAAGTACAAAACAATTTCCTGATTTGGAATCTAATGCATTCTGGGTCATTTCATTGTTCATACCCAAAATTTAAAACAACACATATCATTGGATGAATTTCAATTGTTTCAGACGTTGTAAGTCAATCAAAGTGATTCAGTGTATTCTTTTGAAAATATTACCCAGAATGCATTAGATTCTGAAATGGCTAATTCAACAAAAAGTTTATGATTAATTTGAAATATTGTTTTCTCAATCATCATCAGTATTTTTCTTCTTCTTATGTTTAGCATTAGCATTCATGTGAGCCCAGGTATTTGCTGTCATTCTATCAGCCTTCGTCACTCTGCTGAAGTCCAAATTCTCTAATCGTGGAAGCATCGACAAGACATTCTGTCTGTATCCCTACAAATAAAGATATAAAGATATTATGTGGTGTTTACTGTTGTAATAATTACCAATTATATCAATCATTTGTATAAGATTTTATGCCCTTTGTGGGTCCTATCAGGCGCGTAGCTACGTTTACGTCAAAACGCCCAGGCGTACACTTGAATTTTGGTAAACAAATATCTAAATCTCAATAAATTAAAAAGATCTTGTTTGAAGCACATCAGTCTTGTAAATATTTCTTCAATACCTTGTAATTGTGAACAAAAATGAAGAAATTGATTTTCGATCAAATGGTACCGTATTATATATTTGTTCATTTACTGTCAGTCAGAGTCTAAATCTCCCGGAAATTCCTTTAACTTTCCATCTGTTTAAAACAATTCATAATTATATATAATCAGCTTAGATTTGATAATTTGTATGTGCTTTGAATTTTAGCCGAGACTGCGACATACAAATGTATATGACAAAAAAAAAAAGAAAAAGCGAACTAAGATTTCCTCGGCGGCGTCAACTTTTAGGTTCAATATATGGTTAAACGTTTTTTGAATATCAATAATTTTGTCAAACCTTGTGAAATTTTACGAAAGTTGGACAGAAGCTGTTAATTCTCAGGAATATACATAATGGTAAATTTATATTTTTAATTTCCGTATTTTACTGATAAAAGGATTTTTTTTGGCAATAGATACACTCTGCTGTGAAAGTTTGTTACACTTCATTAACGCTGTCAAACCTTCATCGAACTTTATGAAACTTTGGCAGACGTTTTTTTGTGATTAATGTCTGATGCACCATTTTGCAACAGTATTTTTTTTTTTCATTTTTCAATTGATATTTGGACTGATCTTTCAGCAACTAACTGACGGTCTGAGATAATTGTTTTTCACATGAAAATTTTTAAAACCTTCAGATATTGTCATGAAACTTGGACGGAAGTTAACATATTCTAGATCAAGTATAAAAAATATCTAAAGAAAATGTTTGATTATTTTAAATCCTGTAATGGACTGATAAATTGATTCCATTTTCGCAGGAAGCGGTAATCCAAGGCGAGAACCACGGCTTAACAGAACCCTTTACGAATTTTCATAATGCACCTAAACATCTATGCAAATCAACCATTTCATATCCATTAACGACATTTGTACGAAAAGGGGTTTTAGTCGAGTATTCCCTTGACCCCATGGTTCCTTTTAAACATATTTTAAAGTAACTGGTTGGGATGTTTTCTCTAACAACAATGACCATTACATTCCTAATCAACACAATCAATACATTTAACATAAAAAAGTATCAACTTGCTACATGTATTGACAAGCTTTTTTAAAATGACTAATAGGCCTCCTCCTCGAACCCACTACTTACAGGTCTTATAACCTAGATCCGATGGGAACCCTCAAACCCCTCGCCGAGGTTGAGGCATACACTTGAAAATAGCCTAGCCACGCCGATGCCTATAATTTGGGAAATGAAAATATTCTATTCTGTTCTGTACAATTAAATCATGTAATGGCTTATTGTTTATCTACTTGTATTTAGATTCTTTAAAAACATAAGGTGTCCATGAGACACAGATGATGCCCCAACTTGCATATAATGTAATAAAGGGGAATAACTCCAGATTGGTAAAAGTGATGCCACCCTAATTCAAACTTGATCTGAGTTTTTGGTAATAAGCATTCAGTATAAGACTCATGACATTTGGTTGAGACAAACTTATGTCAGAGAAAGGATACAAAAAATTCAGCAACTGGGGCATAAAAATTAATGGATAAAACACTAATTCACAATTTCCAAATCACATTCATCTCAAACTGTGAAAACTTTTGTGGAAAAATGAATGTATTTATTTGATAAAGACATTAACTAAAATTTCACTTGATATAATATGAAACCTTTTTGGTAACTATGTTGACGTCTAGATGTCCCTGACATTGACGTACATGTATACACCTCATCTCCTTTTCAAACTGACCAAATTTCCAGACAAAATCTTGAAAATGGTCATAAGACATAAACAATCTCATTGTCACCTATTGTATTGGCAATGTCTTATATAGGAACAATAACTTTGGTGGCCAAAATAAGATGTGAGCAGCATCCCAAGATTTTACGGATGCGCCAATCTGCTCTCAAGGAAGATATACCTGCCTCTTTTTTGAAGGTGGAAATTTTTACTCATTTAGAGAAACAATATAATTTATATGTGTAAGAATAACATTGTTTGCATTCATATTGCTATATTTAATGTAAATATCTTGATTACTATTCTAACGTATTTCTGTTCAAGGCAATATCACCGACAATGTCGTAACGAAGTTGCCAAAGGAGAAGTAATATAGTATGGACGTTATGTTCCTACAACAATCTCGACAATATCAACAGTAACAATGTAAAATCATATATTTACTTTTGAATTTTCTACTGGATTGCCATGGAATGTAAGCTTCCTTAAGCTTTTCATTACACTTAGTTTCTCAATTTCTTTCATATCTTTAATCATATTTCCATGGAGGTATAAAATTTGTAAATTTTCAAATTCTGTGATAACCTGAAAAGAAAAAAAATGTTAGTCTTCAAAAAAAGAAGGGACATTTAATGCTTAGGGAGTGAAATTTAAATGAAGTCCTTGAAAATTTCTTCAGACTTTTTACATTTTAACAAAATATACCTTTTTTAGTCTATGGACTTTGCAAAGAACAAAGATCTAACGTACATTTAGATATGTTACTCTCTATAACCTTAAGCTTTTATTCTATATCTTACAGTGTATGTATCAAATACAAACATAATAAAAATACAAATTTAAATGCACATTAAATTATTGGTGAATAAACAAACAAATGGTCACATGTCATTAATATTCATACATATGTAAACAGACAACAAAAGAAACTCTTTTTCTGTAACCAATTTGAAAAAAATATCCATTAAATATTGATCTTTCAATCTTTTCAATTTTTTTTCTTATTGATTTTAGTAACGTTACGGATTACCATGCATGATTACTGTATTTATTTGTTTAAATCAAGGGTTTCAAAAAACACTGCACATAGATCTTCTCTTTTTTCCCCTTCATCTTACACATGTATATACTTAAGGAATGACTGTAATATTTTTTCTGTCTAAATAACATAAAAAATGTGATGCACACTGCATAGCAGGTTATTTTAAAGTGTGCACCACATTTTTTTGTGTTTTAATTCGAATAGACAGAAAAAATATTAGTCATTTCTTCATGTTTTTATAAAAAATAAAATCACAAAAATACTGAACTCAGAGGAAAATCTAATCGGAAAGTACATAATCACATGGCAAAATCAAATGACAAAACACATCAAAAACGAATGGACAAGAACTGTTATATTCCTGACTTGGTATAATTCAAATTCCATTCTAAACATGTTAAACCGGAGTAAACCATGAAAAAAAGTTGATGACGTCACGGTCACATTGCACAATTATGTCTATGATCTGATAAACAAAACAACGTCAGCCAATCAGAAGACGTGTTACATCCAATATTAAATTATTAAAAATGAATACTTACAGGGTGAATATTGGTCAATTCATTGAAAGACAAATCAAGCCAGGCTAATAAAGATGGATTCTGAAACTTTGTGACAACCAGTTCCATCAATGGTCCGACCTCTGTTAAACTATTGTTATTAAGACGTAGACATTTACTGGATGATTTCCCTCCTTCTGGTTCTGGCTGTTTCCCTTTCCTTGGACTTTCTCTAGGTTCTTCTTCTTTTACATCTATTATAAAAAAAAAAGGTAAAATGTTATAGTATCTTCTAAATTCATAAGAAGGGTAGTCATGGTAGTTATCTGTTTTCTTTAGTTTAAACATATTTTTTTTAATTTATAGTGGATTGGGAAACAAGTTTTGCAACTTATATTAATCCCTTTCCACTTTGCAGGTGCGAGTGCTGCCTAGTAGCGGCATTAGTCTACTCTTTTTCAAATCTACAAGGGAGTCTTTAACGTGCAAGAGATATATGGCTCTCTCTTAACACAGGTCAGCCATTTATCGTCCCCTTTCGGCGGACTATTATCGTTTCCTCGAGACCATACTCGCAGATGGTGTCAAGGGAGAGCCGAAAATTGAGTTCCTGAAATTTTCATCCAAAACGGGAATCGAACCAGGAACCTTTGTGTTAGTAGTCTGATGCACTAACCACTACAACACGATTCTGTTTTCTTTCTTATCTCGTCTATAGTCTATAAAGTTTTTGATGGGGTTTGTGTTGCTTGTTAGTCTTTAGTTTTCTATGTTGTGTTTTGTGTACTATTGTTTGTCTGTTTGTCTTTTTCTTTTTTAGCCATGATATGGTCAGTTTATTTTTAATCTATGAGTTTCAAAGTCACACTGGTATCTTTTTTCCCTCTATGGTACATGTATAAGGCAAACCATAATTCAAGTTTGTTTCCTGTCTTTCAAACAACTCTAAAAGATATTATACACACAATAAAATATTGCTTTTCCAAACATTTTAAATTTTTATGTCATTTTTTTTTTTTATAGTAAATTATAAATCCTATTTCTGCTGGATTATAGTCAAATTTTTAATAGAATTGTAGAATTGTAACTTGACCAAAATCAGAACATTGGAAATTACAAATTGACCGCATCTATGCTTAAATTACTAGATTTTACATTATGCATGTTCTGTAAAGCAAGATCTGAATTTTTCGGCATTTTGTTGACATGCCAAAAAAAATATTCTTTTCCCCATCAATAGAAACCAATAATGAATTACCTCAAGAAGACAAAGAAAAGTAAAAGTAAAATTTTTTAATTGTCATCACACATCGCCACATGTCAAATTTTATTTTCATGTACATTTATGAAAACTTTCTTACCTCCCACATTAGATACCCTATAGAAAGAGAAATCTAATGGTGCTACTATATCATTATTAGCATCAATTGTAGGAACTCTATTAGTTTTCTGCCTTGCACTGTAAGGTACTAAGCTGGAAAAAAAAGAATATTATGATTTACATCACAGGTACATTTATATCATCAAAGCATTGATTGTGTTCTGCTTAAATAAAATACAAAATTCAGGTACATGTATCTTTGCAATTTCATAGCACTTTTCACTGAATACGTTGTACCTTTTTTTTAAACAGATTGTTACAGATTGACTTCTTCTTCATTTGTGTTGTTATAACACTGTCCCAGATGGGTCACTGTGAAATCTGTCTAAATATGAGAAAATAAAGGGTGGCAGGTAGGTGAAACTTATATAAATGAAGAGATAAATGAAAAATGAACAGATTGATGTCCGATTTATATAATTCCAAGGCCGCCCGTCGGCACCAGAAGCCACGAAGCAGCGCATCTATTTTGGGTGGGCAAATATCCACTTTTTTATATGGGATGAGCTCTGACGTCCCACGGCCCCAGCTTGTCTGGCAAAACAGCCGTTGGATGTCAGAGTAACCTCTGACTATGTGAGCCAAGGCTCTGTGTTGAACTTTTATCGAGAGGTCTGTGTCATAAACTATTCCAGCAACAGGCAATATTAATTGAACAGTGATTAAAAACGTGAAATACCGAGCTGAAAAGAAGGGACATACCAAAAGATAGAACATTTTGTTGTATATAGTGTATTTACATTTTACCGTTTTTAATATGAAAGAAGCAACTTTTATATTTGAATGATGGATGACTTTTAACGCATACCAGAATAATGTTAATATTGGTGATAGGGTCACATCCCCCAGAGGAGATAATTAATATCTCTTTTATAGTTTTAAAGGTTTTATATATCTTTTAAACATAATCTTGAGGATTTTAACCGTGAGTGATATTACACCGATTCTAGGATTGGTGGTTCTCCTGACATAGGAGGGAGTTGCAGTACAGGTAAACAGGTAAACTTGTAGTCCGAGATTACTTTGACGTCCAACGGCTGTTTTGCCAGACAAGCTGGGACCGTGGGACGTCAGAGCTCGTCCCATATCAAAAAGTGGATATTTGCCCACCCAAAATAGATGCGCTGCTTCGTCGCTTCTGATGCCGACTGACGGCCTTGGAATTATATAAATCGGGCATCAATCTGTTCATTTTTCATTTATCTCTTCATTTATGTAAGATTCACCTAACTGCCAACCTTTATTTTTCCATATTTTAACAGTTTTCACAGTGACCAATCGATTTCGGCATTTTGCCTTTCATTTTCAAAGATAATCACGTGACCACGAGAAAACAGTGATGATTTATGCAAATGACCATAATGTAACACCTCGTTCATTTACGATGCAAGTTATCTAAATGTCCGAGAGCTTCCGATTGTAACGTGGTCGAACTAAATGCTTCATACCGATCTCCTGTAAAGGAGGTGAAAAAAATATAAATATTTGCATATTTTGAGTCTCGAGACCACGAACTCTCTCGTAACTTGACGTCCATTTGAAAGTGAAAGTCAAAATGCCAAAATCGATGGGTCACTGTGAAAACTGTTAAAATATGGAAAAATAAAGGTTGGCAGTTAGGTGAAACTTACATAAATGAAGAGATAAATGAAAAATGAATAGATTGATGCCCGATTTATATAATTCCAAGGCCGTCAGTCGGCATCAGAAGCGACGAAGCAGCGCATCTATTTTGGGTGGGCAAATATCCACTTTTTGATATGGGACGAGCTCTGACGTCCCACGGCCCCAGCTTGTCTGGCAAAACAGCCGTTGGACGTCAGAGTAATCTCGGACTAGTAAACTTGAAGGCCATACATTGACCTATAATGGTTAACTTTTATAAATTGTTATTTGGATGGAGAGTTGTCTCTTTGGCACTCACACCACATCTTCTTACATCCATTATATGATCTTATATGCCAAAAAATAATTGTGTGTAAGATTTTGTAAACATTGACATTGTTGTTATATAATTTAGTTATCTTTTTGCATAACAAATTTAAGTTGAATGTTTGCTGCTGAATTCATACATAGATAGCAAGTATATACATGCAGAAAAATACAATGACAAACATAAGTGCAAATGTTATAGGATAAAACTTACAGAATTGAGTACTTTTTCAAATTACGAATTCAAATTTCACCTGACCTACTTTTACAATTGCGCTCACCTTGTGCTTGTACTCATTGTCAAACTTAACAGATTCACCAATTTATCTTTAAACAATTAATAATAACAATAACAACGTAAAACAACAGTGGTCTTTTCGCAACACTGGACAGTTAATTATGACCTCGAGACAGTTTTAGCGCCATGACAGTTCCCAATGTTGTCATTAACGACTGGCGATAATAAATTTAAAACCAAAACCGTAACCCATCTGTCGATTAAAATTCCGGATCCATATTTATTGACACTACCGTGACTATCTGTATCGTATGCCCTTAATATTTAGGTAAAATAGGTAGTATTCTAGTTGGTTATTTATATTTGATTCAGTTAAGAAATTTATATAAATCTATATAATTTTAGTTTCTTCAATTGGTTTGATGTAAATATTTCATGATTTTTTTGTGACATTGAGTTTTTTTTTTGCAAAAATATACCAACATTATGTTCCTTTAGTATTCTTAGCTAGGTTAAAAGCTTCATTATAAGAAGTGGATTTACATTTTAAAATTGACAATATTTATAATCTAGATAGGTACATCATAGTTTGGGTTTTTATGAAAGTTTCCAAGGGCAGAAGTCCTAGTTAATTTCTAACAGCTAGATTTGTTGAGCTTCAGCCTTCCTTATGTTCTCTTTTTTATCAACCACAAATAATGAACCACCCGCCACAAATGATTTCAATATATCCTTGTATAACCTTATCAAAATTGCATCTTTTTATATATAATAATTATTCTATAGATAATGTGTGATTTGATTTACTACGAAGAGGATTGTTTAGATTAGTAACTTTAATTCAATTTTTCACTTTTAAAATTCGTTATTATTTGGAAATAACCAATATATTATGTGTCTCTGTTGTCAACGGACAAACATTTTAATTATTTTTTAATGTTAATGTAACGTGGATTACTTTACATGTTTGTATTTGCAGAAATTCTTATTAATTTAATTAACTGTACAATTAAGATAATCAGTATTTGTAAATTATACACATATGATTGTAAACTGTAGGTTTATGTGTGCGACCCTGCGGTTTCGATTATCATGTTTTCTAATTAAGGAATGACTGTAATATTTTTCTGTCTATGAAGAAATAACATTAAAAATTTGGTGCACACTGAATAACGCGCGTAGCGGGTTATTTATAATTAACAGTGTGCACCGCATTTTTTTTTATGTTATTTCGAATAGACAGAAAAAATATTACAGTTAGTTCTTATAATTTAATTCTTAATTCCATTTTAAACCGTAGAAAACCATGAAAAAAAAAACGTTGATAACGTCACGGTCACATGACAAAATTATGTCTATGGGCCCATAACAAAATAACCTCAGCCAATCAGAAGACGCGTTAATTACATCCCAAATTAAATTATTTACAAATGTATATAAAAGATAGCTGCGTGAAGTACAGGAACTTACAACATGTGCATGTTTGGTCACATGTTTTGAATTTCAGATTCAAGGTTTAAATCCGTTGTTAAAAAGGGTCGCTCATCAATAATATTTTCCGGACATTTCGGACCCCGCTTTTCTTCTCTATGTCCGACCATGGAAGTAATATTTAGATATAATACTTCGGCCATGGTACGACTTTGATATTCACCATACTAAGATCATTTTAATAATAATTGTTACCATTACTTTCAATTTGAATTTTGTGGACACATTATACCCGTACGAAATAAATAGTAGGAATCCACCTAGACACTAGTAGGAATGAAGTAGGAATCTACCTAGAATCAAAGATTCCATATAGAAAGTAGGCGGACATGGAAAATGAACAAAATTCTGACTGGAATTTTTTATTTTTCTTCTACCAAAATCCTACTAGCTAAGTGGAATTTTAAAGGTCTGTATGGATTTTTTTCTGTTTTGAAAATCTGATTTGATTAATATTTTTCCTACTACATGTACAAGATTCCTACCAGAATCAATTTATTGATTCCTACCAGAAAATATTTCTACCTGGAATCTTTTTAGTTATCTTAAACTGGATTCTTGTTAATGACACACATTTTGCAGTGTTAAATGCAAGCAAGTTCCAGTTCACAAATTCAAAAGTTGGAGGTGAAAAGAATGAAAAGTTGTGTTGGAGGAACACAATGCTGCAAGCTAGGGTCACACAGCTACATTATAGAAATGTAAGAACATATGGCTTATGAAGACTGAAGGTAATTCTTATACATTTAAAATGATTTTTTTATCTGCCTGCTAAAAATATTTAGTAATCAATTAATTCAACAATAGTGTATAATTTCACTTATTTATTCACTCTTGATTTCATTTAGGCATATTTTTGGCTAATCTTCATGTTTATGTATAACACAATTTCTAGCTTGCATAGATTGCAGTTTCCTTATACATTTTAAAAGTCCATTTTCTTAAAAATGAATGTATTCTATGAATTTCCTTTGTTCTTTGTTGTTGAGATTCAAACTAAATCATTGACCCAGTTGTGTATTTGTGAATATACACTTCCATTTTGTATATTTTTAGATTCCTTCCAGAAAATATTTTTTTCTGGGAGGAATTTTGAAAAATTCCTACCAGGTTTTCTAGTAGGAATTTTATTTTCCTACCAAATTATTCCTGCTAATTTGCATGCGTAATCCTGGTATTAATATACAATATTCTTACTAACAAATTCCTGCCAATTTAAATTTTTCGGCTATTTTCCGTGTGGATTCCTACTACTGTCCGACTAGAATATCACTCTTTTCTGGAAGGAATTCAGAGCAACATTCCAACTATATTCCGTGTACATTCCATATGGAACATTTCGTACAGGTATATATATATTTGCTGATTTATTTTAAAAATCCTTCTTCTGTTTTTGTCATTTATGATATATATTCTTTTTATTAGTTTGTGTTTTGATGTAATTTTATCTAACAATTTTGAAAAGCTTTGCTGTACTTTTATCTAAGAGTTTGGAAGTAATAGCTTTGATTTACTTCTATGATTTCCGACCTCTTTATATACGAATTTTCAAGAAATTATAGCTTTAATTTACTTTCCTATTTAAGAATTTTGAAGTAAAAGCTATTTTAGAATTTTGAAGTGATAGTTATATAAGAATTTTGAAGTAATAGTTCTATAAGAATTTTGAAGTAATAGTTATATAAGAATTTTGAAGTAAGAGTTATATAAGAATTTTGAAGTAATAGCTTTGATTTACTTCTATTTAAGAATTTTGAAGTAATAGCTATTAAAGAATTTTGAAGTAGTAGGTTTGATTAACTTCTATTTAAGAATTTAAGAATTTTAAAGTAATAGCTATCTAAGAATTTTAAAGTTATTGCTATCTAAGCATTTTGAATTCGAAATTATAGATTTGATTTACTTCTATTTAAGAGGGGGCCCACATCAGTCATACTTCATAATCTAACATTTTTTCCACAAAGGGGGAGGGGGCGGGTCTCCTGAAGAACCATCTAAATCCGCCTCTGACCAAAATGACGGAGAAATCAACAACTGAAGACAACTGTACGACCTTCAATATTGAGTAAAACCCATACAGAATAGTAAGCTTTAGATAAGCGACAAATGTAAAACAATCCAAACGGGAAAACTTACTATGTACGAAAGAATGAACAAAAAACAATCATGATAATGTAGCAACAGCACGACAAAAAATGGATTACAGGCTCACTCCTGACTAGGAACAGGTACATACATAGCCTGAGAATATGGCGGGGTTCAATCGTCTGAAGCCATGCCAACCGGCCTCCCCTAACCTGGAACAGGGGTGTAACACTACAACAAAAGCCACGCCAACCCTCCCCTAACCTGGGACAGGGGTGTAACACTACAACAAAAGCCATGCCAACCCTCCCCTAACCTGGGACAGGGGTGTAACACTACAACAAAAGCCATGCCAACCCTCCCTTAACCTGGGACAGGGGTGTAACACTACAACAAAAGCCACGCCAACCTTCCCCTAACCTGGAACAGGGGTGTAACACTACAACAAAAGCCACGCCAACCCTCCCCTAACCTGGAACAGGGGTGTAACACTACAACAAAAGCCACGCCAACCCTCCCCTAACCTGGAACAGGAGTGTAACACTACAACAAAAGCCACACCAACCCTCCCCTAACCTGGAACAGGGGTGTAACACTACAACAAAAGCCATGCCAACCCTCCCCTAACCTGGGACAGGGGTGTAACACTACAACAAAAGCCACGCCAACCCTCCCCTAACCTGGGACAGGGGTGTAACACTACAACAAAAGCCATGCCAACCCTCCCCTCACCTGGGACAGGGGTGTAACAATACAACAAAAGCCATGCCAACCCTCCCCTAACCTGGGACAGGGGTTTAACACTACAACAAAAGCCATGCCAACCCTCCCCTAACCTGGGACAGGGGTGTAACACTACAACAAAAGCCATGCCAACCCTCCCCTAACCTGGGACAGGGGTGTAACACTACAACAAAAGCCATGCCAACCCTCCCCTAACCTGGGACAGGGGTGTAACACTACAACAAAAGCCATGCCAACCCTCCCCTAACCTGGGACAGGGGTGTAACACTACAACAAAAGCCATGCCAACCCTCCCCTAACCTGGGACAGGGGTTTAACACTACAACAAAAGCCATGCCAACCCTCCCCTAACCTGGGACAGGGGTGTAACACTACAACAAAAGCCATGCCAACCCTCCCCTAACCTGGGACAGGGGTGTAACACTACAACAAAAGCCATGCCAACCCTCCCCTAACCTGGGACAGGGGTGTAACACTACAACAAAAGCCATGCCAACCCTCCCCTAACCTGGGACAGGGGTTTAACACTACAACAAAAGCCATGCCAACCCTCCCCTAACCTGGGACAGGGGTGTAACACTACAACAAAAGCCATGCCAACCCTCCCCTAACCTGGAACAGGGGTGTAACACTACAACAAAAGCCATGCCAACCCTCCCCTAACCTGGGACAGGGGTGTAACACTACAACAAAAGCCATGGCAACCCTCCCCTAACCTGGAACAGGGGTGTAACACTACAACAAAAGCCATGCCAACCCTCCCCTAACCTGGGACAGGGGTGTAACACTACAACAAAAGCCACACCAACCCTCCCCCTAACCTGGGACAGGGGTGTAACACTACAACAAAAGCCACGCCAACCCTCCCCTAACCTGGGACAGGGGTGTAACACTACAACAAAAGCCACGCCAACCCTCCCCTAACCTGGGACAGGGGTGTAACACTACAACAAAAGCCACGCCAACCCTCCCCTAACCTGGAACAGGGGTGTAACACTACAACAAAAGCCACGACAACCCTCCCCTAACCTGGGACAGGGGTGTAACACTACAACAAAAGGCATGCCAACCCTCCCCTAACCTGGGACAGGGGTGTAACACTACAACAAAAGCCATGCCAACCCTCCCCTAACCTGGGACAGGGGTTTAACACTACAACAAAAGCCATGCCAACCCTCCCCCTAACCTGGGACAGGGGTGCAACACTACAACAAAAGCAATGCCAACCCTCCCCCTAATCTGGGACAGGGGTGTAACACTACAACAAAAGCCACGCCAACCCTCTCCTAACCTGGAACAGGGGTGTAACACTACAACAAAAGCCACGCCAACCCTCCCCCTAACCTGGGACAGGGGTGTAACACTACAACAAAAGCCACGCCAACCCTCACTTAACCTGGGACAGGGGTGTAACACTACAACAAAAGCCACGCCAACCCTCCCTAACCTGGGACAGGGGTGTAACACTACAACAAAAGCCACGCCAACCCTCCCCTAACCTGGGACAGGGGTGTAACACTACAACAAAAGCCATGCCAACCCTCCCCTCACCTGGGACAGGGGTGTAACAATACAACAAAGGCCATGCCAACCCTCCCCTAACCTGGGACAGGGGTTTAACACTACAACAAAAGCCATGCCAACCCTCCCCTAACCTGGGACAGGGGTGTAACACTACAACAAAAGCCATGCCAACCCTCCCCTAACCTGGGACAGGGGTGTAACACTACAACAAAAGCCATGCCAACCCTCCCCTAACCTGGGACAGGGGTGTAACACTACTACAAAAGCCATGCCAACCCTCCCCTAACCTGGGACAGGGGTGTAACACTACAACAAAAGCCATGCCAACCCTCCCCTAACCTGGGACAGGGGTGTAACACTACAACAAAAGCCATGCCAACCCTCCCCTAACCTGGGACAGGGGTTTAACACTACAACAAAAGCCATGCCAACCCTCCCCTAACCTGGGACAGGGGTGTAACACTACAACAAAAGCCATGCCAACCCTCCCCTAACCTGGAACAGGGGTGTAACACTACAACAAAAGCCATGCCAACCCTCCCCTAACCTGGGACAGGGGTGTAACACTACAACAAAAGCCATGCCAACCCTCCCCTAACCTGGAACAGGTATGTAACACTACAACAAAAGCCATGCCAACCCTCCCCTAACCTGGGACAGGGGTGTAACACTACAACAAAAGCCACACCAACCCTCCCCCTAACCTGGGACAGGGGTGTAACACTACAACAAAAGCCACGCCAACCCTCCCCTAACCTGGGACAGGGGTGTAACACTACAACAAAAGCCACGCCAACCCTCCCCTAACCTGGGAAAGGGGTGTAACACTACAACAAAAGCCACGCCAACCCTCCCCTAACCTGGAACAGGGGTGTAACACTACAACAAAATCCATGCCAACCCTCCCCTAACCTGGGACAGGGGTGTAACACTACAACAAAAGCCACGACAACCCTCCCCTAACCTGGGACAGGGGTGTAACACTACAACAAAAGCCATGCCAACCCTCCCCTAACCTGGGACAGGGGTGTAACAATACAACAAAAGCCATGCCAACCCTCCCCTAACCTGGGACAGGGGTTTAACACTACAACAAAAGCCATGCCAACCCTCCCCCTAACCTGGGACAGGGGTGTAACACTACAACAAAAGCCATGCCAACCCTCCCCTAACCTGGGACAGGGGTGTAACACTACAACAAAAGCCACGCCAACCCTCCCCCTAACCTGGGACAGGGGTGTAACACTACAACAAAAGCCATGCCAACCCTCCCCCTAACCTGGGACAGGGGTGTAACACTACAACAAAAGCCATGCCAACCCTCCCCCTAACCTGGGACAGGGGTGTAACACTACAACAAAAGCCACGCCAACCCTCCCCCTAACCTGGGACAGGGGTGTAACACTACAACAAAAGCCACGCCAACCCTCCCCTAACCTGGGACAGGGGTGTAACACTACAACAAAAGCCACGCCAACCCTCCCCTAACCTGGGACAGGGGTGTAACACTACAACAAAAGCCATGCCAACCCTCCCCTCACCTGGGACAGGGGTGTAACACTACAACAAAAGCCATGCCAACCCTCCCCTAACCTGGGACAGGGGTTTAACACTACAACAAAAGCCATGCCAACCCTCCCCTAACCTGGGACAGGGGTGTAACACTACAACAAAAGCCACGCCAACCCTCCCCTAACCTGGAACAGGGGTGTAACACTACAACAAAAGCCATGCCAACCCTCCCCTAACCTGGGACAGGGGTGTAACACTACAACAAAAGCCACGCCAACCCTACCCTAACCTGGGACAGGGGTGTAACACTACAACAAAAGCCATGCCAACCCTCCCCTAACCTGGGACAGGGGTGTAACAATACAACAAAAGCCATGCCAACCCTCCCCTAACCTGGGACAGGGGTTTAACACTACAACAAAAGCCATGCCAACCCTCCCCTAACCTGGGACAGGGGTGTAACACTACAACAAAAGCCATGCCAACCCTCCCCTAACCTGGAACAGGGGTGTAACACTACAACAAAAGCCATGCCAACCCTCCCCTAACCTGGGACAGGGGTGTAACACTACAACAAAAGCCATGCCAACCCTCCCCTAACCTGGAACAGGGGTGTAACACTACAACAAAAGCCATGCCAACCCTCCCCTAACCTGGGACAGGGGTGTAACACTACAACAAAAGCCACGCCAACCCTCCCCTAACCTGGGACAGGGGTGTAACACTACAACAAAAGCCACGCCAACCCTCCCCTAACCTGGAACAGGGGTGTAACACTACAACAAAAGAACACAATACATTGTCCTTTAAAACGGCGATGAAATGCATGTGTCACACTTAACGGAAATAAAAAGTTAGTGAAACCAAATATATGAGCTTACAAAATAAATAAAACCAACATTGCTCTTACTGTCAGAATTTACAGGAATCTTGGTCGCATTTTCTGTGAAATAGAAATGATCTTGTACTATCAAAATGTCCCCAAAATGAAAGCAGAAGGATAATTTAAAATACAACAAACTCTGTAAAAGGACGTATTGGAAGGAATGTAATATCGTCGCTGGGCTTCCAAAATGTTGTATATGACTTTTTTGGCTAAAAATACTTTTTGACATCAATGATCTGGGCGTGTGGAAATCTTTGGTATTACAAAATAGCATACAGTTAGACCAATCAAAACGTTTGAAATAAGACATATTACAAAATTTCCAATGTCAGTTGTTTGTAAAGTTTGCTTCCAAAATGTTGTATGAAAGCTTGAAAATCGTTGTATAATGGCTTTGGGAATAAAATAATTATACATTAAATTTTTTTTATTTATTTCTGTGAAAATAATTTAAGTTCTTGTATAATCCAGAAATGTCATTTTTTGAGCTTTTACTTCACTGCTATTTACAAAAATGTTCAAGTTCACATAGGACAGTTTGGAAGCATGCATTTTGTCAAAATTTTTCAAAGCCTGTTTGTGAGATATTTTTTTCTTGAAGAATTTGTAAACAACATTTTAGAAGCCCAGCGACGATATACATTGGAGTACCTGTAAAAGACAATATTTGTCTGAGGGGACCGGTCGGTTTTTTTTTAGTGGTCAAACATCCCATATTTTTAAACTATTGATGATGAACAAAATCTCAAGGAACAATGTATAATGATTACATATATAGCTATACACTAAATTACTTTTATCTTTGTACACTGCATGACTTATCATAAATGTGAATAACAACAGTGACTGTGTTAACTTTGTGTATTATGCAAACAAGGACTACGTCAGGTAAATCATTTACTAAACTTTATACATTTAGTTGGATATTTCCTCAATAAACACCCTCCATTAATTAATTTTGCACTAGGATAAAATTGGGAATGTGTCGAGACAACAACTCGACCAAAGAGTAAACATGGTAAACATATACACACGAAGGCCACCAATAGCTAGGTTTTCTACACAGCTAGAAAATCCCGCACCCGGACTTGATTATATAGTTGTAGTAATACTCGTAGGAATTTATTGCTGTGTCGCTTACATATTCTTCTCCTCCCGGAACACCTGAGATCACCCCTGCGGTTTTTGTTGAGGTTCGTGTTGCTAAATCTTTTATTTGTATATGCTGTGTTTTGTGTGCTGTTGTGTGTTTTTTGCATTGTCCTTATCTTTTCGACCTAATAGGTCGAAAGTTTCCTTGGTAGCTTAAATTAACAATAAACAAACAAACAAACAAACAAACAAACAACAACAACAACAACAACAACAACAACAACAACAACAACAACAACCAAGAGATAAAAAATATAAGTACTAAAGGTGTTGCATTCCCTTACCGAATATCCGTTAAAATGTATTTTTTAACGAACGTGTTGTCTCTCGGCTTCGCATTAGAATAGAAACTGCTGAACCTTTTCGGAACATCCAAGTCTAACGTAGCATTCCTGCTGTACAGTCACCGATATATTCCACTTGTTATTCAAATGATGAATGAATAAAATTGAGAATGGAAATGGGGAATGTGCCAAAGAGACAACAACCCGACCATAGAAAAAAACAACAGCAGAAGGTCACTAACAGGTCTTCAATGTAGGAGAAATTCTCGCACCCGGAGGCGTCCTTCAGCTGGCCCCTAAACAAATATATACTAGTGCAGTGATAATGAACGCCATACTAATTTCCAAATTGTACACAAGAAACTAAAATTAAAATAATACAAGACTAACAAAGGCCAGAGGCTCCTGACTTGGGACAGGCGCAAAAATGCGGCGGGGTTAAACATGTTTGTGAGATCTCAACGAAGTATTCTATATACTTAAACAAGAGTGCACACACTGAAATGTCTCGCCTTCTTTACTAATCATTGATATTATGTTGATAGTCCTAAGTATAAATCTTTATTACAACTGCCACATAAACTTAGCATTAACCAAGACAGCTAAACAAAGACCAATGAACTATGAAAATAAGGTCAAGTTCAGATGAACCATGCCAGGCAGACATGTACAGCTAACAATGCTTCCATACAACAAATATAGTTGACCTATTACTTATAGTTTAAGAAAAACAGACCAAAACACAAAAACTTAACACTGTGCAATGAACCGTGAAATTGAGGTCATGGTCAAATAAAACCTGCGGGACTTACACATAGATCATAAAATATTTCCATACACCAAATATAGTTGACCTTTGAAATATAATAATAGATAAAAAGACCAAAACTCAAAAACTTAACTTTGACCACTGAACCATGAAAATGAGGTCAAGGTCAGATGACATCTGCCCACTAAATATGTACACCTTACAATCATTCCATACAACAAATATAGTAGACTTATTGCATAAGTTATGAGAAAAACAGACACAAACACAAAAACTTAACTATAACCACTGAACCATGAAAATGAGGTCAAGGTCAGATGACACCTGCCAGTTGGACATGTACACCTTACAGTCCTTCCATACACCTAATATATTAGCCCTATTGCTTATAGTATCTGAGATATGGACTTGACCACCAAAACTTAACCTTGTTCACTGATCCATGAAATGAGGTCGAGGTCAGGTGAAAACTGTCCGACAGGCATGAGGACCTTGCAAGGTACGCACATACCAAATATACTTATCCTATTACTTATAATAAGAGAGAATTCAACATTACAAAAATTCTGAACTTTTTTTTCAAGTAGTCACTGAACCATGAAAATGAGATCAAGGACATTGGACATGTGACTGACAGAAACTTCGTAACATGAGGCATCTATATACAAAGTATGAAGCACCCAATTCTTCCACCTTCTAAAATATAAAGCTTTTAAGAAGTTAGCTAACGCCGCCGCCGCTGCCACCGCCGGATCACTATCCCTATGTCGAGCTTTCTGCAACAAAAGTTGCAGGCTCGACAAAAAAGTCAACATATTGATACTTAAATATATTTTTGATATGAGTTCGATTAATGAATTTCAGATCAATGGAACATAAAACACTTAGGATTGGCTTCATTGGAGCTGGTGGTATCCATTTTGGTAGGCCTGGCTCCAAGTTGCCATGGGCTCATGCAACGAGACTTGAAAAGATTGGAAACATTAAAGTTGTGGCAATCGTAGACACTGACATAAAGCTTGCAGAAGATGTTCTCAAGGCAAAACTTTCATCAGACCAAGTAAAACACTTTTATACCGATTGCCAAGTTTTCACTCACTTCAAAGAGTTACTTGCTCAGAAACCAGATGCAGTCTTTATAGGAATCCCTCCTATATATAGAGGTTCACTGGAGATGGACATTGAACTTCAGTTTGTGAAGGCTGGAATACACGTGTTTGTGGAGAAATCTCCATCGGTAGTACCACCCGAAGAGTTTGATAACTATGTAGAGGAAGTTAGAAAAACCAGCATTAAAAACAATGTCGTTGTATCTGTTGGATACATGTTCAGGTATTATATGATATCGGGGTAAATAAATGGAACACATCTGTAAATAGAAAAAAAAAACACCAATCAGACAACATCATTTAAAAAAGAAGATGTGGTATTATTGCCAATGAGAGAACTCTCCACAAGAGACCAAATGACACATAAATTAACAACTACAATGCATAGGTTACCGTATCGCCTTCAACAACGAACAAATCCCATACCGCATAGTCAGTTATAAATCGCCCCAAATGAGAAATGTATTCAAGCTAGAAAACTAACGGCCCAATTTATGTAACAAAATATGAACGAAAAACAAGTGTGTAACACATCAACGAACAACAACCACTGAATTTCATGCTCCCGACTTGGGACACACACATGCATACAGAATGCATGGCTAAATAAACGCGATGAACAGATAGACAACTATCTACAAGACACTACATAGAAAACTAAATTGTTAGCAAAAAAAAACCTCGCCAACAATCAGCGGAGATTTCGGATGCTACAGAAGGGGTAAGCAGATCCTGCTCCGTTAATGGCACCCACAGTGATGTTCATGGCAAGTATACATTCGGTATTTGTCGCATTCGATTGTGTTATTACAAGTGAACACAGGACAGGGTAGGTGTTGGTACGATAATAAGAACTGTTCTATGTTCATCTATGATATAGATATTCTACAACAGCTAACTTTCACAAGTATGCAATCGTTGATTTTATTATCATGTAGAAACGTATGTTCTAATTTGTTTTGTTTTAGTATTTGATATGAAATGGTTCAATTGTTTCAAATAAATTCATAAATAAGATTGTTTATTTATTTTAGGTACCATGCTGGAATAGATAAAATGAAGGAATTAATCATTGACCATGGCGGGAAAGTGATGGCATGTAGGGCAAAGTTCAGTCTTGCTTATTCTAGAGGTCATAAAGGTCGAGACTCCTATAACAACAAAATAACTGGAGGACCAATTGTCGAACAGGCAACACATGTTTGCGATTTGGCTAGATATCTTGCTGGAGATATCAATCTAGACTCAGTTCAGACCATCATGCTGAAAGATAGCGACCCATCTGGTGCCGGACATCTTTCACATCTGCCTCATGATGGAGAAAATAATATACAACCTGCCGATAAAGTCCCAAGAGTTACATTTAGTCAATGGAAATTTGTAAACGGAGGAATAGGGACTCTTATGCACACTATTGCTCTACCAGGGAGTAGACATGAAATATCAATCGAGGTTCAAATGGATGGACTACAGATGTCTCTGTTCAAACCTGTCGAAGAAGACAGTTCATTGGTCGTCCGTAGTATCAAAGCAGACGATCCAAACAGAGATACCAATTATACCTTTAACGAACAAGATTCATTCTTAAATGAGTTATCGGCCTTTATAAATGCAGTCAGAACTGAGGACCACACTGGAATTAGGAGTTCTTATGAAGATGCTGCTAAAACATATGAATTCACATGGAAAATTAGAAGGACCGGCGAAGCAAACAGTTGACTCTAATTCGTTGGTTAAAATGAGAACCAACCGCTTCAGTTTGATTAACAGTTATGGTTATAGCACCGTAATATATGCTACATGCTGGGTTTTATAATTCATAATACCATGGCAATTAGATAGATAAAATAAACAGATTTATTTAAAACAGATTTCATTTTAATTCAGACTAATTTAATAAAAAACAAACATTTCAAGATTGTAATTAAGCCCGCCCTTAAGGCGGGAGAGGCATTCTTTTTCTTGTCCGATTCAATTAGGAGACCGAAAATCAATACAGAATTTTAATTGTGTGTAAGACCCCGTTCACACTAGGACATTTTTACCGATTTAAACTAGACCGGTTCACTTTAGATCGATTTAAGGGCCAATGTGAACGCTTTGAATTGATCTTCAATCGGTCTAAACTAAAACACCAAAAGAGGTAGTTTAGTTTGAATCGATCTAAAGTAAACAGATCTTACTTTAAATGTGAAGTGTGTGTGTCAGACTATCAATAGATGAATTTAATAAATCAGTTCTACTTATACACAATGTTTACAGTTTTACGGGTAAAAAGGTTAGATCGATTGCGTTTTGAATTGTAGTGTGAACGCAGTGGATCGGTTTAGACCGATAGAGATTATTATGATTAAAGATAATGTGAACGCTTACTGTTTTTATTTAGATCGATTGAAAAAAAAATGCTAGTGTGAACGGGGTCTTAGTGTAGGTCACATGTCAGCAAAGTAGTTTGTTCCTTACAAATCCAAAATAATACAATAGTTTTATTTATGAAAAATTCAAAGTTCGTTTTTTAATAGTATTTTATTTTTATAGATACGCGTCATAGAAATTGCATTCATTAACAGATATTATAAAACTTAACTAGTTATAACAATTCTTGTTATTGTCAAATGTGTTGCGGAATAGCAATTTTTTCCGGTTATGGATGTGCATGAAATATTGGCACTGGACGCATCTGTCATGAATCAATCTTTAATTCCATAACATTTGTTCGATTTCGTGGAGTAATCATTGTTATGAAATTTGTCTTTAATTATATATCAAATCTTTAATTTCAATCCATAGATTTAATTTTTAAAACAATTTGTTGTTCATAGATTTTCCGTTTCGTATATATATTAACTGATCAAAATTACGCAAACGAAACTGTGATATTACCCGTTTTTCTCAAAATTATACAAATTAATTCAGTTAAGGGTTTTTAGTAACACATACACTCCTAAACATGTAGCCAACTGACTCACGACATTATTTTCTCTGGGTGCTCCCTCAACTCCATCAACATAAATATCAAAATTCTATTGTATGAAGGGTACAGAGTTTCAGTTTCTGTATTTTGGTGGTTTTATGACTTTTTCGGATTGTTTTGGGTGATATTAAAATGGTTTTATTTTTGGAAAAACCCTTTTTTATATTATAGTATTAATGAATGGGTAGTTTTATAATGGCCCTGTTATATGTCCAAGGTTAATTAAATTAGTAGAATTTGTCTCCTGTCATAAACACTTAGGGATTACTTTTGATTCCAATGGTAAATTCCATACACATATAAAAAATATTTTAAAGTGTGCAAGCACAAGATTAAATGTTCTTAAAAAATTGAAATATGTATTGAATAGAAATTATCTTGCTCGTATATATTTAACTTTTATAAGACCCGTTATGGAATATGCATGTGAGTTATGGGATGGTTGTACTCAACAAGAAGCCGACAATTTAGAACATATTCAGTTAGAAGCAGGGAGGTTAGTAACAGGGTTGCCCGTGTTTGCTAGTCGGGAAGCTATATATTTTGAAACTGGCTGGCAATTGCTTGTGGACAGAAGAAAATCCAGAAAGCTCAATATGTTCTATTCTTTACATAATGGGACTGCCCCTGATTATCTCTGTGATTTAATGCCCCCGCTTGTTGGTCAAGTATCTAACTACGATTTGCGAAACAGTAATAATTATGTAGTACCCGGTTATAGACTAGACATAACTAGAAATCCTTTTTCCCATCCACTACTATTGAATGGAATAGACTTACCCCCGACATACGTACGTCCAAAAATATAAATATTTTTAAACGAAAGATGAAGTCCAAATTGATACAGCCACCTTCCTATTTTAGTTGTGGGGATAGAAAACTTAATATCATTCATACACGTTTGAGAAATATGTGCAGTTCTTTAAATTCAGATTTACATCGTGTTAATATTAAACCAAGTCCGGCATGCAGCTGTGGCCACCCTGTTGAGGATAGTATACACTATTTTTTAGAGTGCGCTTTTCACAACGAAGCAAGAGAAATACTGTTTTCTAAATTAGAACGTTATGCTATATCCATTGAGCTTCTGTTAGCTGGTGACGGTGACCTTTCTTTTCAGCAAAACAAAGACATTTTTGAGTCCGTACAATCTTATATCAGAATAACACAAAGATTTAAAACAATCAATTAACGTTCTAAATTTCTACTTTACAATCTTTCACTCCAGTCCAGTTGTTTCATTATTATTCCTTATTATATTGTATTTTTTTTCTTTTTATTTCTAATTTTTGTTTGAAGTATGTATTACATGCATTACTTCTATGCTTTTTTTTTTCTTTTTTTCGCCATTATCTAATGTACTTTGTGTTTATATTTATATTGGGAGAGGACGTCTCTAATGTTGTTATAACTTGTGTCCAATCCCTTTTGCTACTTATGCAAATAAAATATGTTTAAACTAAACTATGTCCAAGGTCTGTAATAATGGTCGAGGAAGTCTGTAATGGCCCGAGGCAACGCCGAGGTCCATTTTTACAGACATCCGAGGCCATTATTACTGACCAAGGACATACAACAGGGCCATTATAAAAACACCCATTTCTTAATACATTTATATTAACCTACTGAAAAAAGTGTATGTGTTGCTGTCAACTTGATGTACTCTCTTACTCTTTTAATGTTTTAATGACAGTTTAGTTTGAAAAAAGATAATTTGTACTTCACCGTGATCAAGCTTTAAATATACCAAATATCCAAGATATTAAGTTGAAAGAAGTTATGTGTTGAAAAACAGGATGAACAGTGATCCCTTTATATGGTTCTTTAATGTTTGTTGCTGGTTACTAAATTAAATGAAATACAAAAAGATATTATACTCTTTACAGCTTAATTTTATTAACTTTATTAAAAACCCTAACTGGTCTTAATACAGACAAGCTTGGCATTAATACAGGGCCATTACAGAAATAACAGGGCCATTTCAGAAAAACAGGGCCATTGCAGAAAATATGTTATTTTTAATAAACAGTCATTTTTGGCAATAATGCACTTAGTTGGTTAATAAAGAAGTAGGTCCGGTAAGGACCGATTTTGGCCAAATTTCAGGTTCATCTGACGAAAGCTTTTGACCACTTTTTAAACACTTTTAAAAGTGTCTATTTCAAGTTAATGTGAAAGATTTTGACTGATTTAGTCAGAAAAAATGATCTGATTCAAGCTCAAATATGAAAAATCTACCAAATGTGCAGAAAAATGTCACTTTTCAGATGGTTTTTGTCAAAAATGAAAGTGGCCGCATCCGTGTTTATCCTCAACCTTTATATACGTTATGTATAATCATAAAATACAACTTGCATTTCAATATTAAGGATGAACACGAATGCGGCCACTTCCGTTTTACACGAAAACCATATAAAATTTAACTAAAATGCTAGAATTGTGAAGATTTCAGTAATTTATCATGACTTCATGGTGCTAGTACTCAATATATTTGCATTGTATTGTCAAAAACAGCCCATATTTATGTAGCAGAAGCATTCTACTGTCCAATAAATAACCAAAATAAACCATTTTAACAATTTTGTAAAACTGCTATATTTTGGGGCCAAAAAGGGGTCTTACTGGACATACACCTTTTCATATTGTTCGCATTTTAAAAATGTTTTACTCCGAGATAATATAATGTCCAGTGATAATGTAGTGCATAGGTATTGGATCACTTATAAATAATATGTTATACAGTTTGACTACCTAAAATTTCTTTATCTCTATAATATAAAATACTTTTATCACATACTAGTACATGTTACGAAAAATCCTGACATCGCAGTTATGAAAGGTAAGACCTTGTGTTGAATATTGTCAAATAATGTAGAAAATATATCATAAATATGTTGCTTTTTGTAACTGGATAATTTTTTATGTCCCATTTATGGGCATTATGTTTTCTTGTCTGTGCGTCCGTTTGTTCGTTCGTTCGTCTGTTCCTCTTCAGGTTAAAGTTTTTGTTCGGGGTAGTTTTTGATGAAGTTGAAGTCGAACCAACTTAAAACTTAGTACACATGTTCCAAATGATATCAAAATGATGATTTTCTAATTCTAATGCCAAATTAGAGATTTTACCTCATTTTCACGGTCAACTGAATATAGAAAAATAAAGTGCGGATGGGGCATCCGTGTACTATGGACACATTCTTGTTTATCTTAATTTGCATTATCAAAACTTCTTAAGCATAACGTCATAGAAGACATTATATAAATCGTTACCCTTATTTTTAATCAATCATAATTATCCTAAGCAATGACGGAAAGGCATAACTCTTTCTATGTAATACATGTTGAGTACCTATGTATATATTTATTAAGATGTTGCACTATATATATATATATACATTAAAAGGCCACAAAGCACTACTAGTAGCGTATGTGATTATAAAATACTAAGAGAAGACGACCAAACACAGTGCATTTTCACATTTTTTCTGAATATCATAATGAAAGTACTTCAAGTGTCGTTTAGGCTTTGGATCAGTGTTAGCAATTGGTCAACTCTAAAAAGGCTACCATCAGTCCTGTCCTTTTCAAACAGTGTATACATTTTCAAATACGAAGGCAAATGAAAAACATGAAGGAGGGTAGCTTTAATTTTTTTAAATATATTGTAGAATTTACATTCCTGTGTGCAGCCCTAGTGGTGCTTGTAGGATGTAATAGTATAAAGAATATACGAGGTAAGTGATTTCATATTTTTCATTATCCGGAGCTCCTGATTGCTTTGTTACTTATGAGTTTGACGTTCTCTCTGATAATTAACCATAAGGCCTTTAACAATGAGAAAAAAATCATATCGTACAGTCGTATTTATATAAAACTTCCACATGAAAAATATGTAAAAACTATAAGTTTGTTTGAACCATATCTGAATTATCAAGATTTCAGAATAACATGCGAATCATTAAAAAAAGCTGAAACTCTTACAATCCTAAGGATAATACATTTCGTTTTTTTAAGGAAGCAGTCCATCATAAGCACATATGACATGTTCAGTATTTGATTGAGGCGTTGTATAGCTTAGGACGCCGTATTTTGGTTTGAGTTCGTGTTGTGCCTATTTTTAGTCATGTTGCGCTTGCTCAGTATGTAGTTTTCTATGTTGTACCTATTTTTAGTTTCATGTTGCGCTTGCTCAGTATGTAGTTTTCTATGTTGCAACATAAATTGGATTTTTTCCTTTGACGTTTTTATGAAACAATTGGCTTAAAAAGTGTGGTGAGGGAAAACCATGGTATATTATATGCAAATTTATGTTGTACCATACTTTGCTAATTAAATATGCAACTCGACTAGAATCCAAAGGAAAAAAGGCGGAGCTTCAGCCATGGTATAGCATATTCATTTTCATGTTATTCCATGGCTGAAGCTCCACCTTTTTTTTTTTTTTAAATGTATCCGCCTCTAAAATATTTAGGAAACTGTAAAACGTACTATAAAAGGTCAAGTCTTCATTTGTTTTCATTTTATAAGAAAAAGCAATAAATTATGTGTACCACATTTCAAGAAACCCTTTTCAAACTATATAGGATTGTTACGAATTCTCTTAATTTTGGAAAATTACTAAATGTTTCTTCTTTCAGTTTTGAAAAAAATAAAATGTAAAACTATCATTTCCTTTGCGAAAATTCAATTAAATTTCGATTTAAAAAGGGGGTACCTATACAAAAGGAATAAATATCGGCTACAAATATCTGTGAAAAAAAAACATGATTAGGGGACGTACACTTTCCACGCCCCTGGATCCGCCACTGTTAAAATATTGTTTTATCATTAAAATTGTGTTTTAATAAATAATCTAATAAAATAACAGAAGAAAAGCATTTTTCAATTAGATGAAAATTCTGTAAAGTATGATTAATCTGTATGATACATTGAAAAAAAAAAAAAAACCAATTCTTACCGTCATTAGAATAATTATTTAATCCTTGTCGCTGGAATCCGACATTTTTGTTTACCTCAGTCCAGTGGCGGATCCAGCCATTTAAAAAAAGGGGTGGGGGGTCCCAACCCAGAGTAAAAGGGGGTGGGGGGGGGGTTTCAACTATATGCTCCCATTCAAATGCATTGATCGGCCAAAAAAAACGGCATAATTTATATCCCGGTATCCATCTATGATGAGTTTATGTAGATACCTTGTAACAGTATCTTGGCTCCAATCTACTAATATTTGGTCTTAGTACTCTTAATTTCAGCGTAAACAAGATATATATATATATATACAACTCGTCTAAACATCAACCCAACAATGTTAGATCTGTAAATTTGCTTTCGCAAATTTTTGGTTCTTCCCTCGCCGGGATTCGAACCCATGCTACTGTGATATCGTGACACCAAATCGCCTGCACTGCAGCCGTCCCGCTAGACCACACGACCACCTGGGCTCTCAAAAAAAGAGCTTTCGCTGGCCGTGTGTTACCTTTCCTCGTCAGTTTTAATCTAGCGGCGTACTACAGTACATGATATATAAGGCATGAAGATGTTATTGTTACAGATCAGCTAAATTATCTATAGTAAAGGATTCTACAAATTAATGTAATATACAGTCACAGAAAATAATTATATTTATAAGTACGTCTGAGTCAGTGACAACTCTACAACAGATGTATCCATCGGATCGCCATCAATGATGGTGATACATGGCTGTGTACATAATGTATATACAACTCGTCTAAACATCAACCCAACAATGTTAGATCTGTAAATTTGCTTTCGCAAATTTTTGGTTCTTCCCTCGCCGGGATTCGAACCCATGCTACTGTGATATCGTGACACCAAATCGCCTGCACTGCAGCCGTCCCGCTAGACCACACGACCACCTGGGCTCTCAAAAAAAGAGCTTTCGCTGGCCGTGTGTTACCTTTCCTCGTCAGTTTTAATCTAGCGGCGTACTACAGTACATGATATATAAGGCATGAAGATGTTATTGTTACAGATCAGCTAAATTATCTATAGTAAAGGATTCTACAAATTAATGTAATATACAGTCACAGAAAATAATTATATTTATAAGTACGTCTGAGTCAGTGACAACTCTACAACAGATGTATCCATCGGATCGCCATCAATGATGGTGATACATGGCTGTGTACATAATGTATATACAACTCGTCTAAACATCAACCCAACAATGTTAGATCTGTAAATTTGCTTTCGCAAATTTTTGGTTCTTCCCTCGCCGGGATTCGAACCCATGCTACTGTGATATCGTGACACCAAATCGCCTGCACTGCAGCCGTCCCGCTAGACCACACGACCACCTGGGCTCTCAAAAAAAGAGCTTTCGCTGGCCGTGTGTTACCTTTCCTCGTCAGTTTTAATCTAGCGGCGTACTACAGTACATGATATATAAGGCATGAAGATGTTATTGTTACAGATCAGCTAAATTATCTATAGTAAAGGATTCTACAAATTAATGTAATATACAGTCACAGAAAATAATTATATTTATAAGTACGTCTGAGTCAGTGACAACTCTACAACAGATGTATCCATCGGATCGCCATCAATGATGGTGATACATGGCTGTGTACATAATGTATATACAACTCGTCTAAACATCAACCCAACAATGTTAGATCTGTAAATTTGCTTTCGCAAATTTTTGGTTCTTCCCTCGCCGGGATTCGAACCCATGCTACTGTGATATCGTGACACCAAATCGCCTGCACTGCAGCCGTCCCGCTAGACCACACGACCACCTGGGCTCTCAAAAAAAGAGCTTTCGCTGGCCGTGTGTTACCTTTCCTCGTCAGTTTTAATCTAGCGGCGTACTACAGTACATGATATATAAGGCATGAAGATGTTATTGTTACAGATCAGCTAAATTATCTATAGTAAAGGATTCTACAAATTAATGTAATATACAGTCACAGAAAATAATTATATTTATAAGTACGTCTGAGTCAGTGACAACTCTACAACAGATGTATCCATCGGATCGCCATCAATGATGGTGATACATGGCTGTGTACATAATGTATATACAACTCGTCTAAACATCAACCCAACAATGTTAGATCTGTAAATTTGCTTTCGCAAATTTTTGGTTCTTCCCTCGCCGGGATTCGAACCCATGCTACTGTGATATCGTGACACCAAATCGCCTGCACTGCAGCCGTCCCGCTAGACCACACGACCACCTGGGCTCTCAAAAAAAGAGCTTTCGCTGGCCGTGTGTTACCTTTCCTCGTCAGTTTTAATCTAGCGGCGTACTACAGTACATGATATATAAGGCATGAAGATGTTATTGTTACAGATCAGCTAAATTATCTATAGTAAAGGATTCTACAAATTAATGTAATATACAGTCACAGAAAATAATTATATTTATAAGTACGTCTGAGTCAGTGACAACTCTACAACAGATGTATCCATCGGATCGCCATCAATGATGGTGATACATGGCTGTGTACATAATGTATATACAACTCGTCTAAACATCAACCCAACAATGTTAGATCTGTAAATTTGCTTTCGCAAATTTTTGGTTCTTCCCTCGCCGGGATTCGAACCCATGCTACTGTGATATCGTGACACCAAATCGCCTGCACTGCAGCCGTCCCGCTAGACCACACGACCACCTGGGCTCTCAAAAAAAGAGCTTTCGCTGGCCGTGTGTTACCTTTCCTCGTCAGTTTTAATCTAGCGGCGTACTACAGTACATGATATATAAGGCATGAAGATGTTATTGTTACAGATCAGCTAAATTATCTATAGTAAAGGATTCTACAAATTAATGTAATATACAGTCACAGAAAATAATTATATTTATAAGTACGTCTGAGTCAGTGACAACTCTACAACAGATGTATCCATCGGATCGCCATCAATGATGGTGATACATGGCTGTGTACATAATGTATATACAACTCGTCTAAACATCAACCCAACAATGTTAGATCTGTAAATTTGCTTTCGCAAATTTTTGGTTCTTCCCTCGCCGGGATTCGAACCCATGCTACTGTGATATCGTGACACCAAATCGCCTGCACTGCAGCCGTCCCGCTAGACCACACGACCACCTGGGCTCTCAAAAAAAGAGCTTTCGCTGGCCGTGTGTTACCTTTCCTCGTCAGTTTTAATCTAGCGGCGTACTACAGTACATGATATATAAGGCATGAAGATGTTATTGTTACAGATCAGCTAAATTATCTATAGTAAAGGATTCTACAAATTAATGTAATATACAGTCACAGAAAATAATTATATTTATAAGTACGTCTGAGTCAGTGACAACTCTACAACAGATGTATCCATCGGATCGCCATCAATGATGGTGATACATGGCTGTGTACATAATGTATATACAACTCGTCTAAACATCAACCCAACAATGTTAGATCTGTAAATTTGCTTTCGCAAATTTTTGGTTCTTCCCTCGCCGGGATTCGAACCCATGCTACTGTGATATCGTGACACCAAATCGCCTGCACTGCAGCCGTCCCGCTAGACCACACGACCACCTGGGCTCTCAAAAAAAGAGCTTTCGCTGGCCGTGTGTTACCTTTCCTCGTCAGTTTTAATCTAGCGGCGTACTACAGTACATGATATATAAGGCATGAAGATGTTATTGTTACAGATCAGCTAAATTATCTATAGTAAAGGATTCTACAAATTAATGTAATATACAGTCACAGAAAATAATTATATTTATAAGTACGTCTGAGTCAGTGACAACTCTACAACAGATGTATCCATCGGATCGCCATCAATGATGGTGATACATGGCTGTGTACATAATGTATATACAACTCGTCTAAACATCAACCCAACAATGTTAGATCTGTAAATTTGCTTTCGCAAATTTTTGGTTCTTCCCTCGCCGGGATTCGAACCCATGCTACTGTGATATCGTGACACCAAATCGCCTGCACTGCAGCCGTCCCGCTAGACCACACGACCACCTGGGCTCTCAAAAAAAGAGCTTTCGCTGGCCGTGTGTTACCTTTCCTCGTCAGTTTTAATCTAGCGGCGTACTACAGTACATGATATATAAGGCATGAAGATGTTATTGTTACAGATCAGCTAAATTATCTATAGTAAAGGATTCTACAAATTAATGTAATATACAGTCACAGAAAATAATTATATTTATAAGTACGTCTGAGTCAGTGACAACTCTACAACAGATGTATCCATCGGATCGCCATCAATGATGGTGATACATGGCTGTGTACATAATGTATATACAACTCGTCTAAACATCAACCCAACAATGTTAGATCTGTAAATTTGCTTTCGCAAATTTTTGGTTCTTCCCTCGCCGGGATTCGAACCCATGCTACTGTGATATCGTGACACCAAATCGCCTGCACTGCAGCCGTCCCGCTAGACCACACGACCACCTGGGCTCTCAAAAAAAGAGCTTTCGCTGGCCGTGTGTTACCTTTCCTCGTCAGTTTTAATCTAGCGGCGTACTACAGTACATGATATATAAGGCATGAAGATGTTATTGTTACAGATCAGCTAAATTATCTATAGTAAAGGATTCTACAAATTAATGTAATATACAGTCACAGAAAATAATTATATTTATAAGTACGTCTGAGTCAGTGACAACTCTACAACAGATGTATCCATCGGATCGCCATCAATGATGGTGATACATGGCTGTGTACATAATGTATATACAACTCGTCTAAACATCAACCCAACAATGTTAGATCTGTAAATTTGCTTTCGCAAATTTTTGGTTCTTCCCTCGCCGGGATTCGAACCCATGCTACTGTGATATCGTGACACCAAATCGCCTGCACTGCAGCCGTCCCGCTAGACCACACGACCACCTGGGCTCTCAAAAAAAGAGCTTTCGCTGGCCGTGTGTTACCTTTCCTCGTCAGTTTTAATCTAGCGGCGTACTACAGTACATGATATATAAGGCATGAAGATGTTATTGTTACAGATCAGCTAAATTATCTATAGTAAAGGATTCTACAAATTAATGTAATATACAGTCACAGAAAATAATTATATTTATAAGTACGTCTGAGTCAGTGACAACTCTACAACAGATGTATCCATCGGATCGCCATCAATGATGGTGATACATGGCTGTGTACATAATGTATATACAACTCGTCTAAACATCAACCCAACAATGTTAGATCTGTAAATTTGCTTTCGCAAATTTTTGGTTCTTCCCTCGCCGGGATTCGAACCCATGCTACTGTGATATCGTGACACCAAATCGCCTGCACTGCAGCCGTCCCGCTAGACCACACGACCACCTGGGCTCTCAAAAAAAGAGCTTTCGCTGGCCGTGTGTTACCTTTCCTCGTCAGTTTTAATCTAGCGGCGTACTACAGTACATGATATATAAGGCATGAAGATGTTATTGTTACAGATCAGCTAAATTATCTATAGTAAAGGATTCTACAAATTAATGTAATATACAGTCACAGAAAATATATATATCAAAAACCTCTCACATTGTAGACTAGCACAACCTTAATTGGGACACCATGCATTCAGTATTCCTACCGTACCAAAAAAATATTAACTAAAATCATTAATACAAGGCTATATAATTATGATCGCCATACAACCGATATATAAAAATGAAACCATAACGTTAAAAATTACGACCGAAGCGCTTTTCTGGATCGACCTTCTTAGGGAACGCTCAAAGCTGAATATTAAGGGCCAACAACTTACAAAGAACAGATTAAATGATATATTCTTTAGCCGACATGATTGCAGAAATTAAGAAGTCGTAGAGCAAAACAGAAAAATTTGAAATCAAAAGAGATAATACACCGTGTATTGAGCCTTTCTATTGCTTAGAGTTCAGTAGAAAATATATATACATGCTCAACCTAAACATACTATTTGACCTACTGCGAGTTGTTCAGTTTTTACTGTTACTCCTGTTTCTCCTAAAATATGGGTGCTAGAAAAACAGCAAGTAAAATGGCCAATATCGGATCCGTACGTCTTGTTTTGAAATGAATTCTCTTCTTTTGAGAAATATTTATTTTGTCATCCAATTTTTCACCGCTTACAACTGTCTGTTTGTGGTTTTATTTCATACATTAACTTTTAAGTATCAGTTTGTTTTCAATTCATATAGTTTCGTTTTGTTCCGCTTTTATTTCGTTTCGCTTTTTACAGGTACCTCTCTTTTTGCCCCTTTTCTATTTTTGATATTTTAATCAAAAATTCAAAAAATCAAACTTTCAAAAAGTGACATAATCAACATTGCACGTAAGATCTAATATTTTAGAAGTTTGATCAAAATCCTAAACTATCAAATTTAAAAACAATATTAAGAATTTTAATAATTTAATAATTTGGTTAAAATTTCAAAATTTCAAAACTTTTACACAATTTGAAATTTTGATATTTTAAAACTTTGATCAAAATTCCAAAAATCCAAAATTTCAAAACATTTTAAAACTTTGAATTGATAAGTGTTACACGGACCCTTACTCATTAACATATTGAAACAAACTCATCCTTAGGATTCGTTTGTTTAAATATGTTAACTCGTAAAAACCATGGTATATATAGTACTTGTACCTATTTTAGTTTCCTGTTGCGCTTGCTCAGTATGTAGCTTTCTATGTTGTACCTATTTTAGTTTCCTGTTGCGCTTGCTCAGTATGTAGCTTTCTATGTTGTACCTATTTTTAGTTTCATGTTGCGCTTGCTCAGTGTGTAGCTTTCTATGTTGTACCTATTTTAGTTTCCTGTTGCGCTTGCTCAGTATGTAGCTTTCTATGTTATACCTATTTTAGTTTCCTGTTGCGCTTGCTCAGTATGTAGCTTTCTATGTTGTACCTATTTTAGTTTCCTGTTGCGCTTGCTCAGTATGTAGCTTTCTATGTTGTACCTATTTTTAGTTTCATGTTGCGCTTGCTCAGTATGTAGCTTTCTATGTTGTACCTATTTTTAGTTTCCTGTTGCGCTTGCTCAGTATGTAGCTTTCTATGTTGTACCTATTTTAGTTTCCTGTTGCGCTTGCTCAGTATGTAGCTTTCTATGTTGTGTTTTGTCGACTTTTTTTTGTCTTTTCGTCGTCTTCGTTTTTTGACATGGCTATTTCAGATTGTCTTCTAAGGTCTCTGGTAGATAGTTGTCTGATTGGTATTCATGTATTTTCTTATTTTTGTCGTGAAAAGGGCAAATTATTAATTGTGCAAACAGATTTCCAAATTGAAATTAAACATTTAACCAACTATATCATCTGTGAAATAAAACCACTCAAAATGATATACATGAATTTTCAGAAAAAAATATATACACGTACTTATGTTAAAAAAAAAAAAAACATCTACATGATTTGCTCATTTTTGAAGGCCGTACGGTGACCTACAGTGTTATTTTCTGTGTCTTTTTTTCTCTGGTAGAGAGTTGTCATTAGTAAACATACCGCATCCTATTTTTTTTTATACAGAAAGAAAATTCGTAGAACAAAAATTACACACAAAGAAGATATGATGTACGTGTAGAAAATGAAAACACAGGAACTTGTAGAAAAAATTATATACATATACTTGTAGAAAAAGAAGATGGTGGCAACATGAATGGTCGCTATCTGGTAGCCAGTGGCGGAAACCAGGGTGTAAATTTTAACGATGACTATAAGAGCAAGGATCATGAGTACTTTGATGTTTACTCACCAGAGATAGCAACCCATTATGGTGAGGTCTTTTGGACAGACTTAGGAAATAATCCAATTCCAAAAGAAATCATCGACAGATTTGCAGGTATCTTATGTATTATATATTACAACTTCGAGAACCCTCTGGATCTTTACAATATAATGCCATTACTTCCAACTTTTTTCTTATTTGAACCAATTTTGGTGATCGTCTGTTATCTTGCAACGGAAATGGGTTCTTCGTGACGTCTTCTTAACTTTCAAATGTTTGAATTACAAGTGTTGGGGGAGTTGGGGAGGATCCAGGATATTTGAAAGGAGGGTGATTTATTTTGAAAAAATAAAGACAAAAATGAACTATTTCAAATATAAAATCGAAGGGGGCATAAACCCTCTACGAACCCCTTGAATCCGCCACGGCATGAATCCGTAAAAGTGTTTCAGATTTTGTTTTTATATCAAACGTTCTACATTTTAATAAAAAAAAAACATTAACATATATAAAGTACTGGTAAAAACTTATTATTGAAAATCAGATTATACATGAAGCACTGCAAAGAATACAGTATATCAATTTAACATCACCGTTCTGAATGATCTAGATAAAAACATTTAATGAACTGATTGTTAAGAGTGTTAATATATTGTATATTGATTGTTTTAACGATGTCCGCTGTTTTTATTTTGATTTTTTGCAAGAATTTCGGAATCTTCTAGTTTTATTATTGTACATGTAGTTCCATTATATAAAATGCCCGCCAACCTCTACTCTATCGCAAATTTAATACATATGGTTTAAATATAGTTTTTTTCTTCAATATCATACAAAATACTGAATGATCTTGAGAGAATCATACTTTCCCGCTAAATTTTGAATGGCTTATAGCTCAAATACATGGACACGTACAGACCTTTTGATATTTTCTGCTTTTTTTGTTCAGTTATTTTTTATACAATAAATTATTACAGTATTTTAAAAACCTTGTTATTTTGAAACAAAGTAGCTAATATGCTTAAGTAAAACAAAAATAAAGTCTACACCTTTAATTTGTTAATCATTTTTGAGAGCTGTTTGATAAATACTGAATATTGATTGTTTTCCTTGAATGCTTCTATTTTTTGTTATTCAGGAAAAGTCATGGCCATCACTGGTTACGAACAGGACCAAGTTATGGTTAATCCCGTAAGTAAACCAGGACTAAATCCTCAAAACGATGTATCTGTTCCAATCAACTGGGCGTATAACCACCACTACGTAGCATGGATGACTGGAAAATATTCCAAATTGATAAAAATCCCAAATCCTGACCCCAATGACGTCAGTGCTCATGGATCTCCCATGAAATGGAAACCAGTAGATCTTCCATCGGCAAAAGATCGTGAATACAAAAACGTTCCAACAAGTCAAACATTCAGCGCAGGAAATGGAGGAGAGTCTCGAAAGAGTTTCCATGGTTATCCAGATGGATTTGCTCAATTAATTGACTCTCCTGACACATGGCACATTACTCCCATGCAAATTGATACACGTAATCGAGATTGTGGCGCCACACCTCAAGACATTAATAACTGTACCGTCTTCACGCCAGGAGATGAACCACGTCAAGCCAGATTCGGTCGTGGCATTCCGAAAGAGGGAGCCGTTTATTCTGGAATACTAGAGTGTCCATGTACTAGTCGTTATGGTGGTGACCCAGCGATATACGGGTCTAATGTAAAAACAAAATATATTCAACACCATTATTCTCTTGTAGCAGAACAATCTTGTAAAACTTCCCCACAAAGTGCGATAGTTTGTTTTGATGCAGTAGCTATGTTAGGAGTCAAATCAACTAAGAATGTGACATTGACCATCTCCTCAAACGCAATTCCTAGTGGTTGCAGTGTTGATTCAGAGTCCGATGGAACATTAACTGTTTATTACAACGAGTTTAAAAGTACCAAACAATGCTCTACATCTAGTAAAAGAACCGGTCGTGCCAATTTTAACATTGGTGTATCTATAAAAGTTGAAATTTCTGATACCAGTACCATATCCTTAACTGGACCTGCAGACGCCTGGTTTGGAGTTGGTTTCAATGCTACAAATATGGCCAATTCTCCATACACTTTGATTGTAAACTCTACAGGGGTTTTTGAACAACAAATTGGTACGTGTGGAACCGGGGCGGAACATTGTCCAGGGAATCCATTAGATAAAAGCATCTCTCTTTTGTCCAATTCAGTTTCCGATGGTGTGAGAACTGCCGTCGTGACACGCCCATTAAAAGGTTTGACGAAAAAACATTACAGCTTTGATGCTATAAATGCACAAATCAACTTAATTTCTGCTGTCGGTTCTTCACAAGTGTTTGCCTACCACAAAGCACATTCTGTCGGCATAATTGCCTTACTAGCAGAAAAGGAGCCTAACTGCATTTGTGACGTAGGACAAACGGGGATGATTTGCGAAACCAATGGAACCAATTGTAACCATTTTGTCAAAAATTGCGTTCCACCACCTGCTGGGGAAGTCTTATCTCAAAATAATCCATCGTGCAGTTCAATAGGATATGCCGGGGGACTCCGATGTTGTAGTCACAAGCGTATTCTGCTGGACGCTGATCAATCTGTACGACCGGAACTCTTACGATATCACATGAAATTTCGCTTTTGGTTTCAGGAGTACAAGGTAGACAACTCAAAAGTTTCTCATCATGATTTGACTCGTATTTATTTTCAAACCGAGGCTTGGTCAGGTGAATATGATATTCCCCCAGCATTCGCCATGCCAGGAAAACCCATACCTGGATATGCCAACTGGCCACTGAACACGCCAACTCCTGGAACTAAATGTACCGGAAACTGTCCTTCTGGGGACGATTGTGAATGTATCCATACGATAGAATTCAAATGGACCATCAGCAATTTTAGACTGATCTACGCCGGAGGTCATTGTCATGCGCCATCTTGTTTAGCTATGGAACTTTATAGAAACGACACTGGTCACGAGATGGAGCTGTTATGCAGACAAGTTCCTGTATCCGGAAAAGGAAATGTTAAAGAGAACAAATACGACGAAGCTGGATATATAGCACTGCCTCCATGTCTTTGGGGAGACGATACAGGTTTGGAACCTTCAGTTCTGTTGCCTAGCAACACACCAATTGTTGCCATCAAACACAACATAAACACTAAAATGGGTCACTATGGTGAAATGGCGTACTGGCAGATGAGAGGAGTAAATTTCTAGAATTGTTATGCTATACATGACGACCATTGATCTAACCATTAACGAACTACTTTTTCTGAAATCTTTTTAGAGTGTCAGACGATGTGATAGATTATGTGTATAAACAGTGATTTTTTTCATATGATTAAAGCTTTATAAAACTTTGTTGTCTTTTTATTTCTTTAACCATGTGACTATGATCTGTACAACCATATGATAACTCTAGATGGGGTTCACAGACGTCAGATGTCAGTTTTAAAATTTTGAAAAAAAAAAAAGTTATTCCTATTGAACTAAGCTGAAACAAATATAGAAAGATCAATAATCAACATAATAAACAAAACAAAAAACGAAACAAATAAATAGTTCTTGCTAAATAGGTTAAAATGAAAGAAATACAATTTTCTTATACCACAACGTCGTACATTATTTCTGTTGATATAAGAAGTTTCATTTAATAAGCCGAATGACTTGCGCCTGTATATATATACCTAATAAAGGTTACTGAACGTTTTTAAAGATAAAAAAGGTTACTGAAGGTTTGGGTGGCAACCTTACCATGCTACTAGTAGGCATTGGGTTCCTCCCCGATGGAGTGATTTGATTAAATTCGTCGTCCTGAGAGAGTCGAACTTTATAATGCCCTAGCCATGCACTACAGCATTAGTGTAATTCTTATGTGCTTGAAGCAACGCAGAAGAATTTATTATGGAAAGTAAACACTGTCTCTCTCCCTTTCAAAGTATCCCTTGGCCTTTTTCTTGCACACTTGCATTATATGCAAGTATGATAGAAAATGACAACGAAAGAGTGAAAGATAGTGAGAGACAGTGATAACTACTCAACGCTCAACGACTGTGTGAGATAGAGAGATAGAGACAGTTCGAGTGATGAGAGAGATAGTGTAAGTGAGAGACAGACACAGTGCGAGTGATGAGAGAGAGATAGTGTAAGTGAGAGACAGACACAGTGCGAGTGATGAGAGCGAGAGATAGTGTAAGTGAGAGACAGACACAGTTCGAGTGATGAGAGAGAGATAGTGTAAGTGAGAGACAGACACAGTGCGAGTGATGAGAGAGAGAGATAGTGTAAGTGAGAGACAGACACAGTGCGAGTGATGAGAGAGAGAGATAGTGTAAGTGAGAGACAGACACAGTGCGAGTGATGAGAGAGAGAGAGATAGTGTAAGTGAGAGACAGAGACAGTGCGAGTGATGAGAGAGAGAGATAGTGTAAGTGAGAGACAGACACAGTGCGAGTGATGAGAGAGAGAGATAGTATAAGTGAGAGACAGACACAGTGCGAGTGATGAGAGAGAGATAGTGTAAGTGAGAGACAGACACAGTGCGAGTGATGAGAGAGAGAGATAGTGTAAGTGAGAGACAGAGACAGTGCGAGTGATGAGAGAGAGAGATAGTGTAAGTGAGAGACAGAGACAGTGCGAGTGATGAGAGAGAGAGATAGTGTAAGTGAGAGACAGACACAGTGCGAGTGATGAGAGAGAGAGATAGTGTAAGTGAGAGACAGAGACAGTGCGAGTGATGAGAGAGAGATAGTGTAAGTGAGAGACAGACACAGTGCGAGTGATGAGAGAGAGAGAGATAGTGTAAGTGAGACAGACAGTGCGAGTGATGAGAGAGAGAGATAGTGTAAGTGAGAGACAGAGACAGTGCGAGTGATGAGAGAGAGAGATAGTGTAAGTGAGAGACAGAGACAGTGCGAGTGATGAGAGAGAGAGAGATAGTGTAAGTGAGAGACAGAGACAGTGCGAGTGATGAGAGAGAGAGATAGTATAAGTGAGAGACAGACACAGTGCGAGTGATGAGAGAGAGATAGTGTAAGTGAGAGACAGACACAGTGCGAGTGATGAGAGAGAGAGATAGTGTAAGTGAGAGACAGAGACAGTGCGAGTGATGAGAGAGAGAGATAGTGTAAGTGAGAGACAGAGACAGTGCGAGTGATGAGAGAGAGAGATAGTGTAAGTGAGAGACAGACACAGTGCGAGTGATGAGAGAGAGAGATAGTGTAAGTGAGAGACAGAGACAGTGCGAGTGATGAGAGAGAGATAGTGTAAGTGAGAGACAGACACAGTGCGAGTGATGAGAGAGAGAGATAGTGTAAGTGAGACAGACACAGTGCGAGTGATGAGAGAGAGAGAGATAGTGTAAGTGAGAGACAGTGCGAGTGATGAGAGAGAGAGATAGTGTAAGTGAGAGACAGAGACAGTGCGAGTGATGAGAGAGAGAGATAGTGTAAGTGAGACAGACACAGTGCGAGTGATGAGAGAGAGATAGTGTAAGTGAGAGACAGACACAGTGCGAGTGATGAGAGAGAGAGATAGTGTAAGTGAGAGACAGACACAGTGCGAGTGATGAGAGAGAGAGATAGTGTAAGTGAGAGACAGACACAGTGCGAGTGATGAGAGAGAGATAGTGTAAGTGAGAGACAGACACAGTGCGAGTGATGAGAGAGAGAGATAGTGTAAGTGAGAGACAGACACAGTGCGAGTGATGAGAGAGAGATAGTGTAAGTGAGAGACAGAGACAGTGTAAGTGATGAGAGAGAGAGATAGTGTAAGTGAGAGACAGACACAGTGCTAGTTAAAGTGAGATACTAATGTTGATTTTTAAGAAGAATTGACTGAAATAACGGTTAAATACAGCGTCGATTCCTATGTTCTCTATTTATGCATGCACTGTTTTGATGTTTACGTTGATCTGGTCTCAAATAAAGGAAAGTTTTTTCAGACAAATATTATTTTCTGTATTTCACCGAAAGCTTGCAAAAAGAGTATTTGGCCTGTACTTCTTTTAGTTGAAAATTTTAATACTGGTTTAGATTTATTTGTATTCGAATTTTCTCTCGTGTTTGGAACTGAAAAAGGAGGAAAATTTGTTGATTTCTCTATCTTTCCGAACGGATTAAGCAGTTGTGTGTTTTTTCAGAGTATTTTTGACTTTATACATGCCCTTGTGGGAATATTTCTTCTCGGTCTGAACAAGAAGACAGTAGCTGCTGAAATTACACCCACACGGAAATGGACGAGCAAAATCCAAGGCGGGATACCACAATGGCGCAATTGGACGAATAAACCAATCCAATCTTTAAATTTTAGCAATTAACCCTTCAATCTTATAAAGGACATGTCCAATAAGGTCAATGGAGTCTTGGTAAAACTGACTGATGTATGAACTATTCGATGCTTATTGATAACAAGGATTTTGGGTAACAGTAATCTCAAGAATATCAAATGTTTACGGACATTTTCTCCGTTGGGTCGATGCTTTTACTGGTGGACTAATAGTCTCCGAGGGTATAACCAGCCCAGTAGCCGGTACTTTGGCACTGGCATGAACGTACGTATTGTGTGTTATTAAAATTGCTGTTACAAAATATTTGAAATTTTGAAAATTAAGGAATTTACCCTTATGCGAAGCTCTTATATCTTGCCCAGCCTTGGCTATACTTTTGGTCTTTTTTGGTTTATAGCTCTTTATGATTTTATAAGCTTTGGATTGTTGAATATTTTGGCCTAGAGCTTCACTTGAGATACATTGATTGTCGAAACAAAATTGTGTCCTTTTGCTTTTATTCATTGGATATTTTAAGAATTTTCAGTCATTATTCCTAATGTACTAGTACGTTGTTCCATAATTTACCGAAAAATCATTGCATTTCAGACATTCTTTTCCGTTGTTGTATCAACTAGACATTCAAGCAAATTCAAATACTAACAACATTTATTGTTAGTAAGAACTGAGTAAATAAACCACATACTAGATATGACAATATTTATAAAATAGAAAATATTCGTAACAAAATAAATATTAGACTAAGAAAGAGATTATTTGATAGTTTCATAGATGCTGAACACATGGCATTATAATGGTTCTCTGAAGCTGTCGTCACAAAATTGGTAGTTTCCGTCTTACACTTTCCCTTTATTAGCTCGGCAGAACACGAGTTGTACGAAGATAAAGCCCTGAAAGAAGAAGGAAGGGAAAAGTAAAATCACAAAAATATGCATTAATTTTTTGGCTTTCAAAATATCTGCTTTGATTTTACCTGATGAAGGTAAATCCAAATAATGAGGCCCCTCATGGGGGGGTCCTAGTAATCACATAATCACCATTTTTTGCCAATATAATCACATAATCATTAAATATTTGCTTATCTTTAGTAATCAAATAATCATAAACTAAAAATACAGTCCTAGGTAATCAAATAATCATGAAATATTTGGCTTAATAATCAAATAATCATTAAAAAAACGGCCAAGTAATCACATAATCAAAAACCCCATGAGGGCCCTCAATAATCATTAGCACTTCAAACGCATTAAATTTATAACGTGTTGTTGTTATTTTTTTTTAAATCCGATGTCTCGTGTAGAGAGACTGCCACACTTTCTACACGTTATGAACCTTTGCAACAACCCTACGAGAAGTCCATAAGTGACCTGTTGCAATTTTGAAAGCTTAATTTCTGTCCGTAGATTAATAAAAAATTGTTCAGTGGCAGTCAACATTTCCCGCTTTTCACCCCGGTCCACCCTTATTCCTAAATATACATATTGAATGCATTGTAAATAACTTCCTGTCCTGGATATGGGTGATATATTTGCAACTAAAGGTAGATGAACTAAATATTAATAATCAAAAATTTAGTACTAGTATCCTGAATCACCTCCTGAAAGTTTACATATTGTGATGTCTATTACTTACGAGCATGGTGTTCCTTTGTATTCTGGGTCACCTCCTGGCAGGTAATAAATTGTAATGTCTGTTACTTACGAGCATGGTGTTCCTTTGTATTCTGGGTCACCCCCTGGCAGGTAATAAATTGTAATGTCTGTTACTTACGAGCATGGTGTTTCGTTGTATTCTGGGTCACCCCCTGAAAGGTTATAAATTGTATTGTCTGTTACTTACGAGCATGGTGTTTCGTTGTATTCTGGATCACCTCCTGGCAGGTCATAAATTGTATTGTCTGTTACTTAAGAGCATGGTGTTCCTTTGTATTCTGGATCACCTCCTGGCAGGTCATAAATTGTAATGTCTGTTACTTACGAGCATGGTGTTTCGTTGTATTCTGGGTCACCTCCTGGCAGGTAATAAATTGTAATGTCTGTTACTTACGAGCATGGTGTTTCGTTGTATTCTGGATCACCTCCTGGCAGGTAATAAATTGTAATGTCTGTTACTTACGAGCATGGTGTTTCGTTGTATTCTGGGTCACCTCCTGGCAGGTAATAAATTGTAATGTCTGTTACTTACGAGCATGGTGTTTCGTTGTATTCTGGGTCACCTCCTGGCAGGTAATAAATTGTAATGTCTGTTACTTACGAGCATGGTGTTTCGTTGTATTCTGGATCACCTCCTGGCAGGTCATAAATTGTAATGTCTGTTACTTACGAGCATGGTGTTTCGTTGTATTCTGGATCACCTCCTGAAAGGTTATAAATTGTAATGTCTATTACTTACGAGCATGGTGTTCCTTTGTATTCTGGGTCACCTCCTGGCAGGTTATGAATTGTAATGTCTGTTACTTACGAGCATTGTGTTCCTTTGTATTCTGGACCACCCCCTGAAAGGTTATAAATTGTATTGTCTGTTACTTACGAGCATGGTGTTTCTTTGTATTCTGGATCACCTCCTGAAAGGTTATAAATTGTAATGTCTGTTACTTACGAGCATGGTGTTCCTTTGTATTCTGGGTCACCTCCTGACAGGTGCAAATCACTGATCATTGCAACAGTGCATTGATGTAAACCAACTGTTACTCCTTTCTGAGTAAAACATTCAACTGCTAATACCATTTCTGCAAAGTGAGACTGACATTTATCGGCCTATACAATAAATGCATTTCTTTAAAGTCCAAAGGACGATTTTCATCTGTATTTTCTATTTTAATTGAGTGTTTGTTGTTTGGTGCTATTCTATCGTATTTGTTTTTCCTTTATAGTTTTGTACATATAAAACACTGTTAGTTTTTCTCGTTATTATTTTGCTTTATACTCGGTGTGGGTTATGCTCATTGTTGAAGGCCGAATGATGACCTATATATCTGTGAGATACATTGGAATTTTACCACGTCTTCTTATTTTTATATTTATACATTCTTTTAGACATAATAAATCTGTGTTTATTTACCTTCTTTTTCTGAACACATTTCTATAAACTGCTCAATGTTGAAGACCGAATGGTGACCTATATACTTGGAGTGTTATCTCATTGGAGTTATACCACGTCTTCTTATTTTCATATTAATACATTCTTTTAGACATAATAAATCTGTGAATACCTTCTTTTTCTGAACACATTTCTATAAACTGCTTCCTAAGAGTATGCTGAGAAGGTACGAATTGTACAAAGTTCTGTAGAGCTGAACAACCAGCCATGTATTCTGGTTTGTAACACTTCACTAGGTCATCAATATCTCTTTCAATAAAAAAATACATCATTAAAAACTATCAGTAATTATATAGGGTATGGAGGGATGGGGACCGGGTGGGTTCCTTTTTTTGTCTAAAAATAATAACTTTTCTATAATCACTTGATAACTGTTTTCTGGACATCAGTATACTTTTATCCAGTTCTTTAGTTTTCGCCAGTTGTTTATGTTTAAGCAACCCTAAAATAAGTATTCTCTATTCTTTATTTTTTTTCTCATTATTCAAAATTATCCGCTGTTCAAAAGTCAAGAAAACTAAACCAGGATACAAACTAAAACAGAGTGAAACTCATCCACTATAAGAGCAAAACAACGGAACAATAAAAACACTGAAGTGTAATAAAAACAGACGCCAACGTACATGTACATAGAATCGAAATATTTTATTACAAAGTTCCGCCTTATTCCAGACTTGGTACACGACATTTAATGAAAAACAAGTGGGTTTTCAGTGGCGGATCCAGAATTTTTCCTAAGGGGGGCCCGCTGACTGACCTAAGGGGGGGGGGGGGCCCTCTCCATTCATGCTTCAATGATTCCCTATATAATCAACCAAATGTTTCCCACGAAAGGGGGGGGGGGGTCCGGCCCCCCCCCCCTGGATCCGCCTATGGTTTTAGCAAACCACATCGATTCATCATAGTTTATGTTTAATAAAAGGTTTTAGAAGTGGATAAAACAAGCTATCAACTCTCGTTATTGAATTTCACCAATAATGATAACAAACTAGCCGTCACATTTATTTTGATAAAACTTTTTTTCAAGGGTTTATTCATCGTGTATATACGTGCACTTTCTGTACTTATAAAGTTCCTATTCCTACCGAATGTGACTGTGTATTTATTTATCCCGTAGAGCCAAACGGATTATGAGTCTTCTATAGAACTATAGAGAAAACAATTAGGTAAACAATGTAGTTCAAGTCAAATGAGTTATAAAAAACCTTATAAACGACCTTTACATTTTTTTCATACCATTAGCTCTTAATTCATAAACGTTAATGAGAAGTAAAGCACTTAAATTTCAAAATTTGAGTTGCGGGGGAGTTGAGGTCAATGAGTGTAGAATATCACTGTAATATAAACAAAAATTAAAAAAATACATCGTACTCATGCATAGTCAGGGATTTTGTGATTTTTCATAACAATGTATGCAATAAAATAGATTATAGCTTAAATTTCTGATTTTAAATTAATCGTTGGAGTAAATTAAGAAAAAACAATTTCAAATTTCAAATCATAGACAAAAAACCCAACACATTTATCTAATGGCTTTAGCTGATTGGGGGATACACCATGGTTTAAATATGATTATCGTCAGTTGTTCAGATAAATCTCAATAACAAATTGACTTGATAACGTTAGAAAATTATTATATAATTAATGGTCTTTTCATTACTTTGTTTGTTTTGCTTAAATAATCAAAGGTTACTTCAACAGATGTGTGATTGCTAATGAGACAAAAAAAAATTATTTTCAAAAGAGTATAAATGACGTGGAATTTAAGAACTATAATTGATCACAATCCGGCCTTGAACAATAAGTTAAAACCATAAGGTATTGCCAGCTGTAAAGGGTCGACATGAGAAAATGTAAAACAAATATGAGAAAGTTTAGAACAGTTAACCAAAATTATCATTGTTTTTACATATAATTCTTAAAAAACAACATCGGCCCTGTAGGCTTTATTTAACCGGTCTATATATTATTTGGTCTTCAAACTCTATATTACCGTAGTGAAGGTATATTTAAACTCTTGTTTCAAATATAAGACCGACACAAACTGCAGACTCTACAAGGTAAATATAAAATACCAACCTACAAACGACGGTATAAAATTTTTCCAAATTTTCTTTGTTAAATTTCTTAAGGTCTATTACAGCTTCTTTGATATGAGCTCCTAAATTTCTCATGCAGTTCGTTAGTCCATCACAGTCCGTGGACCTTGTCACAGATAAAAAAGCAACTAACAGGATAACTGAAACGAAAAACATAATACGCCATTGGTCATTATTCGGAGAACTTGTAGCTTGATGATGAGTCCAGTGACAAATCATAATATTATGCATATTCATGACGAGATCATGGTATTGGAAATGTATATAACTATCTGGACTGGATATACAGCCCTTGCACTGTCGGCTCAGTGCATGAAAGCGTTTAGTTAGCATTTAAATGTTTTTGTTGTTGTCACGCTGGAACAAGGTGGCTATTTTGGTTTTGCTGGATTGATTTGGGTTTTACTGTTGTTGTTTGGTTGCAGTCTACTTTCTTCAAAACGGACAAGATCATGTTGACTTGTTATGAATATGAACCCTTCTTTGTTTTATACCGACACGCTGAACCTGAATTTCAACATGCTAGTTAATTCATTGTTACAGTTATCAGGAAGATAAGTATGTCACCTTAGCCTTCACATTAATACGACGCGCAACGACCAGTCTTTGATATAACTCCAGAAATCAGCGTGCTATGCGCATTTAATCAGACGCAGAAAGACCAGTCTTTGATATAACTCCAGAATGCCGCGTGCTATGCGTATTAACAGCAAATACCAATTTTAAAGCATTTGTTTTGGCTCGATTAGAACTGTACTTTGTGTCTTATTAATTATGAGGGATGAGGGATGGATAAGTATTCTATCCATTCCGGTTTATTTTTTCTTTCTTAAGCCAGAAGCCTGAAGTTTAGGGGTTATCGTTGGTTCGTGCATTCATGTTTGTTTGTGGTAAACTATTTTGTATTTAATTAAGCATTTAGATTTGTCAAATAATTTTTTTCATATTTTTCATGGCGGGGCATTTTTATAGTCGACTCTACGTTTTTTTGTGTTTTTTTTTTGTGTTTTTTTTTGTTTTTTGTTTTTTGTTTTTATCTCACTATGATAGCCTACAATTTCACTCTTACATGTACTTCATTTGAACTTTGGTGGATATAGTTGTCTCATTAGCAATCGTACCACATCTCCTTATTTTTATATGCACAGCGTTGAACATGACATTTTGTGTAAAATCTCTATATATAGCTTTAAACATGTTTAACTTTTACATATATTTGTTTGAAAATATTGTTGATTATAGTACAAACTAAATTAAATATAATATATAACAGGAAAAGAAGTGAAATAAGTTTAAACATATTTGTTTATAACAGTGGAATGGGAAACAAGTTATTGCAACTTATATCAATCCCTTTCAACTCAAGTTGCGGGTGCGAGTGCTGCCTTGTAGCGGCATTAGCTTACTCTTTTTCGAAATCTACAAGGGTGTCTTTTACGGGCTAGAGGTTTGGCTCTCTCTTAACACGGGTCAGCCATTTATCGTCATCTTATGACGGACTATCATCGTAATAAGCTAATCAGAACACAGATAAACCCTGCCTAATGTAATTACCACAGACAGGGGTTATAAAAAAGGGAAATGAGATGGGAAATAAGTCAATAAGATAATCATCACCCGCCACCGCTCGCAAAAAAAACAAAACAAAACAAACCTCAACCTCACCAACCGAAAAATCTACAGGACATAGAAAACACAATACAAGTTATTAAAGATATCTACAATAAGGGTTAACCTGGTATTACGAGTACTTAACTTTATGCACTTCACATGCGAAATTTAAATAATGATGATTTAAATATCCTATTTGAATAATGATGCGTGCATGTTAAATATCCTATTTGAATAATGATGTGTGCATGTTAAATATCCTATTTGAATAATCCCACAAACCACTCTTTAATATAATTCCACAAAACACATCGCTACTAATCATATTATGACGTTAAAGATTTATTACTTTTTTTTATGCAATTCTTTAACAAAGAAATTTTGTCCCATTTTTAGTGAGGATTAATGTCTCTATTCTCATGCAGTAAAAACCTTGTAACACATTCACAAATTCTAAGTTGGACACGATTCCTTAATTAATTGCATATTTTAAAAATAATGAGATAAGATACCAAGTGGGCATTTTTATGTTGTAATGTACCAATATTGTTTCAGGGTAGGGCGAAAGTTTGTATCTATTAAAACGTTAAACGCGCTGCATTTGTCTGCACTTGTCAAATGGCAGGAATCCGATGTTCGGTTGTTGTCGTTTGTTGATGTGGTTCATAAGTGTTTCTCGTTTCTTATTTGTTTTAAATAGATTAATAGACCGTTGGTTTTTCTGTTTGAATAGTTTTACACTTGTCATTTTGGGGCCCTTTATAACTTGCTGTTCGGAGCGAGACAAGGCTCCGTGTTGAAGGCCATTGTTTGACCAATAATGATTTACTTTTACAAATGGTGACTTGGATAGAGAGTTGTCTTATTCACACTCAAATCAAATCTCCTTTTACCAATGAGACAACTTTCCATTCAAGTCACAATTTGTAAAAGTAACTGATTATACCCGGTAGGTCGAAAAACGAGACCAAGATTTCGCAAACGTTAATAGGGCTTGGCACTTTTTATATCAGAGGTATCGGATTTAACGTCCCCATTCTGATCAATAAGTATTTATACATTCCACACAGCTAAAAGGACGCTACACTTCTGCAATAATTTGACTGTTGGTCGGAAGAAGACAAAACGTTAAGGATGACTAAATTCATATAGCCCAGTTGCCATAGGATAAGAAATTATAAGTGGTAGGTGTTTGTATATTTAAACACACTCAGTAGAGATATTCATAGCTAAAAGTTTTAATCTTACTAAACAACGACATATAAAATATTAAACAATTAATTTTAATGTACATTTTACAAGGTTAATTATCGCAGTAAATAACGGAAATCTAAACTAATATGATGCACGATTGGTGATTTGATTCATTTGAAAAAAGGAAGAGTGAAGTAGGTCGAGGAAAAAACATCTGTTTCAGAAGAAAAAAGACACAACACTTATCGTATAATTTTGACCTTAACTATAAAAGAAGATTTGAGCTATAATTGATATTATATATCAAGGCAGTTGCGAATATATACAAACATACATAGTGTCCTGGTAGTTTACGTTTACTGCTTTTACTAAAAACGGCCTTTGTTTTTCTTTGAATATGCTTGTATCATACAGTGACATTTGTTGAGGGGTGGACAGGGGCTAGGAAACATAGAAATGAGGGCGAGGGAAACTTCTGTCAGGAACATGGAAATCATTGACCCTTGACCAGCCCCACATAGATATCCTTAAATAACTTATAAATGTAATGACTATCAATGAACAAACTGTTTTTATGATTAAACGTGTAAGAATCTAAAAAATGAAGAACGACATCAAAACAAGTTTAACAAATGCACTATTTATAGACACCAGACTTAAAATTGTGTGCACCAAAGAGGCATTTCATCTATTACAGGCTCATCATTGACGCTCGATTCAAAAATCGAAAAAGTCCATAGCAAATACGAAGTTAAAGAGCATAAATGACCAAAATTCCGAAAGATTTTGCCAAATACAATAAAATTGACTCATTAAACACACCAGACTTAAAATTGTGTACGTCACAGAGGCATTTAGTCATCAAATGACTCACCATTGATGCTCGAATTAAAACTGAAAAAGGCCATAGCAAATATGAAGTTGAAGAGCATTGTGGACGAACATTCCGAAAGGCTTTGCCAAATACAACAGATTTTACTCACCTATATTTGTGCTGAAAAACTGCATTCTGAAACACGTACTTTTGTCAAATGAAAACAATGAAAATTTAAGTAAGTTAATATCACGAATAGTTTGACATGATATGTAAATAGTCTTTGTTTATTTCTTATGTAAATTATATGATAATTGTTTCACGCCGCCATGCAAATTTAAAATTTAAAAACAAGGTTATTAATCAGCATGGTTATAATGACACAAATTATTATATATTATATGTTACCTTTGTACTAAAAGCTGTTCTATAAAATGTTTACATCTTTTAAAATGAATACTGTTAACTAAGAAATTATTGCGTGCATTTTTATTGCGATTTTGTCATTTTAGACAAACATGCGATTTAAATTTTTGCAATATTGAGAAAAATCCGGTTCAATTCAGGTAAAAAAGTCGAAATACGAGTTTAGATAAATCCGTTTATAACTCTGTCGCACTTTTCGCAATAATAAAATCATCGCAATAATTTCTGAATTTACAGTATCAGTTAAAGGGGCACTAGCTGTCAAATTCATGTTCATCGATTTTGATCAAATTCTCATATTTTGATTTATAACAATATTATTTTTTTTCCAAACTAATAAAAGTCTAGAATAATCAATTAACATGGTACGGGCATGAAAAAACGTAGCTTCGTTACGTGTGTATATTCTAGACGCCATCTAATTAATTATCGAGTTGACCTCTAAAGTCATCCGATGACCATGTAAGCGATGTAAACATACATATACATATAAATAGATTAAGCAAACTCTTGTTGTTGGAATATTCTAGGTCTATTTAATTTCATATTATAAATGAAAAATAAATGTTTATCATCGTTTTTACCTGTATAAGAATGATGTTTTTGCGGATCGAATCAAGTTATCAAATGATTTACCTTTGTTTTATTTTAAATGTAAGCATTCTTTTCCTTTAAAATATTTACACATACAACTCACGGGTTATCCATCTCAAGCTAAGGGGTTAAATTAAAGTTCACATGAAAACGGATTCAATGAGGCCGAGTTATTCACCTGCAAGTGAATAATTCATAATCAATATTCTTTAGCTTATTTTGACAAAATTGAACCATACTAGCTGCTAAAAGCAAATTATCATTTCACTATTTGCATTTCATTAATGATTTAGCAAAACAAATATTTTGTTTATATATCTCGTAGGTATTGACACTTTAATATGTACATTTCACACAAATGAGAGGTTAAACTACCTTACAAACCAGGTTTAATCCAATATTTTCTTGATACGAGAATGCCTGTACCAAGTCAAGAATATGACAGTTGTTTTTCATTCGTTTGATGTGTTGTTCTCCCATTTATTTGTATTGTAATCCTGTCACTTAATGTTGTCATTTTAATGTAATATTTAACATTGCCATAACAGCGGGAGGTTTGATATGTCATTAAACCAGGTTCAACCCACCATTTCTTTTCTTAAAATGTCCTGAGCTAAGTCAGGAAAATGGCCATTGTTAGGTTATAGTTCGTTTCTGCAAGTGTGCTACATTTTAATGTTGTGTTTCTGTTGTGTCGTAGTTCTCCTCTTATATTTGATGCGTTTCTCTCAGTTTTAGTTTGTAACCCGGATTTTTTTTTTCTCAATCAATTTATGAATTTCGAACAGCGGTATACTACTGTTGCCTTTATTTGAGCGTTTGATGCCATTCGAAAATGGACTTTCTGTTTTGATTTTCCTTGGTGTTCGGTATTTTTTGAATTTCAATTTTTATATCTTAATTCAAAAACAATTTGTCATCGGAATATGTACACGGCAATAATTTTTTTTTCTAAATCTAAGGAATCATGGGTAATTTCATTGTTCGTATCCCAAAATTAAAATAACGTCACGTCATTGGTTGAATTTCCATTGGTTATGACATTTTTTAACCAATCACAAAGTTTTGGTGAACACTTTTGAAAATATTACACAGGATGTAGATTCTAAAACGGCGAATAGGTAAAACATGTAATCTCGCACCATCATGCACATGTACCAGAAATGAGTGCGAAGTTAATCAGGTGAAAAAAAAAAGACGTCGTGTGAATGAAATCTTGATGTTGATGAATGCAGTAAGGCATTAACGATTTATTTCCGCAACAGAATCATGTAAATATTAGTTTCCTTTACATTTTCATTCATATAAAATGTTTAAAGAATGGAAGTAAAAGGCTTAACAAATTAAAGAATAACAATTGAAGGACCCTCCGTGTAGACTCTCATTGACTACGTTTTCGCTATGTACATTTTCAAGCAGGATAGAAAATAAAATTGACTGTATGTGTTGAATAATATTTGGAAAATCTTACTTCCGGGTTGATTTTTATATTATTGCATAGCAATATAATATTTCCAACATAAAGTAACCAAAAGTTAGCGGGCAATAAATTCCAATATTGCACTAGTGCAATAAATCTTCAAAATTCATGATGTCATCAACGACAAAATCTTAGTTTAAACCAATTTTTACTTTCAAATATTATATTGCTATACAAAAAAAGGGTTATTGCATGAATATTGGGGAATATTGTCCCTCGTAGAACAGATATTGCACTCGCAAGCTCGTGCAATATAAAATTCTACTCGGTACAATATTCCCCACTATTCATGCAATAACCCTATATTACTGCCATCATATTTTGTTTATCATGATTCCTAATAAGATAATTTAATTTTTTGGTTGTCATGTTTTTAGTTGAAATAAATATAAATCTAAACCAATTTCTTCGGCTATCTTTTTAAATTAAATCTTAATGTTAAACATTTTAAATTACTCTCCAAACTGCTGTGAATAAATGTTGCAGTTAAATGGTTATAATTATATACTTTAAATAAGTTATATTTTATACTTATATATTTACAGCTGAAGAAAAAATCTTTAAGGTGGTACCTAACACTACAGGGAGATAACTCTGTAATATCAGCTAAACGTTTTAATTACGTTGCCTTGTGAAGGCAATATAAAGCTTCTCAATGATCAAAAGTAGTATTTGTCAAACTGCTATATAACCAGTGTAATTTTTCTGATAAAACACTTGGTTCAAATTTTTTGATTTTTTTTATATTTTTGTTAAAGGGTCAAAGTAAATACTTTGTCAAAATTTTATGAAAATTAAACGAGCCAAATTAATTTTAGTGAAAGTGTTGGGTACCACCTTAATTGAACAAAATCATTAAAATAATTTTATAAAAGTTAAGTTTCTAGTCAATTAAATCTATAATAATAAAATCAATAATATATACTAATGGAAAGGACAATATTATTTGTGTACATACACTATTTTAAAATTAATTTTTGTAAACAGATATAAGACGAACGGCTTTATCATTATATTGATATTTTCATTAAATATATGAATAAAACGTGTTAAGATTTTTTTCTATTAGTCAATTGTTTTTCTCGTTCCTTATTTTTTTTTTTTTTATTAGTCAAGTGTTTTTCTCGTTCCTTAATTCAAGTCTACTCATATATGAGTGTCTAGATTGGAGTTTTAATTTTTTTTATTGTTTCATTATCATCTTTCCTAATTACAAATAAAGGCAAAAGTAGTATACCGCTGTTCGAAATTCATAAATCGATTGAGAAAAAAATAAATCCGGCTTACAAACTAAAACTGAGGGAAACGCATCAATATAAGAGAACTACGACACAACAGAAACACAACATTAAAATGTAACACATGCAGAAACGAACCATAATATAACAATGGCCATTTTCCTGACTTGGTACAGGACATTCCGTTAAGTTATTATCTTTTGTTTTTAGACCAAATGATCAGTTATTACCTATATAAGCCAAATAATTCAGTAGTTTTCATTTTCAAGGCAAATCATTTAGCTGTTTTCATTCTTCAGGCCAAACGTTTAGTTATTGTCTTTCGTAATTATTGTCAGATTCATCTAACACAACAAAAACGTTGTACTTCTTTGACTTTCAATGAATATGAAGACAATATGTGAATAACAAGAAACAGCTTCGCTACTATAATTAGATTATCAGCACTTAAAATATAATTTGGTCGTCTGTCATAAACAAATAAAAAAAAAAACCCATGACAAACAAGATGAAAATAGAAAACAATCCATACATTTGTTTCATCACCAAACTAAATAACATTTCAAAGACTTTTTTAAGTGGTTGTCGTCTGCTTATGAAGTTCATAAGTGTTTCTCGTTTCTCGTTTTTATATAGATTTGACCATTGGTTTTCCCGTTTCAATGGTTTAAGGGGGTTCGCGGGTCTAAATCATTTATATAGGATTTCTCTATATTTTTCTATAAATGAACTTTATCTTATAGTTAATAGAAAATTAAAATAAAAAAGTGGGGTCCCGTTCATTTGCGCTCACAATCTGCCTTCGAAAGAAGCATACATTTTTGTAAAGGTGGTTGAAGTAATAGGAGAAATATAGGTAATATCGAAATAAAAAAAGAAATTTATTACAGAAATCTCTCAAATTTTACAATAATTTAGTTTAAGTACAGCTTATATGGAAATTATATTAAAAAATATATGTCACCGATGAGTTAAAAAAGATATTTCAATTTTAAAGCCAAAAAAGGGCATTTTTCCACCAAAGGGAGATAATTTGGAACTTTTTCAATGATGTACACATTTTAAATGTCATCTGGGGCCAACACGAATTGATTGTTTTGAATGATTTTTGTACCATATGATAAAGTAACAACTACAAAAGGTAATAAATAAAATTTGTAGTGAAAAACAAATGTTTATTTTTTTCTGAAATTTTTATACCCTCGAGCCTCCTTAACACTAATATTTTTGGGGCCCGTTAAAGCTTGCTGTTCGGCTTGAACCAAGGCTCCGTGTTAAAGGCCGTACCTTGACCTATCATGGTTTACTTTGATAAATTGTTACTTGGATGGAGAGTTGTCTCATTGGCACACATACCACATCTTCCTATATCTATTAATTACACTTAATCATGAGAAATAAATATTCATTAGTCTCTTAAAATTAAACATTTTTACAATGATAAACAAAACATTTTATTTTTTTATTTAGATTTATATTTGACTGTTGTTTTCATTCATCTTATAACGTTAATATAACGGTTCAGCCATGCTAAGTTAGATTTAGGATTTGTGTAGGTCATCTAACGTGATTTTGGGTTCAACATGTACTTAAAAAAGAACGCTTTTAATATTTTTTTATGTTTTTAATGGCTGCGCTTACTTAAATTATGGGCATATAATAGAATTCATGTATTAAAAATCTGAAATGTACTTTTATAAAAATAAGTAATTTTAATTTTGTAAATCATAAAACCTGCTAATCTATGCTTCATTTACTCGTCCGAGTTTAAGACTTTCAATTTAAATATATATATATAATTTTCCAACATAAAAATGAATAAGCTGATAAAATTTCTAATAGATAAATTGATGTGCGTACAAATCAGTTTGTTTGTGATTAGTATGTCATAAAGACAAATTATGTAGAACAAGATTCTCGTTTTTATGTATAATAATGATTATAATATCCATCAGGTATCGTTCGCCTCTCTTTTATAAAAGGATTGTGCACATTTTACTTGCAACTGTAATTTCTTATTTGATTGAAAATTTATCTTTTAAAAGTTAAATTTATTTTTAAATACCACTCCACTATAACATTGGGCAGAAGATATTTTATATGCAGGAACACTACAACTATTTTGAAATTTTTTAAGAATTTTTTAAGAAAGGTACCAGGATTATAATTTAGTACGCCAGACGCGCGTTTCGTCTACATAAGACTCATCAGTGACGCTCATATCAAAAAATTTATAAAGCCAAATAAGTACGAAGTTGAAGAGTATTGAGGGTCCAAAATTCCAAAAAGTTGTGCCAAATACGGCTAAGGTAATCTATTCCTGGGATAAAAAAATCCTTAGTTTTTCGAAAAATTCAGAGTTTTGTAAACAGGAAATTTATAAAAATTACCACATAATTGATATTCATGTCAACACCGAAGTGCTGACTACTGGGCTGGTGATACCCTCGGGGACGAAACGTCCACCAGGAGTGGCATCGACCCAGTGGTGTAAATAGTTATCAAAGGTACCAGGATTATAATTTAGTACGCCAGACGTGCATTTCGTCTACAGAAGACTCATCAGTGACGCTCATATCAAAATATTTATAAAGCCAAATAAGTACGATGTTGAAGAGTATTGAGGGTCCAAAATTCCAAAAAGTTGTGCCAAATACGGCTAAGGTAATCTATTTCTGGGATAAGAAAATCCTTAGTTTTTCAAAAAAAATCAAAGTTTTGTAAACAGGAAATTTATAAAAATTACCACATAATTGATATTCATGTCAACACCGAAGTGCTGACTACTGGGCTAGTGATACACTCGGGGACGAAACGTCCACCAGCAGTGGCATCGACCCAGTGGTGTAAATAGTTACCAAAGTACCAGGATTATAAATTAGTACGCCAGACGCGCGTTTTGTCTACATAAGACTCATCAGTGACGCTCATATCGAAATATTTATAAAGCCAAATAAGTACGAAGTTGAAGAGCATTGAGAGTCCAAAATACATAAGACTCATCAGTGACGCTCATATCAAAATATTTATAAAGCCAAATAATTACGAAGTTGAAGATCATTGAGGGTCCAAAATTCACAGTAATTCCAATGATAACTATGGCACTATTATCAAAAGATGCTGTCCCATGCTAGCACTATTTAGATTTTTTTTTCTCACTAAAATTTCTATTCAAGGCAAAAATCTATAGAAATTGATTTTAAAATATTTTATGTTCCATTGATAATGTTCTTCGCTTTGAACCTTGCAAATTTTCAAACTTTCTATTGTTTTCTCTGGTTAACATTGCGAGAAATACACGCATTAAATATATTAGGTTATTTGTCTTATTATGAATATAAGAAACACAAAATGTATGAAAAAAAATGTGTTGTTTTCAAATTATTCTTTTCTTTAGCTGTTGAGTATTTTTTCATCAACGTGTGGTCCTTTAATCTTTATCTCAGTTCTTTTTTTGGTCAACATTCGATTCTGAATTCAAATGTTCCTGTTTTCGTCCGTATGTCCTATTGTGAAAGAGGCGACCATGCCTGATGACGTCATTTTAAAAAAAGGAGTTTGATTGCACATGGTTTCAAAATCGGTAGATAATTAGATGCCACCACCAAATCTTGAGCAATTCGATATTTATCCACTCTCGACCGTCACATTTCAAATATTTAAGCGCTCGGCGAGACTAGCATTTTACAATTTGACACTTTCAAACACACTGTCTTTTGAGGATAAATATCGTATCCTATTGATAACAGTGGTAGAATTTAAATATATTGACGGGGTATCCACAATTTTCGACATAAGCTAATGCCTTTACCAAGTCAGGAATAAGACAGTTGCTATCCATTCATTTGACGTGTTTGAGCTTTTGATTTTGTCATTTGCTTAGGGATCATCCGTTTGGAATTTTCCTCGGAGTTCAGTATTTTTGTTTTTTGACTTTTCATTGATGACATACATAATGATGCTAACTGTATATCTAACCAGAAAAATGATACTGAAATAATATGAAGGTACTGATATTCAAAAATGATATGATGTTACGTGTTATATAAATGAAATTGTGTTAATCATAATATGAATTGGGTTTGATTCAGATATGAATACAGATATATGTGAACTTTTTTTCGTTAACAATATTTAAAATAATTAATAAATCTGTGTAAACTTTAAGTCAAATAAAACATGATGGTATTTAGGAATCGGTGCATTTGTTTACCTTTGTGTTTATGTTAACCTTTAAAATCAATTTTGTGTGTATTTGGTATCTAAATAAACTCATCATAGATACCAGTTTAAATTTTGTATTTACGCAAGACGTGCGTTTGTCTACAAAAGACTCACCAGTGAGGTTCGAATTCCAAAAAGTTAAAAAGGTCAAATAAAGTACGAAGTTGAACAGCATTGAGGACCAAAATTCTTAAAAGTTTTGCCAAATACAGCTAAGGTAATCTATTCCTGAAGTAGTAAATACCATCGGAGAATTAAAACTCCACCAGAGTATCCTGAACTTTTTTTCGCTGAATATATATTCCTAAACAAAATAATTTAAATCGATTTCAATGAACTGATTGAACCAGAATGTTTTTAAGAAGTTTTATTATAAACGGTTCAATAAGGGAGGCAACACTAGTTTACAAATGTTCAAATCTCATAAATCGATTAAGGGGAGACTAATCAAGGTAACACACACAAGTGAATCGGTGAACATTTCTTCTATTTTGAAGATATTTGAACGTTCTGAATTGGCAGGAGGTAGGGATGACCAGTCATTTTAGCTTATTTACATTGTTTATTGACCTATCAAACCAAACATACTATTTTGCTGACCGTTTGAGACTTTAGTTGTTGTCAAGATCGTTCAACTCCCTTTAGTTAAAGAAAAACAATTCTGTAAGTTTTCTGTATGTTAAATGACTAAAATTGCTTTACCAAAATAGTTAGCCTTACCGAGGTTACAGGTTTTGATTTAATGTACCAAATGTTTTACGTCAGAAGACAACACGAGTCGTGTATAGACATAATCAATTAAAAGCCTGGTGTCTTTGGTAAGTTTTATATTTTCGAAATAGTAAGGTTGCTTGCCACAAGAGTTAGATTGCCACAACCTCACCAAGTTTCCCGGTTTTGATTAAGTGTACCAAATGTTTACGTCAAAAACAAAAGGAATTTTTGTATAGACATACTAGTAATCAATTAAAAGCCTGGTATCCTTGATAAGTTTTTAGGGGCATAAAAAGAAATTCCCTTGCCGTTTGAGAATGTCCTAATGTCTGTGGAATGGCTGCAATCGCACCCATTAACATTTGTAATAATAAACAAGTCCATATGGTGACTCATTCTTAGATCGCATGTAGATGTGATGGTTAATAGAAGAAAATGACAAAAAAGTGATAACAAAATTGCATTTATTTGTTGACACAGGAGAACATACAAATAATATTAATACAGCTCAATTGAAGAAAAAAAAATGAAGAAAATATGTTTTGAAAAGAAAGGTCTTTGGGCAAACTGCAAAGAATTCACTGTGGTGATTTTTTCCTGTAAACAAAATGAAACAGAAATTAAATCAAATTGATATTCATGAAGTTTGAATAAAGTTTACAGCGAACGTTTATATGCATTTCAAAACGTTAAGATCGAGCTTTACCATAAAGCAATTATAGCTATATGTTTTCGCGCCTTAAGAAAGTATAGACAAGACATAATCATTAGTTACATGTTATATTAATTTTCTGTAACCAATCATTGTCTACGAATTACCTGATAATATTGAAAATTCTCTATTGATAAAGTCGGGCAACATACCGCCTTACAAAAGATACTCGACATATTTGTTGCAAATACGTGTAATGTATGGATCCAAATCATATTTTCTCCATCTATGATCCCGTTGAAATGCTTATGATAGATGTATCAAATTTTCGTATTCATAATGTTCAAGGGATGGGGAAAATGCATTATCAATCCTCCTCTTGTATCTAATGTTTATTTAAATATATCTGCAATGGTTAAAAAATAACCACGATATAAATTCCATGCATTCAATGCGCATTTCTGGATTTACCTTCCTCAAGAACGTCCAAACACCAAATTCAATAACATACAGTAGTTTGTGCTTACACATATTTCAAATAATAGAGCAAGGAACCGAAGGAATCACACTATATTCTTATTAGAATGTTTACATATGGTATGTGCCTGTATTATGTCACTAATGACGCAGTTTCTGAGAACAAAGGAGTAGGTACAGTAAGACCCCTTTTTGGCCCCAAAATATAGTAGTTTTACAAAATTGTTAAAATGTAAACTTTAAGTTATTTATTGGAAAGAAGAATGCTTCTGCTACATAAATATGGGCTGTTTTTGACAATACAATGCACATATATCGGGTAGTAGCACCATTAAGTCATGCTAAATTACTGAAATCCTCACAATTTTAGCTTTTTAGTTAAATTTTAGACGGTTTTCATGTAAAACAAAAGTGGCCGCATTCGTGTTTATCCTTAATATTGAAATGTAAGTTGTATTTGATGATAATACATAACTTATATATAGGTTGAGGATGAACACGGATGCGGCCACTTTCATTTTCGACAAAAACCATCTGAAAAGTGACATTTTTTGGCATATTTAGTAGATTTTTCATATTTGAGCTTGAATCGGATCGTTTGTAATGAATAAATCAGTTAAAATCTTTTACATAAACTAATTGAATAAAATGAAATAGACACTTAAGTGTTTCAAAAGTGGTCAAAACTTTTCGTCAGATGAACCTGAAATTTGAGGCCAAAATCGGCCCTTACCAGACCTACTCCTTTAAAACTGAAACAATTGAACCTTGTAACATATATTTTAATCAAGTTTGCACTACATTATCACAGTGAAGTATTTTTAGATTTTTAGGGTCAACATTACAAGTTAGTGAAACAACTTCTTTCCTGTTTTATTCTAACTATTCGATTGAATAACATTTCATACCTGTTTTTTTTTTATTTACAACATTTTTTACAACAGCAAATAATTATCACAATGATAATAATCACAAAAAGTAAACATCCAACAGCTATACCAGCAATCTCCCTAAAAGAAATTTTTGAAAAGAACTTAGTGGATTTGCAACATACGACTTTTCGCGATTGGAAATTATTTTTTGGTTGTTTGCAAGACGTAATCAAAGATTCAAATTCGTTAACAATAAATATCATTACAAATTTAACTGCAGTTTTTGATGATGTTTTTCCTTAAACGAATTTGTTTAACGTCTTTTGAGATATCATTTGTTTATCCGTTCATCATGGTAAAAATCACAAAAAAATACTAGCAATAATTTCTGTTCAAGTGTGTTTGCACTCGGTCAATTTGTGATGTTAGTTCTAAAAAGATATTCTAATTCGTAGATATTTCGTCGTGTATAATAGTAAGACTACTTTTACAAATATTTTAGTTAGGTTGATCAATAAATAGTATTTCAGTTATTTTGTTACAAATTATAGAGTTCATATTGAAAGGGATAAAAGTATGAATGTCCCCTCTTTTCTTAGGGAAGAACTGTAAGTAAGGTACATGGCAAATAGAACTGTAATTATTTATAGGCGACATTATGGTTGACGGATGTCTCCCCGCCAATTATCGTTTGATTGTTTATTCTTCTGAAATAAGATCTTTTTGGATTTGTCAACATTAAATTTGAAATAAAAAATGAATAATATATGAAAGAAACAGGGGAACCACGGGAACCTCGGGAACCACGAACATCACAATAATGAACAAACTAACTCATTTTGATTTTTTCTGTTATTTGTACTGTTCGTCTGTTGAGTCAACATATATATCTTTTTATTCAATCTTTAAATATTTTATTGTATATATTGCTGCGTGTTTGTTTATTCTACACTGGCTATAGGTAAAGAGGAGGATTGCGATCTGACAAATAAACTCATCATGCATACCAGGAATACAATTTAATATTTACGCCAGACGCGCGTGTCGTCTACAAAAGACTCATCAGTAACACAAAACGTGTTTAACCAAGCGATATTTTCACCTGTCCTACAGAGGCTCTGGCTTATGTTAATCTTGTATACATTTTAGTTTTTTATATATGTTAGGGAGTTTAGTATTATGTCTGATTTTACCGAAATAGTACACATTTTGTATAGAGCCCACCTATTGGTGCGGGATTTTCTCGCTTTTTCGAAGGCCCATTGATGGCTCTCCGGTCGGGTTGTTGTCTCTTTGATACATTCCCAATTTCCATTCTCAATTTTACTTAAATCATCTTCTGTCTTCATTTTTGTAAGAGTCTTAAGTGCCAACATAATTGGTAAAGGATTGCCAAAAAAAAAATGGACCATATTACACACACAGATAAAGTCCAACGATTTTTTTCAACGACACTGATAAAATAAAATCAAATAAGACGAAGTTGCATTTGTTAAAATGATTCTGTTCTTATTCAATTTCATGTGTTATTACATTTATTTAGTACATATGCATTCTATACAAATTCTATATTATTATACAAATAATTTTTACCCATCTGATAGTGAATTGGTTTCGGAATCTTCTGAAATAGCTGTTTCTGAAAGATATATAGTTAAAATGTAATATAACTTAGTTAGTATCACCTAATAAATTAAAACTTGCATTCAAATTAAAGATGAATTCCACATAATTAGACAATAACTGAACGTAACAAAATGCCAAATTTGACGAAAATCAAAATCCTTTGTGATATGTCAAGCTCCTTTCAACCACCTCCAATCCAAAAATAGGAGAAACGACTTACTAGGGACAATGATAGATGGGATATTGATAATATGAGGGAGGCATTACCTGTGAATGGGGTCCAAGTCTGTATGAATTTTTTTTTGTAACTTAAATACTTGTTAAAAAAAAATAAACGGAAATACCGAAACATTTTCGATTTTGGTTCTGTTGTTAGGGATTTTACTTGTGATGTTATTTAAATTATGACGTAATGTTCAATGTAAACAAAGAAACGCAATGTATCAGGTAACGTTTATACATATCAAAGACAAAGAATAATTAAAATTGAAATATTGGTACTGCGTTCCTTGATTTTACTAGACTAATCAAAGTCTCACGACAACAAGACCGGAAGAAGAAAATAGATTTCTGCGTTCTGCGCAGATCCGGAAATTAAACTAGAGGCTCTAAAGAGCCTGTGTCGCTCACCTTGGTCTATGTGAATATTAAACAATGGACACAGATGGATTCATGACAAAATTGTGTTTTGGTGATGGTGATGTGTTTGTAGATCTTACTTTACTAAACATTCTTGCTGCTTACAATTATCTCTATCTATAACAGTACTTTCTGTGGAAAATGTTATTGAAAATCTTCAAATTTTAAGAAAATTGTTAAAAATTTACTATGAAGGGCAATAACTCCTTAGGGGGTCAATCGACTATTTTGGTCATAGTGACTTATTTTTAGTTCTTACTTTGCTGTACATTATTGCTGTTTACAGTTTATCTCTATCTATAATAATATTCAAGATAACAAAAAAAAACAGCAAAATTTCCTCAAAATTACCAATTCAGGGGCAGCAACCTAACAACCTATTATCCGATTCATCTGAAAATTTCAGGGCAGATAGATCGTGACCTGATCAACAATTTTACTTCCTGTCAGATTTGCTCTAAATGCTTTGGTTTTTGAGTTATAAGCCAAAAACTGCATTTTACCCCTATGTTCTATTTTTAGCCATGGCGGCCATCTTGGTTGGTTGGCCGGGTCACGCCACACATTTTTTAAACTAGATACCCAAATGATGATTGTGGCCAAGTTTGGATTAATTTGTCCCAGTAGTTTCAGAGGAGAAGATTTTTGTAAAAGATAACTAAGATTTACGAAAAATGGTTAAAAATGGACTAAAAAGGGCAATAACTCCTAAAGGGGTCAACTGACCATTTCGGTCACGTTGACTTATTTGTAAATCTTACTTTGCTGAACATTATTGCTGTTAACAGTTTATCTCTTTCTATAATAATATTCAAGATAATAACCAAAAACAGCAAAATTTCCTTAAAATTATCAATTCAGGGGCAGCAACCCAACAACGGGTTGTTCGATTCATCTGAAAATTTCAGGGCAGATAGATCTTGACCTGATAAACAATTTTACCCCTGTCAGACTTGCTCTAAATGCTTTGGTTTTTGAGTTATAAGCCAAAAACTGCATTTTACCCCTATGTTCTATTTTTAGCCATGGCGGCCATCTTGGTTGGTTGGCCGGGTCACGCCACACATTTTTTAAACTAAATACCCTAATGATGATTGTGGCCAAGTTTGGATTAATTTGTCCCAGTAGTTTCAGAGGAGAAGATTTTTGTAAAGGATAACTAAGATTTACGAAAAATGGTTAAAAATGGACTAAAAAGGGCAATAACTCCTAAAGGGGTCAACTGACCATTTCGGTCACGTTGACTTATTTGTAAATCTTACTTTGCTGAACATTATTGCTGTTTACAGTTTATCTCTATCTATAATAATATTCAAGATAATAACCAAAAACAGCAAAATTTCCTTAAAATTATCAATTCAGGGGCAGCAACCCAACAGCAGGTTGTCCGATTCATCTGAAAATTTCAGGGCAGATAGATCTTGACCTGATAAACAATATTACCCCGTCAGATTTGCTCTAAATGCTTTGGTTTTGGAGTTATAAGCCAAAAACTGCATTTTACCCCTATGTTCTATTTTTAGCCATGGCGGCCATCTTGGTTGGTTGGCCGGGTCACGCCACACATTTTTTAAACTAGATACCCCAATGATGATTTTGGTCAAGTTTGGTTAAATTTGGCCCAGTAGTTTCAGAGGAGAAGATTTTTGTAAAAGTTAACGACGACGGACGACGGACGACGGACGACAGACGACGGACGACGACGACGACGACGGACGCCGGACGCAAAGTGATGGGAAAAGCTCACTTGGCCCTTCGGGCCAGGTGAGCTAAAAAAGCGACAAAAAAAGTTTGAACGATTTTAAGTTCATAAGTATAATGAAAAATTTGGGAAATTGTTTTTATTGATTTTTTTACTGTTATTGGGGACTTCGTCCCCATAATATGAGACAGACATTACCTGTGAATGGGGACGAAGTCTGTATGTTTTTTTTTTTTTTTCTTTTTTAAATCAAACATGTTTTAAAAAGAGAAACGGAAATACCACAACGTTTCCGATTTTGGTTCTGTTGTTAGAGATTTAGTTGTGACGTTATTTTAAACTGGATTCCGCTTGTATTCGCTTCACTCAAACAACCGGTATGACCCGATTTTTAGGGCATAATTTGCCCTGGAGATTTCAATGAGATTGGACGATACTTTGTTACATACAATGTAGCAACGTACAATATCAGAACATGTAAACAAACAGAACAATTTGTTTCCTTTTGCATAGAAAACCATTAATTAATGCGCCAAATACATCCCTATTCTAACTTTAAATAATGTATTGCATTACATAAAGAAAAATATCGAAAAAGGGTAGAAATTTGACATGAAAATAAAATTCCGCTAAATTTCATGAATGATTTTCGCAAATCAACGTGACGCCATACAAAATAGAAACTTTTAACTGAAGGCTGTGGTTTCGACAAAACATTTTAACCTGTGAAAAAAGGTTCCATTCGATTTTTGGAAGGAAAAAAGATTATTCCTTCTCATTTGCGATAACATTTCTTGGATTGTAGCATTTAATAAAGTTTCATGGGTACAATATAAAGTGCTGTGTAATACACGTAATTTGATTTGTCGACGTATCAGATTCTACAATAGATCGGTTCACACCGTCTGTCTTTGAACAAAATGTAGAAGTCAGCAGAGAACCAGCTTAACGTTATTTAAGTTATGACGTCATATTCAATGTAAGCAAAGAAACGCTGTCAAACAAACAATTTTTAAAAATGAATTAGTATTAAGTTCCTTTCTTCTGATACATTTTATTCAAAGTCTCATGAAAATAAGACCAGAAACAGAAGTAGATTTCTGCACAGATCTGGAAATTCAAAAACGCGACAAAATTTTTTTTTGAACGATTCTGAGTTCATTAGTACAATGAAAAATTCGGGAAATTTTCCCGATTTTTTTTATTGAATTTTCTACTGTAATAGGACGAAGTCTGTATGATTATTTTTGGTAATTCAAACATGTTGATAAAAGAAACGAAATTACCGTAACATTTTTGATATTGGTTCTGTTGTTAGGGATTTAGTTGTGACGTTATTTAAATTATGACGTCATATTCAATGTAAACAAAGAAACGCTGTTATCCAGGTAACGTTTTTTTTCATATCAAACAATTATTAAAAATGATTGAGTGTTGAATTCCTTCCTATATTTGTTGACAAATATACATTTTATTCAAAGTCTTCATGCAAACAAGATCGGAAACGGAAGTAGATCTGAAAAAAAAGTTAACGATTTTGTGTTTATTAGTAGAATTCCCGAAATTTTTTATTTTTTTTATTGATTTTTCTATCGTAATTCCCATATAAACTCCCTATATGTCTGTTTCACAGCTCTTTGTAATCACGGTACATACAACAACACGTTCAGAAAAAAATAATTCTGAAAAAGTATATAGCTTTTGATAGCAGTATAATAAATAACAAAAAAGGGAACTTAACATTACAAACATCACAAATTAATCGAAATTCCAGCAATTAAGTCCTTGTACGTAACCGGTTCATATGAAGCAATACCGGTCTGCAATTTACTTCGCTGCATTCATAATTCACCTTTTCATAATCTAAAGAATCATGGGTAATTTCATTGTTCGTACCCCAAAATAAAAATAACGTCACGTCATTGGTTGAATTTTCATTGTTTATAACAATTTTAACCAATTACAACGTTTTGGTATACACTTTTGAAAATTTTACCCAGGATGCATAACATTTTGAAAAGGCGAATTGAGGTAAACGACTGATACTGAATTCACTGATCTTGTCTACTGTAAAGGCAGGTAAATACGTAATTACCAGTATCATTTCAGCCTTGCTATTAATGAGACGTAAACAATTCTATTTTACTACGTTTTCGATCTATGGTGAATATTTATTGCAAATAAACTCATCATAGATACAAGGATTAAATTTTGTAAAAATTTGATTATCTATAATCATGATCATATAAAAAAGATGTGGTATGATTGCCAATGAGACAACTGACCACAAGAGACCAGACATTAACAACTATAGGTCACCATACGGCCTTCAACAATAAGCAAAGCCCATACCGCATAGTCAGCTATAAAAGACCCTGATAAGACAATGTTAACAATTCCAACGAGAAAACTAAGGGCCTTATTTATATAAAAAATGAAAAAAAAAAAAAAAATATGTAACACATAAACAAACGACAACCACTGAATTACAGGCTCCTGACTTGGGACAGGCACATACATAATGTGGCGGGGTTAAACATGTTAGCGGAATCCCAACCCTCTCCTAACCTGGGACAGTGGTATAACAGTACAAGATAAGAACGAACTATAAAAATCAGTTGAAAAGGCTTAACTCAAATCATGTCGTTTAGAATGTCAAATGGTCAAAATTTATATGAAATGCACAATTGAAAGTCTAAGTATTTCATTGTAAAAAAAAAAAAAACACATTAAAAAAAATTACAACATTAAATGTCTATTAAAAAAAATGTTATTAGTAGCCTAACTTTTCTTCGAAAGCTGCCTTGTAGCGGCATTATCCTGCTCTTTTTCCAAATCTGCAAGAGTGTCCTGCTGTGCAAGTGAAATGGATCTAACACGGGTCAGCCATTTATCGTCCCCTTCCGACGGACTTTCATCGTTTCCTCAAGACCATACTCGCAAAGGGTGTCAATGGAGAACCGAAAATTCATTGGGTTTTCTTAACTGTGTATTGCTAACTTATGGCATTTGAGAAAGTACAGAGTTTCTTATTTCAGCCAATCATACTACAAATCTACTGATTTTACAACATGAATCTACAACCCGAGAAAAGTTTCAGAAATTTAACCAAAAAATTAGATGTTAAGGCCACGGATCAATTTCGGATTCCGATTCCGTACAATGTGACAAAATCAGACAATCACGGATCTATCTAGAATATACCTTGAATCTTTATTCACTTTAAAACGACTAACAATGAAAATAACGCAAACAATGTCAAATAGAGATCAATTGTCTTTATAATTGCGTACCATTCGCAACGCACTTAGACACTCAAATCATTAATATTGCATTTCAGTTAGGAGTGCTAACAATACGTATTATTGAACAAATTGTAAAAACTAAGAGACCAATTTACTCTTTTTAGCCAAGAGACGACAGAAAAATATTAAGAGTGAACATTAAAAAAACGTGCATGTTAAGGTAGTAGAACACATTTGACCGCGGTTAATTTTTCAAATAGGAAGGTCATTGTGCAATACAATATATTTTTAGATAATTAAAAATAATACAGCCTTCATAGTGGGTTTTCGTGTAGATGAACGTCACGATTTTGTTTTGTATGTTTTGTAGGCCATTTTCGGTTTGACAGTCCGTATTCTTACATCCGTCCTGCGCATAGGTTCAAAACTGATTATTATGCTTTTCAACAATTATTTTACGCTTGCCAATGGGACGGTAGTAATTTCTTGACCATAGGGATAATGTTTGGTTTTTAAGAATTATAATCACTTTCAAACACTGCCCAAGAACCAAAATAGTTAGTGAACTGAATTACTTTTATCATAATATTCATAAAATAAATTTGAATAGGTATGATGACCGTTTACTTTTTCTGATATCGCTTTAAACCTAAGGCCACTAGTGATTTAATCATGCAATGGATACAAAATAAATGTTCGCACAATTATTTCATTGTTTTACAGCTGATGTATCCCTCAGCTTTAGTAATATGGTCAGTAGATTCTGTACTGTTGGTTCAATTACAGTGTCCAGATCTATTGTGAGGAATGTGAATACGAACGTGCCACATACAGTTTTATGGCAAAATGAGGTGAAATGCATGAACTTAATTTGACCTCTTAAAAGTAAACACCAATGGTATAAGAGAGGGGCGTAAGATACTGGAAGAACAGTCAAACACATATATCGAAAATAAACTGACAACGCCATAGCTAAAAATGAAGAAGACAAACAGTCAAATAATAGCACACAACATAGAAAAACTAAAAACTAAGCAACACAAACCCCACCAAAACTGGGGGAGATCTCAGGTGCTCCGTAAGGGTAAGCAGATCCTGTTCGTCTTGTGGAAAAGGTATAACTTAAATAGATTTAAACTTTACTTTGAACTAAATTTTGAGGACATTTTGGCACATTATTACCCCACTTGTTGCAATCAATTAAATAAAAGGTATTATATTTCACCATTTAAACTAGTAGAAAACAAAACTATAGACGATGCTGTTTCCAAACATGTCCACATACATGACACAAACAGCAAGCCTTATTTGTTCGAAAGCAAGGGAAAGAAGGTGGTTAAAAATTTTATATATCAATTTTGACTTTTTACCTTACTGTGTACAGACTTGGGGTAATTGTAATTGTAATCGTTAATTAGCTGTAATCGATTACAATTGTTCAAGTAATCATTGTAATCATTAATCAGCCAAAAATCTGATTACATGTAATTTAATTTAATCAATTACTTTTCAAAATACCCTGTAATCCTGATTACTTTTAGATTACATTCTGATTACGATGAAAAAAAATTTAAAACAGTGTTTATGGTCAATAAATGAACCTTTTTGTTATTCATATTTGATAAATGTTTATCATGTTAAAATAGTTGTGTTTACTTTTAGCATATTAAATGATGTGTATACTTCAGTAAAAAATAAACTGATGCAGTATTGAAAAGTCATCACTGGCCTATTGTAAAAGATATTGTGCATATATTCACAATTTAAAGATGTACATGTACATATATATTTGATAATAAATGTTCTGTTCAAGTAATACTATTCTTTAGTTTAACCCCTGAATTATAATCTTTTGTTAATATTGTGATTTTATTCAACTTTGAATTGACATGTAGGAAACCTATTAAGGTTTGTTTTTAATGCAATTACCAGTTGTGTATAGCTGTAGGGCAGTATATATGATAAAAGATAAATTAGACATTTGAAAAATTATCTAATTAGCACAAACTAAATTAAAAGTTGGAAAATATTTGGTAGATGTTTGAACTGGACATGCAAAATTTAATGATTTTAGTACTTCTTTTTTGTTTGCAATTTAATTAAACAATTCTATTAAAATTTTACCATTTTTAACTGGTAACTTTATTTCATCAATATCGTAACTCCTAGAAACTGCACCTTGATGTACATATAAAGTCTGGAAGAGGTCAGAAGACAAACATCAAATTCTTTATAGACCTTTATTCAATTGATTTCAAAATAATTCAGAAATAATTGATGATAAAGTGTAATGGGTCATAACCAGTGACATTATGTGCATGTATATATGTTGTGATTTTTTCGTGGTTTATTAAATAGATGAAGTTTGAAAGTTATTATTTTAAAGCGTATAAAATAAATCCTTTCTCACATATGCTATTGTTATATTAAACGTTTAATTATTCGCATCATTCAATTTTTTTTTAATTCATTGTAATCAGATGTAATCATGATTACATTGCTAAAGTAATCATTAATTTAATCAGATACTTTCAGAAATGATGTAATCAGTAATTTAATTTAATCGTACAAATGACAAAGTAATTGTAATTTAATCAATTACATTGAAAGTAATCGGACCCATCTCTGACTGTGTATTACTTCTTGAAAGTATTATAACAATGCTAATAAGGATAATTTATGGTATACAATTTATAACAATTAATACATATAACTTACCACAGTTTGTTCCTGTAAAACCTGTAGAACAGGTACACGTGTATTGAATATTCTGAGGACTGCATGTTCCACCATTTTGGCATGGCATCTCGATGCATGCTGAAAAAAATGTTAAAACGATCAATATTTCTGTTTACAAAACTTTTTCGAAAAAAAATAGGATTTTCTTTTCCCTGGCATGTATAACCTTTAATAGCCGTATTTGGTACAATTTTTTTAGAATTTTGTATCCTAAATGCTCTTTAACTTTGTACCCGTTTAACTTTTATAACTATTTTGATCTTTGTGTCACTGGTGAGTCTTGTGTAGGCGAAACGCGCGTCTGGCGTAATATATGACAATCATGGTACATTTGATAACTAATTAAAATGATTCTTATTTCCTTTATATGTCTATCATCATTAGCAAAGATGTATGAAGACGTGGAGAAGATGTTCATAAGTTATAAAACATGTGTCTGATCCATTTACCATTTTGAACAATATTAAATCTTAAACTATTCTCCTTTGACAATGAAATTTAAAAAAAAGTAGTCTTTTGGTAGCCAAATTCACAGCAAGTAATATGTTTCAAGTAACATTAACTAAGTTGTTATTGCGTTGGTACTGACAATATTTTAGCACATTTCTAAAATTTCTCGTTGATAGTATAAAAAAGTAAAAAAATACCGAACTCTTAGAAGAATTCACAATGGAAAGTACGTTCTTAAATATTAAGAAACTCTCAAGCAAAGTTGAATTCAGCTGACTTTGTTGTTCTTTTTATGTAACATGTAGTCGTTTAGTTGCTTAACTTTCTACTTATTTGTACATCTCTGACAAGCAAATGTTCAGATTTGAGTGTTTTATTTGAAAGGATGCTATTTTGAAAAACCGAAATGATTAATGCTGTTTTAGCACATGTAGAAAATCAGGCACATGAATAAGTACACTGTACCAGGCTATATTTAGTTACATATTGTAGTGGGGGAGTAATCTACCCATATCCAAGACATGAAACATCTGTGGGAAAATCAGAACACCTATATTCTATGATGTATATCATAACTTCTTATTGCAGGTTACATGACAAGGATTAGTATGTGTAGCGAAAGAAAAAGAATCACTCTCCACTTAACATATATTCGATTTACTTTCTAAATTTTTTAAAAAGTAAACTTATGGTACACTGAATTTAAGTAGGATCTTTATATCTTTTGCACACGAGGGTAACATTTTTACAAGATAATACAACTTTAAGGCTATAAGGGCGGAGACAAAACATTGATTTACGAAACCCTAACCAATGATAGCAGGCTTAATAATTTGGTAGACGACAAGTTCACCATCAGTAAAACACATACGGTGGATTCATTATTGTTCGTTTGTAAACATTTTCGTGGATTTCGTTGGAACAGGTAAACCACGAAATTAAATGTTCAACGAATATCAAATTTTCTATAGGCTTGTATGCCGATTGCAGCAAAACCATTATCCACGAACATGTAAGTTTTGCTTAATCCTTGAAAATTGATACCCACGAAAATAAATGAATCCACAGTACTAGTGTTATTATTTGTTACATCAGACGCGCGTTACGTCTAGATAGGAATCAAAAGTGACAATCGATCCAAAATTATGAAGGTGAAAATCTAATATGAAATTGGTAAGCATTGGAAGCTGAATGTCAGTTCCAAGATGTAGGACAATATATGAGGCAGACTTAATATGCATGTGGATAGATATAGTCAACAAAGTCACCAAATTAATTCAGTAAGAGGATATTATATAAACATTTATTTTGGTGTGTACTGTCAATGAAACATCATATGCAATTATATAGATATATTTCAGGTAGGGTTTGTTTTTGGGGTTGTAAATTAAGCTAGGCCATTATTGTACTTCAACAAAATTTGTTGATAAATTAGTTTTATGAAATTAAAAATCAGTCATTGAAACCGACTGTCATATGTGTCTTATATTTACATAACAGAAACAAAAAACCACCAATGAAACATAGCATTTCCAAATATCCATAGAAATTCTGACACCCCAACAATAATCTATAATACCGTTGATTTAAGGTTTGTGATAAAACATGAAAAATGTGTATTGTAAAAATGAAAGCGCACTTATAACAACATAACAAAAAAAAAAAATCAGTATTTGAATAATAACTTGATTAGGAAAAATATAATTTTCAAGCTTCGATCAGTACATATATATATATAGTTTCATATTTGTGATGTTTAAAAGCAGCATTCCGTTCAATCGTTGATGCCATATGCTTATCCATGATATTTTCTGCAATTATAAATTGAAGAATTTCATCTACATTTTCGTAGTTCGGTATGTTAACTCGTAAATCAAAAAAATAAATAATCGTTTTACCAATACCAAAAGCTTTTCAAGAGATAAGTCCAGTTTTAATGTTGTTTAGAAAACAGGTTTTTGCATTAATTCATTTTCGTGATATTTAAACGAGTAGTGCTTGTTTTTTTCGCGGAATTTTTGTTTTATCTTGAGACGGTTCTCTTCTGTTTCGAGACTTCTTGTAAGAAAAATAGGCTTTGCTTATAAATTTTGACAGTATACAAATGAATTATAGAAGATGGACGATATCGTTATCCTTTTTAAGAAAACAGTTAACCCCCGTACGTGATGTGTTTAAATTAAATGTAGTGTGTAAAGTTATATATGATACGAAAACAGAGGTTAACATGAAGGTTTCAACAAAAGACAAATGTGTTTACTATTTTTTACAATATCTAGTACAACTGATATATATATATATATATAATATTTCGGTAAGGCTCATTTATCAATACTTTGATATAAAACCAACTTGACCATTTTATTGCGACAAAACTAAATGTGGTTTATCTTGGCAGACAATTTCAATGAAGTTACAAAAAACTTTCAAATTGATCTCATGTATCTGGAAACTAAACACAGTATCCTATGTGTATAAGATAGATAATGTATCTCTATGTGCAAAATATCTCAAAATCACAATTTAAATTCAAACTGCTATGACTCCCAAACAAGGTTCCATTCTCAGTTTGAAATAGTGCATTTGGCGAATTATTTATACTAATATTTTCTCCATTTGTGTAAAAGCTTTCAAAGTGATCATATTGCAATGTATTGATTTTGTACAAAAGTAACCCAAATTAAGCAACACTCTGGTATTGCAAATTTGTGATCGGACGAAATGAAGTACATTGTAAAAAATGTATAATATAACCTCATCTCTTGAAATTTTCACGTCTTTAGTAACTTTATAACAAAATTTAGGTTGCCATGATTAGTGGAAGATATTATGGACATAATTGTGCAAATCGTGATACAAGTATGAAATTTAGTATAAAGGTTGACTAAATGATACTTGAAAAAAATCCGCTGCTGGCCAGAAAAAAAAATCGTTTTTTCATGATGGCCACCACACATTTTGGGAATGACGTCATTACAAATTGACAATAGTTCGTTAATCCTTTAAAAGGTGTGTTATATGTAAAATCAAATGTTAGATTTGATAAAAAGTAAATGACAGTTCCTAAATTACGACGAGACAATACATTAATGAAACTAAAGGTGACTTCCGGTTTCAAAATGCCGGCATAAAAGTCAAAAATTTCAATGTTTATACTTTCAAGCAACTTCACAAGGGATGTAAATCCTTGAAAGATGTGTTATAGGTATAATCCAATGTAAGTTATGATAAAACGTTAAACAAAAGTTCATAAGTACGACAAAACAACACATAAATGAAGAAAAATAGTGACTTCCGGTTCCACAATGGCGGCAAATACGTAGAAAATATTTTTTATAATTTCCATCAACTTAACAAGTGTTCACACTCTTTGTTAAGTTTAAATGCCTAGTTTAGTTAGAAAGACAGGTTGCATATTTTATAATCATCTGATAGTTGCATATACAACAACTCGTACAAGGAAGGCCAGAACGGTAGCATCTTCAGTTACCAGTACAGCTGACTTTTCGCCTCCGCATTTCAAAATTTTCTGACACGAGGATGCAACGGCAGTCAAAGAAGTCCATTTTGGTTTCCAACTGTCATTGCTTCTTTCTTTCATCTAATCCCATTGTTCATAACTTGGAACACGTACCTGTCGAATACATGAATCAGGCTGAGCCCAAACAATTCCTCCGTGATATACTTCTCTTTTGATGTGCTCCGGAAAAGAACCTTTTGTGGTCGGAATCGTATCGTGCCTCGCTTCATACTCAAGCCAAAAAAAACGTCCTTTACATCTGGAAAACCTTCCATTGTTAGCCAAGCTGACCCTTTGCCTTTCTCATGACAATTCGACAAAGTGCCACATCCACTAAATGCATGGACGAAGGGCAGCTACACAAGGACCAAACGGATTTGATGTGTCACGTGCAGGGAGTCATCAAAAGTCGTTGTTCCTTCCATAACCTATCCACCATTTGTTCTACCTAATTTTGCGATTGCTGCAATTCTTGATACTATTACATCTGTGTCAGTACTACCTAAAATTACATTTTACAACACTTTTCATTATCATGCCGAATATGGACAAACTTTCGTGTGTCTGCTTCTTCATGATTACACGGGATAGATAGGAAGTATCTTTATTGAAATTGCAAAGAATATTTTCACCATGAGTAACATACACATTTTCATTAGTCTCTTAAGAAGCAATTTTGTCAGCAAGAAACTTGAACAATTTCGTTATGTTGTCATCTTCCCAGAGAAAACTACTCCATACCATTGGTGTTCTACCAGAACCAACACCTTTCCATCTGGCATAAAACATTGCCCTTGTCTTGTCATAGCCTTTAAATTATTCATTTAGTAAACATCAAATACAATGTCTACTTTTGAATACCTATCGATGCAAGATTTTATATAAGGCAGTATGAAATCATTAACATAATCATCAAATATTTTTACCCAACTTTGTGACCTGGAATTAACCATTGCTGCCCCTCCAACGATAAATGCGTCCGAATTTGGATCAGCAGAATGTTTCAAGTAAACCCATTTAATGCCACTATTTTAAGTGACATTCTGAGATAAAGACGGAGTAGCCGTTTGGTTTCTATGGATAAAGAAATATTCCAAGTAAAACTGTCTACTGTGACAAGAAATGAAAAGTCTAGAAAACATATCGCTATCACTTTTATTGTTCTTTAGCTTTGTTTCTGACAAAGACGTTTCCAGTTTCATTTTGCGGCCAAAATGAGAAGTTGTTCTTTTTTATTTGGTTATAAAAAGCAGGTTCTCCTTCGTTTTGTATTTGCTTCTAAAGATCTATGTATTGTTCGGACCAATATCTTGAAGTTTATTTACATATCTTACCTGTTTCCGAATCAAAAATTTTCTAAATGGAGTCTTTTTTTTTACAAATCTGACGACTCTTCTAGAAATGAATTTCCAAACTCGTTCCTCACTTTGCAAAGCCTTTAAAGCTGCTTAAAGAAATCTGTTTGTGCTTTCGTAGAGTCTTCATTATATCGTTCGTCTGTTTTAGAATAACCCAAACCACTATATCTTTCAAATTAATCTTCTAGTATACTGACTCCTGGTCCAGCTACCATCCATTTGTCTAAAAGGGATCTTCGGTTAATCCTATGGCACCAACATCGCCCTTCACAATTGCATTATTCTGTTTTTGTGCCTGATCAATTGTGTTACAAGAAAGACATTTGCTGGTCTTACGTACATTGAAATTATCATTTTCAAATTCCATTGCCACCTGTGGGTGATGTTCGGGAAGGGAAGTCATATTTCGAAGATGAGTCGGTAACGATCGAGCATAATTTACACGATCAAGACCTAAAACAATACGCTATCATGCTTTATATGGACTGTTTGAAAAGTACGAAATCTCACTCATGAAATGGACATAATACCAAAATCAGAAGAAGTTCATACTTTATAATGGAATGCCAGGAATTAAACTGTGGTCGAGATGACTGACACCAGTCATTGAACGCCACAGAGTCATGACTTAATTATATATTCTGCGTTAAGCTTTCATAATCTGAAATTAACAATTTTGAAGCACAATACATGTACATGCAGTTGTCTAATGCGCCTGTCTTGTCCTAGGTACATTTGAACATACATAAAAAGAATCTGCCGTTCTTGGTTTTGCAATATTTGCTTCCGTAAGACAACATGTCTATCCCCTATCACGCAACATATCATCCAGAGTTTTATAACAAGTCATTTCAATGTGCAATCCACCAAACATGACAATACACTTATATTTTCCTTACAAATCAGGCCATTCCCACTGAATTTACTTAGGCATTTCCAAAAGTGGCTGATCTGCAGATACAATTGATGTTTCACCGGGATTAACCACATTTTTGCCTTAACCATCGAATACCTCAGAGTTGCCTGGTACTGCATACAAATCGCTCTTGATGTTTATAAATAGTTTTTACATACGCAAAAGTGTGAAACACATGTGTATCATAACCTTGAAAAATGTTATTAAAGCAATTCATAATATCATTAGAAATCCAAAAACACTAAATATACAGTAAATAGTTCAACTGTTTTTGAAATAATTTTGTTACATTTTCGCGCATGCGCAAATACTGGAGATGTCCAATTTTTATTTTTAATAAATATGTGATGTAAGGAAGGTAGCCACCAAACCTGGTAATTGGTTTTTACTAAAAGAAGTTCAAAGAAAAGTTTTCCCAAAAAATCAGTATTTTCAAACTAAGGAAAACAGTCATTTTAGAAAATGGCCGTGGCCATCTTGAAAAAAATATTTTTTTTAATGGCCAGCAGTTATTTATTACAAAGTATATAATAATGATGCTTTGTGGTAATTTTCATGCTTGTATCATTATTTGCACAATTCCCTCGATTTTTCTTGCTAATATCTTCCACTAGATCCTCATTGCTGTGTTCTTTTTTAAATTTGTTTTTTTATCTCTTAACAACATTTTAAACAACATATCGTTCCAAAGTATACACATATTTCCGAATAATTCAGATAATAAACATATACTTACGATCTTGACTTAATCCTCCATGAATAATTTGTACAAAACTGAAAAAGAAGATTGTAAAACACAAGATCATATTTAAACTTTCCATACTATTTAGTTTTCCTTAAAATTATGTTAGCTCGGCTATTTCAATGCCTTATTTAGTTTGCTCGTGTTTGTCAACCTGGAACACTGTATTATGTTGAACGTATGAAATTTTAACATTTTATAACCTTTAAACGACTAAAAAATATCGTTTAAAAGATATTGATTGGTGAAAAGGTATTATAGAATAGGCGTGTTGCACTAACATAAAAAAAAAATTAGCACACGTAAATTAGTATATTGCTGTGAAGATTTCAAATACAACAAAGTTAATACATTTGCATGAATCCTTTTATGAAATACTGTTACATATTCTAATAAAATGTGGTTTTAAAGCACAATAATGACGTTTTGTTTAAGTTTTCGAAATAAACTAATGTGTATTAACCAAAACGGAACTATAAATAATTGTCAGAAAATTGGGATGTCTAGCAAGCAACAAAGCTAGGTTTAACCAACCTTTTTTCAATTAACCATCGAGTTTGGTATTTTTTTTTACCATTTCGTGACATGCGTTTTCGTCGTCGATGTCCATGTATTATACAATTTCTTACATACCGATCCTTTTTTGAGCCTTTAAAAAAACAACCAATTTTGTTAAGTGTTTTAGCGTTCAATATCTGCTTATCGATTGGATATTTCTCAATAATTAGGTGTTCTCTAAAAATGATATGTTAATATGTTGATATTAAATATCGAATTAGAACTTTAAATTTTACGTAAATAGTACTCTACGAGATGTGCAAGTTAAACATTTGATCTTAAATTTTTTATATCTTTATAATAAAGATATATGGTTCTTATTTTTTTTTTATTTCTTTATAATAAGGATATATGGTATGATTTTTTATGAGACCTTCACATCAAATTACAACGAGCATGATATCGATAACTAAAAGTCATGTTTACCGGGTGTATAGTAAGCCATAAACAGCTCTGGGATTACAAAAAAGAGACAGTTCATAAGATAAAACCAATGGTGTGGTTTCTGTTATAAAAAGAAATGAAAGACAACGGAAGCGAACAACAATAAACAATAAGTGACACCTACTGAATTAATTTCAGGTTATTGGTCATGGACGGGTAAATATAACAAATAATGGGGTTAACTATGTTTGAAAGTGCCAGTCTTTGTAAGAATCGGGCAATTTTGAAAAAAAATCAAATCATAGCATAAAAAACCCGGCGACCTAACCATCCTATTTTTAAGTTACCCTTATCCTGAGTTAGAAATGGTAGAACTTTTGTTTCTGCGTGTCTGGTAATTCGAAAATTCTCTTGACAAATTTTGGAGCGATTGAGTGCAATTTACAGAGTTATCTCCCCTTAAATGTTATTTTCTAGTGCATTTCAGCCAAATCATATATTGAATTTACCAGAACAGGGAAATAAAACGAATATCATATTCATTCACTATTATACATTCTGAACATAAATTAACGTCAACTTGAGTGGGTTTTTTGGTCATGTTTTCACTAATGCCTGATTCTTAGGCAATATCCTTTAACTTTACGTTCCGCTATATAGATGATATTCTCTCACTGAAAAATACAAGGTTTGGTTACTATGTTGAACGAATCTATCTCATCGAACTAGAGATATAGGATACTACATTCTCAATTTTATACAGATACAGTTAAGTCTGCTTCATATCTTGACATCATCTAGAAATTGACAATGAGGGTCGATTGAAAACAGAACTTTACGACAAAACAGATGATTTCAGCTTCCCAATTGTGAACTTTCCATTTCTATGTAGCAACATTCAAGCAGCGCCTGCATTCGGAGTATACATCTCCCAATTGATACGATATTCCAGAGCTTGTATTTCCTAACATGATTTCCTCGATAGAGGATTGCTGCTCACAAGAAAGCAATTAAAACAAAAGTTTCAAATGGTGAAGTTGAAATCATCCCATCGTAAATTTTACGGACGCCATCACGAGTCGGTCGGTTTCACAGATGATATCGGATATGTTCCTTATGTCGTAACTAAAATATCCTTACTTTTTCACGAAAGTAACCTACCGTATAAGACTATTTACCGGATTTGAAAATAAAACCATAAGAAACATGACGGGTGCCACATGTGGAGCAGGATCTGCTTACCCTTCCGGAGCACTTGAGATCAACTCCAGTTTTTCGCGGGGTTCGTGTTATTAAGTCTCTAGTTTTTGTCTTCTGTACTATTATTGTCTGTCTGTCTTTTTATTTTTAGCCATGGCGTTGTCAGTCATTTTCAATCTATGAGTTTGGCTATCCCTCTGGTATCTTTCGTCCCTCTTTTAGGCAAATTGGCACGTAAGCACTCAATCCTTCTCTAACCATATGTCAATGGTGTAAGAGTAAAACAATAGAAAAACTGTAAATATCAGCGGAAAAGGAATTGAACCTATAAATTTGGTAAAAAGCACAAACACATACGAAAATACAAAAAGAAGTTACTGATTCAAGAAATATACATGTGTTATGTCGGGACTGAAAATACCATGACTTCAAAATAAATATTATACTGAAAGTGAGCAACAGGAATCACATCTAAATATTTTTTGAACATCCACATTTGAACTCTAGTTACCTTATTCTCCCTAATCATTCTCGAAAGATTATATTTGAAAAACCCAAAACGTATGTTTTTCGAGCAGTCTTTCTCTAATTCGGTAATATAAGCACTAAACGGACGACAAAAATATCCATTCTTTATATTGGGAATCAAAACTAATGAAAAATCATCACAATGTATAAATCACGATTTATAACAGGATTGTGCATTTAAACTGCATTCATCAATTGTTTCTATCATATTTTTTTTTACAGATTTAAAAAAATCTGTAATTAAAAGACTACTCAACAAATGTGTCAATTTTGTAATGAGATGTGCAAAAACTAAAAAGATGAACTCAAACATCCCGCTCAAATGTTCAAGCATATTTGTAACGATTAATATTTACATTGCATGGATTTCATTTTTATCGTTTTTCTTGTCACGTTAAAGCTGCTAATTCAGGATTGTACTATACAAGAGAACCGGAAGATACCAAACGGATATTCAAACTTACAAGGCGAAAACGATATTACAACAGCATGGCAAAAAACGAAAAACAACGAAAACAAACATCAATGTATAACAGAGCCTAAGGACTGGGCCACTCTTAACCTTTATATATGTTATATATTATCATCAAATACAACGAAAATTCGAATATTGAAAATTATATCAAATGTGGTCACTTCCATTTAATGTGGTATGGGAGTCTAACATAGAAATGATAGAAGTTTTACCAAAACGTAGTATATATTGATATATGTTCAAAAAAATAATTTTCTCAAGCTACAGATTTTGACATATTTTGAAAGAATTATACGTTAAAAAACATCAGTATGTGATAAAAAGCTTAACTACATGATAGAATTGGAAAATCAAATACGAAAAGATAGCTTTAAAGGGGCACTAGCTACGAGATATATGAAAAACCTAATATATTATTTTTTTGGCTCAATCAGTAATGAAATACAAATAGTGAAATAATAATTCCTTTTTAGTAGCCAATAAGGTTCAATTTTGTCAAAATAAGCAAACAAAAATTGATTATGACTTATTCACTTGCAAGTGAATAATTCGACCTCATTGAATCCGTATTCATGTGAACTTTAATGTAACCCCTTAGCTTGAGATGTATAGCACGTGAATTGTATGTGTAAAGTTATTTGAAGGAAGAGAATGTCAACATTGAAAGTGAAAGAAAGGAAAACCATTTGATTGACTGATTCGATCCACAAATAAACATTCTAATAAGGTAAAAACGATGATACACATTTATTTTTTTATCTGTAATATGAAATTAAATAGACCTTGAATAATGCAACAGCACGTGTTTGCTTAATCTATTTATATTTATATTTATGTTTACATCGCTTATATGGTCATCGGATGACTATAGAGGTCAACTCGATAAACAATTAGATGGCGTCTAGACTCAAATATACACGAAACGAAGCTACGGATTTTCATGCCTATGCCTTGTTTATTGTTTTATTTAGACTTTTAATAATTTGGATAAATGTTTTACATTGTTATAAATCAAATATGAGAATTTGATTAGAATCGGTGAACATGAATTTGACAGCTAGTGCCCCTTTAAGAAAATGCTTTGAGAAAATCAAAAGAAAAGATTTTCCAGCTTAAATACAAAAAAGGAAAATTCCATGAAGATTCCATCAGAAAATGCACAGTTTCAGAGTTACCTCCCTTAAAATGCCAATTTAAAAACTATAAAATTAACCAAAAATAATCTACACATGTTAAAATATCAAAATTATCTTTTGTCCTTTAAAATGAAAAAAAGTGATCTGCATTCCTGCATCCAATTTTGCTAACTTGATTGAAAATCTCGACCTCAGGTTCTCTGTTTTTTACAACCCAAGATGGCGATAGCCATTCATACCACCTTAAGTCGGAAATCGTCAAAAAATTAACTTAATGTTTAATTTTTTAAGACATCAGTAACTTAGCATAACTCATTGATACTAGTTCTCGATATATGTACATTGCATTGTCAAAAACAATTCATATGTATGTAACAGAAGTATTTTGCTTTCCAATAAATAACTAAAAGTTTACATTTTAAAACTTCTATATTTTGGGACCAAACAGATGTCTTATTAGACCTACTCCTTTGACCTGATGTTACTATTTGAAATGATTTTTTGTTTATTTGATGTTTACATATTCAGGGCTACATCGGGTCTTTAAAACCAGCTTTGATAAGTGTTTAATATTAATATAATTTTTCACTTCTTCGTACTATAAATTGTAAAAAAATATTTCCTTTCTTTATTAAAAGTGTATACCTAACAACACAATAATTTTCACCTTAGTTATTATTAGGGATCTTTATAGCTTGCTATTAGGTGTGAGCAGAGGATCTGCGTTGAAGAGCGTATTTTTACCTTCAATGCCATGGTAGAGTAATTCTGACTGAACTCAATCAAAAACTATGAAGTATTAATTGTTCAGCTTTTTCCATGTCTTTTCCACAGTAAAAAAACCCAACTGTGACGGCTCAAATACAAATCGTTTGTATCACTGGTATACTATTTTATTGCTATGTTCCCTAGGCACAACTTTTCAGAATTGTTGGTCCTCAAGGCTGTTTAATTTCAAACTTGTTTGGGTTTTACTATTTTGATCTTAGCGTCACTGATGAGTCTTATGTGAACGAAACGCGCGTCTGGTGTATCAAATTATAAGCCTGGTACCTTTGACAACTATTGCTTGCAAAATAATGATATTGACACTTATCACAATATTGTCAACTTTATATTAAGGATTAATTATTTACTGTATCTAAAATTGTTATCAAACCATCGCTCCAAGCGAAAACAGTTATGTTTTATAATGCACTCGAGCTTAACAAAATGTGATTTTTGAATTTTGATAATGTTAACTCCATGTGTAACATGAATGCTGTACTTATGTACAAACTATTTATAAATTTTTCAATTTCAATAATTTTAATTAATTGATTTTTATCAATCGACATAAAGAAATGAAAAAAGAAATCTATTTTAACTTAATAGATTCAGACTCTATACAACAAGGTTAATCTAAATAATTTGATTTTGAATTAGATCTTACTTCAAATATGTAACAGTATTCAAAAATATATTCTACTTTATAAAAATATGAACGAAATGAATTGTATAAAAAAAATAGAAAACCCGAATAGATTTAGTCTCCAGTTGAAAACTGTATGATGCCCTCTATTATTCATTATCTCATTTTGTCGTGGGGTTGCATTCTCATCGTTGTTAGCTTCATATATTTACATAACGATATATGTTCTCTAATGAAATGATTATTATTGCTTTCGGTTAAGAGAAGTGAAGTAACCCAAATGGATATACAAACTCACTAGTTGACTACAAACTGACAATGCCATTACAAATAAAAAACAACAAATAAAATACAACAGCATACAAATACTAGAAAAACTAGCGACTGAGCAACAAGATTCCAACTTAAAACTCCGGGCTCATGTTTTTTTTTTTTCAAGATTTTATCCATTGTATCTATATCACTTAAAAGTCTGTAATGTTTTGGAATGGTAACTTTTATTTTGGTTTTACTGAAATTTTATGTGGCTCAATTTGTACGAAAAAATGGCTCTACCAGGTGACTTTTCCTTTCTGTTTAATCTTTTGTTATTGCAAACTAAAATAAAATCTTTAAATTATTATGCAATGCTAACTCCCGAGAAATAGTTAAAAATAAACTGACAACGACATGACTGAAAAATAAAAAGATAAAAGACAAGTTATAGTACAGAAGACATAAAAACATAGAAACTAAAGAATAAGTAGCAAGAAAACCCCTACCAAACACTGGGGTGATCTCATGTGATCCGAAAGGGTAAGCAGATCCTGCTCTATATGTGGCAACCGTCCTGTTGCTTATACTATTACAAACCATTGTTTTTTCTCCATACAATGCAATGTAAAATATTTTGCCCCCTAACACCCATTTATCATTTTTATAAGACTTTATAGCTCATAAAAGATATTTAAGACCCAAATAATACCAATGCAAATATAAGGTAAAAGTCAGAGTCAACTTTTTCCCGCCATTTTTAAAAATCAAATATCTCGAAAAGTACCTCCATGACCTATTAATATTTTTAGCTTATTTTGTTTCTTAACTAATGCTCTTCTTACTAAAAGTATCAATTTTAAATTCACGATTTTTTTAATTTCACAAACCCTTACTTAAGTACAAGTATATGATACATGATTTGTATATCTACAAAATCTAAAGTAGGATTGGAAAATTTTATTTTTCCATTAATGTATACTTCGATTAACCATATTGCCGAAACGACTTTGTAAACCCTGACTGTGATGTACTTAAAATTCAGAAATATTTACGTGTATTAATTATTACGACCTTTGATAAATAGTTTTGGGAGATTAATTTATGCGATTTTAAGAAAAGCTTAATACAGATATATGTATTATATAGAGTAGTTATAATTTGGATTCTCACCCATCCGCATTATATACACATAAAAAAACTCGATACCATTTTAGTATTATTGTGTGATTCACATACATTTGAAATGAGGGTACCAAGCATATTACGATCGCAAAATAAATTCATAATTGTTATTTCTATGCTTATGTATACACAATAAAAAGAAAAGTAATGCTTTAAAGATAATTAATGAAAGCCTAAAATTAAATGAAATAATAAGAATATCACGAATGATCTTGACAAAACGGATATCATCGAATAGCTACCAACGGTACCAGGATTATAATTTAGTAAGACAGAAAAATAATGTTTTTGAGGTTAGTGTTAATCAATTTCAGATTGTTTTGCATTATTTAAACATTTACACCACAATTTGTTGTGTATATTTTTCTAAATAAAGTAACACAGATATATGTTATGAAATTACAAAAGTTTCATTTAATTACTCGCCATATTGTAATACCAAAAATTATATTAAGGACTGAACGTATATACATAAAATTTTTGTTATATGAATTCAAGGCGCACATATACACAGTAAGACGCCTAGCAAAACCAATAACAACTATAATGTCAATTTTAACACCTTTCCCACAATCAGGGGTTCATAAAGGAGTGAATATAATATTCTTTTTTTTTTTATCTTGAAATAGCTATCAATGCTGTTTACTATTAATATTTAAAAGTAAACAGCATATTTTTATTAACTAATTTATCTTGTTTAGTATTTTAAATGACAAGTCTATAAATTTAGTTATGGAAATGCTCTGTCAATCACGTGATTTTTAATATTTCTTTTTTTGAATTTTTATTTAAAACCTGTAAATTTGTTTTTTAGCCAGTATTTTTAAAAGAATATTGATGAAACAGTTCAATGCAATTTTTAAATGGTTATAAGTATACATGTTTATAACTTTGTAATAAATTTTACAGTGTCTCATAAGTCAATTTGTTTGACTGGGTGTAGATTATTTTAATTATTGTACATGTTTTACTGTATATTGTTCAGCTGTTAATCAATACGTGACACCTTAATAAAATAATTTATTATCATTATATCAATGTATATGTTTAAGTTGCAGTATAAAAACAAAAGTAGGTCAATGTAATAAAAATATAAACTTTTTTGTACTCGGCACAAAACTGGATAAGGGTTCAGTAATCTTGCCCTTACCCAGTTTTTCAGCCTCATAAAAACAGGTTTATATTTTTCTGATTTTATCTCATATTGTATGTTTTTTTGAATTTCATCTTTGAACACTGTTTCCAATATTCAGGGATTCATAAAGGGGTGTAGATAAGTTTTAAATTTGTTTACGCCTTAAAAGCTATCAATGTATTTTTTTTAATTTGCAGTATAAAAATAATAGTAGATGTAGGTCAATGTAATAGAAATATAAACTTGTTTGTATTCGGCACAACACTGGGTAAGGGCTCAGAAAAATCTCGCCTTTACCCAGTTTGTCAGCCATATACAAAAACGTTAATATTATTCTGACATTGACCTAATATTTTATGTTTATTAAATTCAGAAGTCATTATAGAGGTTAACCTCATAGTTACAACACATCAAATGCACTTTTATTGTAAATAGTAACCAATAAACAAAACACTAATAAAATAAAAAAAAAACTTTAATAGCACATACAAATCGTGATATCTCTAATCTGTCTGTAGGTTATTTAACCCTGTTTGGACATAAATAGATTCTTAAAGTGTGTTACTCCTGTAATACATTATAAAGATACATCATTCATACTTTATTGATTTACAGTTACATTTTTGACAAATATTTCAAAACAGTAATCTTTATTAAGTTTGACTCAGCAGGATATGTTTTTTTAACCACACATCTAAGCTACGAAACACATTTCTTATACTCATCCTTTGAAAGTACAAATTTTGTCGAGGCTTCTATTTATAGTCTGTGCTCTGATAATGATTGACTTTATCAGATTTTTGGACTTCCCCTTCTTATTTATCTAATTTGAGTTCGCTATTTTTGATTCACGTTGTTTTGTGTATTTTATCTTGAAAAATGTAATGTTCAAAAATTAGGCAAATTAGTCTACTTGGTATTGTTATCATATTGACATTACATTGTTTATTAAGATTGACGATAGTATATGACTGATAATCATTGAACAACGTGTTGATTAATTGTATGATTTTATTTGAAAGTATTTGCATAACCATTAATTGATAAAGGTTATATAAGGCATCTTAGCATTACAAATAGAGTTGCAAATATAAAATATCGATCCTGGTATCTATGGTGAGTTTACTTTTAAACCTCAGTATCGATGTCACTGCTGGTGGACATTTTATTCACCGAGGGTACCACCAGTCCAGTAGTCAGCACTTCTGTGCTGAAATGACTTATCATTGCTATGGTCAATATTATGAATAAACTATTTACAAAACTTTGATTGTTTTCAATACTTAGGTTTTTCTACTTCCGGAAAGGATTACCTTAGCTTTTTTAGGTAAATCTTTAGGATCTTTGGTCCACAATGCTCATCAACCCCGTACTTGGTTTTTATCTTTTAAACTTTTTTTCGAGCGTCACTGATACGTATTTTGTAGACGACACGCGCGTCTGGCACAAATAAAATATTCAATCCTGGTATCTTTGATGAGTTAATAGAAATTTTAATAAAACGTATGGGATTGTCTCTAGTGCTCAATGACAAATCATCTACAAATAATCAAACATAATTTTGTGTTTATCTTTGTTTATAGGGAACTAGATTAGATAAGAAAAAGTATAACTAAGAATTCTAATTACCAGGCTTCTCACAAAAGAAATCAAAGTTACTCAATTTTATTACGGCACAATATACACACAAGACAAACATATACATTTCACAGCACAGGACAAACACTCGACTATACCACTGACAGTCACATATAACATGTAAAGTTAATGTTAAAGAGCAAATATAGCGTCTAGCCATTAGAAATGATAAATATCTTCATCCAAACAGCTCGAATAAACACATGAGCTACCTGTATCCAGGTAACAAATTGACCAATCAAAATAAGGAATACTCGGAACAATTTCTTCCGAGTAAATGTAAACAGTGATTCACGTGGTAATTATCCATTTTTATAAAATCAAAAATTACACAATATGACGACCTATTATATTATAAGAACAGTATATATACTCTTAGCTGAAGCGCAAGGATACACAAAACTTGCTGTTCCGTCCAAATTAATTATACTACCATGTATTCTCAATTTTTAACATCAACGATTATTTTGTGTTTATCTTTGTTTAAAGGGAACTTAATCAAATGAAAAATGGATCTATTGTATAATCTTCAATTATATACAAAAAGAAAATAATGGTCCAGTTAAAATTATACATTCTTCGTTCGTTTTTTTTTTTTTTTTTAAATAAACGAGTTTTGACTGTTTTGATATACGAACGAAGTGATTTATAAAGTAAGTTTTTAAATATCTTTTAGTAATGGCATGTCACTTATACGGATAATTTGCAGAGCATAAACAAAGGAAACATAAATCGATCGGTAGAGAAAAGATCCGGGTTCATAAACAAAATCTAAAAGAAACACATAATTAATAGAGGAAAACAACGGACCAACAGATAAACTGGAGAGCAACAAAAACAAACATACATAGAAACGGACTATTTGATAACTACTTAACATTATTATCGGATGTCACACAGACCATGTCAAAAGTTTAACATTTGATACCATGAATAAATGTCATCAATAAAATAACTATAAATTGTAAATATATTTTAATAATTTAAATATTTATATCATAAACTGTACTGTTATTTTCATATGAATTCATACGGTTAATTCTAACGTAAAAGTGTTGTAGAAAAATACTGAGTTATAGTACATATGTATATAAACAAATTGTGCGATACGACTTTTAAACATAATTTAAATCTAGAGGTAATTATAATATAAGAAATAATAATAAATGAAAATTGATTTTATTCACCATCAATACATAAAGTGGAATATTTTAAATTTACCACGTAAAGATTAAGGCGACTTCTTTCTTCCCTATGTTTAATATTTAATTAATGTGTTTAAAACACTCCCCAAAATTACAAGCACGACAGACGCGAGTTTTGTCTATAAAAACTAATCAGCGATTGTCAAATTAAAAAAGTAAAAAGGCCAAATACAGTACGAAGTTGAGATTCATAAAGGAAAAAAATATAAAAGAATATAATAATGGGTTTGTCCTTTACGAAATACAACTATGTCGTTATTTATAAGACCTGGACGCCTATGATATATCACACACCGCAACATCTATTGATTTATATTGATAACTACAGGGCAATTAAAATAATGAAAACTTAACAATTTACAGACTGTTTATCTGGCAGGTCGATTAAAAAAAAAATATCGATTGTACAGTCAAAAGTAAAATACCCTAGCACCCCCCCCCCACCCCCGACCCCCCAAAAAAGGGAACTTCGAGGAAAGTTCAAATCGGAAAGTATCTTCTCAATTTGCAAAATAAAATAGCAGTACATCATTATTGCTGCTTTACCGATTCGTTAAGCTATTTCTCAATTCTATAAGTTCTAGTTTGATTATGGTACCACGTGCAACTTTGATAGTCCCCGTTAATACGTTAATACATTACTTCAAATTCCTTCAGCAAAGTTGACCGTCGCTGAGTTAGACAACTATTAATTCAACAAAAATGAGAGGTTTAAATTTAAGCAAAGAATGCGACAGGTAAGCATCGCAATATTAAGGACTCGTATTCTGATAACTAAAACATAGACCTGTATGCAGATTTTTTTTTCGAAATCGCAATAATTAAACGCATGTTTATCAAATTGAATTCTTGAAAGATCGCAATCATAAATCCACGCAATAATTTCCGAATTTAAAGTATTCTTTCATATTTTGGTATGAATATTGATTCACTCACATGGTCTTTGCATCGGAATTGATCAATTCTTAAACCAGTTGTTGGCATGCTACGGGTTATGTTCTTCTCAAATATCTTATGATGGTTTGATACGAATCCCCTAACAGGAGGCATTGTACTCAATTTTCATATGATGAAGACATAATCTTTCAATCAGTTTGATAAAGATGTGGAGCTGGCATGTCAGTAAATGCTATTAGACCTTTGTTAATTTATGTATAATTGTCATTTTATTTTGTTTCTTTTGAAACATATTCTGACATTGGACTCCTACTTCTTCAAAAATCAATTCTACTGTGCGTATTGTTGCGTGTTTTTATGCCCCACTTACGAAAGAAGAAGGGCATTATGTTTACTGGTCTGTGCGTCCGTCCGTTCGTTCGTCCGTTTGTCCGTCCGTCAGTCCCGCTTTAAGTTAAAATTTTTAGTCAAGGTAGTTTTTGATGAAGCTTATTACCAATCAACTTCAAACTTAGTACACTTGTTGCTTATGATGTGATATTTCTCATTTTATAGCCAAATTAGACTTTTAACCACAATTTCACGATCCACTTAACACAGAAAATGAAAGTTGGAGTTTCGGGTAGACGTTTTTGGAACGGGGTAGTTTTTGATGAAGCTGAGGTCCAATCAACTTGAAACTTAGTACACTCGTTCCATATGATATGATCTTTCTAATGTTAAAGCCATATTAGACTTTTAATCCCAATTTCCTGGTCTACTGAACATAGAAAATGAAAGTGGGAGTTTCAGGTTGAAGGTTTTGGTCAAAGGTAGTTTTTGATGAAGTTGAAGTCCAATCAACTTGAAACTTAGTACACATGTTCCCTATGGTATGATCTTTCTAATGTTAATGCCAAATTAGATTTTTAACCCAATTTGACGGTCCATTTAACATTGAAAATGATAGAGCGAGCGGGGTATCTGTGTACTTTGGACACATTCTTGTTTATTCTATATTGGCTAGATGATTTGCGGGAGGGTTAAGATCTCACAAAACATGTTTAACCCCTTCACTTGTTTGCGCCTCTCCCGAGTCAGCATCCTCTGGCATATGTTAGTTTTTTTTTTAAATTTTAGTTTATTTATATGTGTAGGGGTTTTGTATAGTGTCCATTTTTCCCTGAACTACACTAGTACACATTTTTATTTAGGAGCCTGCTAATCCCCCTCTTCTTGTGCTGGATTTTCACGCTGCGTTGACGACCTACTGGTGGCCTTTGGCTATAATCTGCTCTTTAGTCGGGTTGTAATTTCCTTGACACATTCCCCATTTCCATCCTTATTTCCTTTATTTCAGCAGTTTAACTTATATTTTCTCTACGTATTTATACATCCCTTAGTTTGAAATGTTAGTGTTTTGGCGTTCCTAATTGAGATAATTCAAAAAAAGGAACTTAAGTGATTTTTGTTTTTACTAAGTCTTGTGGATCAGCCTACATTCCATACTCGTGTAGTTGTGTTATTATAATTCAGGTTCAGTCTGTATTAACAATTTTTTTCAGACATCAATGACTCAATCAGATATTTATAGAATTGAAAAACGAATTTTGAAAATGTTTCGTTGTCTATCATTTTTTTCGGATTTTAGAAAAAGTGTAACCACGGAACATTCTATATGGTCCGGTCCCAAGTCAGGATCCTGTAACTTAGTAGTTGTCTTCGTTGCTGTTTCTCATATTTGTTTTCGCTAATTACTTCGTATAGTGAGTTGTTATGTTTCGCCGTTGCATCACTGTTCCATGTTAGAGGGCTGGTTTGGTGCCAAAGTTGGTTCACATCCGTTGCATTTGTTTGCACCTGTCCTAATCAGGAGACTGTTGTTCAGTAGTTGTCGTTTGTTGATGTGGTTCATAAGTGTTTCTTGTATATTTTTAGCTCACCTGGCCCAAAGGGCCAAGTAAGATTTTTTCTTCTCTTGGCTTCCGTCGTCGGTCGTCGTCGTCGTCGTCATTGTCGTCCGTTAACTTTAAGAAAAATCTTCTCCTCTGAAACAACTGGGCCAAAGAAAATCAAACTTGGCCTAAATCATCCTAAGAATATCTAGTTTAAAAAATATATTCAATTTCCCCGCCAATCAACCAAGAAGGCCGTCATGGCTAAAGAAAAGAACATAGGGGTAAAGTACCGTTTTTGGCTCATAGCTCTGAAACTAAAGCATTTAGAGCAAATGTGTTATCGGGTCACTATGTTTATCAGATTAACATATATCTGGCCTGAAATTTTCAAACGCATCAGACAACCCGTTGTTTGGTTGCTGCTCCTACTTTGATAATTTTAAGGAAATTTTACAGTTTTTGGTTATTATCTTGAATATTTAAATAGACAGAGATAAACTGTAAAAAGCAAAAGTGTTCAGCAAGGTAAAATCTACAAATAAGTCAACATGACCAAAATTGCCAATTGACCCAATAAAGAGTTATTGCGCTTTAGAGTCATGTTTTCACACCTTATCTCGGCCAAACGAAACCAAAGTTGGCCTAAATCATTCTGAGGATATCTTGTTTAAAAAATGTCTCCGATGACCCCGCCCATCAACCAAGATGGCTGCCATGGATAAATGTAGATAATACATGCTAAATGCAGTTTTTGTATTAAATCTCTGATACCAAAGCAATTCAAGCAAATCTGACACGGGATGCATATGTCCATCAGGTCCAGACCTATCTGCCCTGAAAATGTTAGACGCATCAGGCAACCTATCGATGGGTTGCTGTCTAAGAATAAGTAATTTGATAGAAATTATACAGTTCTTGATGAATATCTTGAATATTATAATAGATAGTGATAAACTGTAAATAGCGAAATTGTTCAATAAAGTAAGATCTACAAAAAAATCAAAATGACCTAAATAATCAATTGACCCCTGAGGAGTTATTGTCCTTCATAGTCATGTTTTTTTTTAAAAACATTTGTAAAGTTTTGTGATCTTGTACACTTCTCCTCTTCTTCTTCTCCTGAAACTACTGAGGCAAATTTAACCAAACTTAGCCAAGTCAAAGAAACTAAACATATTAAAAGATCAGATATACAAGATCAACAAAAAAGAGATTGTTGTCATGGTCTATTCTCTTTATACAGTGTTGGAGAGTGCTCTTTGTTTGATATGTCCATAGACCAAGGTGAGCGACACAGGCTCTTGAGAGCCTCTAGATTTAAAATAGATTAGACTGTTGGTTGCGCTGATTGAATTGTTTTACACTATCCAGTCTTTGGCCGTTTTGTTTTCTGCTTTAGAAAGACAAGTTTTTCTGATCTGTACCTAGTACCTTTTTGTTGTTGGGTTTCTCGTATTAATTGTTTTACAATGTCATTTCGGGGCCTTTTATTGCTGACTATGCGGTATGGGCTTTTCTCATTGTTGAAGGCCGTACGGTGGCCTAAAATTGTTAATTTTGTGTTATTTTGGTCTCTTGCGGAGAGCTGTCTCACTGACAATCATACCACATCTTCCTTTTTATATTGGACCTATACTTGTTTACCTCTTAACATAGATGGAGATTAAAGTCATTCGCTCCAATACCCAATCTTCTTATTTTTATTTACAGACTTTTTTTACTAAAGCTAAACAAAACAAAAAATAATCAAGAACTAATGAATACAGTTTTTTTGTGATTTTTTATTTTGTTTTCAATGCTATGACGACCATACAAGAAAATAATGTGGTAAAATCTGTCAACCTATCTTACGAAATGACCAACTTACATGTGTGTTTGTTGTTTATATGAGCTTGAGTGTTTATGTTTGGTCAGCTCTAAACTAACTGCAATTTAACACAATTAAGTGAGCATGAATTCGAAATCAGAAGTGTGGAATACTACTTTTATAAGTATAAACGTTTTTGATTTTTTTTTTGGAAATACCAAAAACAAAAAATAAAAAAGTAGTTAAGTAAAATGATATAATAAATTCGATATGAATATTTTCCATATCCTTTATCTTGTTTATCATATTGTTTTGTAATTTCGAAGCAATGACCGACGCTCATACATTTGGTAAACGAAGGACTTCGGAAAATTTCGGAAAGCCGAAGCCCATGCTTCGGAATTTGATTGGTTGTTGTCATTCTCATAACGCAAAGCAGCTAATTACTTACTATTCTGACAAGATGTGAATCTGATTATGGAGACACTAGTGATTGGTGCCAAACAAACATATTCTCACAGAACGATAAACAAATGTGTTACTGGGTACATAGCATCACAGAACGATAAACAGATGTGTTACTGGGGACATAGCCTCACAGAACAATAAAAAGATGTGTTACTGGGGACATAGCATCACAGAACGATAAACAGATGTGTTACTGGGGACATAGCCTCACAGAACGATAAACAGATGTGTTACTGGGGACATAGCCTCACAGAACGATAAACAGATGTGTTACTGGGGACATAGCCTCACAGAACGGTAAACAAATGTGTTACTTGGGACATATCCTCACAGAACGATAAACAGATGTGTTACTGATGATATATCCCCAATGAACGATAAACAGATGTGTTACGGGGGACATAGCCTAACAGAACGATACACTGATGTGTTACTGGGGACATAGCCTAAAAGAACGATAAACAGATGTGTTACTGGGGACATAGCCTCACAGAACGATAAACAGATGTGTTACTGGGGACATAGCTTCACAGAACGATAAACAGATGTGTTACTGGGGACTTAGCCTCACAGAACGATAAACAGATGTAAAACTGGGGACATAGCCTCACAGAACGATAAACAGATGTGTTACTGAGAACATAGCCTCACACAACGATGGTTCCACAACGATAAACAGATGTGTTACTGGGAACATAATGCACATTTATGTTGCGGTTCGTGTTCTAAATATTGGAATATGGCACATCATGGTACGTAACGTTTAATTTTGCATATTTGAGAGTATAATTGTCCTGCCATCATACAATGTAACACATAGTGTGTCATTAGTTGTTTTGAAAAGGTAAAAATATCGACAAATGTTATTCTCAAAATGCGTCTGACTTCATTCAAGTAGTTAGCATTGACGTTACATATCAAGGAATGATGCTTACAAACAGTTTTTGAAGTATTTCAACCCGAAATTAATAATCATGATAAAATTGGAAGCAATGATGCTTCATACAGATATAAAAATTTCATGTAATGTTACTGACTTCATTTAAATTTGGGAAACCCCTTAACAAGAAACAGTTACATTTCATTGTTATTTTAGACAGGAAGCATTCATTTTGATAAACTTTACACTCTCGGTTATTTTCCTTCTTGCTTTTGTGTATTTTTTGGTCGTATGACTGTTAAGTTGCCTTAGTCATTATGCATTCTGCAATCGCGTGCATGTCTTTTGCATGACTCTTGAAAGATGATGAACCCATATGTCATTGCAATGCCTAGTTCCCATACCTAGAAGTTTTCTCTAAATGTTCCTTAAGGGTACGTAGGATATGGCGTTAAGAAGAGGGGCAAAAGATACCAGAAGGACAATCAAACTCATAGATCGAAAAAAAAAACTAACAACGCCATGGTTAAAACGAAAAAAAGACAGTCAGATAAATAATAGAACACATATTTTTACTGTGGTGATAAATAAGGACAACAGTAGTATACTGCTATTCATAAATAGATAGAGAAAAAACAAATCCGGGTAACAAACTAAAGATGAGGGAAAACGCGTCAAATATAAGAGAACTACGACACAACAGAAACACAACATTTAAATGAAACACATACATGTAGAGAAACGAACTATAACATAACATTGGCCATTTCCCTTTCTTGGTACAGGACATTTTAAGCAAAGAAATTGGTGGTTTGAACCTGGTTTTGTGGCATATATTACATATATAACCTTAGCCTTATTTGGCATTACGTCTTGGAATTGTGGGTCCACGATGCTCCTCAACTTTGTAAAGGCAATATTTTGTCAAAATGTTATAAAAATTAAAAGAGCCAAATAAATTTTGGTCAAGGTGTTTGATATCAAGTCGAATTCTACGTACTGACAAAACACTCATATCTGCATGGCAGGACAACACAAATCAATTGCCATGATTGAAAAGAAACTGATCACTTTCTCACTTGATTCTTTTTGTATTGTTTGTTTGGGCTTTCTTTATTTTTTGGGGGGGAGGGTTGTCAAACCGTGTTTGGTGCAACATTGATATTCGTTCTATTTTGTTTTTCAAAGTGAGAAAATCATCTTTTACAATTTTATTACATCAAGTACTGCAATGGCATACATCCTCTCTACGGACAAACTCTCTGAAAAACACAATACTATAAATCAACAGACACATAATTGCTCACTAATGATGCAACCATCCGCTTAAAGTATAAGGCTACACATGTAACAGGAAGCTTTTAAGTGAGTTATCTGAAAAAGCATCACACAGTTCAACTAACTTATATAAGCACTTAACCCACAATTCAGAAATACTTGTATTGTAGTTCAGTAAACAGAAAGATGTTAAGTAATGAATCTGTCAAACGCATCAAATGATAAAACTGATTTATATTAACCCTAAAACAAATTTCAGATATCCTTGAAATGAAAAGTTTGATGAAAATTTCTAACTTCGCTATCATGTATCAAATGATAGAATGAAATTCAAAACAGTGTGGCTGTGGCCATTGATTGACACATTAAATTCATCCATTGACTGGGACAATTTAGGTGAACGTTTGTATGTAACGACCATTGCTCACTGTGTACTTTTTAATGACACTTAAACAATGGGGTCACCAAAGGTCCTCAACACCTTAATAAAGTATTTTGAAAAATTAATCAGGAATAACACGATGTTTTGATTTATATCAATTGTATAAATCAAAACATAAAGGTTATTCCTGATTAATTTTTCGAATTATTTTATAATTAAAGGCGTTAAGAAACTTTTGGTGACCCCACAGTTTAAATGTCTATCGTAGGTACGTCGTGAACAGTGGTCGTTACAGACACACGTTCACGTAAATTGTCCCAGTCAATGGATGAATTTAATGTGTCAATCAATGGCCACAGCCACACTGTTTTGCATTTCATTCTACATTTGTTCTGTAAGCAGGAAATAGTTTAGTAATGAATCTAAAAATGCATCAATTGGTCAAGTTTACTTGTATTTATATACCTTACGCACTAAATTCAAACATTTTTGTATTGTAGTTTCAGAAAAAAAGTGTGAAGAAACGCTGTATTTTGAGATTTTCGTTTATCTTTTGGTGTATTTGAAAGATGGTTGTAACGGGTTATTTTCGTGCAACGTTTTTTATTTAATGTTCAACGTATTTGTATTTTTTTATTTGACGTTCAGTTGTGCTAAACTTGTGCCTCGTTCAACGTCTACTGCTTATTTAATTTTACTTGCATCGTGATTTTCAAATGCTTATTTTGCGTACTCTTTGATTGTCAAATAAATTTAAAACACTATGCAGGGATAGTCAAGAAAAAAATGATTGATTTTTTTTGGTGATAAGGCGGAAAGGCCTATGATGTTGTTCCTTTATTTCCTTTAAGGAGTTAAGAAGATTGTTAAAAACCTTTTTGAAAGCCTTTATTCATTTATATCATAAATATGTATACTAAATAGGGAATGTTATGTAAAACAGAAAGTTTATAAACAGTGAGTCAGTCACAAAAGATTCACATAAAAGTTGGGGTTTTTTTCCGTCCAAAGTCCATGACAGAAAATATTTAACGTTCAACTGAAGTTTTCATGATACATGATGATGTTGTGGTTATATATTAATATTGTTAAGGCAATATAATATTTCTAATAAAAGGCTAAACGAAGGAGTATACTTACTAGTTTGTACTCGCATATGTGGCGAAAAACAAAGGTACATCGTGCTTTTTCCCAACCCCAAATAAGATTGTCATACTCAATGAACACACAGACATGATTATTCGTAGAACGGTCTGAAATAATTATCCGAAAATTTATTTCGTAATTGTTTTAAATAACGCAAAACAGATAATTTCAATTCTTTTTAAAAATTAAGTCGTATTTTGATTGTATTAGAAAAAAACAAAATAAGAAAAAAATATACAAGACGATTGTATTTCAAATCCATTCGTCGAAAAACAAACTGTATTACTTATTGTTTGGAATGAGCAAAGGCTCCGTGTTGAAGACAGTAATTTGGCTAATGATGGTTTTATTTTACAAATTGTGACATGGCTGGAGTGTTGTTTCATTGACACTTTAATATATTCATCTTCTTATATCTATTCACAATGCCATAGAAAAAAAACCGGAATTCTACCAAAAGAAAAAAAGTAAACGAAATATAACATATAAAACCAAGCGGTGAAATCAGGTACTCTGGAAGGGTAAGAAGATTCTGCCAAATTAGTGACACATGTTGGGTTGTAAATGTAAGTACAAATCTGTAGTTCAGTCTAATTCGGTAGGTCACCTTCGAAAAATAACTACTTGTTTTCATTTATTTATCTTGTTATAGACCAAATGGACAAGTACTGAACAATATTATATTTTACGTTTTTTCCACCTTTTTATACACATATATTGTTGGAAACCATGTACTACATGACGCTTTTTTTGTGTTGTATGTTTGCTGTCTCATCGACGTATGGTGTATATACTTTTGCTAAATTATCATAAAATTTACCCTCTCCAAATGGAAGATCATTAAATGAAAAGGGACCATTTTCTATGGCAAATGTAAAGGTTCCATCGTTGTCTACATCATTTGCACCAGTCCATATAGGATACTCATCGGCTGTAAAGAATAAAAATGTAAATGAGCTTCTTCATGTTCATCGAAAATCAGTAGATAAAGGAAGAAATGTATAAAAATAAATATGCGACGTCAAACTGTGACATATCGCGATCGGTAAAAGATGCATTTTTCGACTGATTTTTATCATTCAAACTGATTTAACTTAAAAACGAGTTCATGAACCTCTCTTTTTTTTAAATGAATTTCGTTTTGATAACGAAAAAAAGACCAAAATGCAATTTGAACGATAAATATTCATCAAAAGCCCCTTATTTGGTCCAAAAATTCCTGCAAATTTAAAAGTTTTCATACATATTCTTAAATATCTGAAAACTTGACCAAGATTCAAGGTATTTAGAAAAACAAAACAAAGTTATCTTTAAACAAGTTACCATGGCAACAATACACATGATACATGACTTGATTTGCATATTTTCTAAAATTTTAAAATTTTCCTCGTTTTTATCAAACTTTAAGTATATTTTAGGTTGAAAAAGTATGTGCGCACCCATGAAGCAGCTTTATATTTGATGAGATTATGTCAATAGTTATAATGAAGCTTCTGTTAAATTATTTTGTTGTTTCTTGGCAACGCTCAAGGTTTCCACAGTGAAAATAAAGATAGAAACTGCATACATGTACAATCTGTATTTTGTATCGTTTTTATGAAAAACAGTACATATTATGACGTAATTTTTACGTCATCAGATAAAAAAAAACTTGTATTATTTTTCATTTATATTTCTTGACCTTATGCATTTCTAAACATTATGTGCCAATTTTAAATTGTTATCAAACATTTATTTTCTTGTGCCAAACTGTTGAAACTTCTGTTGAATTATAATCGATGTAACCAAATACCGTGAGTTATATTTTAAGGACACGACACCTGGTCTGCAATACACTTATAATTGTAATGTCCATTCCTTATCTAATAACTTTATTATTTATTCTGTAATTTGCCGAGGTTCACGTATGCTTCACATTCTTGTGTTACTTTAATTATATGCGGTATGGGAAATAGACGTATATCTTGTTTACATTTTTTTCACGGTTGTAATGGCGATCGCTATTACGACAACGCCTAGGAGTCGCATCATAAACTAAGACAGATAATTAGGAAAACCTGTATATAGTTACCAAATCTACTTTATCATTATTTAAATACGTTTTCAAGTTGTGACCATTTGAAACTGGTTACATCAGTTTGTTTTAATCTTTTTTTATTTTCAAGTTGTAACCAGTTTTTGTAAACCTTCTTTTGTTTTTTAAGATGTGACCAATGGAAACTAGTTATATCAGTTATTTTACCGTCTTAAGTTTTTGAAAGTCTTTAGAAAAAAAATATTGTATCGTTAAACGAAAGCTTTTTTAGGACCAAACAAACATATAATTCAAAGTCGAAATCACGATTTTAATCGTTATCATGAAATAAATAAAATTTCACAGAATAAAATAGTCATCACAAATTTTTGGAACTAGTAACAACATCTTAAATATTTGTAAATCTTAATAACTAATCAAATTCGTTATCACATTTTTCGAAACGAATTTAATTATTTTGTTATCACAGTTGTTTTTTTTTATAATGTAATTCATGATTACGGAAAAACTTCATTTAAAAATAATTAATAATACATTCTCTACTTACGAATATTAAATTCATTTTGAACAGCATTGGCTTCTTGTGCAGTATTCGGTCTCCAAAGGTAGGCACCATCTGTCGAGGCACAATTATCCTTAATTTAGTAAATAGTTATCAAAGGTACCAGCATTATAATTTAGTACGCCTGACGCGCGTTCCGTCTACATAAGACTCATCAGTGACGCTCATATCAAAATATTATAAAGCAAAACAAGTACAAAATTGAAGAGCATTGGGGATCAAAAATCCAAAAAGTTGTGCCAAATACGTAGATGACATTCATTTCATATTTACATTTCGTTCATTTTCGCAGATTTCGTGGGTATAGATGAACTACGAAAATAAATCTTTAACGAATGACAAATTTTCTATAAACTTGTATATAGATATAAAATGAGGTATGAGTGCCAATGAGACAACTCTCCATCCAAGTCACAACTTATAAAAGTAAACCATTATCGGTCAAAGTACGGTCGTCAACACAGAGCCTTGGCTCACACCTAACAGCAATTTATAATCGGCCCCAAGCAATTTCTAGTGTAAAACCATTCAAATAGGAAAACCAACGGTCAAATATATATATATAGACATATAAAGAAACGAGAAACACTTAAGAACCGAATCAACAAACGACAACTACTGAACATCTGGTTCCTGACTTAGGACAGGTACACACAATTGCAGCGGATTTAAACGTTTAAATGGTACCACACCTTAACCTTTATCTGAACCAATAGGTGAGTATTACAACATAGAAAGACACACTATAAAATATCTATTGAAATGGCTTTACTCATCAAAAGAAGTAGTAACACAAATGAACATATATAGAACGAATTGATTTTATCTATGCTACAATAAAAATACAAATAATTAGAATAAGGGATTTATAATAAATCAAAAGTTTAATGTTTAAAAATTTCAGAAAAACGTCAAACCTGAAAACAATCAGCCATTTGCAATAATTTTATACACAGGTAAATAAAAATAATTTTGTTGTTACTTCTTTTGTCTGTATTACTTTCCGTTTAGGAACACCAATAATTTTTTTGTATAGCAATAAAACTATCCTGAAAATTGGTACACGTGAGGTGAATATATATGAACAATAAAACTATAAAAGTGGTGCTCGATAACACTTCGTGTTCTTTATGTATAAGTGCCAGAGGTGTGATGTGTATACAGTATAAAAGGAAAAAGTAAATAATATCGATGTTCAAAAAACGAGGAAGTGAAATTATATTAATTCCAAACACTTAACAAAGCTAGTATATTGGCCAGATATATGTATGCTCTATTTTTCTCTAATTCACGAAAACCGAATTTTGACTCCGGGTTCTTATAATTGTTTTGACAAGTTTCCACTGTGGTAGGATATTCTGGTATTCAGGCAATAAAAGGGCAACCATAAGAAGCTAAATAAAATATATAATCGGTGCAATGTTGGGGGAGTGGAGGTTAACTGCTTTTTGCGGATAAAGTCATGTATAGAACAGGGGCATAGAAACAGTAAATTTTCGCTTAAATTTGTAGGTTGAAATTTTGAATTTGCTTATTTTCTTAGCTCTTGCTTGATATTCTACCACAGAGAAGGTAACCTGTCGAAAATATTAATTTCCGGGGTCAAAAGTCGGTAATATGAAAAAGGTCTGTGGGGAGTCAGAATAACACCAAAGACCATTCAGTTAGTTTGTTGTACTAGTACTATTATAATATATTATCAACATATCATTATTGATTCAGATAAAATTCTGTCCAAATAATTTCGGCTTCGTTCAACACCACTTAAAGCAGGATCTGCTTACCCTTCCGGAGCACCTGAGATCAACCACAGTTTTTGGTTGGGTTGGGGTTGTTTAATCTTAAGTTCTTTTTCATTTTTAGCCATGGCGTTGTCAGTTTTTTTTCGATTTATGAGTTTGACTGTCCCTCTGATATCTTTCGTCCTGCTTTTAAAACGTCACATGGTATTTAAATATGAAAAAAAAACCAGACTTTCAACAAGGTATTCTATAAATCAAAAACAGATACAATGACATAATTATGAACACTGTAGAAAAACTTTTTAAGTCAGGAATTAAGAATTCTGAAATGTCACTTTATCAATACATCAAACATATACCTTTATTGTAATCTTATATTAATACTTTAGTCTGCTTACAGATTAAGTAATGTATTGTTTATTGTTTACGAAAAACTAAGGATTTTCTTATCCCAGGCATAGATTACCTTAGCCGTATTTGGCACCACTTTTTGGAATTTTGGATCCTCAATGCTCTTCAACTTTGTTCTTGTTTGGCTTTATGAATATTTTGATATGAGCGTCTCTGATGAGTCTGATGTAGACGAAACGCGCTTCTGGCGTACTAAATTATAATGCTGGTACCTTTGATAACTATTATGGTTTGTGATTCTTGTTTGTTTTCGAAGAAACAGACACGGTCTAGCAAATGGGGATTCGCTAACATACTAACCTTAGCTGTATTCCAGCTAACTGCATTAAGACCACTAAGGTAATAACAATTAGCACTACTTGTTTGGTTTGATAATAGCTTGAACCCTTTTGGGCAAGTTCCTTCTGGAACACATGGCGCTTTTAAAACTAAAAAAGAATACAATTGAAATTAAATCATAAAAAGATAAAGCGATGGCGTAATTACAATAACGTTATAAAAGAAGCACCATGTTTAGATTTTACAGAACATCATTTAAGAATTAAACGGTCCCAATCGTCTGCACCAGATGCGCATTTTGACAATCAATGTCTCGTCAGTGATGCTTGAGGCCAAAATATTTGAAATTCACAAGCTAATTAAAAACATGAAGAACTATAAACCAAAATGAACACATACGTTTAGCCAAAGCTGGACAAAGAATCAGAGCTTTGCATGCGGAAAATTTGTTCCTTCATTTTAAATAAAACAGATAAACATTTATTTATTCGTTCATAGTGTGTTATTTTACGTTTTTTGATTGAGTTAAGCTTTCCAATTGATATTGTATCGTGTGGTTTTCTATGTTGTGATGTTATGCTATTGTTTCAGAAAACGGGAGAAGGTTTGGTACCATTAAAACGTTTAATCCCGCTGCAATGCACCTGTCCTAAGTCAGGAATCTGATGTACAGTAGTTGTCGTTTGTTTATGTTATTTATACGTGTTTCTCGTTTCTCGTTTTTTATACAGATTAGACCGTTGGTTTTCCCGTTTGAATGGTTTCACACTAAAAGTAATTTTGGGGCCCTTTAAAGCTGTTTGTTTGGTGTGAGCCAATGCTCCGTGTTGAAGGCTGTACATTGACCTATAATGGTTTACTTTTATAAATTGTTATTTGGATGAAGAGTTGTCTCATTGGCACTCGCACCACATCTTCTTATATCTATATGACATAATTAACAGAAACACAGAAGATAAAGGTATTTCGTTAATTAGGAAGATTTGGAATGATTGCCAATAAAACAACTCTTCACAATAAACCAAACTGTTGTGCATTAAGTGCATGAACATTTGTATCTTACACATCAGTTTATGATAGAAAAAACTAAAACTGAACACAAGGAGGAAATAGAGAATAAAAGAAGAGAAAAAATAAGAAAGGAAATATGAAGAACAAAGATGTTGAAAAACAAAAGAAAACGTAAAGGAAAACAAAAGACGAAAGGCCTATACATTGCAAGTAACTATCAAATTCATTTGTAAAAGGGAACGTATGTTGAGTGCACTATTATAAAATGTGTTACTGTAAATTTAAAAATTAGTAAAATGTACGTGCACATATAATTGTGATTCTGTCAATTTAGACTTGATGTTCGTGGATATTTTTTTTATCGTGGTTTTTCGTAAGTCTGCATACGAGTCTATATAAGATCTGTCATTCGTTGAAATTTTGATTCCGTGGTATCCAACGAATTAACATGATTGCACAGTATGTTAACACATTACAGCTGACTTAAATCATTTCTCTTTATTTATTGTATATAAATCGTCGTTTTTGTTGAAAGTAGTCCAACATTTTGTTATTGAATATGAAAAAAATGCAAAAAAAAAACACAGGTAAACCCTAATTGTGATTTCCAAGTGTGAACTATGCAGACGTTTAGTCAAAACATAAGGAAGAACAGAGCAAAATCTGAAAATTGTAACACAAAGAAATATTCAAGAACACAGCTAAAACAACTTTCAGTAATTGCTTTGTCTTCGACTGGAAAATTACAAACATGATATTTTAAGTACAAACTTGTCATACTTCGATGTTGAGCACTAAATATGTCAGAAAAGGGAATGAAAAACTGTTCCTTTTGTCCAAAAATAACTGTCTATGTCTATAAAATTCATTTGCATTTCATTTGATTTGATCAACAGTGACTGAAACTATTGACTGATTTATATGTCTACCTACATTTGCAACATGGTCTGTCGTTGCAGCATCTTCCGTTATACGACCAATCAGACCCGAAAGTCTCATTACAAGGAACACCTTTTGTTCCACAGGTACCGATGCATATTCCAGAAAGAACTGAAAAGTAAAGTACTCCGATATAATATAGCATAATTTACTTTCATATATACATTTACATTACACAATAGGAATATATATGTAAAGTCATTGTTTATTTCTCAAATTGATTTGCTAAACCATGTTGAATATAGGACACAAAGAAGAATTTTGTTAATTTCAAGAAAAAGTTTATATATATTGTTGTTCCGATATTATTTCTCATGAACAAAATTTACGGAATTTACTCGAGATGCTCGTAACTCTGCTTAGAAGATTTAAAATTAGTTCTTCTTAAATGCAGATTTTTTTTTATTGTTCCTATGTTAACCTAGGAAAGTAGTGTTGAACAGTTGGGTACAGCTCTGTAGCTCGACAAAAGTACTGATATTATAGTTGTAAACTGAACGTGATTATCCCCTAATTACTATAAAAACAAATTGTAGATAATTGTGTTAACATGATTGAATGTCTGTGACTTAAAACGGTTTTAACTCTGTCTATCTAATTTGAATCTCGAATGCAGAACGTTTGATCAGAGTGAAAGGATCGTACCTATTATATTATGAGAGAGTCAAGCAGCTTTATCTTCAATCTTCAGCACAGCGTTTTAAACATAAAGAATACTTACTGCCGCCATTTGACACACCAATTGTGCAAAAAATGAAAACAATCAAACAACAACACTTCATCATAATTCTGAAATGAAAACTCGTCTATTGCAATTCTATATTCCAAGTTATTTAGAAATAAACTGATTATCGATACAGGATTGAAATTTATATTTGCATTAGACGCGCGTTTTTTCTACAAATATGGCATTATTTAGAAAAAACCGTAAACTTGAAGTTAGTGCAATGAGCATGTATGCATTAAATGTTATATTTTGATCGCTGATTTCAAGATCCAAAAACATGCAACAGTTGTTAAACCAAATTCCTTACTTACCAATAGAAGGGTTTGGATGATGTATGCAAGCACTTTTAGGTTGTAAGCATTGAAGTGGTTTACAGTTGTTTTTCAAAATATCTTGATAGCGAGCATCACTTTTTATGTGTTAAAATCGGGAGTGGGTAATCGGGCTGTCAAAAATAACAATTTCCGGAATTATTTGTGTTAGGGATTCGTATTGATTTTTTGGTTTTAATTTTTTTCTTTGTGTTTTTCTATTTTGAATGCCATTATTGTAAGGAGTACAGTCTTATTTATCAAAAACGTTTTTGAAATTCAACATTTTATATTCAGTCAAGTTTAAGGTTAAGAAAACATCCGAAAATTTACAAATCTGGTACGCCTTATTGTTAAATAAAACTAAATTACTTTTTTATATAATCTAATATAAAGAAAAGTATATGTTGTGCAATATCAACATATAATACTTCAGAAAAGTTGTTCTGTAACGGAAATATATCAGAACCCGAATTGTGCTTGACAATGGACTGGCTAATTCAGAATATATATTTGTTTCTAGGCTGTAAACAACAAAGCCATATGTCGTAGGCTAACGTAGTTGATTTTATATTTCAGTACTCTTAAATATGACTTCATTATTATTTGTAATCGTTAATAAAGTTTGTATTTTAAGTCTTACACATTTGACGTATTGCTGAGTTGAAATTTATCTGATGGAATACTCTGTTATAGTGAAACCTGTGTCAACCGAACCTCTTCGTAATTTAAGATTTTTTTCGGTTTTGGCCGATGTTCGGTTTTATCAGATTTACAACGCTCACAGTTGGAATGACGATGTTTAAGCATGTTTGGTTTATACAGGTCTTCGGTTTATACAGGATTCGGTTTAACGAGTTTTCACTGTATTACCTTTATAATTGTTTTGAACATGTTGAACAAATTCAAATAACTAGAATATCGTTTGTACGAAAATACTTGAAAACTTACCGCAATGTGAAATAGCAGAGTCGTAGATAGAAAGATGATTTTTGAAATACAGCGGCTACTTAAATACTAAGTTAAATAAAAGTACTTGGTGAATGATCTGCGTGGTTTAAAACATCGATTAGTGACATATGTTGTTTTTCTGTCTTACTATTGACTGAATAAGCAAATATTGTTAAACGTGTTACTAGCTTTAACTGTCACTAAAACATGAAAATTTTCAATTATTTATGGATATTGTAATTTAATCAGCAAATAGTAAAATCAAACAAAAATCAGAACTCAGAGAAAATTCAACGGAAAGGCTCTAATCAAATGACAAATTCAAAAGCTCAAACACATCAAATAACTGGATATCATCTGTCATATTCGTTACTTGGTAGAGGCATTTTGTATTAAACGAAATAATGGATTAAGCCGGGTTATATAGCTAGCTAAACCTTTTTATTGTATGACATTAGCATCCAATTTAATCACTTTGACCACAATGTGTGAACAAAACAAACAGACACAACAGGCAAGAATGAAAAAATAGGAATACATCAGTAAACATTGTGTTACAATAATAATCACCAAAAAACAAACAAATATGTAACAAAAAAGCACAAAAAGATATAAAGACAATACACATGGGCCAGACTCGTCTTTCTTCTCAAAACGACACACGCTAAAATCCAAGGAGATGAAATGTCAAATTGAATAAACCAAAGCTGCATACAATTGATAACTAGGGGAGGGCTGGGAACCTGCTAACATGTTTAACCCCATCATATTATCTATGTATGTACCTGGGCCAAGTCAGGAGCCTGTAATTCAGTGGTTGTCGTTTATATATGTTACATTATTGTTTTTCGTTCATTTTTTTTACATAAATTAGGCTGTTAGTTTTCTCGTTTGAATTGTTTTACATTTTCATTTCAGGGCCCTTATAGCTGACTATGCGGTATTGGCTTTGCTCATTGTTAAAAGTCGTACGGTGACCTATAGTTTTTAATTTCTGTGTAATTTTGTCTCTTGTGAAGAGTTGTCTCATTGGCAATCATACCACATCTTCTTTTTTATAATCAATTTAATACCATCTTCGTCTGGATCAGACCCAATGCGGACAGATTTTATATTTTTAATACGTTATTATTTCCTTTTTATTTTCTAATGCTTTCTATATACAATAGTAACTGTAATGGTTTATACAGTTTGTGATACTCTTTTAAATGCTAATGTAAAATGATGTCCTGTAAGTTAGTAAGTAAGTAAGTAACGACTTTATTCAAAGAGGATGACCCAATCAGCATTCACAAATTAACCTTGAGACCCCCAACAAGAACAAACAGTACACATATTACAAAGCTTACAATTTTGAACATATTAGTATGTAGATGCAATATTCATGCTAACTGAACATTATCTGTAGAACGAGAAAAAAAAATAAGTTCATATGTATACATAAAATACAAAATTATTTAAATATATGAGTAAGTTGTTATAAGTCATTTGTAGCCAGGAAATCTATACATTTTTGTTTCAATGTGTTCAGGACCAAATGCAGTAAGATTAAGAAATTAATTCTGTCGATGATATATGTTAATACCAAAGATGTCTGATGCTATGTTCCGTACTTTCATCATCAATATTATACATTTCTTCCCCGTGCCTTTTGAAATTTTGTTTTGCTTTTACGTCTGAAATAAATTTAAATGAATATGATAAATACTTATAATGATTTTTGATATCGCTATTGAAAAAAATGTTAAGACGTTTTGTACATTAAACGCACGTAACGCCGTATAATGAAGTCCCAACGTGTCAGAGGGGAATATGATCTTCAGAGGTAAACATGAAGATTTGTTCAATGACATTTTGAATGGTCTCAACCAATCAAAGGTTGACTAAACTCTCAATACATATAGTGAAATAAGATAACTTATTCGAAAATTGAAATGACAGTTGGTTTACAGAAGTTGTAATAATTCGTTTAATACATTTAATCATTTAAAAAATATGTCTGATATATGTGTTGAGTATGGTTTAGGAAAACTGTAATATTGCATTTATTCGTATGTATATTATGTTATTAGGATGTCAATAAGGTATTCTAATATATATCCAATTATTATAGCAAAATAAAAGTACTTTGATTATACTAGCTAATTATACAACACTAAATAGCGACAGTCTTTATTTTTGTTTGTTAATATAATTGATTATGCAAGTTATGTAATTCTTGATGATGTACGTGTAACATCTTTCTTACTTCGTTATCAATATATTAATTTTGATAAAGTCAGCGGAATTTTGCATGTAACTTTTATAGTACACTAGAAATATAGATAATATGAATTTATATATTTAATTAGTTATTATTATATAAATTGTCCTTATCTGCGTAGTATCGTCTATTCTAGACGATCCGGTACATTTTACATTTGCTGGTTGGTATAACATTGTGGTTTGGTATTACGACAATGATGTATATATAGAATGTGTGTCCAACCTTGTATCACCATCACTGGTGTTCTGATGTTTAAAATCTGTCGAAGAGTTGTCACTGGTTCAGACGTTTTTATAACATTATTATGTATGTGACTGCAGCCATCATTAGCTGATTGGCCATTATGACAAAAGTGTGTCAAAAATCATATTGAATATTCTTCCTAAGTCATAATAAACTTCCATCAGTACCGAACTGAACAAAGAAATAACACGACAGGTGTCGTATACGGTGCAGGAGTTGCTTACCCTTCCGGAGCACCTGATTTCACTCCCGGTTTTTATTGGAGTTCGTGTTGTTTCTTATTCATTATTTATAACTGTTGATGTAAATGTCCTTTGGTTTTTTGTTAGTCTTTGTTAACTCCTTTGTTTTGATTGCTATTGTCTATATTAGTTTGTAAGATCCTCAGCGATTGATAGTTCAGCTGATCTGTAGGGATTCGATCTTCATGCTTAATATATCATTTTTTTTTGTTAAAACGCTAGACAGAAAATGATGAGAGCTTTATTAGTTCTATAGAGCTTAGATAGTCGAGTGGTCTAGCGCGTTGTGCACAGTGAAGGGCGATTTGGTGCCATGATAGCTCAGTGGCGTGAGTTGAAGTCAAGGCCAGAGAAGAACATTACATTTGTTCCGCAAATTTGCAGATCTACCATTGTTGGGTTGATTTTGAGACGAATGAAATATATTATAAGGCTTAAAAAAAAAATGTAAAAACTACAATATTGTATATTCTGCATTAAAAAAGTAAAATGTTATAAAACTATATCACAATTTAAATGGGCGTTCAAAAGTCCACAACAATAGACGTTAACGACATCAACATTTTTATACCTTTCAAGGGTAAAACAGAGAAGATATTTTACGCTATCGGTAATTTTGTGAAATAGAATTTCGTAATTCAGAATATCAGGTATAGATATTTTACAAATCTTAATTGTATTTGTGTTGACCTTTGCACTAGTTTACGAATTATTCATAAATGAGCCAGTCCATGCGAAAAGGTACAAAAACGAAAAATTTACGAAATTCTAAAAAGTGTGCATAATTATTGGTAGTAGACTTGTGATTTATAAAACACATTTACTTTTCCTCATATCATTAAGCTGTGAGCTACACGCACCTGCAAGTGTTGAGACTTTTGTCTCTGCAGTGTCGTAATTTTTTTAGTTTCTGGTCGGTATAGCATTAGTCCGGGGTACAAATGATTTTACACTTGCTTTAATACCAAAAATGCAGATATTTCTACGTCCTTTTCTGTATTAATTGACAAATTCGGGATAGAATTGACAATCTTATGAATGTTTACGTTTATGTAATTTTTTTCGGATAAAATCGTTTTTCAAAAATATTATAACACACTTTGATAACGTGTCCTGTAAGGTTTATCAAAAGGACTTTTTGTACCTTTTCGCATTGACTGGCTCATATATAATACAACTTTAAATTTAAACAACGTTCAAACCTACGATTGCGTTGGATAAAAACCGCAAAACGTATACGTGTGCAGAAAAAAAATCGTTGTAGAGGGGTCTAATTACAGGATACACAACATTTTTTATGTATAAGGTGTATTAAATAATCTGCATATGATATGCCATTTAACTACATCAGGATAAGGAGTATTTTACTTGACAAAGCAATCATCAAGTTTGCCTGACATTCGTCGTTTTTACATACGACTCATCCGACTGGCTCGAATCAGAAAATAAAAAATCATATTGCAAGACATAGACTTCCCAGGCTGTTTTCCATTCTTGTTTAATGCAATAACTTGTTCTGGCATTGATGGGACATTTCGTTAACATAATTTCAATATATCTTATCATTAATATAAATATGTTTCGTTTGAGGTATATATAGAGTATATAGAGTATGGTTTACAGAAACTGTGGAATTTCATTTTTTTTTATTAGTTTTATATTTCATCATGATATTGATATAATACTTTGATAGATTCAAATATGAAAGCAAACTAAGGTACATAGGTGATATTAGCTAATTATGCAACACAGTATGTTTTTGTTAATATAATTGATTATGCACATTATGAATATCTTGATGTTGTTCGTGTAACATCTTTCTTACTTTGCAATCAATATATTAATTATGATTTCATCAGCGAAATCTCACATGTATTTTTTAAAAAAACCACTGAAAATATAAAAAAAAATGCATCTATGTACTATTATGTAATAATGTTTCCTGATTTTCTAGACGTTCCAGTACATCTTCAATTTTCTGGTTGGTTCTTTTTATAGAGGTATATATACATGTATAAGGCATATTAGATCATCTGCTTCTTATATGTCACTCACTTACAAATCTTAAAGTAACGTTCTAGAATAAGGAATAGTATTCTTGATTTAGTATTCATCAAGATAAAAGTTTGCTAGTCGTGCTTTTTCTCTACACACGCCTCATCAGTGGGACTCGAATCAGACAAAAATAAATGATCAAATTGGAAAACCAAGCGATATAACGTTGTTTGTACAGTTAGTAATTAAATTATCAACAAATCAATATATAGATCGTCGTCTTGGTTGAAATTCCAAAGGAACATACAAAGACACATGTTTCGTTATCAAGCAATATATGTAATGACATTAACATACACAAACGAGATGTTGTGTAGAGCTTTGTCTGCGAGATCAATATATAATTTGTCATAGAGACACCGCAGCAATATTTGCCATAATTAAAGATCGGCTATGATGTGTATTTATATATAGCTTAAGTTCTGGTTTACACCAACGACCTCGCAGATTTAAAATATTCTGAAAATTTGTCACCTTTATTTTTCTTTTAGCTAATTATTGAACATGACATTATCCTTATTATAAACGTATTTTTTGGTGTTTCAAATTGATGGATTTCGGCATTCGTATAAGACATTTCGCCGAGAAGTTTTATTGACAATGTTTAGGTCACTATTAGGGACGTGTCCAGTTGAATTATATGTGAATAAAGAAAAAGTAGAGGTTCAATCTGGTGTGGTGTTTTGAGATCTTGAAAGACGTGTTTGTAATTGGTTTTGTATAGGTTTAACATACGATAAATATTAAATCTTCAAAGTAGGTAAGTGTGTTTAAGCGAACGTATTCATGATGGGGGTATTAGCTAAATTGATATACATGTATTGTACAGACCACATACATGTACCTCTCAAGCTGTGTTCCTTCCGTTTAATACAATATTTTTTTCTGGCATTGATAGGACATTTCTTTCACAGAATTTAATATGATATCTTATCATAAATATAAATATGTTTCATTTGAGGTATATGTACAGTGTGGTTAACAGAAACTGTGGAATTTCATTTCTTTATTAGTATATTATTTCAGTACGATATTGATATTGATATCGTACTTTGATAGATTCAAATATAAAAGCTAATTATGCAACATTTTCTTGTTAATATAATTGATTATGCAAGTTATGTATTTCCTGATGTTGTACGTGTAACATCTTTCTTACTTCGTATCAATATATTTATAATTATATCGTCAGCGGAATTTCACATGTATCTATTGGACTTCACTTGCAAAGGAAATGAATATAATAAATAAAACGGATTTGCACCATCAATGGTACTACAAAAAGGCGCCTACAAGAAATTAGAAAAAAAAGACATTCCCTTGTGGCGCCTATCCTTATTCAGGAGCCTCTATCTTTGTTAGCGTTCAAGCAATAATTTCTAATTTAAGTTCATATACATATTACGGAGTTTAGTATTACGTTCATTATCAGTGAACTAGTACACATTTTTGTTTAGAGGCCAGATAAGCTCGAGTCAGATGTTGGATTTTCTCGCTGCTTTGAAGACACATTGGTGGCCATCGGCTTTTTTTCTTTGCTCGGCTTGTTGTCTCTTTGAACATTCCCCATTTCTGTTTTTAATGTTATTGATAACGGTTACTCGCGTGCAGACGAATTCAGCCGAGATAAACGTGTACAATACAATGACAAGACGGTCGGCAAAAGAGTCCCGATGGTGCTGATCTGATAAGTTTTCACACCTGCCCCTTGAAAACTGGAAGCAAATCGAACAATATCCGAAACAATCCAAGATTGATACCTGTCCAAATGTACCTGATTTGTTTTAGCCTCAAATACTTGCTGAAGATATCTGATTGATCATTAAAACTAGCCTCGTTGTCTGCTGGCTCTTGCAAGGGATGCAAAAACAAACGAGAATAAAGTAAACGCATATCAATACGTACAGTAAAATTCAGTTCAAGAGAAGTCCGAGTCCGATGTCAGAAGAGGTAACAAAAGAAAATAAACAAAATAACAATAATATATATATATATATATATATATATAAATAACAACAGACTACTAGAAGTTACTCACATGCCAGCTCCAGACCTCAATTTAACTGATTGAAAGATTATGTCTTCATCATATCAAAAACAATCCCTCCTGTTAAGGGGTTTAGTATTATACCATCATGAAATAAATAAGAAGAACATAACCCATGTCATGCCAACAACTGGTTTTAGAATAAATCACAAATAAGTTCAGGGTGTACGTGTTCTGATTTTTCTGCATGTTATCTTAACATAACTTGTAGGTACCCATCAGTCGCACTGTCCCAACAATTTGAAAATTTCACAGTAAAATATCCAGTAACTGTATGTTGTCGTTGACCTCTAATTTCAAATTATCTACAACTGTTGGACACCAAATTGGTAATGTTCATTCTTCGCCTGATTTAACTGTTAAATTTGTAATAGCGCACCTACATTTACCTTCACTATACATGCAGCCAAGTGATATTATATGTAATAGTTGTGACGCTACGATATATCGGTATAAATCGCAAATGGTTTTTTTTTTGTCGAGATGAAATGTATTATTTGTGTATCTTTAACATTCATGGCCATTCTTTTAATCAGAGATTTTGTTTTACTGTTGAGAAGCAATCGTTAAAATTCCCATCGATTGTTTGGAATACTAAAGTATCTACCTTTTGAGAAAGGATATCGATTATTGATACGTCGGTAAACTAAGTTACATTCGACTGTATTTTCAGAAATGAGTTTGAGACCGCTAATTTGTGTTTTCAATAGTAAAAAATGAATTTTTGTGTTACGCTCACTGAAACAGTTTAGAGGGTCACATTTTTAATGGTTAGCATATGAACCGATAAGAAACAAAATTTAAAAATCTCAACTGTTTCCTTCCATTCCATGAGAAAAAACGTCAAAAATCATAATTTTCGGTCTTGTTTTTATATTTTCGATGATCACCAGCACCGGTCAGGACCGAACCACCAGCACATAACGTTTTCTCGCAGGACAACCTTACCAACCGTGAATAGAGCTAATTAGGAGCCAAATGACAGCGTACGCATCTGTACACCTTGATAAAACAACCTGAGGTGAAGAACGCATTTGAAAATGCTGGCTGTGAAAAAAATGTTGAAATTTGTACAATAAAAAATTATTAAAAAAAATCATAGAAAAAAACAAATTAAGACTTTGGAAGGCATATAGATTCCATGTAATTGTACCATCTTATTACTTTCCCCATTGGTCAATCATGTTTCATTAAATTTTTTTAAAGGTTTTCACTGCTAATTGACAATCTACTCCTAAGGAAAGAGATTATGGAATTAAAGGACCAGCTTACTGTTGAATCTCAGAGGAATAGTGGTATCCATAGAATTACAGATGATGACTCTGTTACCAACTTCTACACTGGGTTATCAACATTCACGGTGTTTCTCTGGTTTCCAAGTAAGGTTTGTTTTAAATCAGTCTACAATGAGGTCCAAATTAGGGTCCAAAATTGCAATATGTTGGATTTCATAAATAATTTAATCATTGATGTTCTTCTATATGCCAAATATATCTGTATATTCAGATTTGTTTTTTTTTTTGGTCTGTAACTCTATGTTAAGGCCCTAAGGATAAAAAAATAAACTTCGTTTGTTTCAAACAATAATTGAATTCCTAGGTTTCTATGATATGCCGAATCAAAACAAGGTTCCTGGTTCGATTCCCGATCCGGGATGAAAATTTCAGGAACTGAATTTCCGTCTCTCTCTTGACACTATTAGCGAGTATGGTCTTGAGGAAACGATGATAGTCGGAAGGGGACGATTAATCGATGACCCGTGTTAAGAGAGAGCCATATCTCTTGCACGTTCAAAAAACCCTTGTAGATTTCGAAAAAAGGTAGCACTCACACCCGCAAAGTGGAAAGGGATTAATATTAGTTGAAAAACTTGTTTCCCAATCCACTATCAATACATATGTTTAAGTTATAAACTAAACAGAAATTCAGAATTTTTATTTTGAGCCCAGATATGTTGTTGGTTCAAATCTGGGTCCAAAAGTTAACTCTGTTTGATTGCATCAAAAGTTGATTTATTGCATGGGGTTCTTTTATTATGCTGACTAAACTGTGCAGTTATATTTTATCAAATGGATCCATATTGAGGTCCAATGGGTAAACAATTGAACTTTGTTCGATGTTATCAAAAAAATAAATTTTGGGTGTTCTTTTATAATTATGTAGAATCTTTGTATTTAGATTTTGGTTATTGTTCTATAAAAAGTACATTTTTAAGTTCTTCATTCTGTGTCAGAATCCTATGCTAAAATCAAAATACAATCAAAATCTTCATGTGATTTACGTCATGTATATGCTAGACATATGAAAAGGCCAGAATTATTCTTTAAACATTTTCAAGACATTCAAAATTATTTGTTTGTGTTTCAGTTACCACCATTCAGAGGTATAAAGGACCAATTTATAACAGAGAAATAATTCCAGACACAAGAAATAGCACACCTTCGCATTCATGTGGAAAGAAGTATTGGACGTGTTAAAAACTTCCATATTTTAGAAGGGGTCCCAATATGGTCGATTGCACCACTAAGTATCAAAATGTTTCAAACATGTTGGTTGACAAATCTAGATATTTCATTAGTTCAAAATAATATAAATGATCTATAATTCAAATCTGCTGTACCATCTCAAGGTTTTTCGCCCTTTTTATTTATTTCTAAAATCTTGCTTAGTAAAATTCAGTCTTTTATACTGCAAAATATCTAAGCAAGAAAATAATATCATCAATAACACAATAAAATTTCTTAAATAACTAACTGTTAGTTAATTAATCAATTATTATTTATTTTTTTAGATTTAAATAAACATACGTTAAACTGAATGTCGACTTTGACAGCATGTATTTGTGTAATTGTAATAAACCAGGAAATTGTGATATTTAATATTGTAAAATATTATGTGAAGGTCTTTCCACATTTTTCTTTAGTCACAAGTTTCCTCTTCAATAAATGTTACTAATTCCGTGCTTATCGCAACTGGTGAAACTGAAAATATAAATTTAAGATATAGTAACATAATATTTCCACAAAACTATTATTGTGTAAAAAAAGGCTTATATACTGAACATGTATTAATGGTGCTTATCTAGATCAAAGAGGGATAATCCTTTGACAAACATATTACCTTATGAATAATTTTTTCAATACAATTTACATGACTTATTTATTGATGACTTGATTTTGTTGTTATTTAAATTGTCTGAAGTAAACAACATTTTTCTCATAGCGACTCTATTGTAGTGACCTTCTCAACAACCATTGCTTCTTGGACGTTATCAGGGAAATTCCAATGGCTACACATACCTTTGAAATGAATAGGTAGATTATCTTTTTTGTAATAGTTAGAAGTGCAATGTCTTCATCTATTTGCTTGTTTCGTTCCAATATTGTAATGTACATGTGATTATGACAATGAACATACATAACATGTGAAGGCCACAACTAATTGGATATTTTTTTCGGTTAAAAAAAGAAATTGTGTTATCATATAGACAAAATTATTTTGGTTTTATAAATAAAGGCAACAGTATTATACCATTGTTCTATATTTATAAATCAATAGAGAAAAAATAAATCCGTGTTACTAACTAAAACTGAGGGAAACGCATCAAATATATAAAAAAACAACGACACAACAGAAACACAACATTAAAATGAAACAACCACAGTAACGAACTATAATATAACAATGGCTATTTTCCTGACTTGGTGCAGGGCATTTTAAGATAAAAAATGGTGGGTTGAACCTGGTTTTGTGGCATGCTAAACCTCCCGCTTTGATGGAAATGTTAATTATAACATTAAAATGACAACATTACATGACAGGATTACAATACAAATAGAAAATATAGAACAGAGAAACCAACGATTAATAGCTAACAAAAGGCAGGGGCGGATCCAGGAATTTATTAGGGGTGGTCACCTTTTGAAATCTTAAATCAAAATTCAATTTGTTTATTGGTATCATTAAAATACTAAGAAGTAGTTACAACTATAGAGGACAAAAGTTACACATTATTTATAAAATTGATTCCAATTTCATTTTTCTTGGATGCCTGTGTGCAAACATGTCAACTATAAAATCAAGTTCTAACTCTAAATTGTAATGCACGTGCATCAGTGGAAGTCCATTTAGTCGGTCCCGGCCCATTGTTGCACATAAAAATGTTTTTAGTATAAACCCGAGCTCACTATTCGAACACTCACATTCACAACTTGTTACACTCATTGTGCAAACAATTTTGAGAATTGCATATATATTGGGATGATCAAGTTTGTTGCATTGCTTAATGGTTTCAGCAGCTGACTTTGGCAATGTATCTGTAGTATGTTTCCAGAAATTCAACCACCTAGTATCTACTTCCGAAGAAATTCCAAATGGACTAGGCAAGTCAGAGTGATAAAAATCAAGAAACGGTTTAATGTTCTCGAGTATTACATGAGCATGTTGTTTCTGGATAGTCATCTCTGGAATTAAAACAAGCGCCATAACAGCTGTTTTAGAAAGAGAAGAAAATATATCATTAATGCCAGAGATCAGTTCATCAATATACGGAATACAGAGTGCACGTCGAAAGTAAACATCAGGTGTTTCTCCAGGAACATTACAGCGGTTTCGTTGCCTACCGCATGTTCTGGGTACAGAAGGCACGATAGCATGCTCCTTTCCCATGACGACAGCTTATTCATACCAAGCAAGAAACTTGCAATCAACATTTTCTCTAACCTCGATCAGAAGAGACAATACTGATTGGACACTCATATATGCAGATATGATGTCTTGACTTCTTCCTTGAAGTTTTCTGCTTAAACCAACTGTGTAACCCATAAGATGTTTAACAGTAATAAGAGTAATGACAACACTAAAACTTGTAATAGCTGCCAAAAGTGTTGTTGATTTTGAACTTGTTTCCCTGTTGAAGTCTTTTCTTTGAGACATGTCATTAAAAGACAGTATAATTGTATCATACAACCCACAAAATACATCAAATGCGTCATGCCTTTCAATAAACCTTGTCTGACATGTATCAAAAAGTTTTGATAAACGTAATGTAAAAAAAGTATAAATTACCTGCTAAAAACATCTAAGGACTTTCTCTTCATTTTTACACCTTAACATCAAAGAAATCGACCAAGTAATTAGCGATTGTTGATTACATGTTCATTGTATAAACATACCTGTCAAGGTATATGTATTTAGCCTTAAGGTAAGTAATGGCAACTTTATGACTGGTGATTACGATAGACAAATTGATTTGATCGACGAATTTCTTTTTCAAAATGTTCAAGGTGCACCATTTTTTGGTACATGGTTCACCATTATTGTAAACTCAGGGGGTGGTCACCGTCACCGGGTGACCACCCCTGGATCCGCCTCTGAAAGGTACCTGGTTAAAAATTTAAAACGCAAGACGTACGCCACGTCCACACAAGACTAACCAGCGTCGCCCAGATGAAAAAAGTTTGAAAGCCAAAACAAGTACACTGCTGAAAAGAACTGAGGACCAATAGTTTCAAAACGTTGTGACCAATACGGCCAGGGTTATCCACTTGGGACAAGAACATCCTTCAATATTATCTAGAATTCAGAATAATACGTTCTTTTGCAAACAGTAAATTTTATAAAAATGACTATATAATACACTGTGCTTAAACGGCTGTGGGTAACTTAAGTTACCCACAGCCCAAGATGGAGCCGCCTTGCGTCGGTTAGATACTTTTCTTCTATAGAATAACAATACCACGAATGCATCAATTAAACAACTGAATTTAAAAGTTGTATTGATCGTTTAGGGAAACCCCTAAACTGGAAAGGTGATTAAATTCTACAAAATAAACGATCACAGCACGATTTTAAAAAACACTTAGGCTGTCCGTAACTTCAAAACAACTTGTCCGTAACTTTTTTCATCATACCAATAGAGATGTCCGTAACTTTCAAAGAATCGGCATACGCGGATGTAATGTTTAAACTGATGATAGAGATTGCATCGAATACATATTCACAAAACGAAGTAGATGTCTAGTATGATATAATTCATTGTATCGATGGAAGACAAAATTGGGAAAAATATGAAAAAAATAACGATAAATCCGCAAAACTCGGGTCTCATTTTGTATAACGTCGGGGTATCCGAATCGCCAAGTTCGGAGGGTTGTTTCCGATCATAGCAGTATGATAAACTGTTGAAACATATCATTGTTCGTTTTTATTTTTGAACAAGTAGACTACACAAGTATTTTTTACACATACATGTAGCATGTATACACTTACTGATTTTCTGCCAGCAACGACAAGGGTAGCGTGAATCCGGGATTTTGGATTTTGGAGGGGAACCCAAATTGCCCAGGCATGCAGTGGATAGACTATACGAGACTTAAGTGCACAAACTTTTTCCGTCTTTTTGAAAAAGCCAAAAACACTTTTCTCTCATCCCCACAAAAACCAAGATTTACAGTAAATGGGAAAATTTAAAAAAAGGACATTTTGTATAAATGAATAAACCTAGTTTTACAGCAGCTGCATATTTCATTTGTATGCAAGTTGCATTAAATCTCATTAAACTGAATAAAACTAAAAGACACAATAGGTAAAAGTCAGTGACAATAAAAGAAAAAGAGCAGTCAACATAGTGTAACAATTTGACATAATATATAAAAATATAAATAACTACGTAGGACAACAGGGTAATTTAATAGTCTAACAACCCCTGATAACATACAAAGAGAGACAAAAAACATACTAGGAAACATATTCAAAAAATCATAACACTATAACTAACTGGTGGGATGTATAAATACCGAGCCGCGTCAAAGAGTATTCATCAAAATACACATAGAAAGAAACAGAGGTGAAGGTAAACCGCAAACATATAATTAAACTCAAAACATTAAAGAGTATGGAAAAGCCTTGGTCTGACAAGCGAAAAACGTCGATAAGACGCACATCAGTAAATAAAAGTTCAAACCATAACCAGGATGGAGTACCACAAACCCCACATAAAACTTCTGTGGTGTAAGTATGATGCGTTAATAAAATCACATTTGGTGGTGAATGAGTAGTATAAACGGCCGCGAAGGTTACAAATATGATGTTAATTGTCTTCTAATTGTTGAAATTATAATTCTTAAAATTTTAAATCAAAAGTTACCCACATCAAAAAATAAAGTTACGGACAGTCTGCTTAGTTTCGATCAAAAAGTTACGGACATCTTATGCATTTTTTAAAGTTGACCTTGCGCTTTAGTGAACTCTATATTAACAAATTTATGGTAATTGTTAGTCATTTCTTTGTTCAATAATCCTAAAAATATTTACATTCTGCATGAAAAACGTCGCAAAAGGTACATTTTGTATGAATTAAATATCAACGAGTTTAGAGTCCGCCATCTTGGGCTGTGGGTAACTTAAGTTACCCACAGCCGTTTAAGCACAGTGATAATAGATATACATGATTAAACTGAAGTGGTGACTAACTACAGAACAAAAAACGGATGAATTTCAAAAATGCACAGCCTTGTTAGCCATAACCACTGTTACGCTCAAAGTGACGTCACTTTTGAATTTCTAAAAGGAGTTCCCAAAATTAAGAAAGAATTTAGATGAAGTTTAAGATTAGATGTGTTTGACTTATCTAACGTTTATTATTAACAGTGAACATTGTAGTAGTAATTAGATAAATAATTGTATTATTTAGCTATGATGGTTTTCTATTGAATGAAACTGTAAACCAAACATATAGTGTAAATTTCGTTGATCCAAACTAAAATCTAATAAATGAACTGGATGATCAAATATTTTTACCATAACACAAGAATACAACAGAACAAAATAAGATATGTAACTACAAACGTTATTACATTTGACAAAATCCGATGATAGTATCAAATATAACATAAAAACTAAATAAATGAATGTGGGATGGAAAAGTACCGTGACACGTCTTGTAGCAAGGCGAGTTCACAATCAGCAAATCAGTTACAATCAGGAATAAGTCACGTTCGGTAATAAAAAGATCAGACGACGTAGTGACAAACCACAATCTCACACGTGGTAAAAATGTCCATAGTTAGTTTGGACAAAGATACATCGTATGGAGCAACCAATTCGTGATGGTGTCCGTAAAATTTACGGAGTGTAATTTTTAATCTGTCCTCCTCATAACTATAAAATTGCTACATTTTGGAGTGAAATTTAAAAATTTATTAATAGAAAAAAGTACAAAATAAAAATTGATAATTAACAGTAATTATGAATAGAGACAATCAAGTCAATTACACTTTTTTATTAATACATACACATATTTATGTTTAATTCAGTTTTTAAACTCAATCTGTGTTGCTTGCTTTGTTAAAGAAAAGGATCCCCGAGTCCTAAAGTGCTTATACATATAAATGTAAGTTGTCTGAATTTTAAAATTTCTACAAAAATAAAAGTGAGTGATTTAATTGGTGGTCTCTGCATTTGTAAGTAAACAACTATTTTTCAACATTTAATAAAATTGTCTTATTGCCTCATTCTAAAAACTTTTAGGAAATACTGATTTTACTTCTGCTAGATGATCTAGTGTTCTGTTCATATAAGAAGTTCTGCCAGGAGAATGTCTTGGGTCAAAAGTTGCCATACTGGTGGTCTTTCCGTGTTTATTGTTGTTTATCTTTGGTTTTGATAAATCCAGACTATTTAGTGTTTGAGCCTTCTGGTTGACTGTTCTATGGACCATCCGCTGGTAGGGCAATAATATGCAGCTCTTATCCTCCTGGTGTTTACTAGAGGGGCTGTTAGACATTGCAAATAGCAATCCGCTAATATGACTGCATGACTGGGCTAAGCTAAACAACAAAGTGATTTTAGGTTAATTGAAACTCATCTTAATATTGGTATATATTCAGATAATTTAGGTTGATAAACAACTGTATGCAGGCTTAACAGTCTCAATGATTCTAATTAGTTTAAATTCAATGACTTGAGGAGAACAGGTAGGATAATAGGATGAGCATTACAGGTGCAACTAGATTTCAAGGACCCAATGCATGTATAAATTGTTAATGCATCCCAACTACTGTCAGTAGTTACTAACCTATCATAGAACTAAAAAGAATGACATATTATGATTAGAAAAAAGATGAAAACATTAATATAACAATCCTAACAGAACACTGACAATAAGCAAAATCAATTGTCATGGTTTTCTCGTCAGCTGAAACAGTTACACACACATTAACTTGATAGCGCTGCTTCTTCATAGATGCCAGACAGAATCATTTTATGTTCCTTCACCAACCTGTTTAGATATAAGACAACTAATTGAAGCATTTGTTCTTCTCAGTAACAACAGTTAATTTTTTTACAGATCATGTCATGACAACTCTAACGTTGTTGTTTTTTTTTTTAATTATTATTCATTTTTTTTACTTAATATTTCTAAACTTCTTTGTTTGGATACATTTATATCAATTTGGGAGAAGATTGTTATATTTTAAAAAGTTGCATAGATCCATTAACAACAGAAACAAAATTCATTTTTCTGTATATTCTTAACTAAATTTTCATGTATATCAAAATTTGTTAAAATCTGCCATATGTTGATTTAATAACGTAAAGATGTGTCATATCTGCTTTATGCAAGGTAGCACTGTAATGGATAAGGGGGATTCTTTAACACCACCACATATTTGTATGTGCCTGTTCCAAGTCAGGAGTTGGTTCATGTCGGTCAAATTGTTTTTTTTTTTGTTTTTTTTTTAAATTAAGATTGTGAGTCTTCTCAATTGAATAAATTCATATTGTTCATGTCTAGGCCTATTGTAGCTGACTGAACGGTATGTTTTTTTCCTAAATGTGACAGCCTTATATTTGTCAATATATTTCTAATTAATTCCACTTCATTTGATCTTTATTGGATAGTGTCATATATTTGCAATCATATCACACCTCCTTATTTTCATTTGAAGTGCATATTAACTTATGATGGCAGGAGAAAGGTACTTTATTTTCCTACAGATCAAAGATTCAATTCTGATTTTTTAAATCTTGCCCTTGAAAATCAAGTTTCATGGATATGCCCTGCATCAAAACGTTTGGTTTGGAGTGCCCTTAAAAATGTAGGTGGGAGAGGAGAAGATAACGTCATTATTAGTTTTGGACTAATGAAGAAAACAGATCAAATAACCACACGGTAATTAAATAAAAAATAATCAGTAGGTCAGGAAAAGAAATAAACGGCTCAGAATTAAAGAAATACATTTATTCATCAGGTCAGGAAACAGATAAGTCAGAGAGGAATTAGAAACACTTGTATTCAAATAATCAAAATTACTTAGGTTTGAAAACAGCTATGCATATCTATTTATTTATAAACATTCACATAATAACCGCAAAATCAAAGTTAAACCGTCAGTGATAGGTGTACTAAAATGTCTACACATACCAAAAAGACTCAAATTTTGAAATTGAACTTTTTTTGAGATATTGATTTTGAGAAAATAGATTTTGAATTCTAAAAACGTATGTGGAGGAAAGTTTACTTTTTTGATTAAAACAATTTATCAACCATACATTTTTTTGTTTAAAAACGTTTAATTTAGCCTTACAATGCTTTATTCCAAATAACATATAAGCCATTTTTAAACATATGCCAATGCAAACGTCAACGGAAATGAACACATTGAATCTATGTATACTTAGATATAGAGTCACTTTACACAAAAAAAAGTTTTGTTGCATTGAGAAGGACATTTTGCTGAGTAAGTTGATCGAGGGAAACAAATGTCAGTTGCTATACATGTAATATGTGAGTACAACTATGTTTACAAAACAATGAAAATGTTTAAATGTAGTACTTTTCAAAGCAAGAAACAATGCGTTATACCAATTCATAAAAAGTCATCGTTCATTTGTATTCAGAAATCTTCATGTCAGTGTAACGATGTGGATTTCATACATTGAATATTTTGTGATGTGAACAATCTTAATTTGAGCTCAGACATGTTGGACTGCGATGTACGTTCACATAGTGTATGAAGCGGGCGAGTGGATAATAGCTACCATATTCCTGACTTGGTATCGGCTTTTGGTATGTAGAAAATGGTGGATTTAACCTGGTTTTATAGCTAGCTAAACATCTTACTTTGTATGAACGTTTAGTCATACGAAAAATAATATCTGGAAGTTTGAATTTAAGAAGGATACTAACTGAACGTTGGCATAAGAAAATGTAATAACTAAACATTCGGTCTTAAGAAAAATAATAAATAAATATTAAGCATAACAAAGATAATAACTGAACGTTTGACACTAGCAAATATAAAAACTAAACGATGGCCTTACGAAAAATCAACTCACCGGACAAAGATGAACTTATAAAAACAAATTTGGCCTATTTTTTATTCTTTTATTTATAAAATTTTAACAAGTTTAATCTGCTCATTTTATCATTTGTGTCTTTTCGGTAACATCATTCATTCCCTCATTTATTTGTTGACCTTTAAAGGAACATCAACTAATGTTTTTTTGCAGGCGCAATGCGCGTCTAGCGCATACTGTGGATTCATATTTTTTCGTTGGTACCAATTTTCGTGGATTAAGGAAAAACTTACATGTTCGCAGATATTTAAATTTGTGTTTTTTTCTGCATACAAGCCAATAGAAATATTGTTATTCGTTCAACATACAATTTCGTGGTTCACCTGTACCCACGAAAGCCACAAAAATTTATATCCAACGAATAATAATGAATCCACCGTATACAAAATTTCTATCCCGGTATCTATGATAGGTTTATTTACTAACTTTAGTATTATCATATTTTCTAGCCCAATATTGTTTACCGAATCATTTGATTGATATTTTTTCTATATTTAAGAATGTTCGCTTGAATTTAGAATATATAAATTTTAAATATGTTAGTTTAAGTATACAGTTATAAACATTAAAATTTGTTAATTTTTCGCAGCACTTTGAACGTAATTTAAATCAATTAACATTTAGATTAATATGAAAATATTGCCGATGAAAATTGATTAGTATCGATCTTTTTTTTTCAACATTCTATTTATTATTCTCTATCCTTTTGCCTTATTATGAACAGTCTACTTATAATTCTGAATTATATATTTGTTATGAATATTCCGTTTATTATTTTCTCTGCTTTATATTTTATTATGATTTCTACTAATTATTCTCTATCCTTTTTTATGAACATTTCACTTTTTGTCCTCTTTATTTGTTATCAATATTCCTTTCAATATTATCTACCTTTAATTTTTGTTATGAACATTCTACTCATTACGATCTTTTCTTTATTTGTTATGAGCGTGTAAGAAGCTTTATTATCTTTCGTTTTTTTGTTTGTGACGATTTCTACTAATTATTCTCTTTTCTTATATAAGAACATTCGATGCATTATTATCTATCCTTTATATTTTATTATGATTTCTACTCATTATTCTCTATCCTTTTTTATGAATATTTCACTCTTGTCCTCTGTTCTGTATTTGTTATAAATATTCCATTTAACATTATCTACCCCCCTTAATTTTTGTTATTAACATTCTTCTCATTATTGTCTCTCCTTTATTTTTTGTTAATGATTTCTACTCATTATGATCGTTTCTTTATTTGTTATGAACGTGTTAGAAGCATTATTATCTATCGTTTTTTTGTTGTTGTTATGATTTCTACTTATCATTTTCTTTTTTTTCTTTGTTAGAACATTAGAAGCCTTATTATTAATCCATTATATTTTATTATAATTTTTACTCATTGTTCTCTATCTTTGTTTATGAACATTTCACTTTTTGTCCTTTGTCCTTTATTTGTTATCAATATTACATTCAATATTATCTATACTCTTAATTTTTTCATTAACATTCTACTCATTACTATCAATCCTGTCTTTAATATGAACATTCGACTTGTAATTTTATATTCTGGACACCCTATCTAGACCTGCGTAAATACTCTTTAAAATCCAATAAAGTGTATGATCTTTCCTAAACATAAGATTAGATTTATAATTGACTAGGCATATGATATTGTTCCCAAATAAAAGAAACTAATATTGTAATGGACGGCACATCAATTTGCTATCGCGCCAACAGACTATTCATATAACCGACTTTTGAATCCGGATTATATAGTTTTCAACATGGCACCTTTTCTGTGTCTGTACATCCTGTCACTCGGGAAAGTAAGAGCAATTCAGTTAAGTAAAATCAAACATATCGTCGGTGTTATTTGACGGGGAAGTTTACTGTTTTCCGATGATTGTGTCGATAACAATAAATATTAATCAGTTAATTGTTCCTTAAAATTGTACGGATTAAAAACTTGGTTTTACTTCTATAGCTTGCTTTTGCCTGACCTTGGTTTCAAGATATTCAACCATAGGAAAGGTAACCAGTCGGATAATTATATAATCTGGAATAAAAAAAGCTGTAATTTCATTTCAGTCAAAATAAAACATAGACGCAATAAAAATGTTTGCCCTAATAATAATAGTAAATAAAAGTACATAGTATAAACATAGTGTTATTTAAAAGTTATCATTTATAATAGAGATTATCAAAATTTTATATTTTCAATAATCTGGTTTAATTGAATTAAATGTGTGTGTTGGTGTGTGCGTGTTGCAGCCTTTAGCTCATAATCTTAAATGGCGTGGACATAGATGGCGCTCTCACGTGTAATTTGAAAATTTGAATTACCATATCGGGCATTAGCTAATTTGCTGTCAAAAACGAAGCAGGTGCGGCAGAGAAAGTAGTTTAATTTTTTAAAAACTCAAAGATGCCTAACAACAGAAATGCCAGGAGATCACCATCAAGGCCCATTGGAAAGAAGAGGAAGACGACCAGAATGAAAAGAAATAGAGTTCGGGACGCAGACATCACTCAAACGAAGGACGTATTTGGACACAAATGAATGGTCAGGAAAAGACAGGAGGTGGAACACAAGGAGACCCAAGAAAATGCTGAAAAATCATCAGGTAATGAGTCGGAGGAGGAAGCATGGGCATTCTCCTCTTTAAGGCACGACCTGTCACACAAAAGTTTTGAAATGGCAAATAGATCAATTGATTTCATCCCGACACAAGAAGCTAGCTATATGACACAGTGGAGGAACACGTGCCTTTTAAAATTAAGGAAAAGATTTGGAAGGAAAAGTTTATTGAGCTACATTATCTTTTGAAAACGCAAAAAGAAATTAAGGAGGTTAACGAGGGCGATTTGAAATTAAAAAGGGTGAAAATGTGCATTGAAAAAAATCGTCAGGTGTGTATTTGTCCATCAATGAATTACATTCAGCATTTATGATTTTCATGAGTGTTTACATTGAGAAATACAGGACTCGGGCACAGGACTTTTAGAATATATGCGCTATATAAGATTAGCAGCAACGAGGTAAAAAAAACTAGGCCTATGTGGGACCTATAGCGAGTAACTTAGACTAAAATAGAAAAGAATCCAAATTTATCTTGGGGAAACATTCACGTTGAATATTGGCTATTACAAATCACATTTCCCACAGTACAATAAAATGTGTCAATACAATCACAAGGTTATAGAAGAAATACACAAAATCGTGCTCCTTATACTCAAATGCAGCTACACTTTCACATACTTACACGAGAACACATCAACAATCACAGGTAATAAGTGGTTGTGCAAATATGTCACGTAAATACAATAAAAGTAGTAATGACTTCCCTACTTCCCTCGTTGTAGTTTTAAACCTGTATGTGAAATATGAATCGGTAAAACAGAAAGGCCCAATGTAATAACCGGGACTTAGTAGAAGTAAGGACATTTGCGGACATAGAGCTACCCAACATTAATTAATAAAGGAAGTGAAACTTGGTTGCATTGCTGGTTCTTAAGATACCCCTCTTTTCCCAAACTTCAGGTACCACCAATGGGGCTATTGCCAAAACGGATGGGTATTTTAGACATATCTAACATTGATCCTATCCTGAGAATAATTCAATAAATGATTTTATTGATCAAGTGCAGTACAGTTCAGTGGAGGAAGCAGCATGTTTGAGTAATAGACACAAAACATTTGCCAATTTAAGTCAGTGTGATGTAATGGCGACCTTTCGCTAATGGCCAATTGCACCGCAGGATATTGACTTGTTGGTGATAAAATTTCATAGCGAATGTTATCTTAATCAAATACTGCCAATGGTGGCCTTCGTGAGAAATTTGCAAAAGCTTTGCATTGGAAGATACAGCTTAAAAGCGAAAATGATAATATCCTCTATTATTTTTTTGATTTTCCTTTGTTTTGTCGATTCGAGACAAACATAAAAAATTGGCAATACTTTGAGGATATTACAAGAAATATGCGATAAAATAGATATTCCTCTTGCTAGAGACAAGACTACTTTGCCTACTACGTTATTTTAGTATAGAATTTGATACGCAAAATTTATTCATGCGGCTTCAAATTGAAAAACATGTCAAACTCTCATAAATACTTTGACAGTTCTAAAAAAAAACTCTTAAAGACATGCAATCTTTTCTTGGGCTCCGTAATTTTGTCTACTCTAGGCCGCACCTTCTGCCGTAGACTCATAAGTTCAACAATGAGGATAGGAAAATCTTAATACAAAAATTCGAGTGAACAAGCAGATAAAATCACATTCGGGAGTTTGGTTAGACTTTTTAAACAATACAATGACGACACTGTAATAACCGGCAATGTATGGGTTTCAAACGGAAAATGGTTCCCGTATCGTACAGGGGGATTCAAAGGTGGGTATGGGATATATTTTGAAGGTTGGTGGGCCCAAGACATATGGGTTGAATCTTGATACGACAGAAACATGACATTGCTAGAGTTGTTTCCATTTGTAGCAGCAATTATGTTCTGGGAATGATATTACTTAAAAAATTTATTTTGTCATGTTGAAAATTAGGAGAATCTTCAAGTCATCAATATGAAAACTAGCAAATTAAGTAGAGTTATGACTTTAATAAGACAATTGATTTTGAAAAACTTAAAATATAATACGTCAGTTAAGGCAATTTATATCCCTTCAAAACAAAATCAAAATACTGATTGCCTTTCTCGTTCTCAGTGAGGGAAGTTCAGAAGCCTAGCACCGAATCAGACCAGTGGCAAACCAAAATTTCAAAACAGATCTGGAGCATTTAAGTCAGGTGGCGGTTTATATTGTCAATCAAGGTGTGTCAAAAAATAAACAAAAATCATACAATTTGGCTCAGTCAAAACTTTGTACTTTTAGATCATCTTACAAATCGAATCAACATTGGCCAGCGCCAGGCAATTATTTGTTAAATTTTATAGCTATATTTCAGTACATGGTCTTTCCGGGGGTACCATATTATCTTTTATATTAGGAGTTTCATACCATCATAAAAAAATTCTATAATTGGCAAAGCATTAGACGGAATAAAAAGAAATCAAAGCTGGAAACGATATGACATTAGAGCACCAATTACAGTGCTATTGTTATCAGAGATGATAAGTTTTTTCGATCAAGTATGGAAGAATAAGTATGAAGCTGCTTTATTTTCAGCATTTTTTTTTTCAGTTGCCTTTTTTGGTTTGCTAAGATAGGAAGATAGGGGAAATCACTACTTAAAAGACTGGTATGGGCTTTGCTCATTGTTGAAGGCCGTACGGTGACCTAACGTTGTTAATGTCTGTTCATTTTGGTCTCATATGGACAGTTGTCTCATTGGAAATCCTACCACATCTTCTTTATTTATAAGTTTGTTATAAATGACTTCAAATTAACATTTGCTGATATTTTAGTTAAGAAAAAAGTCCTGCAGCTAAAAGAAATGTGGTAAAAAAAATGACCAAAAAGGGAAAGTCCGTTACTTTTTTACAACCTGGGATCAGAAAAAAAATGCTGCCGAATACGACTCATCAACGAATACTTAATGGGACGACCTACCGATAAATATTTGTTTATACATTATAAGGGTATATCTTTAACTAGATACTAATTCAGCAGTATACTAGAAAAGGCTTTACATTTTCTTCATATCAGTAAAAGTAATTTTAGGTGACAAAGTTTTAGAATTGGGGGAGCCACTGAACTGGCTAGACAGCGGGTCTCAAAATCGGTTATTTAAGAAATAATTCATGGCAGCCGTAGATTTGTTTTTATTTAACAATGGGTTGGGCATTTATATTCGATTATTTTACCCTAAGCGTTGAATGAAAACAAATATGCGGGTGCCATGAATTATTTCGATTCAAATAGGATACATTCGGTATTTATTTAACCGTGAAAGCCCTATACATACGATACTGTTTTGGCTGTTCAGTTTTACTCAATTTTGATAATATTAGTAATTTTATATAATTCAATGATTCTTTTTTAATAATCGCATTTTTCACTAATATGTTTTCTTCCAATACAATTTTATTCGTTCTGAGGCGTACAAGAAGCTTTAATACGCCCGCTATTTACATTTATATTTTTTGTTAACGGAAACATACTTGTGACGTCACCTTTTTTATTTGTCATGCCAAGACAATAACAGCATTTCGCGTAATTTTCGTTTTATGAAATTTTACCTTGAAAAATTAATTGAAATGGAGTAATTTGTTCATTTTGCTGTAGAATAGAGATGAATATATTTTATCCATATCTTGGCCTACGTAAGCTGGAGGTTTTGATGTCGAAAATTTAGAATATCTGGCAATATGAATAAGTTGTTCGTAACGCGGAACACATATGGTAGGACCAACCTTGGACTGGAGTCTGATGGAGTTTAAGCATACTGGATTGTGCAAGCTGGTTTACAGTTTAAAGATTTGGACTCATAACTTGATGCAAAAAGAAAATATATAACCTCTCCTAATTTTAATAGTATTCCTTGTGGAGCTAAGGATTTGACAAAAATAAAATTGAAAGGGAAGTGTTTAATTGATAATGTCAAATGTTCTATCCTACGTCACAAATGTTATTATAATATAGTCTTCAATGCTACAACGCAGATACTGACATTTTGCACCCTTAAATGCAGGTCCAAATATCGAACAGAAGAGCAAAAGAGTGAATTCAGTGGTAAAAAAGTTTGTAATCTGAAATGCGGGAAAAGCTATTTTACATGAGAACTTAAAGTGTATATGTACAGAACAGATGGAACTCATTTATCACAAACTGTAAATCAGGTTTTCTTAAATAATATATAAGGAGGGGGTTGAGTTTTGTCAACATAGGTCAGCTGATAGGAATTGTGTAAAGGTAATCGGTATATATAAGTGGTAACGGTTTTAAATGAAAAACAGAGGATGGAACTTCTACACAAATGAGTATAATATACAAAAAGTCTGTTGTATTTTAATCGTTGTAGTTATGAATTATAATAAACAACACACAAAGAAAGACAACTTAAGGTAGCACAATACAAAGATTTTTCATCCCCAATCAGACATCTTTAAACTGATGTAATTCCCCTCATCCTTTTTTAAATTTTATAAATGAGGTACAAAAAGAATGAAGAATGATTAATCTTTCAAATTGTGATAATTTCATTATGACATAATTATTACATAATTAATTGTTCTGTAATTAGTTGCTATATTGTGATGTCCATACTTGAATGAATTTAGCTTCTTTGATATTCATAGCATCCCATAATATTTTATAGATTCTTGTCTCAGATTTTTCCTATTGTATTTCATTCTCTCATAAATCTTCAATGAAGTTTGCAACATCAATTCATAAGAGATCACTAAATTCAATTGAGTATAACATTTGTTCTATTGATGTTTTTGAAAATCTGAGACACAGTTTTGGAGGTCAAGCTGTGTTGTACAAGAATCTATAAAATATTTTGGGATGCTACGAAGAACAAAAACGCTAAATTCATTCAAGTGTGGACACCACAATATAGCAACTAATTACATAACAATTCATTATCCCAATTTGAAATATTAATCTTTCTTCTTTCTTTTGGTACCTCATTTATAAAATATAAAGAAGGATGGAATGAATTACATCAGTTTAAAGTTATCTGATTGGGAGTGAAAAAATCTTTGTATTGTGCTACCTTAATCATGTTAATAACAATTTAATCACTTTGTTCATAGTACAGAAAATACAACAACTCTTGATCGTTGTTCTTCATCTCTTTGTTATTCCTTCAGTATAATCTTATTGCATTCTTTTATGAGTATTGCAATTAATAATTTTAAAACACAGTTTTTGATTGCATCATAAAAAATATTCCACTGAAAGCAGTAATATTTACCAGAATGAAAGCACTATACTATGATTAGTTGTGAATAAGAGATGTGTCATAGTAATATGGTAGACTGCAGTTCTGTTATATTACAAAGAACATAAAAAAACAACTTTACACTGGATAAAAACCAAAATGATCAAGGCAATAAAATTCAGCCTTTCATGAACGAATTTGCGTTATCAATGTTACTCAATTATATAGTAATTCTACTTGAAGAGCTTTAAGCTCACTTTGGCAGGGTAACTCGTCTTTTATACGAACATAATCCTGTTTATGTTTCCGTACATCCTTAGAAAACTTACGTCTGTCATGTGCTACCGATCTGACAATTCCATCATAATCAGGTTCATCGTTAACATGTTTGTAATTTTCTTTTTTAACCACTTTATTCGTTTTTGTTAACACTTGATTAACATTCATTGTGTTAAATAAAAAATGCTGCGCAATATTCTCTGGCCTTAGAGTGCCATCCGAATAATAATGCTCTGCTGCAGGTTTCACATATAACCTATTTCATGTGTTTTCACTAAGACTGTATCGATGACGTCGTTTACTTGATTGTCGCGCCGGTGGGAAATGAGTAGTAGACTGTGTCGTGGATCGGCTATTTTTATTAACATTATGTGTATTTGAAACTTCTAAGTAAGATTGTGTAATTGTGGCTCGAAAGTTGATTGTGTATGCTGGTTCGCCTATTTCGTCATATATACTTTCACCTATCTCTTCAGGTTGTTCGACGGACCCGCCGGCATATATTCTGTCTGAATAGCAAAAAGATATTTAAATATTCCCGCCTCCAGCATCTAGAAAAGTAATTGTGACTATTAACCACGCTGGTTTTTTTTATAAACATTACAAAACTATAGTGTTTTAGTCGACATCACATCGCGACCTGTGAAACTGTTACATACACAAATATTTCTTATCAAAGTAAAGGACGGTTGTTCACAACATCATGCTGATTTTCGTTGTAAGAATAAAGAAATTTGAATGTGAAATTTGTGCTAATACATACACTTTTGAAAAAAAAACTATCCGTAACCGCTATATTCTGATTCACCTATCATATCAGGAACCTGTTTTTCAGTAGTGGTCGATTGTGTGTGTGGTTCACGAGGTTTCTCGTTCGGTTTTCTGTTTGAATTGTTTTGTGCAAGTATTTTTTTGGCCCTTTATAGCTTGCAGTTTGGTGTGAGCCAAAGCTTCATGTTGAAGGCCGTACTTTGACTGAGGGAGCAAACATTTAACTTCAAGGGTGTTATGTGGTGGGTTTTTTTTTCGTCTGAACAGTATTATTTTAACTCAACGCTATCAATCAAATTATTTTATTCAAATTTTGTTCAAAATTTAACATTAGGCATGGGGCAAAGCTACATTCAGAATATGTTTTCCTCTGCTTAAACAGAATATTTTACATCAATTTATATTTTACAATAAGTTCAAACTGCACACACACAATTCAAGCTGTTCCACGACCATAATTCGGATTGGACACCGTTGGTTTTTTTTGTATGACAATATTCCGATACGTGTGAATGATAGAAACAGATAAATGACAAAAATACTGAATTCAAATGATAATTTATGTATTATTCGGAGTTTAGTATGACGTCCATTATCACTGTACTAGTATACATATTTTTAAGGGGCCAGCTGAAGGACGCCTACGGGTTCGCTACATTGGATACCCATTGGTGGCCTTTGGTTGTTGTCTGCTCTATGGTCGGGTTGTTGTCGCTTTGACACATTCCCCATTTCCTTTCTTAATTTTACTACGGAAAGTTCTTATAAGAAGTAAGAATTAAAAGCCTGATTCCATTTAATGAATGGAAAACGGATGACATATTCCTGATCTTGGTACAACCATGTCCTTATGTAAAAATGTGGATGAAACCTAATATTATAGATCTCTCAACCTATCACTTGTATGACATTCGCATAGTGTTTCTTAAAAGGTAAAAACCTAGTGTTATATATAGCTAAAAGACACGATACTATGTCAGCAAAAAACAGTAGAGACAAAGCGATGATTTTATTTTGAGTAAAAACATGATGACCGATTGATCCATTAATATAGACATAGGGGTCAAACTTTTTGTTTTTAAAGTTAGGCAAGAGTATTACAGCAAAAAAATAAACCAGAAAACTTTACCATACATTATCCTTATATTTATACACGGCTATATATAAATGGATCCAAACTTTAATGGTCGATCTTTTGTAAAAGTGTACTGAATATTTTTTTTTTCCATTTCAGAATTAAAAAGGACAAATAATACAAGTAAAAAAACCTGACAAACCTAAGATTTTGAAAGGTAGTTCCTCAGATTGTTAACAGAACAATTTTTATCTCATATTAAATTTTTTGTATATCAAAATTATTTTTTATTATTATTAAATCATTCTTACAAAAATATGAGATATTTGCTCGTCCCCTTGATAATCCTAAATCGTTATCTATTTACTCATATATATTTAACCGTTATGTTCTTTACATCTATTTCATTTTCATATGGAAATTTCTTAATGCAATGTTCAAAAATATAAATGATATTGTTTTAGTTTTTTGTGTATAAGTTTTAATTATATTCTTTTGATGTAGTTTTGTAACGTTTTGTCCAACTTTAAAAAATCGTTATCTTTTGATTTAATAGAAAAGTATTAAAATAATGTTCATACAAGTTAGCCACAATGTCACTTTTATTCATTATTTATTTCCTATTGTGATATTGTGACGTATTCGTATGACGAGGTTTTGCATGAGTGGCAGACGGCGCTCGTCCTGTCAACATAGCACGTCTGAATTCTATTGTAGTATATGTACCACTAATCCCCCCTTCCATACCCGATTTTGTTTGTTTTCTTGATTTGTTTGGATTTGGTTGGAAAACTGCTATCGCCTTGTTTTAAGTCATATGTCTAAAAACACGCTATAAAGACATCCTGGCGTCCATGAAATGCATGTTGCTACCACCAATTATACATAATAAATAAAGTCACATTCAAGGATCATCATCCCAGTAGTCTGTGATTTGTCTTCCTCAGTCATAATAACCATCCATCATTACGGAACTGAAAAAGAAATAACACGACAGGTGCCGTATACGTTGCACGAAATGCTTACCCTTCCAGTGCACCTGATTTCACTCCCGGTTTTTACTGGCGTTCGTGTTGTTTCATATTTATTATCTATAACTGTTGATATAAATGTCCTTTGGTTTTGTGAGTCTTTGTTTACTCCTAGGTTTTGATTGTTATTGTCTTGATAATGACATAAGGTCACGTATCCCATTTTTTTTTTATAATAACCAGTTGATAAATAACGACCATACTAACTATCTAAGAGGTAATTCTTTGAAGTCCATCGACAAAGTTCATATGTTCATATGAAAGGTACATCTATGTCACAACTTATGGGGAATTTTGGGTCATCAATGCTCTTCGACTATTATATGTATATATGTATTTGTTTGGCTTTATGACTATTTTGAGCCGAGCGTCATTGATGAGTCTAATTTAGACAAAACGCGCGTGTGGCGTATTAAACTATTATCCTGGAACCTTTGATATTAATAATATGACTTCGGATGCACGAAATTTATAAAATATTGTTTTCATTTATTATGATTACCTTCATGAATAATTTTAACTACGTAACAGATGATTTTTAATATCAATTGGATAAGACTACAGTAAAAAAGGACCCTCCGACCAGAATTAAGTAAAAGAAAACAATAATAAATAAATTTTATGTGACTGAAGCTCATTTCTGAATGTGCTCAGAACACTTCAAGTGTTCTAACAGAGTAACGTGAACAAACGACTGAAATCGACACTACATAAGTTGTATTGTAAAACTAAGAAATAATTCATGGGTGCTTGAATGTATCTTGATTTTACCACGGGTTGGCCTTTATGACAAATGTCTAAACCTGAGCGATAGCAAGGTGTAAAATATCGGCATAAAGGGACAACCCGTGGTGAAATCTAGATATATTCAAGCCCCCATGAATTATAAAGATTCTAATAGGACAAATACGGCAATTCTTTTGGATCGAGGCGCTCGAGGTGGAGGCAAATATTTTCCGTTCCCATAGATAAACGCACTCTAAAATTAGCCTAAATGAACGGGGCTAACTGAATAAGTGACATGCTTAAAATATTTACAATAACGTATTTAGACCGTTTTGGATGAATTTAAATGTAAATTTGCTTACATGTTTAAAAAAATGGCTTATACCACTTTTTAGCATCGTTTGTTTATGTTTCCTGGTTGTGATGATTTTCGGTTTCAGAAGCGTGTATTTTCCCGTAAAATGCTTATATTATTACGTCATCGGTCTATAACGTCAGACAAAAAAAAATATGACGTGGGAGAACGATCGAAACAGCCCAGGAAATATATTCATAATTTACCACGGGTGTGTACTCAAAGCGTTTGAAGGACGTCATGTTAGAATGTGTTTTAATAGGGTATATCACCTGGTTTTATAGCTAGCTAACTCTCTTACTTCTATGACAGCCGTTTCAAATTCGATAATATTGACAACGTTGTGTTAACACAACAAACAGACATAATAATTAAAAATGTAAAATAGTATAGGGGAACAGCAGTCAACATTGTGCATCGGTAACAAGACATTTCGGCATCCGAGTCCGAAAATATTTCGGCACCAATTTGGACATTTCGGAGTCCGGAAATGTTTTCATATTTATCACAATAAAACCAACAAATACATGAAAAAAACTCGATGACTGGATGTTTTAGTACAGAGCCACGTCATATTAACAAAGAAACACAAAAAGGTAAAAAGACAAAGCATATTAGAAAAGAATGAAAGATAAAATACAAAAATTAATCGCATCAAAATCCATTATGTTGACAACGACGCATGAACAAAACAAACAAACATAATAGGTAAAAATGTCAAAAATTAGGGTACAGTAGTCAACACTCAGGATAAAATTCGAATAGCATGACCCACGCCATGTGTAAATTTCCATAAAATCTATGGCTTCCATGAATTATTTCTTAATTGCATTAATGGCTTTGTAAAAGTAATTGTAATATAATGCATTACATTGCAATGTAATAAGTCTCATGCCTGAATGCGGCAAAAACAAATTTTTGTCAATTAGATATATTTATTCATACTTTAATAATCGTTAACAAATTTATATTCATCTGGAAAAACTTAAATGAGACAGAACAAATGTATAAATATATTTTCCACTCTGTAAAATTCTTTATCACAGTTTAAATTATGTAATTGTAACTAATAGTCAGATTTATTTTCGTGGTATTGATGCATGAATGTCATGTAGAATGGGTGGTTTATTCACAACCACTGATGAATATGAAGGCGGTGGTAGCTCCTCGTGCACTCTAGTCTTTGCCAGAAGTTTTCTAAAATAAAACCAATAATTGCATTAATGGCAAAATATTACATGATTCAGAAGTTTTTGAATATTTCTGTATATTACAATGTTTTGATAATTTAGAACACAAATTTACTTGGAAATATCAAAACGAATAATTGGTTCTTGAATAAATATTCCAGCTCATTTTTATCGCATGGGACACTAGATATGAACCCACAGTAGGGTTATTCAATATCTTAACGTCGTTCAAGATTTTTCCTAACATTTTGCTTTATTGTTAATATGTTTGTCTATACTGTTTTTTTTTAACCATTGTGACAATTTTCCCTGAATTTTAGTGTTAGATTCTGATGTTTTTTATTATAGCAATTAGTTTACATCTTTAAACAGAAAATTAAATTAAAGTTTTGAAAAACTAATTTCAACTTTAATTTTTAAATTTGAATATTACAAGCCTTTTCATCACAAAATTTGACTGCAGCTTCACTGTTAAAATGTTCTGTATGAGTTTAATTCTCGTCATAAAAGATAATCTATCTCATTTGTTTTTACCACAGTACGAATTCCATGAACGATTTTGTTAATTTTTTTTACGCACGAATTTAATAGCTTTTTGTTAAACATTACTAACATAATAGCAAAATACTTAAAAAGCAGAAACTCCCTATATTCACTTAAGATTATTCCCCCAGTTTGTTAGGTGTTTTGTTGCACAGTCCTGATGTTGTTGTTTGGTTAGGTTTTTTCTTATTTAGTGTTACGAAACTCGTTTGTCTTTTCATCTTTTTATGTTTGTTATTGCAATAACCATGATAACGTTTTTGTTTGCTCTCGATTTATCATTGTTTGCTGTAGTCTTTGTATTTTTCTTCTCTTTCAATTATTCGTATTATTTTCAAAATAAATGTTAAAATAATCGAATACTAAATTTAACTAATGGTGACAGCTGTCATACTTTTATAATACCAAATGACACTTCGTTCACATATAATGTAATAACATTAACGGTACCAATTTTTCTGCACCAGATGCGCATTTCGACAAAACATGTCTCTTTAGTGATGCTCGTGGCCAAAATATGTAAAATCCAAAGCTTATACAAAAGATGAAGAACTATAATCCAAAAGTTCTTACTTTACAAGGATAATTCCTGTAAGTGTGGTACAAACTACACCTAATACTGCCACTGTAACTATCCAAGGTAAATCATCATCATCTGCGATAAACAAAAAACATATATATATATATATAACTTTTTCGGATATATACTCAAAATAATGAAATAAATTTGAGATGTATGGCATTGCCTTGCAATGAAAATAAGGAGACGTGGTATGATTTTCTATGAGACAACTCTCAACCAAATTTCTAATTTGCATTTATTGATATAAGTATGTATAAATTCCCAGTCACAGCAAAATTTATGTTTCGACATATGGACTTAACAATAAAGGTTTAATATTGACAAAGACAAAAAAAGGACACTCAAACAAGTATTTACATTTGTAAGAAGAATTGAAATTGGAAATATATTTTTTTTAATACAAACATTTGAAATTGACCTCTTTCCCACACAGGTCACTGACGGGATTAACAGTTACATGTACATAAGCGGTTCTTGTTTTACATATTTTAAAATAATAACGCTTTCTCCATTATGCGTTCCTTTTAGAAACAATTGATTTTTAAAAGGATTGAAAACTATTATCATATAATATATCTACCTATTGTTTTCTTTGCATCTGATACTACCGGTTTGTCTTGATTGGTTTGTATTGGTAATGTACCTAGAAATACAAATAGTTTGATTTTTTTTAAAAAGGGAGGTGAATAAAATAAAATTATTGATCGTTTCTTCAAAAAAAAAATCATTGTCCGTTGCCACTTTTTTTTTTTTTACAAATTTAAATATACTAGTCAACAAAAGAAACGATACACGACTTTGAAATAAAATTTATCAAAAAGTATTAAATATAAAACAAAATGAGATACACAATTTTAAAAAGCTTTCATTTGTAATGTATGCACATGTGTTAATGAAAATCAAAACTTGTCGGAAAGTATCTAAATTCCGTGTGAACGATTATAGGGTGCCAATTAGTTTTGCGGAAAGTTGAAGAAAAATCGACACGTAATTTTCTAAGTACTAAATATAATTTCAAATTTGTTTAAAACTATTCAATATGCTTATCAAGTTGTATTTCATGTTGTAACTAATTGGTTAAAATATTGTTTTTTCAAATTTTTGGGGGAAAAGGTGGTTTTTTTTAAGTCTCATAAAATGCAAAATTTTTTTTTTTTATTTTTGTCTCAAATCAATGCTTTAGATATGAAAACAACACACAGTAAATTTGGAACCTTTCCGATTAGTTTTAAGATTGTGACCGCTTATTGAATATCACTTTACACATACTGTCTATGGTAAATCAGTTGATAATGTATACATTTTAACGATTTCTTGTGGGGCCGAACTTTGCTTAACAAATAAACGAAGAAACTGTATGATTTTTAAAAACAATTTGATGGCAAACATTGTCTTTACCTTTAAATGAGAGGTTGGCATCATTAGTTGGAACTTCTGTTTTTCAAATTGTCGTTTTATGTAAATTTTGTAAAAAAAAAAAAAAAATCGCCAAAAAACGTCACGAAAGCAAAAACATAAATTTCTAAACGGATTTATATTTCCATAATGATTAAGTATTACTACCTTCAATATTGGTCCTATAAACGGAAAATTTTATCTTTAATTTGAAAAAAAGTCTTGTATCGTTTCTTTTGTTGACTAGTATATATCAAATGTCTTTCGAACATTTTACAAAAGATTATTAGGTACACTTCGTCTTTAACTAATAAAACCTTAAAGTAGGGTATAGATAAATAAATAAATCCAAACAATGCACACATCGATAAAAAATCGCCTCTATGTTAAATTTTTATTTGAATTTCTAATTCATCGAAAAAATTCATTTTTCAAAAGATTAAAATTAAAGAAGAAAAACATGTTCTTCTTTGTTCTTTACTTGATTGATTGATTAAAGTGTAATGCTTCTTTCAACACTGTTGGCTAATTTTTGGAAATCAGTTTTTGGGTGGTTTTTTTTGTTGAAAGACGCCGAAGTGTCATCAAAGAGCAGCCGACCTTCAGTAGGAAACCTGACAATCCTAGTCAATTCAGATTCGAATTTACAAAGTCAGTATTAAAGGCAAGTGATACAGTTGTTGAACTATATTGTCAACCGAAACCCTTATTGTTGGAAATAATCTAATATAAAAGATGTAGTCTACCTCATTTATGAGTCATGATAACGAACACATATAGTTTGTGAACTGTAAGTAACGGCTTCAAATAAAATCACCGGTTTCTAATGATAGAGATGTGCAAGTCAAGTTTTAAGATGAAGAAAATAGATATTTTAAGTGGTGAAAAAATACATTTATGTAGTGATATTGAATAGAATCGAGGGCAAATAAGCAAAGTAATCTTTTGTAACAACATACCCGCACAATACCCGCTGTCTTTCAAAGGAGATGGTTTCAGGAAATACACCCTAAAATTTCCACAGTTCTGTATTTTAATTTGTGATTCGTGTTCACAAGAACCATTATATCCTGACATGCAAAACCGTCTCGAGACTGTCTGGTCTGTTACATTTGGAATCGAACCTGTTAAAATTGATCTCATATTTATACGATAATTTAGGTTATGTTAAGTAAGTAAGAAAATATGTGTCAGTTGTAAAAATGTCTGTTTAAGACTGTTCGGATTTGTAACATTAGTTTACTTCGTAAACAAGTGGAATCAGATTGACCTCCTGGCGATAACATTTTTAAGTATTTCCGCGTAATGGTATAAAAGAATTAGTGAAAAACTTGCGTAATCTTAACAACAGTTCTCGTAGTTCAGTATAGGAATTTAAAATCAAATTTTACTATTAAGACATTTATCGTAAGACCTCATTCAGCATATTGATTTATTGTTTAAATAGGAGGATATGACAAGGATTAAGCTGAACTGATAATAAACACTTCTAGAATTGTATAATGAATGTGACTAAAATTTCAATGTTACACACTTTGTGTTTATGTCTAGAATATTACCGATCATGTATATCGGAAACTTTGTTCCACACTGAAACATTGCTTGTTCTTCATTTACAATATCATTTCCTGTTTGACTGTCAAATCTATAGAATGATGCAGCTAGATGGCTATCATCAATAGGATCATCATCTGGCTGTAGAGTATAATTAGACGTTCTTTTTTCTTGACCTTTAATCACTTTATAGTTCACAGCATGGCAAGGGTCAACTAAAATATGATTGCGAAAAAGTTTAAATCAATGAACGTAAAACAAAAACAAATAAAGGTATGGTCATATAAGTTGTCAGTCCAACATAGATTAATACCATATTCTGTTTCTGTCAATTGACTATTGGTTATAAGAAAGGAAAACATAAAGGAATACATGTATCATCATGACCTTAAGATTGGGTACGCACATGAATGTAGTATGGTTAAAACGATATATAAATTACACACATCCACAAATTTCATTAGAAAAAATAATAATATTGAGAAACATGTTTAGAAAATGTTAAGATTTTATGTTGTATATTGCAGTTGATATATCTGTTGTTTCCATAAACTAACTCCACTGTAAAACAAAATTCAAGCGTCTCAAGCTTTGTTATTGTATCAATTGTGTTTCTACAACCTTAATGAGAAATATACGTTTTTGATAAAGTTTTGTTGTAGGTTTTCTCATATTTTGTTTCGGAAATAATATCATGCATACATCTAAATAAATAGAGTTACATATTTGATGGACGTATAGTAAATTATTCAAACGTCAATTTGATCGTAAACAATAGCAGTGCAAAGTCTTCTCGGCATGTTTTCAAATCCACATATGTTGTAATACTCACTTTTACATCCTGGACTAAATCCAGTGTCAGATATTTCACCTTCTGCACATGGAAGTTCGCTACCTGTTAAAAGTTTTAAAAAGACATTATCGTATATACGTGTGTGTAAGTACTTTTTAAATTCAAATCACAAATCCAAATACAAGACATCAAAGCATGTCAAAAAACCAAGAACAAACTAATAAATAAATCATCATATAGAACCACAAACTGCATTAAAAAAATAGATCAGAAACTTACAAGACGGGTGCCACATGTGGAGCAGGATCTGCTTACCTTTCCGGAGCACCTGAGATCACCCCTAGTTTTTGGTGGGGTTAGTGTTGTTTATTCTTTAGTTCTCTATGTTGTTTCATGTGTACTATTGTTTGCTTGTTTGTCTTTTTCATTTTTAGCCATGGCGTTGTCAGTTTATTTTCGATTTATGAGTTTGACTGTCCCTTTGGTATCTTTCGTCCCTCTTTTACAAGAGCTGCAATAACACTTTATTATTCTTTTGAACAAAAATCAAAATTTAAATCAGAAACTACAGACTTTATTCCTAAAGAACAAACGACATTATTAAACTACAAATAACAACTATACCAAACCAAAAGAAATAATCTCAAACTAAATCTGAGGATAATCTTTTATAATTTTTTTGGGGTTCGTGTTGTTTATTCTTTAGTTTTCTATGTTGTGTCGTGCGTACTATTGTTTGTCTGTTTGTCCTTATCATTTTTGCAAATGTAAAAATATACAACATAAGAATAGAACATAAAAAAAAATACTATGAATAAAATAATAGAATTAAAAACATTTTTCTTTGTAATGTTACTAGGGAAACATTGATTGTGGAAAAAATGTGATGTGATACCCAGTTTTGTCTCTTACTTGAAGATTTTTGTCAAACAAGTGTGTTTTGTCCATGCGCGACAAATTCATTTTAAATCAAATTCGTATTCGTATGAAAGGGGAAAAATGTATTGATTGATGCTTGTATACTTTTCAATGATGAATCATTCATGTAAATCTATATTCAATTTGATTCTTTTACATAGTTCTTATAGTTTGTACGGTTGGGGCTGTTTGTAGTTAACTGTAGGTAAGGGTTTTACTCATTTTCAATATGACAAATATTCTTTTTTTTAAATACAATGAAGTAATGATAGCAAAATATGAATCCTTAATATACATAGTATGAGTGTATATAATTTTATTGTTTAATAAAATGTTGTTACCTACCAAAACAATATGCTTCTGGACAATTCTTAGTAGATTTAAGATTGTATAGAAGAAAATCTGAACAGTTTTTGACTTGAATATCATACTGATTTAAACAGCAGTCGTTACTTAAACCAACAGAGCAGGCTGTGACATTGTTAGTCTCACCAGATTCTGGGAAAGTTCCTTAAAAATAAGGTATTCATTATAGTAAAATTTTAACTAAACGAAATGTTTACGTGTTGTTATCTTTTTTTTTTAATTTGCATACTACACGCATTTAACAAATAGAAGCGATAAGTATAAATTAAAAAGCTACCGCCCAATTAAGCTCTCATCAGTTTCAATTTTGTGATTAACTTTAACCCTTATATTGAGCTGAAATTTCTTAATCTCTTTTCTGTAAATATGTTGATATTTTTAATCAATATATCAACACAAACTATTTTTCTATATAAATAAGGCCGTTGGTTTTCTCGTTTGAATTGTTTTACATTCTTATATTGCTCATTGTTGAAGGCCGTACGGTGACCTATAGTTGTTAATGCCTGTGTCATATTAGTCTCTTGTGGACAGTTGTCTCATTGGCAATCATACCACGTCTTGTTTTTTATAAGTAATTACTACTGTAATCACTAGCAAGTCAATACTACTGTTGTGACTTCGAATCCCGATCGTGAGGGTGCACTCGATTACTTATTTCATTGACTAGGTTTTTCAGTTTCCTATCCTATTGAAGTTTCGTGGCTTTATCCAGACACTCCGAATTCTCCCACCCGTTAAAACAGGCCGCCACGAAATAGCATAAATGCATTGCTTAACAGGGGCGAAAAACACAAAAGAAAATCAAACTAGTTTGATTGTCCCTCTGGTATCTTTCGTCCCTCTTTTAGTAATGTCTAATGATAGCAATATATGATAAGTATATACGTGAAAAAAACGTGCAATATAATGTGGTTTTGATAAATGATTCGTTATAACAAATTGAATTTATCAGTGTAATTAGAAAATTTTGATATAACCTAATAAAATATATTTCGCTTAGGATTCACTTACACAAAAAAAACATTGAGGAGATCCAAAATTAGAATGGCCTTTTTTATGTACTGCAAACATTGTGAAGGTCATTTATTTCATTTGGAATGTAACCTTTGGTTGCGTATCTATTCTAAGATAAAATAATATGTATACAAAACAATGTCAAACATGTTTACACGAAGTGATGAATAGTTATCAAAGGTACCAGGATTACAATTTAGAAAGCTAGACGCGCGTTTCGTCTACATAAGACTCATCAGTGACGCTCAGATCAAAACAGTTAAAAAGCCAAACAAATACAAAGTTGAAGAGCATTGGGGACCTAAAATTCCAAAAAGTTGTGCCACAAATACACCTAAGGTAATCTATTCCTGGTGTAAGAAAATCCAGTTCAGGTCCGGCAAACATGGAAATTTGACTAAGCACCAGTAACGATTGAATAAGATAATATAGATATATGATATCAATTGGTGACAGATTAGTGATTAATTAAAGGGTATCATTAACTTGAAATACCACTCATCCATATCGGGTGCGTTGTTCCACATGTAAAAGCGCTCACTGGACACTCTGTAGGCATAAATTGTCCAGCTTTGCTTGTCGGTCTGTACCATCCTGTTTTAAGGAAGGAATCGCATATAGCTGGTAATGTATTGTTATTTGCTACTGAACGCCTCCAATCGTCTATTTCATTGTGATTTATCTTGAGGCAAGCATCATCTACAACAAACATTCAAAATTGTATGAAAATAAAACGAGCCAAATTTAAGTGTGGGTATAACCTTAGGAAGTAGTATACTTAACGACAATTTTTTTTCATTTACCTGTGTAGAATATAAAACCGTTTTTTTTTCAAAAGTGATGATTTTCTTTAAATTGTTAACTATTTCACAGTGGTATATCTTACCATAGCTTTGTTTTAATTTGTTTCTTTACTTTTGACCTATTTATCCCTTATAATTGTATTAACTGTGTTTGTGCATTCAGGTATCGCAGATCAAGTTTATTCTTTGATAGTGTGTTATTATCCGTTTTTTGATTTAGTTAGGCCTTCTCATTGATATTTTATCGTGTGTATGTCTATGTTGTGATGTTATCCTATTATTTCAGATAAAGGGAGAAAGTTTTGACCTGTCCTAAGTCATGAATCTGATGTAAAGTAGTTGTCGTTTGATAATGTAATTTTTACGTGTTTTTTGTTATAGATTAGACCGTTGGTTTTCATGATGTTGAATGAAACATTCGAATTGTCGCTATTTCGATTTGGTCACCTTTTCCCCTAAAGAATGATATTTATCATCGGTCTTGTATAAAATGGAACACTAGAATTGCGTCTTTGACTAAATTTGCAATAAGAACACATCCAGCAACTATGGGTTTAGTGTAAAGACGTCATAAACAGTAAGAGAAAAACATAACCCTGTTCAATGCAAAAATGCAGGTATCGACAGTTTTAGGAGCCATGAATGTGCATAAGTATAAAACAATTATAAATTATATTTTCTTTTAATTTACTGGTTACAAAATCAATAGTTTGCACTGTTATGTAATTTCGATGTTTTAAGTGTTTATTGGTGGAGAATAAAATCGGAAGGCCCGACGTGAAGCAACGATGTTCGGTAGGACAACTGAAAATCCTAGTCAATTCAGATTCGAGTTTAGCTTACCTTCCACGTGCGGGTTTCGAACTTATTACCTAAGTGTTATAGGCAAGCATTACAGTAGTTTGACTACTTATATCACTTGGTCATCGATGCAACTAAACGACACGAATTGATTTCTTCTAAATAAAAACTTAACAAGGATTAAAGATGAAATTATTTAATACTGCTCTCACATATTACCTATTATCCTTACTTAATGTATTCCTGTGCAGACAAATAAAACATTATTTCTATACAATAATAATGTATTGGAACTATGATCGTGTATATTACCTTCGTAATATATCAAAATTCTACAAATCCTATGAATATCGTATTTCTTATTTGGATATCAGATAACGAAATAGTGTGTTTAATATACTGATAATGGAATTATGCTTACACTTGCACCCTGGAGTAAAGTCAGTCGGAGATGTTTCGCCTATTGGACAAGGCAACTCATAACCTAGTTATAGAGAAATGAATAAAGTAAAATAACATTCAGAACATTACTTTACTTGTTGACACTGTTGACATTTAATGTTCCTTTAGAGAATGAATCGATAGGTCTAATCTACATGTATGATATAAGTGGAATAATTGTTTGATTGATATGATATTTAAACTTCACTGAAACAGCAGCTGAGAAAAGAGTACACATTATCATTAAGAAACAAATAACAGTTTATCATGTTTATCATACGACTAAAAACCACAGCAAACGTTGCTTTCTCGAAATAAAATGACATCTGGTACTTGGTGTTTCCAGATATGTTATAAAAAATCATTTTTAAAAACAATAGTGATCACCATATTAATATTTTTAGAATAAAAGTCTTCGCTTGAGGCAACATTTATATTGTTTTAAAGAAATGCATACCAAAGCAATATGCTTGTGGGCAGGACTTTGTTGGTACTAAGTTGTAAACATAATATCCAGAACAATTCTTGACTTGTATGTCATAGGAACTGGCACAACAGTTGTCATTATAATCTGATGCACATGCTGTTACATTCTTGACTTCTTCTGCATCAGGAAATGTACCTACAACACATTTATTTTTATTATTTATTCATATAGGGAATCTATTTTTTTATTCATGTAAAAAAACAGGAATTTAAATAGTTGTATATAGATTCTGTTAATTGTAAATATAATATTTTCAGTCATGTCTTCTTTTGTACTTTCCGCTTCGCATCACTCAAGCTTTGATATTGTTGTTGTTCTGCAATCATACATGTGTATTGTTTGAATACGAAATGACTCATTACTTGTAAAGCTTAATCCGATAGTTTAATACCAGTAAAATATTTAACAAAGGTACCAAGTTTATGATTTTATACGCAAGACGCGCGTTTCGTCTACATGTACAGCCCTTGGATGGTGTAAACTTCCCCAAAAAACGTGTATGGTGTAATGGTGTATGGCATATGGTGCAATGGTGTAAGGTGCTATGGTGTATGGTGTAAGGGGAATGGTGTAATGGTGTTTGAGGAATGGTGTGATTGTGTAACATGCGATCGGGAATGGTGTGAATGATGGTGTACGACATTTCCTTGGATGAAAACGAAGTTTTTCTTATTTTATTTTTTCGTATTGTAAACATAAACAATAATAATAATCTTAATATTTGAAATTTAATTGCATTATGTATAATTTCGGATCGTGTAGATAGAATGAGGAATGGTGTATGGTGTAATGTGTAAGGTGTATGGTGCAAAGGTGCAACGTGTATGGCGTAATGGTACAAGGTGTATGGTGTAATGGTGTATGGTTTATGGTGTAATGGTGTAATGGTGTAATGGTGTATGGTTTATGGTGTAATGGTGTATGGTGTTAGTGGGAAGTTTACACCATCCAAGGACTGTACATAAGACTCATCAGTGACGCTGATATCAAAACAGTTAAAAACCCAAACAAGTACAAAGTTGGGGAGCATTAAGGACACAATATTTTAAAAAGTAGTGTCAAATATGGCTAAAATAATCTACTCCTTGGATAAGAAAATCCTTAGTTGTTCGCAAAATTCAAAGTATTTGATAAGATTTTTTTACTTAATTTTTCAGAAATGTAAAGACAAGCGTTTATATCAGATTTACTTTTTTCGTACATGATTTCATAAAGTATGGATAGTTTTAATTCAATTTAAATTGTGTGTTTTTCTTTTATCTCTGTTTGTGATAATTTTTCATATCATGCTGCTCGCTTGAAATATTCAGATATCGCTTATATCTAAGGTCAGTTAAAAAAAAGTTCACGTTTTTTTTAAAATCAAAATGATCTTTTAAAATTAACCCCGGGTTTGACCCTCTTTTTAAAGACAAAATCTTAAATCTGTCATATTTGGGCATTGTATTGTTAATTGTATGTTCAAAAGAAACTAGTCGATTTTAGTAAACAAACAAATGAAATAAAAACAGGAAATACAACTGCGTATACTAAAAAGAAAGTCTAACATAAAAATGTACTGATAAGATGTACTGACGTAGAAAATTAATTTTAAGCCATCACACAAGCGGGTCAACTTTTTTACAATGTCTGTCTTAAATTCTCGGTAACCTATTCTAAATTTTAATTATGTGACGATGTTTTGTATGAGCTAGCATGTGTCAAATGTGTGCCACTCGATATGCTGTCCAATATCCTTTTAACCGGGCTTGGTACTTTTACATCCCGTCATGTTATGTTACAATGTATTTTTTGTATCTTGTCGTTAGTTTTTGCTTATGTGTTTGTCTATTTGCCATTTTGTTTTTTGTTGGTTTTTTTGTGTTTTTTTGGTACTTTTTGTGATTAACATTATAGCATGTATAATACAATGTTGACTGTTTGTTTTGTTTACAAATCGTTTTCAATATAAATATATTTATTAAAGTTATGTACACCGGTATGTAAACATTACCACGTGTATTGGTTTATAAATTTACACGTGTTTGAAAGTATATAATAAGTTAAATGTTTTTCATTGGTCGAGTTAGAACTGACCATAATATTTGAATAAGATCATTTCAAATATTTCGTGCTATACTTTTGGCGGTTTTGTAAATTAAAGATATTGGTCCAGTAAAGTTTCCCTCCCTCCCACCCGACTTAATGTATTTTATTTGTGTTATTTTTCTTATTAATGTGAATAATAATGTGTGTAAGAACAGAATCTTTATTTGATGCATAATATGTATTTACGTACATAATGAAAATTGTTTTTATTTTTGTAGATTGGTTTTTGTGTTTGTTACCTGCAGCGGCCTATGCAGACAGTAATTAACACTGATGAACATTATTACATTGCATTCGTCATTAATAAAATTAAAGCTTTGCTGCACACTTTCATGGGAGCTGATCCCATACAAAGGTGTTGCGTTTATTTTGTAAATAATTTATGTTCGCTTGAAGTTATGAATTAGAACATAATGACATTTTATGCGACTGTCATACATGTGAGAGATTTAGCTAGCTTTGCAACAAGGTTTAATCCAACATTTTTTTACATAAGAAAATGCCTGTACCAATTCAGGAATAAGGCAATTGCAACCCATTATTCGGTAATTATGGTGGTTATTTTTCTAATTTTTACGAGTTTCGGCCCTTTGTTGACAATTCAAACGAATAAGTAATATGATAATTTCGGACCATATGCTTAGATTTAAGAATTGACAAAAATGAAAGAATGAATAATCTTAAAATAAATCCTAATTCTATCTTATTCATTCAAATGTGACGTCATTTTTCATTTTTTGATGACCTGTTTTACAAATTCAAAAGTGACGTCATTTTTTTTCATTTTTCACAATTTCAAATATGACGTCACTTGGCGTTGAGGTTTTACCTTATTCGGATGTGTCTTTTTTTGTGTTGCATTTTGTCGGGTTATGTAATGTTTTTCGGTTGTTTCCTGTCATTAGTTAATACTTCAGTTTTATCATGTATATCTTTTGTATAGTCATTTTATAAAATGTACTGTTTGCAAAAGTATAAATTATTCTAAATAATAGGGATGTTCTGGTACCTAACAGAAAACCCTGGCCATTTTTGAACTTTTGGTCCTCGATGCTGTTCAACTTTGTACTTGTTTCGGCTTTCAAATTTTGTATCTGGGCGTCATTAGTAAGTCTTGTGTGAACAAAATGCACTTCTGGCGTATCAAAATTTTAAACTTGTTGCCTTTTGTTCATGTTGTTATCTATTAAATGTGTGTTTCTTTGTCAATTGTGTTCTCCTATTTATTTCTATTGTAGTCCTGTAATGTAGTGTTGTCATTTTAATGTTATATTTCACATGGCCATAAAAGAGGGAGGTTTGACATGCCACAAGACCAGGTTTAACCCACCAAATTTTCCTTTAAAAATGTCCTGTACCAAGTCAGGAATATGGCCATTGATATACATGATATATTATAGTTCGTTTCTGTGTGTGTTACATTTCAACGTTGTGTTTCCGTTATGTCGTTTGTTTTCTCTTATTTTTGAGTGTGAATTTACATTACTATAAGAGGTGTCATGGTACTTATCTATCCCAAATTCATGTATTTGGTTTTGATGTTATATTTGTTATTCTCATCGGATTTTGTCTAATGCTTAGTACGTTTCTGTGTGTGTTACATTTTAATGTCGTGTCGTTGTTCTCTTCTTATATTTAATGCGTTTCCCTCAGTTTTTATATTTTGTTACCCCGATTTTGTTTTTTGTCCATGGATTTATCTGTTTTGAACAGCGGTATACTACTGTTGCCGTATTTATTACCAGATTTGATTGAATATACCTTTAAACTACAGATATATGTAAAAAATTATTATATTATTATCTTTTTATTTTTTATTTTTAGATTATTCCTGGACTCAAATATGGCTTTGCAGTTAATCTGCATTGTTCATATTATTCTTAATCCTAGATTAATTCTTTAAAGCCTTTCACTAGTGATCGGACTATATCAATTCACGAGTTGCTTTAATTTTTTGGTTTATATGTTTACCGCTGAAGCAGATTATTGAAAAACATACGTATATTATACTGCATAAAAGCCAGAGCTGGCGAAAATGAACATAAACACTAGATCTATACAGGGTAAATCGTCAGGTGAATTACCTTTCATTACCACATGACAAGGGTAAAATCTCTTTGTTCTTACTGTGCTATAATCTGAATAATGCACAGCTAAGGTGTGCATTAACTACCTCAGACATACTGCACAGTTCAAATCTATTTTGACCTTTAGGGGCGTTTCCGTAATTATGAAAGGGGTGTATCATGTATTCTAAAAAATGAAAAGATATTTACGATTGTAGAGAGACTAAAATTTTACGTTGTCCAATTCAATGGTGTACAACCAATTACCACCTCCCCCCCCCCCCCCCCCCCCCGAATCCACCATCTGACTTCAAGTTACAAAAAAGTTGATTAATTGTACAGACATCGTAGTTTCAAAATAAGAAACAAAAATATGGATTGATTGTTAGTGTTTTAACGCACTTTTAAGCGCCACATTTAGGCTATTTCGTGGCGCCCAGTTTTTATTGATAGAGGTAGATGGAGTGCGCAGAGAAAAACCACACACATTTGATAGGAAAATTGACAGTCCTAATCAACTTATATTGGAGTTAAAAAAAAACACGCAACCCTCAGTGTTGACGGTCTAGTAATTACAGTAGAAGAACTACTTACACTTTTTGGAAAACGAGGCCCCTGATGAAAAAATAATGGTTTCTCCTTCCTTTTTTTTTTTCTAAACTGGAACATATGTTATTTTATTTTGTGTACACTGAAAATCTAAATTCAGTGTTTTAAAGTCAGAACAGATAACGATTTTTTAGTAATTTCTGCCAAAAAGAAATCATGTTTCTAAGAATATGCAGGTAATGAAATCTGATTTGAATAAGTTTTAGACTCAATGAAATTCATTACGTTTTTTTGGCGTATTTATTCCTATAAAGGGACTCTTTGGGAATCGAATTTAAATTTGGTGTCGGGGGAGGGGTACAGATTGGAATGAGAAACGTTGTTTCTGTTAATTGAACATTTTAAATATATGTACTAACATCTTCCTCGGTTCATCTTTCTATAAGCATATCATTAAGGAAAAAAAAGCAATTAGAATTACTCAATAACACCGATTTGAAAGTACAATAAATTTAACAGAAACGATAGAAAACATTTACAATTAAATCGCAAATAATGTAACAATTAAAGAGGAAGCCTAGATAAAAAAAAATATTTAAAAACGTACCAACCTCATACTACATAAAGGCTCATTTCCCCCTTTCTTTACTCTACAAGAAATTTCCTAGGAGCCGTGGATTGCGGGATATCGTTTGCATATTTCTAAAACGTTCACGTAAATTGATGGCGTCATGTGTTCAAACAGTTATTGGCCAATCAAAGCGATATATGGGATTAAATCTGCACGTTTTGTATAACCCCTTAACCGGAAATCCTACGTCGTTCGGGTTAATCAGGGTCACCCAACCCGTGCAGATTAAATCCAATATACCGACTTGCTTGGTCAATAACTATAACATATTGTTTTATCTAATTTAAATGAAAATTTAATCAAAGCTATCTAATTAGAATTATTCATAATTTAAAATAAAGGAAATATTTTTGCTTCTGTGTGTTTATTTGTGAATTGGTAACTAAAATAGCTATAAGTATTGTCTCGTTATATACACTTCTAATTAGTGGAACCAAATTATTAAACAAAAACTGAAGTAATCAATTAAAATTTATGGTATAAAATCACGAAAGTGCACATTAATAATATTAGGAAACAATTGTCAGATCTTGCGTACATTTTTTTTCTTTCAGAAATACATTGTAACTTGGTACCTCAGTGCAGTTTATGAGTATTATCGTAAAAAGACAAATATTTATATATATATTTATATTTTGGGAACTGATATAAACCAAACATTATAAAAAGTATCAAAATGAAAGTCTGATAGATATTGTTTTAAGTTTGAGAAGTTTTGCAATTGTATATGCACCAATTATTTGCTTAAACATTTCACATCAGGCTGTCATCACTAAAAAGAATAAACATATTTACTTCACGACTGTCTATGAATTGGTTTTTTTTTTCATTCATAAGGATTCTTATATAAAACAATATAAGATTACCTTACCTTTTTGTTTTTGTTTCAGTACATGTCAAACATTTTTTAAACTAATATTGAATAATTTATCTAGCCAAATTTACAGCTGAGGAAACCATTTGTTTTTCAAACAAATTTATATTTTGAAGCACATTAATTGTTGTGTACATTCAGATAACATGTAGTTTGGCATCGGTGTGTAAAACATAATTACAACAATGTCATAAAATGTCTTTTCTTGTGAATTTAGTTCAAATGGGGTTTTATAATGGTAGACCAATCTTTAAGACTTTAAACATTTTAATTCTTTTGAATATATATCAATTTTGATACTTTTGTCGCATGCATTTACCATCAATTTGTTTTAGAACAGCAAATTTCCATCATTACAAGAGCCGTGGTGTACTGGTAAGTGCATCAGACTACTAACACAAAGTTTCCTGGTTGAATCACCGTACCGGGGAGAAAATTGCAGGGACTGAGGTTTCGGTTCCCCCTTGACACCAATTACGAGTATGGTCTTAAGAAAAGATAATAGTATGACGCGGAAGGGGACGATGAATTGATGACCCAAGTTTAGAGAGGGCAATTTCTCTAGCACATAAAAGACACCCTTGTAGATTTCGAAAAAGAGCAGGCGAATGACGCTTCAAGGCAGCAAAGTGGAAAGAGATTAATATAAGTAACTGTTGCAATAACTTTTTTTCCAATCCATTATACATAAATAAGTTTAAACACATTTCAATTATATTTTCTATCATAGATATAGAAATATGTCGATTTCTGACAATTTATGATTTTAACGAGTATCAAAAGTAACAAACAAACGGCATTTTTTTTAATTTCCGTAAATTCATATCTTTGCGAAAAAAACAGTACAACGTCAGACTGGCAGATTTCAATATTAGCGTACATGTATTAAGAAAGTAGCAACAACAGTTGCTTATAATGCCATGCTTCCATATTGAGTCCATTGAAAGCAGTAATCACATGGAATCTTTTGAAATTAATACTAGTACTCTTACACCATTGTATACGTTTAACTTACCATTCATCCAAACAGACTCAGTTGTTCCGCATCTGAAACCTCCCCTAATACATTCAGTTGGCATTTCTTCGCCGGCTTTACTTATCACGCGGTACCATCCAGGAACAAGAAATGTGTCACAAAGTTGGTATGTGTTACCATTACTGACAGATCTTCTCCAATCATCCAATTCAACGTAGTCCCTACAAGGATCCTCTGAAAGAAAATGTTGCATAAAAAATGGTACAATGTTGCTCTGTAGTAAAATAGCAGTTTCTTTTTTTTTTTTTACATGCACTTTTCCAAAATCGTGAAAAGAATTATTTTAGGATATAAAAGTAATGGGAGACTAAATCAAAAACGTTGATGACTCTGAAACTGCCGTTAACAAATTGACAGTTGTGTTTTTAATGTTTTATCTTGAATGTCATTTGAATTTTATTCTGTTCGTATTTCAGGTAGTTAATTTGGGAACCCTACACCAGTTTACCTGCTGCTAAAGACAACCATGGAAAACTTGTAACTACCATAATTGTTCTTCTTTTGGCATTTTTTCTTCAGCTGAAGCGAGTCAGTTCCATTCAAAAAGTCATATAAAATGAAACCAATACTTACTGAACTGTATAAATGACAACAGCGTATACTTTTAAGAATTTCTAGCATAAAAATCGTATGACCTTTCGTGAACATTTTTGTCAACAAAGAAGGAGAAATTTATTCCTTAACTTGAATGCAAACTATGCAAAATTTATATTATAGGATGAGACTTTTATGAACTTGCTTCTTGTTAAATTTGTTCTACTTTATAAATTCGCTTAAATACCCAAATTTATTACTTCGAGCTGTGCAAACTTCTGATGAAGCGTTTGCGATAGTAATTTATGGGTCACGTCCATCTCTTGACACTTAAAACAAATTAGAACAATTACTATTTTAGTAACATATCATAGGATACTATTTTCAAGTGAACATATTTTTTATTAATTAATTAACTTTTACAAAATACAATCGATTATATTTTATACTACAGATATATGTAAATCGTTTTAATAGTTTAATATAGTATATCAAGTTCCAGTACTGAAATATCTAAGAAAATGATAGAATAAACGAAGAGACAATTTGCATGTTGTACAAAGTATTTTTTTTAGGCCGGCCAATTTAAAACCTTTTTCGATAATGAAAATACACATGCTTAAGGGGTCTGACTTCAAAGAGATGTAAGAAATAGAAAACAGAATAACATTTATAAATTGACGCCAATTGTAAATAACGTAACATCAGAAAGGAGGGTTTAAATATCAGTCCAATTGTCATCTTAAGACAATATAGCTTTCGGACTGGTTGTTTTAATGGTACACTGATTGTTTCCATTTTTCATTTGTATTTTTTTTCACCTGCAGGAATTCGAACAGTTGGTTATGTGTTTGACTTTTATTAAATCTTCAATTCGTTATACTATGCTTTCTCTATAACATTTATTTTGCTCCTTTATGTAGAAGTTTAATTTACAAGTAAGTGTTTATATATGTATGTTCTTCGAGGGTTCGGAAATATGCAATATTCTTTACAAACCATTCACGTACGTTTGTCATTTTAAAACATTTTCGATATTGACTGCCTACAAATATCTTTTTTAAATATAATTTTCAGAAACCTTTTACTCCTTTTGTATTTTTTTTTTTTAACAATTATGAAATATTCATGATCTATTATCAAGCCTAAATTACTGCAAATTTGGTAAATTATCTTTTTTGCACATAAATTAGGCTGTTATTTTTCTCGTTGGAATTGATATTGATTTGTCATTCGGGTCCTTTTATAGCTAACTTTGCGGAATAAGCTTTGATCATAGTTAACGGCTGTACGGTAATCGTTAGTTGTTAATTTATGTTTCATTTTGTCTCTTGTGAAGAGTTGTCTCATTTTCACTGCTACCACAACCTTTTGTATATTAAAAGACTGCAATTCATCCGGATTTCAATCATATTTACCGCAATTAAAACACTTTTTAACAACCTTGCTGCATTATAATCTTCTTGGGATTTTTTTTTGTTAATACATGAGCTACATTGTATGTGTGCTGATCGGAATAAACACATTAATACTATTAATAATAAATGTCGAAATACAAATAGCCACTTTTGATTTTATGAATAATCAATTAATTCAAATTAACGAAGAAATGATGAAAAAAAAAATTGATGGGTTAGTTAAACGCTTAGATTTTTTTGCCGCACAGATCTAATTTTATGTGACCATATTCTAATTTCTTTCACAAACATCGAAGAATTCTGTCCGAATACATTTAAAAAGTAACAGTTATACAAATCCCGTTATCTTAATCTCGTATTCAAAATATTTTGATATTAAACAAAGGAAAATAGACAATAATAGTGCATTGACTTGATATATCAACGATATAAGTATGAGGCTTAGAAACGGGGAAATGCGAGGCTCTGCCGAATCCTTATCTCGTTGACATGTTAAGTCAATGCACTATAATAATTGTCTTTATACTGCAGTCTAAAAGAGTACATTTCCAATTGTTGTTTAGTGTGAATGTTATTATTTAATTTAAGTATTGGGAAACTTCCCCCTTTTATAAAAAGGCCTCATATCATGCAGGCGGAGAAATGTACATAAACGCAAAACATAATGATGTATAGTTAGCAAACCAAAAATATTAACAAGTGAAATATGTTTTTTATTCTAAAAATTGCAAAAGAAATAAGTTTGAGTCGTTGTATACATTGGAAACAAAAACAGGTTGAATAGGTCGTATGAATAATTAATTAAAATTTTGGCATTTCTATTTAAATATTCATGAGAAAAAGTTATATCAGGTCAGTAACTGTATTTGACATAGAAATATACGGTCAACGCATTTTGACTGCTCAAATAGAACGAGTGCAGTATAAACTATCATATTATGTGTTTTAAAATATCAATACTATTAAATGTAACTTTGAACAAAAAAGACATCAACTCTTGTAGATTTATGTAACCATAGTCTAATTTCTTTCACTTTTGCTGGCATTACTTAGAAAGCTGTCCTAATACATTTGAAAATAAACAGCTATACAAATCCCGTCATTTTAATCTCTTATTCAAAATATTTCAATATTTAACAAATAGAAAATTATTTAATTATGTCTTTTAAAAAATAACAACATTAATAAATATGATTTTGACCAAAAACTTCATTAACTATTATAGTTTTATGTGACCATAGTCTTATTTCTTTTTTAAAAAATTTCGGAAATTACTTAGAAGTATGACCAAATACATTATAAAAAAACAGTTATACAAATCCCGTCATCTTAATCTCTTCCTCAAAATGCTTCGATATTTAACTAAGGAAAATCATTGTGTTATGTATTTCAAAGAATAACAAAATTTATAAATATTATGTTGAAAAAAAATCACAAACCTGCTGTAGAAATACTTATATAAAATATTATGAAGCACAATGTTATAACACTGTTTCGGACCATTTTCACAGTACATGTTGCATTTTCCATTTACGTTATCATATCAATATTACCAATATACTTCCGTATAAAAGAACATAAATGTAATATTTACAATGCATTTGAGCAGTTGGCGTAATAAACCTAAGTGTCATACAACTGTCGTCATAATTTTTAGAGTCAAGCAAAATGAAATTTATAGCCCAGGAATAATGCATACAATAAATTTAAAACCCGCTCGAAATATTTTCGCCGAATAAATCAAATAGTCAGAAATAGTTAAGTAACCTTCAGAAGTTTGGTGCAATTTTTATTGCTAATGATTTATATTTTTAAATCACATGTAACTGTTTACACACTTTGGTGTAGAATGACCTTTACCGGTATCATCTTTCACCTTCATCTCAACAGAATAGCCGATACACGAACATTGCCCTCTGTGCTGAAGAACAAAAAAGTACAAAAAAAGCAAAAAAATTAAACGGTCATGATGTTGGTTTTCGAGATATAAGCAATTGAAAATTTTAACATTGGCATTTTTTTCAATAACAAAGAACAAGAATTTTTCAAGAGTTTCAGATATAGCTTTTTAAACTATATGTAAAAAAAAATTGAAAAGAAAAGTATGGGTTAGCAGCATTATTTAATGGATATATATATTCATATAATCAGAGGTTTCTGAAAATCTGGGGAACTTAAAAAAAACAAAAAACAAGAGAAGCAAACATAATAACATTTAACAAGTTTAGGGTGGCATTTGAGTGCATTGAAAATGATGTCTCAGTATATTCAACTAGCAAGTTATATCTTGTTTCAGGCAGTTATCTATACCCCTGAAGAAATGTTGTTACAGTAAACCTCAAACTGCGTAAACCAAGAATAAAATGGTTCCAAATCTTTACGTATTATTATAAATATTTATTATTACAAATGCAAAATAACAGATCATGTATTGAAATACACCAATGGAAAAGTATATTGAATATTAGTTATTAATAACCATATCAATTTTCTTATTTCGAAATTTTTTATGCATTTTCATTGTACATTATCAGTTGATGTTTATTTATTTTATTTATTCATTTATTCATTTAATTATTTTTTTTATTATCTTTTTTTTTGGGGGGGAAGGGGGGGGGGGGGGCTTTTTCTAATTCTATCTAAATTTGCATATTAGAAAGGAATAGTTCAAACAACACTGGTTGAGTTGGTTAAAATTATTAAATAGACTCCAACAATTAATAAAAATGTATATCAATTGTTTATCAATCAAATCAATCTATTTTATTAAAAAATCACGTTCGTATACCGAAGTTGCTGGTATTGACACATTTCTACAGAAGTGGATACAAACAATGTTTTGTGTAGTCAAGAGAGTTTAAAAATGTCCTTGGAGGATCTAAATGCGTACAGTTATACCTGCCGACAACATGTGATCGTTCTTATTCGAAAATTGAAAAAGAAAAAATCGAAAATTCTCTAAGCTAATTAGCCCATTGCATTTTGAACCGATTTAAATCTACAACTGTTATTTTAAATATGCATCTTATCAAGTCAACTTTACAGATATAAGCTGGAACCTTGATAAATTTATTACCTCTTATTATTGATCATTAATGGAGGAAATGTTTTCATTGGTTGTAATTAATTTTTTTATGTATTGGGAAAAAACTGGAAAGCCTGACGTATGTAGATTAATAAAAACCAAAAAAGTTTCTGACTGAATATCAAAATATAAATAAATGAACAATTATACCGGACGATTTATTCGAAGTTTTTTTTTATTTTTAACACGCATAAAACTAGATGTTTATCGGTGTTACTTTATTGGTTTATATTGTCGAATCATAATTTTTACTTTTCATGAAGTGTTTTTTATAAAAATTCCTGTCATGTCATTTTTAAATAGAAAGTTGGTGGTGATATCATTGTTGCGTTGCATCTATTCTCAAAAGAAATATCTTATGATTCATTATATATTTCAATACTTAGTCAGTACTTCAATTACTAAGCTTGGCATGAGAAATGTAAATAAAATTTACCAAAATGTTAAGTAGATTTATTATATATTACTTTTAAGTTATGGTTCTTACTGATTTGACTTGGTCCCTTTTTTTCGAGATTTATACTTTACTTTGAATTAAGTCATAAATTAGCGTATTGTCTATTTATCTAGAATTGAAATAGTTTATCTTTATGTTATATTTTTAAAATGTAAATACACCTACCCATACTAATGTCAAATCAAAACTCAGGATATACAATTATTGAAAATTCATGATCAGTGCAATTTCAATTTTATGTACATGTATGTGAACAAATTGTTTGGTCATAATAGACAAAAAAATGACTTCCATACCACACGTTGTCATATGGCTCATTTTTTGTATCCAAATATCAGTCATAGCTTTAAATGGTGCGTGTTTTGCTTAGTATCAATTTGAGAACTTGAAATATAATTTCAAAAATTTTTAATTTTACAAAACATATGATACATGTGATTTACATAATTGATCGTTTCGTTTATATTAATCATATTTAGTAATTTGTTTGTAAGATAAATGTTACTTTTTTTCTGATATTATTTCAGATCCTTGCCTAACTACAAATCAGATTTCAGAATGGCATAGATCAATTGCATATGGAGACACTAATGTCATCTGTGACAGTTTTCTATATGAAGGATGGTACAAAGTTACAAGTGGAGCAGGTGCAATGATGCCTACAGAATGTCCAAAGTTTGGGTTCAGATGCGGCACAGCTGATCCGTTTTACTTATCAAAAGGTAGTAGATCACACGATAACAATATTATGTCTCCAATTTTTTTTTCTATTTTCATTTAAAAATTTGTAAATTATTATAAGAAATGACTGTAATATTTTTTCTGTCTATTCGAAATAACATAAATGTGGTGCACACTGTTAATTAACCCGCTCAATGCTCTTTAACTTTGCACTTTATTTGGCTTTTTTAACTTTTTTGGATTCGAGTGTCACTAGTGAGTCTTTTGTAGACGAAATGCGCGTCTGGCGTATATACAAAATTTAGTCCTAGTATCTATGATGAGAAATTGATATGCATAGTCGGTGATGCATCAATAGCAGAAGATGATTACTGTGTCAACATGACTGGTCTCGTTCACATTAAGTTCATGAGTTTCGATCAGTTTCATTTCCTTTTTTCTGTTTGGTCTGTATTTTCAAATGAATTGAATGATATTCAAAAATCAGTAAACTACTCTAAAATACACCTTTTAGTACGCTGTTTACCCATTTTAAGTTGCAGTCTAAATTCTTGGCAATTAGTAAACACAGTTTCTTGATATTTAGTAGAATTCTTCTAAATAAATGATAAGATGTTTGAACATGTTTTGTCTTCGTGTTAACAAAACTTTGTGTGCTCTTTAATATATTCAGATAAATTGTTAAATGTTTATTGTCGCATTTTAGCAACCTGACATGTAGTATATCGCTTATGTTCGTGAAATACAACAAGATAAACAACGCTGGTGTATTATACCGCATCACAGTATTGCTAAGGGCATGATATTCAACAGAACGATTCTTTAATGAAGTAAGGGGTTTAAAAGGTGTTTTCATAATTTTTTTATCAAATGTTCACAAACTTTTTGAAATACTAGGGCTTTTCTACCTTAGGAATATATTATCTTAGCTGTGTGTGGTCCTGAATGCTCTTCAACTTCGTACGTAATTTGGCCATTTTTATTTAAGCGTCACTAATGAATCTTTTGTAGACGAAACGCGCGTCTGGTACAAATATAAAATTTCAATCCAGGTATTTTTTAAATAAAAAAAAAAAGGAAACACAGTGAGAACACGATATAAGATCGAATGAAATACCGTGTAGTGGGTAATTTCGCAATTTTCATCCAATAAGGTATACGAAAAATTTTGGCGATTATTATTTCGGCGGATTCAAAACCTTAATTAATACTTGTGATGTGCTCTTTTAAATTAGCGGAATTTATTTTGGCGATATTGTTCTATCCGTGGAAATAAGCGAAAATTTACACCCCGCAAAAATAACCCGCTATACGGTATTTGCTTAAATATATCTAATATCTAACATTACTGATACAGATGTAGAAAGTTATTTAGCTTAATCCTTGTAGATGACATTATTGACCCAAATGAACCTACGTTCCCTACAAACGGCAAAACAGTGGATAGAGTTGCTTGTTCGGCAGATATGAACGGAAATTGCTGCAAAGAACGTATTAACATCAAGATAAAGGATTGTATGACTTATTTCGTCTATTATCTTAAACCAACAACGTCCTGTCCTTCAGCCTACTGCTTTGGTTTGTTTATATTCTTTCTGTATTAACTAATAATAATGAACATGATACAGATTCTTCAAAAAATTAATAATAACTTTCCAACAAGGGAATGATATAACGTGTTGGTCTAATTTTCATTTTATGGTCGTCACTTTACAAACTTTATCTCCGAATATTGATCTGCGAACCGTCTTAATACAGTTTTTAGAATCTTATCCTTATTAAAACATAAGCAAATCGCTGTTTAACTTGAAACGCAGCTTGAACAAATAAATGCATGTCCAGGTGTTCATTCAATTTCAACTAAGCCTACACTGAGTAGCTGAATTGTTTGTTAAAACTATTACCTCATATTATATATGCATTTTATAGCATAATAACGCATTATAATATTCACAATAAGAATTGAAATACATATAGATTATTTGGATGGAGCGTTGTCTCATTGGCGCTCACACCACATCTTCCTATATATCTATAAGTAAAGAAATTATCTATGAAAACTGAACAATAATAAACGTTATGCAAGTGTTACAAAGGTTTTCGATGTATAATTTTGAAATACTTTTTTCCTCTCATATTATTTCATTGAAATTATATTTCTTTGAGATTTTGTAGATAACTATCCAGGTTAGAAAATATTGTTGATCTCATAACACACTGTATATTTAGGTGAAAACCTGCCGTGTCCTGCAGGCGAATCATCTGAGAATGGATTTTCTCCTGGCTGTGGTAGTAAGTTATCAATTTAAAACTAGTAGTGAACAAACGATATTCATAATGTATGTGCATTCTTCAATTTTACACTCACTATCACATAATAGAAGCTCAAAGTATGGTTTATATATTAGCAAAATCTTTCACCATACAATTGGTTTATGAACTCCGTTCTCCACTGAAAAATCAGAACTAATGTTTATAACAAACATCTGCTCTGCCTCCTGTTCCTTTTGTTATTAAAAAATAACAACATTTACCATCACTGTATCTGTTGGCATGTGACATTAGTATACATTTATTTTGCGACTTTGTAAAAAAAAAACTGCACTAGAAGGGTTCAGGAAATTAAGTCCCATCAAATCAATGTAATATTCATGTCAGATTTAAAATTTTACACAGCTTTCCGGGCGCATCAAATTAAACAAAAATGAAAGCAAACCTTCAACTGTGTATTTATAAATATATAAAATGAATTTTGTATACATACAAACGTTTTTTCACTATTTAAAACTAATTGTATCTATTGGAACATGTTGAAGTTGACACATTGGGAAGGTTTTTTAAACTTTGATATATTTTTCAAACCTCTAAAAAGTATCGTAACGGATTTCATGTTTATTTTTGTAATATTTTGCATTGTGAAATGCGTCAATGAAACAGTGTTTGCTTTACATATTTATTGTTATTTTCAGAGGAATATAAGTTTTATAGCTGTTTTATTAACTTTTACAAACCTGTGCACAGATTAGGTTATGATTTTATTTATTGGCAGTACTTTTCTTTTCAAAAATACCAGTTATCCCATACTGTTGATAATGATGACAAATTTCTTTGCAGCACATCCAAATGTAACTCTTCCACCACCACTTATAACAACTGGTTTGTACGATGATGTTACTCACAGCCAGGAGCATAACACACTATATACATATCATACTGTGCAATTCCAATGTCATACAAATGTTGAGACTAAATATACCTATGACGTCCGCTGGTATATTGATGATTTTGAAATAACTGAAGCAGCCCTTACTAATGTTCATGGTAACATTTTATCGGTGGCTACAATGCTTCGTCAACATCATTGGGAACAGCTATTTAAACCAAATATGATGGTATGATTTGGCTAAGTACATCACAATGGTTAGATCGAAACGTCTGTAGTAATTATCTACCTTTCTTGAATCTCCTTATTCTCTTTTACTTTAATTTATGCAAAATTGTTGTGTTCATAAGTAGTAATGTTTCAACTCAAATTGCGTTATGTGGAACTCAATGAAGTTCTTTTGAATTTATACAGCTATTTTTCTTTAAATGCGTTTGTCATAGAAGTCAATATTAAGTAGGTAGGTTTAAATGTAGTTTCCATATAATATTATGTAATATGACTACATATAAAATCATCTAAAGAAACTTGTCAATTCTTAACAAAAATATATGTCGTCGTTGTTGGTTTTTATCTAAACTAAGTAATGAACAGCATGAACATATTAGAAAAACTTACGGTTAAATTTAATGGTAACTTTGTTATGGGGATAGAGCTGCCGACTGGTTGACAAATAACAATATATTAAAGATGAACACCATAAACCATAGATCCCTAATTTAAAATGTTTAATTGAGTAGAAACAAAAGATAAACTTTCACTCTAAAGTTAAAGTTTACTAGAGCACACCTTCTGGCATTGGAGCTTGGTTAAAACAGTCATCGGTACTTTGGGACATTACAATTTTTGTCTAGCCCTTCCACTATTTAACAACATATGTTTGTTCCCCCCCCCCCCCCCCCCACACACACACAATTTATTTATTTTCGTGTTTTTTTCTGTAGACTGTATAATATGAAGATACGTATACTATAAATAAAATGTATTTGTTATTTACTGTTAAATCCTAGTTTACTATCCCTAATGTTAACTGATATATATATATATATATATATATATATATATATATATATATATATATATATATATATATATATATATATATATATATATATATATATATATATATATATATATATATATAAATATATATATAATAAACGCTGTCCTAATATATCAGTTACCACTGGGGATAGTGAACTTGGAATTGATGAAATACCAAATATACTTAATGTCTATGAGTTTGACTGTCCCTCTGATATCTTTTGCCCATCTTTGATATTACATGTGTTCATAGTATAGAGAAAAACGCGAAAATAATTGTCCTGTCCACAAGTACCCATGTGGGTTTAAATTTTAAAAATAAAAAAAGAAGATAAAGTATGATTGCAAATGAGACAACTCTCCAAAAGAGACCAAATTACACAGAAATTAACAACTATAGCTCATCGTACGGTCTTCAACAATGAGCAAAGCCCATATCGCATAGTCAGCTATAAAAGGCCCCTAAATGACAAATGAAAAATAATTCAAACAAGAAAATTAACGTCCTAATTTATGTACAAAACATTAACGAAAAACAAAAATGTATCAACATACAACAACCAATGAATTGGGACAGACACATAGATACAGAATGTGGCGGGGTTAAACATGTTAGCGGGATTTCAACAAATCCCCTTAATCTTGGTAAGTGGTGTTACATTTTAACATAAGAACGAATTATAAAAATCACTTAAATAAGGCTTAATTCATCAGAAGGATACAAGTAGAAATTATATACAGAGTGGACGTGGCCAGGTATTTGTATATCCCAACGACAACAAAAAGACGAAGTACAGATCTGAGAGTACTCGCTAGTTCAAAGCCACTAACCACTAATTAAAAACATGACCTTGTGCATTGCCAAGATACAGGTATCGGTAGATTAAAAATCCACGAATGTGTATATGTATATAAAATAATATTTAGTTTGCTTTTAATTAACTTAGAACAAAATCAATAATTGTACCAATAAAACATTATCCAATGATCTAATTACTTTTAGAATAGGTTAATTTAAAGGATCGATAATTTTACCAGGATCCTTTCTAAATTTCATAAGAGCGTATGATATTGGCTTGTTTGGACACTATGCCGACTCTAAATGTAGCTTCTTTTTATATATATATATTCATTATTATAAAATATTATAATTATGATGTAATTTTTAACAGTGCTAAACGGGAGTCTTGTTTATGACTTAAAAGTCCGTCCGTCCGGACGGCTTATTTTTCGTTTTCCTCAAAAATATCCCAAACGGAGCTTATTAAAGCAATATTAGCCTAACTGAGATAATTGTGAAAATAGTTCTATCTAAAAAAAAATGGGATTTTATGTTGTTGTAATCAACTTTACAATCTTTGGAATTGAGAGCCTTGATAAACGTATATTCAGAATGGCGTTTCGAACGCTCAATGATTATAATGTCTAATTGTTCTAAACAAATGAGATTTTGGACAAATAATTTAAAAAAAAAATGGCAATCACGTCTACAATACGAGAGCATCCCGACAACGTCTTCAAGTTAATATTAAAAATATCGTCACAAAGAAAATGTAACCGTCTCGGGAGAAATTAATGCAATTTTGATTGAATTCGTTGCAAGCAGACAATTCCCATAATGTCTATTATTATTTCAATTAACGTCAATTTTGCTGTGTAATATTACATGTACTTACTGCTCTCTTTAATGTTTTTGTCAATTTTTGAAAATACTTTAAGTGATCTGCAATAAAGAGTTGCACTTAATAAAGTCTCTCTGACGTCAATCAGGGGATGACACGTACATACATGTTTATTTGATTAAAGTCCATGAAATCTAAAAATTTCTTTTTGTTTTAGGTCCAGTGTTCTATTCAAGTTCGGGAAGTTTCATTTACTGCCCCTGGTCCTAGATCATATTCTGCAAAGTTTTTTGCCGGCATTACTGTGAGTATTACAAGTCTTTTTTTTTAAATTTCATAGAACAATAGATATAGGAAGATGTGGTGTGAGTGCCAATGTGACAACTCTCCATCCAAATAACAATTTATAAAAGTAAACCATTATAGGTCAATGTCCGGCCTTCAACACGGAGCCTTGGCTCACACCGAACAACAAGCTATAAAGGGCTTCAAATTTACTAGTGTAAAACGATTTAAACGGAAAAAACAACAGTCTAATCGGTATAAAAACGAGAACCGAGAACACGTTTAAAATACATGAACAAACGACAACTACTGTACATCAGATTCCTGACTTAGGACAGGTGCAAACATTTGCAGCACTGATGAAAATGACACTTGATAAAGATACGTTTGAAAATAGTCTGTGATTCAATTAATTTTTTTAAATTTCAATTTCAATAAATTGATATCATGATAGAAATCAACAATCTTAAATAATAATCTATTTATAGATTTTATACAAAAAAGATCATTGATAATTGTAAAAGGTGATCGGTTATAGAAGAGGAAACACGTATAACAAAAGATATTGGGTAACAAATGTTACCTCTAAGATTCCAGACAAGTTCTGCGAATTCATTTTCAAACATATCGAACACCGAAGTAAATTAATAAAAAGTACATACAAATGATTAAGTTCAACGCTAGAATGGTATGAACGGGAAACCATTTTCCTGACACATTTTCTAAGGGGTCATCCATAATTGTCAACCATTTTCCAAAGTGTACAAAACGTACACTTTTTCAGGCCCCCTACCCTCCCTCAAAAAGTGTACATCAACCATTTTCAGATTTCAAGAGAAGAATCAGTCATACTTAATAAAAAGAAGATCCTGTCTATTATATTTTAGTTTAATATAAAAATTTGCATTGAAAAAGAACTAAAACATATCTGACTGTTTTATTTGATGACATCTATCTGTGATGCTTGTGTTTTGTCAGAATAAAGAGTACAAAGATTAGTGTTTCTCCTAACACAGTGGGAATGGTAACTCCAATAAAAAGGGCACCTAGAGCATGCAAAAGATTAACAAAAGGGCACATAAATTATGCTAAGAATCAAAGAAAGGGAAATGCATGGTTATATTTCTTTGGCAAAGTATGGACTGACAGTTGTTGATGGAATCAGAGCTCAAGACAGCAATCAATAAAAGTGTAATGTTTTAAAACATTTTGAGTTTTTAAATTTCCCGCCTGCATTTCTATTTAAAAGGTCCCAGTAAATATGCCATTCATGGCACTATTATCGTTTATGTATATATACTGTAACGTGTACATATATTGGATATTTTTTAATTTAAGGTTAAACTTCATATGGGGTGCTCCTAATTAAAGGAGGCTTATACGAAGAAAAATAAGTTTACTTCCGGTTTACTGGTTTACTATTTTGGAATGCATTACAAGGAAATTAATCGAAAGACCAGTTTAAAATCTTTTCACAAAATGGCGTCTTGTCAAAATCAAAACATTCAAAGAATTTAGTGTTTCCATTAATTTTGTTTATTAAACAGAGTAAAACGATAACGATCTATAATAAAGCAGGTGAAATTGACAATCGGGGGTACTGAGAAATGCTTACAAACTTTTTGTTTAAATAATTTTACTAGTTCACATTTTTGAAAGATTTAGTTTTCATATGATTTGATCTTTTAATCGTTCAATCCCGATTAAGTAGAATTATGATATCGAAATCAATATCATCAAGTGAAAATAATAAAGAAGAAATAGGAAGAGAAACACCCAAGCCAATTTTCGATTTCATCAATCGACTTTCCCTACGGAAACGATATAAATTCCAGAAAAAAAAGCGTACGGTAAAAATGTTGATTTTTGAACCCCCTCCCCCCAAGTGTACGTTTTGTACACTTTGGAAAATGGTTGACAATTATGGATGACCCCTAAAAACATGGCGAGTTCAATCTGGTGTTAAAGCTAGATAAACCTCCCAGTCAAACTATCGTCTTGATCACAAAAATTCTTATATGACTGAACAAGCGAATTGTTTCAACAGTACTTAATGGACCTAAGTTGTTAAGGCTGAAAATTCACCGCAAGTTTTTACATGATAGAATAATTCATTGTTTGAGACTATATAGACTATCCAGACGGTTCAAAGATGCCAATGTTCAGATGAAAATATGTAAACCTCATGATTTCAAACTTTGATAAAAAGTAATATATATATTTGACATACCAAGAAAACATATTTATCTCTTAAGAAGATTTATATCCGAAATTACCACGGTGTTTTTATCGAATGCGCTGATTCTTATGAATTATATTCACGTGGAACTTATTCATTTAAGCCTTCATGTAAAATCAAGAATTTGAATGTCGTTTGAATAATAGTTAGAAGGCATGTTTTATTTGCTTTCTGTATATTACTTATAAAATGGTCCCGTGCGATTTTACAAAATTACTCTGTAAAAATCTGATGGCACATGCAAATTACATAGTAGTAAATATCAACTAAGTTTTACGTAAACATATCAAATGTATCATATTAAACAAATTATATGAACTGTTTATTCAAATAATGAAATGCTTTTGATTTAGATGTAACTAAATAATTTTTTTATGCTTTATTCCATAGGTTGGTCAAAATAATTTTCGAATAAAGGAAGGCGATAACGCTGTTGCAGTACCGATTTCACTTACCATTCCGATTGGATGCTCTTATCCTACACACAGTCCACAGTAAAACACTTTTTATATACTCACCATATAAATCCTTAATAATTCAGACACTTTTATTTTTAAATCAACAGTAGATTTTGATGTTCATTTTGAAAACTGACCAGGAAACAGCAAAACCTCAATCAATACAGACCCACCTCGAATATTATATTTGTAGAATTCGCTTCTCCTTCATTCGGTCAATTCCCCGACCAGAATAATATGTTATTAGTTTCTTTTCTAAGCATGCGACTATTTTGATGTCTTGAGATTAAAAACTCAGATGTTAAAGACATTTTAAACAAACGTTAATTTTACTACTCTATTTACTTTCAAATAGTTCAGAATTTGAATGTTTGCTGTCGAAGCGAGTGTGCTCGTTAACTATTCTTTGTAAGTTTAAATGCTGATAATGTTTTCATGGAAGATATAGTGAACCGTTAGCGTCCAGTTCTAAATTTTATGCAAAATCAATTATTACTTATCGGTCAAAATAAATTTCACAGTAAAGAGGTTTACACGCTTAATATACTTGTAAATGAGTTTTTCTATATTATATAAAAATCAATTATAAACACAGTTAGCATCACATTTCTTTTAATTTTTGAATACGTTCATTTCAGTATTGAGAAAATAAAAGCAACGAAATGCCTTCTGAATCTATTGGCTGGCGTTCCAACATACCAAAATGATCCTAGCAAGTACTGCAAAGGAGAATTGTCTGACGAGAGCTTAGCATTTGAAACTCAGCAGTGTGGAATATTTTTTCTACATTCAGATTGGAAAAAGCAAGAAAATGTGTTTGTAACTGGTGCGTCAGACGGTATGATAAATGCTTATGAACGTCTTACAATTCTTCAATTATACCATGATGTAGAAAAGGGAACATCTGATATAAATGAATTGAATATTTGGAATGGGATTATGTTACCAGAGATAAAGGTATTATTCGCTTCGCTTTGTTTAGTTTATACTCAAAAAGAAATAACGAAGAGTTCAAAACAAAACATACATATATATATATATATGTAACGTATATTTCCCCATATTAATATCCTTATAAATCGACATACTTGGTATTGACTGAATTCAGATTTTTTAACATTTTTGAAATGCGTGTTTTGTCTTACAAATACTATACATCTATATAGTAGTTTAACATGAACAACTATTTTAACTGCAGTATATAGTGTGTTTGTTTGAGTAAGTCATAAACTTAGTCTTTTATTCTTGAATTGGTATATCTATTCACAATGTTTCGAAGACCCGTTTTTTTAATTCCTAAAGTAGTATTGATTTTGAGAATTTGTTTTGAAATATTGATGTTATTGTATTGTCTCAATTAAATTTTAGCTTAATACACAAACATGAAATATTTTTTTATTATTTTTTTTTTTAGTTTCGAGTTATAGATAGTGACCAAGGTACTCTCGGCAGTACCTGTGAGTCAAACAACGATCCGCATATGGTAACATTTGATGGGAAGTAAGTAGTCTTGTCAGATACAAATTAGCATATTTATTTCAAAATTCAATTTATTTCAAAATTCGTTGCAGTAGAAAATTTGAACAAGCGTATCATTATTAAGAAACTTTGATTATGATAGTTATAGGCATAATATTATTATAAGACTAGCTATTGCATATGACTTTAGAATCGATGTGTTTCGGTCAAAGAGTGTAAAATGTTTACATCACAAATACACTTAAATGATTATCCAAACCAGAAATTTGAAATTATTTAAGATAAATGAATAAATTTACTGTAATTATTGTATGAAACGATAAAAATATATTTTTTTATTCTTCAATCATAGACCATACGAATTGCAAAAAACTGCAGGCGAATATGTGATGTACCAACACGCACAGTTGCCTATTAGGGTAAGATAATCGCATTTATTATTATTTTGTTTCATCTATTTCGTGTGTTCATTGGTTAAAACATTGATACAGAGCAAGACAACACACCAAGATATTCAAACTTACAGATTATCATATTGGCCTTATAAAGGAACTAAATTCGTATGTGAAGAATATATCAAAAGAGACTAACAGTTGTTCAATACAAAATTATATTAAGTATATCTTACAAAAGCACTTGTTTTGACATTTTACAAATACGAATCGTCATTCTCTGTTCTAAGTACAGTGTGAATTCAGACTTTTTAATTTAATCTATTTAACAAGCTCAAGCTGCATAGATATTTCTTTTGGGAAAAATATGATTATTTTAGTAGTACAATTTAGCGTTTATCTATGCGTTACACATCATAGTGCAGTTCTTTTTGTTTTTGTTATAATGTTGTCAGTTCTGATCGTCCCTTACACAGAATAGACGAGGCGGCTTACTTATTCCAATTGATTTTTTTTAAAGTTATAATTTATATTTTTACACCACTGTTCTAAAATAAGATATGGCTATAGTCGGTATGTGCCTGTTCAAAACCAGAAGATATTAAACCGATTTATGGCAATCGTTTCCGTCTTTCGTTACTAGTAACTATTTTTGTTCAATGCAATAAGCCTAATACAGTCCGTACGTTTTTTTCTGTTTAATTGTTTAAATTTTTTTCCCGATGTGAAACATTTACAATTTTATGAAAAAGAAAATTTGGTGATCTGTAAAGTTTTAACGTCGTTGTCCATTAGTTTTTGTTGATAGAATTCTCATTTACAGTTTAACCTTTAACTTCTGTTTCATTCCATTGAAATTGAATTATTGTTAAACTATTCAGCTACTTAAGTCATGCAATTATCTTACGTTTTGAATAGTTAATTGTTTAAATATTTTTTTGTTTTAATTTTTATCTTACAAAAGATTATCACCACTCTATACATTTTATGGTATACATTACCTAAAGGTAAAAAACAACAATTACGCAATGAGATGTTATAAAACACAATTCGAATATTCAAACCAGGTTCAACCCACCATTTTTTCCTTTAAAAATGCCCTGTACCAAGTCAGGAATATGGTCATTGTTATATTATAGTTCGTTTCTGTGTGTATTACATTATAACGTTGTGTCGTTTGTTTTCTCTTATTTTTGAGTGTAAATTCACATTGCGATAAGACGTGTCACGGTACTTGTCTATCCCAAATTCATGTATTTGGTTTTGATGTTATATATATATGTTATATTTGTTATTCTCCTGGGATTTTGTCTATGTGTGTTACATTTTAGTGTTATGTCGTTGTTCTCCTCTTATATTTAATACGTTTCCCTCGGTTTTAGTTTGTTATCCCGATTTTGTTTTTTGTCCATGGATTTATGAGTTTTGAACAGCGGTATACTACTGTTGCCTTTATTTACAAAGCGCAAAAATGTCGGCATTCAAGTGAAAGCTTACCGAATATTACAAAAGGATATAGTTATGATACTGTTGCCAGGTCATTAAAGATGGCATACATTTGGTTTTGATTTTAATACAATCTTAGAATATTTGCATATAAAACCAGTCGTTTGCATGATACGGGTTATACTCTTCTCATATATCTTATGATAGTGTGATACAAACCCCTAACGGGATTTCTATGTGACGAAGAAATAATCTTTCAATCAGATTTATTGAAGTCTTAAGCTGGCATGTTGGTAACTGCTAGTATTCTTTTGTTGATGTATGTATCATTGTCATTTTGCTTATTTTCTATTGTGACCTATTTTAACATCGGACTTGGACTTTTTTTTAAACTATGCATATGCGTATTGCTGTGTGTGTTTTTTTTCTACATTGGTAAGAGGTATTAGGAAGGATAGGGACAGGTCTAACCCCGCCGCAAATTTGCGCCTGTTCACAGTAGCCATTAGATGTTTTTCGGTTTGTCTCTTTAACACATTTCCCCTTTCATTCTCAATTTTATTTAGTGGACCACTTTGTGATATATTTTGAAAATAGGAGAGTTGTACATGCTAACATTGTAATATCTTAAAAAATCATTCTAACCAAAACAACTACAAGAACTGTGAGTAGATCTCACAAAATTAAGTCCCTATTTCTATACCTAGTTCATGTTTTGGTTTGATAAACCATCGAAATCCATTATGTCAAAAAGTAATAAAAGGGGTACAGTGGCAATATTTCTTAGAGAATTCGCAAACATTTGATTAAAATGTATTCACTGGTTTGGAAAAATATGTTCATTTCTATAATTTGAAAGCGCAAAGCCCATGTTTTCTATGAAAAATAAAATATCTTTCATTCTGATAAAAACGTAAAATAAAAGTTTCACAATAGTTTTATGTCATGAGATTCTTGTAAGTTTGTTTGAAATCAATTCAGTGGTTAATGATAAGATGCGGATATAAAATGTTTTTCCTTATTATACGAAAGGTCAAGGTCATTTATTTGCACGCAAATCCCGTAAATCGTTCTGATCAAAATTCCTTATCATCTATGTAAGTTTGTTTTGAAAAAGTTATTCAAGGTTTGAAAGTTCCAGATGTTAAAAGTGGCGTAAAAACACCTCAAATCAAATCAAAATCACATTTATAAATTTGATGCGTCAGAATCGCTTATCTGGATTGGCCACTTTATAACAAACTTTGTACCAAAGTATTAGCAGATTATACCAGTGGTCGATAGTCCAGGGAATGTAGGTTTGTTCTTAGTTAAGAGAGGAGTGTTGCTGGATTAATGTATATGCATAGGTCATTATAAGTTAAGGATTAGAGCTAAATTAGTTTGCAATATATAGCTCTATATCGTTTTTGGCACCCTAAATTTAAAGAAGGACACATTCCTACAAATTGTGCTCGTCATATCTGAATCTTAAGCTTTGTACATATTATAAGCATAAGGGGGTTTACAGGTTGACTTGTCGTTTGGTTCTGACTTATTGGTATCCAGAAATATAAATAAAACATTTAGGGATCATTCGTATGGTACATGTACAGACAAAATATAATATTTAGATTGTATTTGCCCTCCATCATGCTTCCAGTTTTAGTTGATATACATTTCCTTCAGATACACAGTGTTTATCAAAGATGTCTCCGACACAGAGCCCTTTGTAATTGCGGAGCTGCTGTAAGAAGTGGGGACAGCCTGTTTTTGGCAAACTTTTGTAATGGCAACCGATATGTTAAACAGTTCATATGTGATAAGAATGATATAACAGTGAAAGAAAAGAATAATGGTTACTATGTAAGTTTGTAATAACATATTATTCGTGAATTTCTATCTAATCTTCTAAATTGAACAAGAAGAATTTGAATTGAAATCGAAAGAATTGTTAATACTTAAATTGAATAAAGGATAGAAGCCAACAACAGAATCAATTTTGATTTTAAAAATAATTTATCAAACATATTAACTTTGTTTATTTGCAAAAAAGAATGTATTATATGCAAAGATATATTTCATTATATGGAAAAGAACAACAAAATGTAAGACCTTGAATTCCGTTCAAAATAAATAACCTTATAAGCAGCTACGACAACAATAAATAGTAAAGGATTTTTAAATTCTACACAGCACCTTACAATTATTTACTACAATATATTATGGATATAGCTAGAAATGGATTACACGCAAAACTAAGATATGACTGGCAAATTCTAATTTGAGATTTTTATAGACGAAACGCTCGGCTGGTGTACATAAATGGTAATACTAGTATGTACTTGTATGTAGAGTGCCATATTTTAATTCTAGGTGTAATGTCTATACATGATAATACATGAACACAATATCATTATATTGGTGTCTTGGGTTTATACTAATATGATATTGAAACAGCCATATAATGTATATAGGAAGACTTGTATTATTAGATTAAAAGTTAGAAACAATTCATCTTTCTCTGTGATGGTTGGTCTCTTGTCAAGATTAAAGTATGTCGATGAACTATTACACATGCATATTTTATGTCATAAACAAGTTGAAGCCGCTATCTATTTCGATTATGAATGGGTCTTATCAATAAGTCATAATAAAAGTTTAAGTTACCAAAATAGTCGTCAGATTTTCTTATTTACCCGTCTGTGATATTGTGCATGTTGTGATTGCTCGTTTAGTAATGAAGCAGATGAATAGTACCCTGTCAGCACACCAGGTCAAGCTAATATTCCAATACTCTTAGGGTTTTTTCCTTGATTTAAAGCTTCTTAATGCATTCACGATATTTGAACATCGGTTTTTTTTTAACTAATATTTATCTTATTTGTTTTAGCCTTTTGTTCAATTTATTATTTCAAGTGCAAATATGATCGGTAAAAAGGGAAGATTACTAGTGGAAAGGAGAAAAAGCAGAAAAAAATATAATATCTGGCCCAGTATTACAGATATTCTAGATCTTTCCACGAATGGACATTACCAAATGTGTCGTGTCACCGCTACTAAATACCGATTTGACATTATCAATAGAGCGGATGACACTGGTGGAACAGGAAATGACATGGTCAGACATTTAAATCTTGTATATATGCATGCCATTTTATTCCGACGATAATCTCTCTGTTACTTTTTTGTTTTATTTTTGTACTTATTGGATATTTAATAACTGAATATTGATGCAACTAATTTTTATTATGTTATAAGGTTACAGTTCCGTCGGGTACCAGGATGGATATATCAATGGGTCACATTTCTGGCTTCTATGGAATAACCCATTTTCATTTGAAAGGTTCATCGCTAGATTTTGATTCGACGATGGGAATTTGTGGCACGTATAATAAAGACAGAACAGACGATTTTACACTAAAAAATGGAAATCAGCATTCCAATGCGAACATTTTCGCTGAATCATGGAGGTAAGAGGGATAATATGTTTCTTTGACATTAATAACTTTTTTTTCATAAATCTGTACTCTTTACTGATGTGATGTGACTTTAAGTAATTTTGTGTGATTCGCATATTATATTTGCTTTTTTTATTTCTACAGGATAAAAAAAAATGCAGACAGTCTTTTCAATAGTAAGAAACTTCCTCAACTAGATTTCAATGCACGGGAATATTGCACATGTAAGAAAAAGTTTGATACGTTTCCATTTGGAAATCCGGATTATGCTTGCAATCTAACAACTGCCATGCAACCATGTCGAGGTCTAACTCAATCATCTGTCTTTAATGGACATTGTAAACGTGTAACACACGAACGACGCAAAAGGAATTTAGAATACATTGACGATGAGGAGCCTGAACATATAGAAATTCCTTTAAATGATTCCAATAGTGGAGAGGTAGGTTATGTTGTGAATTTAAAAACAATTTATAACAATACGTGTAAAGTTTGCTTCATAACAAAATTAACATATCCACGCGTCTGACCACAAGTCAAAGATTTGCAAAACTATTTCATAAAGCGCTACATATATCATTCTGACATGAATTGTCATTGATATGGTTATATTTATAAATTTACTGTTTACAAATTTTTGAATTTATTGAAATACTAAGGCTTTTCTACCTCAGGCATAGATAACCTAGCTGTATTTGGCAAAACTTTTAGGAATTTTGGTCCTCAATGCTCTTCAACTTCGAACTTTCTTGGATTCGAGCGTCATTGGTGAGTCTTTTATAGACGAAACGCGCGTCTGCCGTATATACTAAATTTAGTCCTGGTATCTATTATGAGTTTATTCACAATACAACAACTATAAGTTTTGTTATACTTATTACTATCGGGATATCACATACATAATTGGTACGGTTATGCTATTTTTTAACCCATACATAAACATACAATCCATGTAAAGTTTTTTATCCTTTGAATAAACCTATTTTAAAAGGTTATTAATTTTAAGAAAAAATACAAAAGATAGAGAATGGCTATTAATATTTCCCTTGTCAATTATTCGGTTCGCCTGTGATTTCGTCCGTCCGATTTCACATTACATAAGTAAGATTGAGCCGGAGCATTTATGTCCTCACACAAATACGTTATGCACTTTATCGATACATTATAACATAACTAAACATGTTTTGCTATACCGATGTTAACATCCAATTAATTTAGTATTAAGACTTCAACAGTCGAGGAAGGCATTACCATAAACAGTACTAAAGCGATTAGACTAGATATGATAAAGATATTTATATGATAACAATCAAAATGATATTATGACAAAGAGGAGGGTGACTTTTTTCAGAATGTAGATTAATGAGATCCTTCACCCCAAATATTATGTTATGTGTTGTAAATTTATAATAAGAATGAAGATAATTGTATTGCATTTAGGCTAGTTAACTTGGTTACGTAATCAAGCATTTATGTAACAATTATCAATCCTCTTCAAAATTAGTCAATTACAAACTATTTCTATGTTTTGTAATGATATAATTTCATTTGAACATAAATCTAGAGCATATTTTATATTCTTTACAATTAATGTTTAGCCTGATGTCAGTTGGAAAAATGGATGGACCATGGACAAGGCATTACAACACTGCAACAATGCCTTTCTTGCAACAACGTCTTTCAGTGTTTGTACTGATAACATTCCCTCTGTGCCATCGGAAAACTACATCAACGATTGTGTATTGGATATTCAGGTTCGCATGAATTTTCACGAAGATACGCGATGGGTTTCTACAGATATCGTTAATGAGTGTTTACAACCATCAGAGTGATGCCACAGATGATTGACGTTTCGTTCCTGTGGTTATCAGAAGCTCAGATGTTTTCAAAATGGGGGGTCATGAAAATTTTATTTTTCACTGAACGTTGAGTTTTTCTACATTAAGCGGTTCGGTTGGTTTTATATCTTCGAAACGTTTTGTGTTCAATGTTCTTCAATATTACGTACGTTCTTATTCGTCTTGAAGCCAGCTCTAGTAGACAGCACTAAAAGGTCTTTAATAGAAAGAAATTTTGTAGCAGTAATGATTATCCTGTCTTAAAATAAATATTTCAATTCTAGTTTGTGAATTGAATACTGTTGGTAACCATTTCATTGCTTTTCCGATTTACATTTTCCTTATAACAATATACGTTTTACATATCGCACTAGAACATTGTCAGATATTTAAGATTGCTAGTCATGTTTTACAATTAAATCAAAATGCAGGCTTTAACGTTAAAGAGTCTTGTTTATCTGTTATTTTATACGCTTGTAGCTAACAGGTGACACCCAGTGGGTGGATGTGAGCACTGATAATTATGCATCTGCTTGTCTTGGTGAAGCAATGAAAATGGAGAATTTAACCCAGGCAAATGCTACAGAAGATGGTGAAACAGAAACTATTTTCGATCAAATTGCCGCCTCGACGTGCCCTAAAAATTGTTCAGGAAATGGAATATGTGTAAATGGTATGTGTTATACGAACACATTTTATGAACAATATTAATTATAAAAGAATTTCATCCGTTAAAGTTATTTTAAGCAGAACTTAAGCCATTTACATCCTCTCCTTGATTCTTTCAATATTGCAAATGTTCCAGCAGCGCCTGCATACGGGGTATATATCTCCCAATTGATACGATATTCCCTTGCTTGCATTTCCTATCATGATTTTCTTGATAGAGGTTTGCTGCTCACAAGGAAGCTATTAAACCAAGAGTTCCAAATGGTGAAGTTGAAATCATCCCTTCGTAAATTTTACGGACGCCATCACGAGTTGGTTGACCGTTATGGAATAACCGTTTCTCAAATGATATCGGATATGCTCCTTACGTCGTAACTACAATCCCCTTCTTTTTCATGAATGTGACCTACCGAATTAGATTATTTACCTGATTTGTAATCACATAAGCAATACGACGGGTGCCACATGTGGAGCAGGATCTGCTTACCATTCCGGAGCACCTCAGATCACCCCTAGGTTTTGGTGGGGTTCGTGTTCTTTATTCTTTAGTTTTCTATGTTGTGTCATGTTTACTATTGTTTTTTTGTTTGTCTTTTTCATTTTTAGCCATGGCGTTGTCAGTTTGTTTTAGATTTATGAGTTTGACTATCCCTTTGGTATCTTTTAACAGTACTTGTAGAAATTTCAACAAAAGAAATCTCATTTTGGTATTGATTGTATTCATAATAGTCTAATAAAGATCTTAATGTCTTACTATAAAATCCACAAATCTTATTCTTCAGTTCAAATTTCCCACTGATATAAAAAAAAAAAAAAAAAGTACAAATTTCAGACCCACATTTCAAAATCTGCTTTAAATCAACTTTTTGAGCGATAGAGTCAAAATTAAATTTCAACTATATCGTTATTTGATATGACTCATTAATTAATTTTTACGATATGAAGTCGATCGATATATAAAGTTTTCTGCAGCAGCAAAAATCACCGCTAGATGGAAGAATGTGTTGGATTTCTGTTTAAGTTAGTATAAGCATCCTGCTATCCAGATGTTTTTGACATGTGTTGCAATCTGACTCATCGAGGCATACCTAATATTTCTAAATATCAAACTCGAAAGCAATTAACATTATTGTTGTAGTTTGATGAAGATTTTATCCCTTACCTCGTTTTCAAAAATCATTTGTATTTTATTACTGATAGTTGAATACATATGGTACGATAACTTGTTTCTGCATTAAAAAATATTCTAAGAACATGGACATTTCCATTGTTGAATTATCTATATTGCAGGACAATGTAACTGCACTCGTGAATATTTTGGCACGGACTGTTCTTTTGAAAAATCACAAGCGCCTGTTTTGGCGCCAGAATCGTTCAATGGAGTTTGTGATACCAGTTTGCGAAGATGTCAGACATATATTGTTCCAGGAATTAATTTTCGGAAAGGAGATCTTTTTTGCCGCTATAGACCTTTCAAGGTATATTGCACAATTAACGATACAAATGCAACACTTGCATGATCCATAATGCTTATGATTGTAAATTTTCCCATAAACTATCTATCTAGAACTGATAACAAGTTATAGATCTCACATTTAAACTCTACAACCTCAACAAATTCATTTTTTATAAGTGTTTTCTCTTTTTTTTTAGGTTTTTCACGACGTTGCATGTAATTTTGAAATTACACAATATTGTATGCATATTGCCTGCTTTTGTCTTATTTGTTTCTTATATCTTTAATTTTGAAAACAAGTCACACTGTCTTAATTAATGGCGATTTGAATAATATCTCTTGTGTATTTATATTAATAATCATTCTTCTACATAAGACTCATCAGTGACGCTCAGATCAAAATAGTTATGAAATCAAACAAGTACAAAGTTGATGAGCAGTGGCGACCCGAAATTCCAACAAAGTTGTGTCAAATTATAAACATTTAAAATATCTAATGTTCTTTTAATCTTACTTTTCTGTCTGTCATATATCAATAGCTTAGAGTCGTTTTCAATCTTTAAGGTTGTCTTAAACGAGACAGTTGAAGGTGGTATAACAGAGGAAATACCGGGAAAATATTTTGGTCCATTTTATATGCACTGTCCAGCTCCTGCATCAAGACGGAAACGATCGACAACAGACGAAGGTTCTGCTTTGGGTTATCGTCTTAGCGTTTCCAATGACGGAAGAAATTTTACCGAGGAACTTACCATACTGATTTATAATACGCTATGCCTGTACTGTAATATCACAAGTATGGAATGTAAAGAACTGGTAAGCAGAAGAAGTGTGCTTTAAACTATATATGTATCTATATATTCATTAAATAAAATAGTAAAATAAGTAAGTTAACAGTTCCATTATATCGATTTCATCCTTCCATTGGGACTCTTCAGGATAACTGATGTAGTGTCGCTATAGGCGACGTCGTTAAGGAGGTTTGTGTCGTTCCGGCATTGTTCGTTATTAAAAATTCTCTGGATTTAATTTCGATCGGAACGTTGTAATGAAATAACGTTCCATCTCTTTTCTATATATGCTTCATCCCGTCTACATTTAGAAATAGGCATTATTTGAAAATGCTTTTTACCACAAGTGTCAAGATGGGCACTTATTGGCGAATTTCAGTATTGTGGGTGTTTGATTTGTTCTTTGTGAACTGGCACCCGTTTACAGAGGCTATTCCCGGTCTGTACAATATACTTTTCATGACAACCAGGACATGTGACGCAGTAAATAAGATTTGTTGTCTTACAAGTCATATTGGCGTTCAGATGAAATTTTTTGCCATCTTTAAATGATTTCATTTTACCAGTTTCTAAATATTTTATGTCTTGACCGCAAACACCGCATCTTGAATCTCCGCATGACTTTATTTCAAAGTCACTAACCTTCGGTTCGAACCGAGCTCTGGTTAAGTGTTTCTTTAAGTTTTTAGGTTGTCTTCGGCCGTAGATTAAGTTTCCTTCCGGTATCAATTTTTTCATAGTTTCGCTTTCATGTAGAATCAGAAGGTTTGATTTAATTGTATTAAAAACGTTTGGTAAATACGGGTCATGTGTACTAACAAACGGTATTTTCTTTAAGTTTTCATCCGTGTCTTTTACTTTCGGGGTTCGTAATTCTTGAAGTGTCAGTAGTTTAGATTTTCGAATTCCACTTTCGATTAGACCCTTTGGGTATAACTGTTGTGTCAAATAGCCTTTTAATTCATTCAAACGTATTTCTCGAATGTTATTGTCCGATACTATAGCACAAATCCGCCTGGCCATACAGTAAGGTATATTTCGTTTTGTATTGGACGGATGACACGAATGAAAATTTAAGTATTGATGGGTGTCTGTTGATATATAATAAATATCCGTTATCATATGTCTGCCTGATTTTAAGATGAGGATATCCAAAAATGGTAGTTGTGTGTCACTGGTTTCCATGGTGAATTTAATCGACGGATGTAAGGAGTTGATTAGATCTTTAGATTTATATAAATCTTTTTCTGATCTGCTCCAAAATATTATGCAGTCATCTAAATATCTTTTCCAATTCTGAATGACATAATCACTGAAATTTTGATCGAATTGGACAGAAATTTGTCGATACATCTGTTGTTCTAAGTATCCCATCACTAAATTTGCGTATGTGGGGGCAACTTTAGTTCCCATGGCTGTACCTTTAATTTGTCTATATTTTTTTCCGTCGAAATAAAATGTATTTTCTTCCAGAACTATTTTGGTAGCCTCTAGTATGAAATTTGTTTCAAATCTACTGTCAATTTCATCCCGTTTTTCTTCGATCCAGTATTTTACGGCTGTTAGACCTAGATCATTGGGATATTTGTGTATAGACTTGTAACATCAAAGCTTGTTAATAGTGTTTCTTCCGGAACTATGGCAGGAATGTGATTTAAAAATTCCATATCATCTTTGATATAACTTGGAATTGACGGACATAGATGTTTGATAACACGGTCGATAAAATGACTTAGTCTTTGAGTTAATGATTCCGGTCCGGCTATAATTGGTCTTAATTTCAAATCGGCGGGACGTAATGTTTCAACGTAAATATTGTTTTGATCGCGAACAGTATTTGTGCACTTTTATGGACTTTTGGAAGTCCACAAAATTTACTCTCTTTCGGATCAAAGTCACACAAGTACGCTATTTTATTCTCGTTTAGACATTGATCGTAGTCTTTTATCAGTTTCTTTAATCTCTTTTTAGTTGCTTTATCCGGGTTATTTGTTACTTGTTTGTAGTATTCCTCATCATTTAGCTGTTCCACAACTTTTCCTTTATAAAAGTCGGTATCCATAATGATGATGGCTCCTCCTTTATCTGCTTCGTTAATGATAATGGAGTCGTCATCTTTTAGACTTTTTAACGCATCCTGTTCGTTTCGGGTTAAATTCTGTTTACATTTACGTGTACGGACTGGAAATTTTGTTATTGTCTCAATGTAAGTATCTTAATAATCATATTTCCCCGGGGTGTAAGTTGATTTGTTTCTTACGTGAGATTTATCATTGAATCTATATATATATATATATATATATCTAACGCTAATTTGAAGTTCTAATATTTTGGTGCTAAATCTTAAACGACTTAAATAAATTCAATGGTGTGAGCCATAATATTTGTGAAGTAGCGGCATGGTTATTAACATATTCATTTACGACGGATTGAATAGCGGATCTCAAAGGTAAACCATCTTCAGGCCTCTATCACCATGTACAACCCTAGATAAAGCTGACCAGGAAAGGCGACGATGTTATAGAAACAAAGGTTCCAATCAATTTTAGGGGGAAACAATTGCAAACGCAAAATTAAAGATGAAATAGAGTTAAGCTAAATTTCAGCCGAACAAGATGTATATTTATCCAATCTGTTGATTGTTGCATTGTTCAATTCTAATGTATTGGTTTCTTATAGATTTCAATACATCTTGTTATAACATTCCTTTCTACTCACATGCACTAAGTAGCTCATTATAATCAGATCAAATGACATTCATGTGCAAATAAAAGGCAAAAATAGCAAAGGGGTGATCGAATGATGGTTATTTTACTTAAACTGTTTCGTGTGTAAAGTAATTAAAGGAAGTCGTTTCTTTTTTTAAATTTAAACTATATTTGTTTTTGAAATTCGCTATTTATTCCTATACAAACAGTAGCTCAAGTATACAAATATTGAATGGTGAAGTGATTATTTTACAGTAGTTGAGTTTACTTTAAGTGTCTTTATATTAATTGTCAACTTTACAGTTTTCGACGGAACCCCGTCAAAAATTACCATTCCTATAAAGAAGGATCTTTTCTCGCTATGTAGGATGTATAAATACTCAGACAAGTTAAGTTGAATTGGGGACAAGAAATTCAAGATTTATGCACGTTTAAGGACCTTCTCAAAACTTTTCATACCATCTTTAGCAGACTTTAGTTCAGAATCCTATGAATAAACAAAGACAAAACATATATATTCAAGCATACTAGTTTTCTTTTTTTGCTTGTAGGACACATGTCCGGTTTTCCTAGGTTAGTATTAAGTACTAGTTTAGTTTAGACATAGGAATTTTATGAATTCACACGGGTTGCGTATATAGTGCATAGAAAAATGTTGAACATCAAACAACATCTTACGGACTATTTTTGTAAGTACATTTAGAGGACAAATTTTTAGAGGACAGAATTCCTAAATCTTCAATACATTAATGCTAATTATTGTCAAAATGTATGTTAATGACCTTTAATTATATTAGTATTGGCAATGATATCAGCTAAGGAAAAATCCTGAATCTGTTGTGAATGGAAGAGAGGGATGACCCTTTTTTATTAATTGTTTTAAATCTGGAAGAAAAGAAAATTAAATGAAAATAGGTTACAGCACATCATCGTCAAGTAACTGAATCAAAATAAAGACATAATGTTATGTAGTTCCTGAACAAATGTATCAAACAAAAGCGCATCACAAAATATTTTATACTAAAAGATATAGCTTCCAATTATGATAATATTGTTTTTATGTTGTAGTGCCAGTTGTGGTGGTAAGCAATAATAACACTCCATTGATTGCTGGATTATGTGGTGGTTTTGCAACTTTAACTATGTTATTACTGATTGTTATAGTAACAAAGAAATATTTAAGGAAGAAAGTAGCAAATGATATATCATGGTAAGAATATAACATTGGTATAATTATCGTGCAGAACATGCATTAAATATGTGCCACTGGAAACTTAGTAAACCAACAATAAACCAATGTTGTAATAAGATGGAGCAATTTCAAACTTGAATAATAGAAATGTGTTTTGCGTTGAATTCCGCATGACCAGGGGCGTGTCCAGGATATTTGAAAGGGGGGCGTAGAATAAAATATTTCGCCGAGCGAAGCGATGCGAAAATTTTTTTGGACCTTTTTTGGCTTAAAAACATAAAATAATAGAGAATTGCACTAATGTAACGGTTCCTGACTTGGAGCATGTATATTTTATAGTTAAAGTGTCAGGGTGTGACATTTTTTATGCCGAGTTTTCTTCATTAATTGTTTATGGTATATTAAAATGATTGGATGGATCTTAACAGCAGTAGACCAATAACGAGAAATTCTAAACTCAAGGGTATAAGGAGTAACTTAACATTTCAATACCTAGGCCAGGATTTTATGAACGAGAGGCGTGAATACGGTTGAGGGTCCATGGGGAAGCTCAGAAGCTCCTGAATTTCAACAATTTAGCATTTAGTTTTGTTTTTGACATCGACATCTTTGCGAATTCTTTATCACATCAACAACAATGGATACTAATCGCAGAGTCGAACACGTCGGACTCCGAGAAACGAAATTTTACGGTTGATGATGACCCATCAAATTGGGGAATCCGCCCTTACCTGGACCCGCCCCTGATGACAGTACATCTAAGTATTGCATTAACCCTTAACTGTTTACGAATTTAAAGTGCAAACAAGTTTTTTGTCAGTCTTAATTCCATTATTTGATAATTTACTGATCCCGTATAAATCGTATTATGTCACTAAGACACTGTGAAACTAATAGTTTTTATTAATATATACAATCTGTTAAGTGCACCTCTAGTTAAAATGCAATTATTATTATTATGTTTCAGGAGCAACCAAACTGAACCTCCAATTACAAGCACAGCACCAACAAAAACAGCTTACTGATATGAAAATGATGAATTCTGACTATATATCATACATCCCTCACTAAACACATGGAAACAGATAAAAGCTTTGAAACAATCAATGATATTAAATATGCATTGTTGTTTATCAGACATATGAACAGTGCTATATGTGATTCTGAAGTATCATTACTTTATTATACATGTGATATAATTATTTTTTTTATTATTATCATTACTATTATTAAATTGAATATCTTTATTTTTCCTTATATTTGCATAATAACTTTTAAATAAATGTCGTTTGCATTGCTTGACATGTCAGATTTAATTATATTATAATATTTAGTCGTTTTTTAATATTTGTGAAGGATTACAATTCTAACCAGAATTGATTACAAAGGGTTACAAAATATCTTTTTCATGTTTGTTGTACATCTTTATTGTTTTTCTTTATCCAATATATTTAACAAGTCAGCTTATTGCATACATGTATAATATGAATATGTTTGTCATCAATAAAAATTCTTGTAATTATTATAATATGTAAGGTTATGAACCATCAGCAAAAAAAGGGCTCTTATGATTTTATTTTACAAGCAAAAATCCAAACAATTATAGATAGAAATCTGGTTATTAAGTTGATGTTGTACGCGGGACAGTTGAAGCTTTGTCTGGACATTAATTTATGAACCATTCGACCAATGCTATAAATGGTATCTGATTATAGGGATTCTATTCGAATTTGACGAGTTACATTGGTTTGGAAGTCATCCGTTGCAAAACATTAGAAACTTGTCTTTTCAACCGACGATTTTCAAGTTTTGACGGTTCAATAAGTGTTTTGTTTTTTGCCAATTTGTAGGAAGGACCGGGGGCATACCAAACAGATTCTATGCCTGACTCTTTCATATCGATTTGTATTTCGTTGCAATCAGTTCCGTTCGTATATTCCAGCTAGGCTCTCCTTTTTCTATGTGTATATCGTGGCAACTAATACTGGGGAGGACATACCAGCCAGCTCCTACGGCTTCCCTTTCAGAGCAGTATATTTATATATATCATAGCAATTAATACCGTTGCTAGGGATGAACATTCCACCTTGCTCCTACGCCAGGTCCCCTCGTTGCTGTGTATATAACATAGAAATTGATACAGACTTTAATACAACAGTCTATGAACGGATTTAATGTTACCTTGTGTTGGTTTACTTTTACTGTACTGGTCTATAGGTGACTTCTTTGTCCACATATCCAATGTAACATTTTATGCATCACCTTATGATATGCCAGTTTGTTTATGTAGTCTAATACTGTTATAATTTTTGTTGTCTTTTTTTTTATATCTTCTTTAACAATTCTGATACTTTCATTAGAACCTCACTGAATAGCACAAAACAACCATAATATTCGAAGGTATATGTTTCTCTTCCAAGTACTAAAATTGTTTAATCCACCATTTTCTACATTTGGAAAGTCAGGAATATGACAGTTGTTGTCCAGTTATTTGAAATGTTTTATCATCTGAGTTTGTCTGAGTTTAGTATTTTTGTGCTTTTCCTTTTTATTGTAAGGAAAACAACTTCCTTAATTTACGAAATGTCTAGAAAATAAATTATCGTAAAGAAAAAAAACTCCGACGAAAATTCAAACGGGAGGTCCTTAATCAAATGGCAAAACCGAAAGTCCAAACACATCAAACGAATGGATTACAACTGTCATGATTATGACATGGTACAGACACTAACTGAAGTGGACAAAATCTTGTTTTACAACTAGATAAACCTCTCACGTGTATGAAATTCGCATTAAATTCTATTTAATATATTGACAACTATGTGTGAACAAACCGAACAGACATAATAGATAAAAATGTCAAAAATAGTGGGAAAGCAGTCATCATTGTGTTGTAATCTCAATCACAATAAAAACAAACAAACACGCGCATACAAACCAATAGTCATAAGAACATGCGGTATGAGAGTCAATGAGACCGGTCTCCATCAAAGTTAACACAATCAAAAGACATATTAACACAAGTTAAAATACACTGAACAAATAAATTTGACATATGATACAATGTAAATACAAAATCAACAAAATAGTTGCGCATCTGGCTTACTTAATTATAATCCTGGTACCTGTGATAACTATTATTGGGATGAATAATAAAATTAACAGGATTATACAGCTGTGAAAAGTTAAACAATTTAAAAACAACAATAATCTTGAACACAGGTAAATAAAATATTTTTTGTAATTCGGTATACATATAAAAAAAAAAGATGTGATTCATTTTCCAATGAGACAACTCTCAACAAGAGAAAGTATATGTAGTGTACAAGTTATCATTTTGTACAAATTACAATTTGTACAAAAATATTATAATTTGTATTTTGACTTTGTACAAATTGTAATTTGTACAAAAATGACAAAAATTCACTAATAACTGGTACAATAATTTATCATATGGATTTTGGTAAAAAAAAAAGCATTGATACACATTATTGAACTGCTATTAAATGACCACACAGTACACCTAAGTTACAAAATTCAAAAGTTGTTCTTTATCATTCGTTTCAGCAGTTGATCTAGTGATTTATGGTATCAGGTATTGCACAATATCTTTTGTCTCTCACTTCTAAATTTAGAAGTGCTGTACCAAGTTTTGCTTTAACATGAAAGAAATCGATGACGACATGTTTTGATTGTTTTCATAGACTTTTTGAAATAACGAATAAGTGGTAACAAATCTTTCGAGATCTTTTTCACGATCATCAAAATGCTCTACATGATCTTTCACAATCCAAAATATCAAATTTTTACAAATATTTCCGTTTTTGCAAAGTTTCTGAATAAAAGAAAAATCTTCCAAATAACGATAAGAACTAATCAAGCAGTGCTATTGAATGATATTTTTTCAGAAAAAGTAGTTTATGAATGAAAAATTTGAAGAAAAAAATCATACTTCTTTCCTTTTTTTTCTCTCACAAATTTCGAAAGATCAATGTGCCTTTTGTAGTTGTGTAAAACAATGTATTTTGTTATAAGGTTTATTGTGTGGTCAGTTAATTACGATTCTATCGTGTGAATCAATTAATGTTTCAACAAGATCAATATTTAAAATTGTTGTACAAGTTATAAGTGAATTTTGGTCAAATTTTGTACAAATTGTAATTTGTACAGGTACATTTTGTACAAATTGTAATTTAGAATTAATTGCATAACAGTGTGGTCGACAGTAAAACGTTTGTAGGTTGTAACTTGTTTGTCAACGGCTATGATTTTATGCTCACCCAGTCTGTCAGAGGCCTTAACTTCCAGTGGGGATTGAAATATTCACTTGTTACACATTCCGATACATAAAATGAAACTTTCTTTTTACAAAGCTTGAAAGGAATTTGTTTTAAATATTTATTATAATCATCACATACAACCGTGTCATTTATAAGAATAATAATGTTCAGAGATGATATTATTTAATAATAATAAAAAATAGGTTTATCCATTGTAAAAAAAACTATTAAGTTGATGGGGTTAATTCACAAAATATCTCATTGATTAAGAGCACAACTACTTCTACGGTGTGATCATTTAAGAATGGCCTACTATTTATTCAATGTGTATACATGTGGGTTTTGTTTGTGAAGAGTTGTGGATAATTAAAAAATCATTTGATTTCTTTGTTTAATACCATAAAACGATTCATTCTTCCAGATATTTGTCACTTTGCCTTATCTTCAAGTCCAACACAATTTCTCACGTTTCTTACAAAACTTATATTCTTGTGATGTATTCTTTTGTTGAAAAAAAAATGTATAGATATAGATAGATATAGGAAGATGTGGTATGAGTGTCAATGAGACAACTCTCCTCCCAAGTAATAATTCATAAAAGTAAACCATTATAGGTCACGGTACGACCTGCAACACGGAGCCTTGGCTCACACCGAACAGCAAGTTATAGAGGGCCCCAAAACTACTAGTGTAAAACCATTCAAACGGGAAACCCAACGAGAAACGAAAAACACATATGAACTACATAAACAGACGAGATCATGCATTGTAACTTTTAAAGCTAATTAAGTAAAAAAAATAATCTGAAAGAACGTGCGATATCATATTAGGAAAATTGATGGTCAAACCATAACAAAAAATCAAGTAAAGAATTTCAAGTATTCAACCTTTATAGCTTGCTGTTCGGTGTGAGCCAAGACTCCGTGTTGAAGGCCATTTTTATTTATTTTCAAATTACAAAGGTTATTCCTGATTAGTATTTTTAATTATTTTATTTAGGCGTTTAGAACCTTTGGTGACCTCACAGTTTAAATTTCTATGATAAGTACGTCGTGAGCAGTGGGCATTACAGACGAACGTTCACCTAATTTTCCCCAGTCAATGAATGGCCATAGCTACACTGTTATGAATTTCATTCTATACAAAGTCAAAATACAAATTATAATTTGTACAATATTTTTGTACAAATTATAATTTGTACAAAATGATAACCTTTACACAACATATATACAGTTCAAATGGAGAAAGGAAATATTTTTACAAAAAAAAATAATTTTGATGGTCATAGTACCGTAAGAAGTGAATATTTATAGTTATACCAAACACTTATTAAGCTGATTTATAGACCAGATATAGCCCTTAACTAGCAATCATTAAATACCAAAAAAAGCATAACAAACAGTCAAAAGGTCAACGAGAGTATTCGTAGTTACTGACAGCTAGTTCAAAGCAAAAAACAATTACAAAAAATAAAATCAACAAAAACACATCCCAGGGATTTAGTATTTTATCGTCATGGACAGTCAAAGAAGACATAACTCGTGCAATGCCAACAATAAATGTATTGACAGGCAGAAGAAGCGTTAAGAATTAATCTCTTTATAGATAAAAATGAACCAGGGTGAAAACACATTAGCAAAAATAAAAGACACAAATTTACAATAGTAAAATAACACAATGACGGGATGGATAGATAAGTACAGAGCCATATCATTTTTATCAAAGAAACACAAAAGGCTTATCTACAAAGCACATTATTTAGAAAAAAATGAAAGATAAGAATACAAAAATTATCACAGAATAATTACACAATGACAGTTAAAGTAATATTCATTAAGACAAATAAAACAATACTATAACACGTTATTAAGATGATAAACAATGTCATTATACAAAATCTATACTGTAAGACCATCGTGTATTATTTGTGAAGTTGATCCGAAATATTTATGAACAAGGTCTTGGTACCTTACGAAGAACTTTCTGCTCAGACACTGGTGAAGTCTGAGTAGGATCTGAAAGCTCTATGATATGGAATAAGTTGGAAAATGTATATCCTATATGCAGGATAAGATCGTAAATTGCCACTAAGGTGGGGGATTGATAATTTCAAAATTAAAATCGTCTCTTCAATAATAGATTCTGGTACTGAGATGACTATACGTCAAATTAGAGGTATAAGTCTTTAAATAAGGCGGAGGAAGCAACGTCGGTTCTTCCTTTAATTTCTAGTTCTGGAGGATGTATTAATTGAACCCAATCAGAAAAGTTTTAATTGTTGATAGAAAGAACATTATCAATATATCTGAATGTGAAATTGGATAGCTGATATTCTTGTTTTGACAAGTGTATAAAGGAAATAAGCACAATCATTCATTTTGAAATTATACGAAAAAGTAGCTTCATGTAGTTTCATTTTATAAAATCGTAATCATTGAAAATCCTATCTATCAACGTTGTTTTGTAACGAAAAAACTTTAATACGTTAAATATTTTATTTTTGGAGAGGAATGTTCCAATCTAGTCTTTTACCTTATTGGACAGCCAACACAATTGCAAAAGATGAAAAATTGAACCCTTAGAAATATAATAGTATGTATCATAGAAAACAGATTTTTTTTTAAATTGATAGGTCATTCTTTTGTAGAATCTACCCGGACGATACCAAATGTCAATACAATATGCTGAAAGGCATACAATTATTACCTCTTTCAGGTCATGATTTTCCTTGGTTAAATTACATTGTATGGTATATTAAGCATCTTAATTGTTTGTATGATATCGTGTGTTGTTGTCAATTAAGAGCTGTTTTTTTTTTTAATATTCAATCTTTTGTTAAGACCGAAACAATCATTTCCTCCGTTTTATTGAAATACAGAAAAATGTTCAATGACGCAAATCTGAACATTTGAAACAAACCATGTGAAGTTTTTGTTTAGTTATCACTACAATGAATGGACATCATGTGACATGTCATTTAAAATGGGGACGTTCCAACCAAGGACAACAGGGGGATGCCAACCATATTTTTCCATTCAAAATCATTGATTGTGAATAAAAAGGGGATTCAAACCCCGGATTCCTCCTTGCTTTTTTCCGGTGATCCACTATGGTAATATTCTAAACAAATTGTATTAAGTAACCTGTTGTTCACTTTTTAGTATGAACAAAATATCACTGCAAAGAGGTGTTTTACCTTCAGGTATGAACCACAATGCTGAATGTCTCTCTTGATCTGTCGTTCATCTTTCCATATAGACAAAATGTCAATGATGATCTGCAATAAACCTTTACATATAAACAAAATGACACATATGGTCTGTCGTCAACCTTTGAATATGAACACAATATCACAGACGATATGTGGTCCACCTTTCAAAATGATCAAAAAGTCATAAATCAACATTCGTTCACATTTCATGAAACCACAGGCGCAAGGTTGCCTTTCCTTTGAAAAGTTACAAATAAGGTCTTTGGAAACAGATAATCTGTTGATAGATTGTGCTGTACAAAAATTTACCAAAAGATGACTTTTCATGGGGTGTTGTTTGCATTGTTTAGATAACGAATATTTCTTCTTTTATATCAGAAATAATGCAATAAGCTATTACAAATGAGTTTTGATATTCGTATTAGTTGGAATTAATATAAGGATGAGCCCCTCATTTACGGAATGTGTTCCAGATTCTATAACTTATCAAAACCCAATGAAATATTAGCAATGTGATTTTGTGACCAATCAGAAGTAACCCTTGTATGCGACTTTATTCAAAATGGTATGCATATCGTCTAAAACGATAAATAATTCGAAATATTCGTATAACAAATTTCATTCAGGATTCTACTTTGTCAAAATTCATCTTTACAATCGTAGAAATGGAAGCCATTGTAGGAATGACGTGCTGCCAATTTTGCTCTTGAAAACAAATAAATTGATCCACATAGCACCATAACGATCCTTATATGTCATTTTTATTTTCAAAGACAAATGTATCTAATAACTTATGAGCATCAGTTAATGATCTTGTCTGCAGTGGGTCAACTTGAAACTATCCTGATCGGTTGTCAGGTGAAGTTTTTCGAAAATTCATAAACGTTTAAAAAATTTCTAATGAAAAATTTTGTTGAAGGGCAGACTAAAAATTTTAGTGGTTGAAGACTATTAACCCTAGTTATCACACACAAAAGATATTTGTTTTCGAAGATATGCATTTTCATCAGCCAACTTTAAAGACTGTCGTCAAGTACTTTTGGTAAAAAAAAGCTATTCGAACACGCTTCTCTGTTTTTGTGATTCATTTAAAAAAATTAAGAAATCTGAAGCGAGATGATGTATCAAATATTCTTTCTTTGTAAGTTTTAAAGAGAAAACATGTAACTCAAACATACCCTAACATAAAAAGGTGCACTCGATTTTCTCTTTTCGCTACAATCGTTACCCATTTCTTTGGATTTTTTTCTTGAGTCACATAATGGAAGGGCAGATATAAAAATTACTGAACTAGTTGTCATTTTTTTCCCTATTAACTTTTAAAATATTTGTTACTATAAGAAACATAACAGTAAGCATTTATCGCCTTCTTTTACAAATAGTTTCGATTTTTTTGTTCTATTTCAACTGGGTTTCCGCCTGAATTTGAGATATATCAGAAAAAGATGAAATAATATCGTATTAAGGGACCAAGATTGCATTAATTCATCTTTTTTTAAATGTAATAAGACGAATACTATACAATGCTATATGTGTTGATGGAATTTTTTTTTTTCTCAATACAATGATACTTTTCATCTTCTACCTAAATTATTTATAATAATATACAGCTTTGTCAGTAACGTTGGACAAATATTTAGACTTAAACACAAATTAGAGCTAGTGTACTGATATCATAAATATCTATCTTTCATTTGATGTCACAAAACTATTTCTTTTAAGGACAATGTTTATTGAAAGACTTTCCATAAGTTTTCCCATCACTTTTTAACTTAGTTTTAATAATGTGCTGCCGAGACAGTCTATTACAAGTGACTCTCAATTGGAATACAATTTATTACTGTATGCGATATAAATAAGAAGCAGTTCTTGATTTATTTACTCCATTCCTGTCAAGATTGTTCTACGTGTGATACATTAATAAATATGAACTTTGGTTATTTACTCAAATTGAAATTTATTATCCTTTATGTGACATGCAAAAAATGTCAAATCTGTGAACGACCAACTGATTGAAAGTTTAAAAATCCCATTGATTACGGTATACATAAACTGATATCTATGTGAATATATGTTCAAAACCACTCAGTCACAACAGTACAAATAATCGTCTCCGCCATGCTGCAGTTTTTTTGGATAACACTCATTTGTTGTATTAAATCATCAGTCATAGCAGTATATGGTATGATTTATTATTATTTTTTTCATTTTCTGTAAGTTAGAAATTTCAAAATTTCAATTTTAAATTCACTTTGGCCATTTAGTTATTATCATTTTTTTTAATTTGAAGTTTTATATATCTTCAAAGAATGGTTAATAACAATTCTATATTACAATTGATTCACTACTTCCTAGGTTGATTTATATAATGTTTCCTATTTTGTGAATTTAAAATTGGTTTTGAACATATATTCACATAGATATCAGTTTAGTTTGGACTAATATATTTTTTTCCTTATCCGCATAGTATCGCCTATTCTAGACGATCCGGTACATAGTAAATTTGCTGGTTGCTTTTTTAGACTTATATATATATATATATATATATATATATCAATTTATCAATATATCAATTTCGGTTTTTATCCAACGCAATCATAGGTTTGAACGTAGTTTTAAATTTAGACTCGTATATACCAGCAAATTTACTATGTACCGGATCGTCTAGAATAGGCGATACTATGCAGATAAGGATAACATTATATCAGTCTAAAAAATGCACAACGGTACTGATATAAGATGTTATTATACGAAAATGTTGTTATTAAATCGTGTTGACAAATATTTCGGCTCAACAAATGGCCTTACTCAGCGACAGGTTCGGGAAAGCTTTTTGATAAAGAAACTGTATGTTCATCATCCAAACGGCATTAATAAGAAATACTAACAGTTTTGTTTTTCACTAATTTTAATTGTTAATATACACAGTCACGTATATTGAATTATAGTGTTTTGTTTATATTATGATATTCAGGATTTTGAATTAAAATCAATCGACCAAAACTTACCTGTATTATTACTGATCTAATTTTACACGTTATACATTATGTATCAGTATTGTTAAAATTTTTGACACTGAGGACGCCCATTTGTTGAGCCGAAATATTTGTCAACACGATTTAATAACAACATCTTATATCAGTACCGTTGTGCAAATATTTAGACTGATATATATATATATGCATTGGTTCAAGCATAGGATAAACAATATGTTTCACAAGCTACTCGTTTTATAAAACTTTAAGTGTTTTTCATATTTATGTCAATTGTTTTTTATTTAAAGAACCATGCTTCACGACAAATCAAATTTCTGAATGGAGGCGATCTGTGGCATATGCTGATACATTCCAGATATGCGATACCTTTTTGCCTGAAGGTTGGTACAGAGTAACAAGTGGAGCAGGAGAAATGATGCCAACTGAATGTCCAAAGTTTGGGTTTAGATGTGGTACAGCTGACCCTTTTTATTTGTCGAGAGGTATTACATCACACTATAAATAAACATGCATTTTATTATTAATTTCTATCATATAGTTTTCATATTTTTCTAATTTTAATGAACGCAATAGAGATCGGTTATTTAGAATACCAAACCATTATGATTTCACATTTGCAGGTGCAATCACAAATTGATTGACGTTAACGAAAACATTTTTCACAGATGACCGCAAACGAGGGTGTTCCAGCTGTCGCATTCTTAATCTCTATTGTTACATCACCGTATGAGAATTATCATCGACTTTGTAACAGTTTTATATTTATTTGTAATATGATGCAACCTAAAACGGAATAAGCTCTGGTGGTGGCGATAGAGTTATTATGAAAAGAAAATGTTCAATGAAATATTTAAATTATATATTTGAGCTCCCTGTTAAGAGTTTTTTTATTAGATCCTGTTCTAGTAACGTGATGACTCCGTCATTTTAGAAAGAACAAAACGAGAGTTTCTGATAACTTTACGCTTAAAGTTTAAAAACTTCCGATGGTTGCAACTACAACGTTGACGTACTAAACTTCTATTCTTGTTTGTTTTTCTTGGTTCTTGTTAAGAGTCGTGTTTAACCCATATTTTTTACACTGTTTATTGTAAAGGTTTTACATTAACGTTAATAAAAGAAGAACCAATAATAATTTATCGTTCAGCTTTGAGTAAACACATCAGTGAACGTCACATATCTCATCAGTCCGTAGTGCTGTTTTTGATTTTACTTTATCTTGAACGCTTAAAGCCGATTATGTGAAAGTCTAACATGTATTAAAACAATTGAAGAGCTATATCATCAATAACGTCGGAAGAAATAGCATAATATATCTCAGACCAATTTTGTCTACTGAAGGTTTAAACTTAGTGTCTTATTATTTCAAAACTTAATAACCCAAATTTGAGAGAGATTCACTTTAAAGTAGATAAATGGTATACCGCCATCTTGGATTGTACAACAGCAGTACACAATCGGTCTAGACCTTTGCCAAAATCTGCAGTTATAGATTAGACTGTTTATTTATAGAAAGAACTTGGTGATTTATTGCATAATTTAAAATGTTCAAATGAATACCAAATATTTGTGTTTTTAGAATCATTTTAAACTTGTCCATTTAAGGTTGCATTTCTGTAAATATAGACAATGTAATTTCCCCATAGGAACTCCTTTTACGGCTAAAACTGTGCCACTTTTACTATGAAGTTTTGAAAAAATCATATCCTAGAATGACAAGTTTATATGCACGACTATTTTTTTCAACGGTCAAAATATAGGGCTGGGAGGCATATTTTCAACGTTTATAAGCCCGAACTTGTAAGAGTATAAACATGATAAACTAACACCAAATTTCTTAATTACACTTACCTTGACTGTAGGATTGCCAGAGATTTCAATGTACACAATATGCATATATCATGTATATATATATATATATTAAAAATTAAATCCACAAAAAAAGTTTTAAAAGCAGCATTGTCTAACGCTTTCATCCATCTTGGGACTTTTCAAGACTATGAACGTCGTTATGGGGAACACATTAGTATTATGACGTAACGTCCCAAGATGGATGAAAGCGCTAGACAAAGCTGCTTTTAAAACTCTTATTGTGTATTTAATTTTTAATATATAATTCTGTACACCGCTTGAAAAGAAACTTTTTTTGTATATATATATATATATATATATATATATATATATATATATATATATATATAAGAACGTCTGAGTCAGTGACCTTATTTTTGTGAAGCCCATGTGGTCGTGTGGTCCAGCGGGACGGCTACAGTGCAGGCGATTTGGTGTCACGATATCTCAGTAGCATGGGTTCGAATCCCGGCGAGGGAAGAACACAAAATTTGCGAAAGCAAATTGACAGATCTAACATTGTTGGGTTGATGTTTAGACGAGTTGTATATATATTTAATATATATATATAAAATGTCTGAATAAAAGCCAACGATTATTCCCACGAGGGCGCTGGATATTTACAAGTAACGATACATGTACACAATAAAATAAATTATAAAAACGCCTAATATTTATATATATAAAAAGTGCCTAGAAAATCAACCAAACGATGTTAGAGTAGATTTGATTCATAGAGAGAGAGAGAGAGAGAGAGAGAGAAATCTATAAAAAGGACCAACCAGCAAATTTACTATGTATCGGATCGTCTAGAATAGACGATACTATGCAGATCAGGAAAAAATTATACCCGTCTAACAATTTGCACAACGGTACTGATACAAGATGAAATTATACGAAAATGTTGTTATAAAATCGTGTTGACAAATATTTCGGCTCAACAAATGACCTTCCTCAGTGTTAAAACTTTTGACACTGAGGAAGGCCATTTATTTAGCCGAAATATTTGTCAACACGATTTGATAACAACACTTTAACACCTTTTATAGCTTGTTGTTCGGTGAGAGCCTAGGCTCCGTGCTGAGACCGTTGATAAATATTTACACCACTGTGTCGATGCCACTTCTGGTGGACGTTTCGTCCCCGAGGGTATCACCAGCCTAGTAGTCAATACTTCGGTGTTGACATGAATATCAATAATGTGGTCATTTTTTATAAATTTCCTGTTTACAAAACTTTGAATTTTTCGAAAAACGAAGGATTTTCTAATCCCAGGCATTGATTACGTTAGCCGTATTTGGCACAACTTTTAGGAATTTCGGATCCTCAATGCTCTTAAACTTTGTACTTGTTTGGCTTTATAAATATTTTGATATGAGCGTCACTGATGAGTCTTATGTAGACGAAACGCGCGTCTGGCGTATTAAATTATAATCCTGGTTCCTTTGATAACTATTTGACCTATAATAATTCACTTTTATAAATTGTTACTTGGATTGCGAGTATCACATTGGCACTCATACCACATCTACTTATATCTATCAATTTATAACAGTCTTTTCAAAGCTTGTTATTTTTAAGACGTGAACATAATAATATGGAATTACAAAAACGAAAATAAACATGACCTTTATTTTGTATAAATTAGAAGATAAATGAAACTTTTTATTTTATCTGATTTATAGTTCTAGTTGAGTTAACAAGTGCAATATAATGTACAATGTTTATTGTAATTGGGAAGTTTTTCCGTGATTCCTCTATCCAAATTGTAAAGATAGATGCGTATGGTTGCACGTTTTAAAGCCGAGACAGTTTCGCATACTTGGTTAAAGGACAAGGCGTTTTTGGCCCCCTTCCCAAATAAGTTTAAATATACATCATTGATAGCCTCAGTATAGAAACTATTCAAAACTTTATTTTTTTATGTTCCGGTAAAAGGAAGGTTGCCTAGCAACGATTTTATTAAATAGCCAAATTATCACTTATGCATTGCTTTCTCATTACACATTAGCATAATTCAAAATAGAATCGTTTGTTTAACAAAAACTTGGAGTGCAAATGAAAAGTCACTTCAGTTTCAGTTAAAAAAAATGCTTAGAAACAACCTAGCAACAAAAATATTGCCTAGCAACGGTTCAAAAATTATTAATTCTGCCATATGAGGCATAGATATAGCAATATTTTTAGATTTAGCTACCGTAAATGATTTTTCTTTCATATATGATATCTGAGTCACTGTCATCATTATTTTTTCAAGAAAATCATATTGACCATAGCAACCTAAAAGTTGCTTAGCAACAGCCGAAAAAGATAAAAAAAAAAATGAATTGAACTACAAAAAAAAACTTTTGAATTTTAATTGTACAAATTAGAATAAAATCAGGTCAGAATACATGCAAGAATAACTAGCAGTAAGAAATGAAAGTAGGTCAATTGTATATCATGCTTACAAAAAGATTAGCAACCAAAATAGTGCCTAGCAAAGGTTAAATAATTTATTTTTTTTTGTATACCAAAGTAGGATTATAGCTTCATTATTATATTTTGATAAAGTAAATATTAAATCATATGCTGTTACCAAAAACAGGGTTGAGATCTCAAAAAACATGTTTAACCCCATCGCATTTTTGCGCCTGTCCCAAGTCAGGAACCACTGACCTTTGTGAGTGTTGTATGATTTTAAATTTTAGTTTCTTGTGTATAATTCGGAGTTTAGTATGACATGCATTATTACTGAACTAGTATACATATGTGTTAAGGGGCCAGTTGAAAGATGCCTCAGGGTGCGGGAGTTTCTCGCTGTATTGAAGACCCATTGGTGGTCGGTTTATTCGACACAAATGCATAAATACAAATCAGATTGTCACATAATAATAAGTAAGTATAAACATTAAGTTAATAGGTAAAATAAACAAGAATGTGTCCCCAGTACACAGTTGATTGGACTTCAACTTCATCAAAAACTACTTCAACCAAAAACTTTTACCCGAAGCGGGACAGACGGACGAACGGACGGACGGACGTACATGTACACTTAAAATTCATAAATAATAGTGGAAGTTATGAATATAACATTTCACATTTACGTGATGATTACCGGTACATTAAAAAACTCAAATGGATTAAAACTAATATAGAAGATTTATTGTCAGATTTATACAGTATGTATAGCAAATATGCATAGTTCGTACAACGCCATTGATTGTCACCTTCAGAATCGTACACTGTGAACTTTTTACACTTAACATAAAAGTCTAAAGAAAGTAAAACTGAGAACAAAGTTCGAAGTTTTCGATGAGGTCAGGGGTTAAGACGTTAAAAACACTCTCATGAAGATGTGTAGACAAAAGAGGCATGAGCATCTTCAAGTTTCTCAAAAATTTCCTTTCAATGTTGATCTATTTATTATTTTCATTCTGAATGTCTTCACTTGCAGGACTAAATGTTCAGCCAAAAGGTATCAACTTTCACTATTTACAGTCGATTTCATTGAGTGTGTAGCCAAAGGGAAAATCTTTGGTAAACTTGTTTGTTTTGTTAGTTGAACCATGAAGTCATTATTATGTCAGGTTAATACCCTCCTTTCGAAATAGCCTAGACCATTAGACAGATAGATTGGTAATCGGCTGGACTAGTCTTTTCTAAAAGGAGGCTAGTTCACCTAACCTAACAATGACTTCACGGTTCCGGTAACAAGCAAGCTAACTAAAGATATTTCCTTTGGCTTCACACTCAATGAAATCGGCTGTAGAAGTCAATAAGTTCAACCTTTCCGGTATTGAATAACTATTTGAAACTACTAAAACAATTTTATTTATTGCATTAGGGACATTAAACTGTAGTAATAGTAGTGCAATTTATGCCTTCATTTAAATATAGCGAGTGAGAGGGAAGACAAGTTCATCTATCGTTTTGGTGAATATTCAAGAAATACCCTTATTGTTTTTAGTAGCCAGAAATATTGACTTAGTCCAAAAACCTGACATTTTAGAGTATTTGAAGAATAATGAAAATCCTGTCATAATGCATGCTTCCATAATATGTACAATAAACCTATTAGGTATTAAAGATGTAGCTCATAAACTGTAGGAGGATCATCGACTCTTTAATATATAGCTTGTACCAAAAAGTTTATGTGTCAATATACCGGACATTTAAAGAAAATTTGATAAAAAAAAAATTAAAACCCTGTAGACATACACACCTCTATTATGAATATAAAGCTTTTTAGCTCAAAAACTGAAGGAGATAGCTAGACGTATATATTCGGACAGAAACAGACGAACGGACAGATGGATGGACGGACAGATCTAAATTAACGAACGTGCTCGACATTTTGTCACGTGGGGGGGGGGGGGGGGGGGAACAAATGTGAAATAGAATAAGTCAGAAGTAACAGTCTACTCAAGGATTCGGTATTGGTTTGGCATGAAATTTTGTCACTTACATACTCCAGACAAAACAAAATACATATTTGAAATGGCAAACAAATACAGTCACGTTTTATTCGGAAATCTAAAGAGGAGCTGAGTCAATTCAATGCTACATTGTACTTTCATTTTATGATTATTGCATGCCAAAAGAGTGCTCTGACACATATATAAGAGAAATCATTAGTGTACCGATATATGAATAGGCTGGTGATACACAATTCACAGTATAGCTTAAGTGTCGTGAACTTAATTTCAGTATCAACTACTCTTTACATGGAATTATGTTTATAATTTCATACCATACTTGGATTTAATACCTGCACATGCATAACGTATTAGTTTAGTACTGTAAACAGAGATTTTTGTCTATCAGCAAATCATTTTAGTATTCTTAATTCTCTGTTCAAATATGTAATTTACTATAACATATGCACATTTAGAGTCCTAAATTTTTACAAACGGAAGTTGTTTTTCTTTATCTTTACCTTGACTACCTCTACAGCCATTGCACATTCGGTCATATAAACATTGATGATGGAAGATCTATTTTTCTGTAGATGGTTAAATAGAAAATTTCAAAGAGCAAAATATATTAGTTTTGAGGAAACGATTTTCTTCAGAACTACAAAAAGAGTTTGAATGTATTGAGAACTTATTATAAAATTCATTTGTAAGATTTCATTGAATATTTGAAAATAATAATGAATAAAAATTAATTCACCATATTTCAAGGGACATAACTCTGTATTTGTCTGTTACAGTACAGTGTTAGACTATTTTGATCATTGTGGGTCTAATTTCACGTACAACATATTTCTTTAAGAGAGTGACATGTCTTGATGACTGGATACGACGTAAAACTATCCGTACGTGATATATTCTGATCAATTATGTATCCTGGAATAATTTCGTACCCGTGCTGTTCCCTTTGAGCCGACCGTGCAAGGGCTGTATAGCCAGTCAAGGTCGTTAAAAACTTCCATTTGTTGTTCCCTTTGACGTATTATAATAACTTGTCAAAATTATAAACAATCGGATTAATTTTCAAATTTTTAGACATGAGCGCCAACGTAGACCACCATGATATTTTATTATGTGAAAGATACAGAAGAGTACAGTTGATGGTTGAAAATTTCAAGATGGTCTACGTTGGCGCTGATGTCAAATTTCGTTTCCGAACATGACGAAATAGTAGATTCTCTACACTTTTCATCGTTTAAGCCTTTTCAAGGTCTAAGTTTGAACATATTTGAGTACATAACACCTAAAAAATAAGGTTCTACGTACATGGACGAGCAGATACTACAGTTCATTTCACATGCGTGATTGGTTTCAACTTCAAAGTTTACAAATTCTGGAAAAAGGGGGGCCAGAAACGGCCCTTATCATACCTAATACTGGTTTTTCTTTTATGCAATACATTAAAATTATCAGGTTCTCAGAGTGAAAATTTCTTATGAGCAAACTTTGGTGTGCTTTACAAAGCGTGGTGTAATTTTTATGTAAGATAACAAGGATTATACGTTTTCCACTTTTCTGTTATTCTGTTTGTGTCATCTGACCACACTGTACATCCTACCAATTTTAATTTTTTACCAAGACTGATATAGCATTTTTGGGAAATATATTGGCCATTGGTCTGAAGGAAATGTGGTTTTAACAAGTAGGCGGCACCGATTAATTATCATAACTCTATTAAAACCAACAACACATTAGGGTACAAGAAAAACGACGATGCAACATACAACAGTCCACAAAATACGAAAAACAGTTAGGAATGACCCCCTCCAAGACTTGGAATGATCTCTATTTATCCAACCAGGTAAGGCTATACTGCTCCACGTGTGTCACAAGTCTTAAAAATCCGGTGATAAAATTATATTTGGTGATGCCAAATCGATAAAAAAAATTATATTAAATGTATTTGATTTTCTTTCGTATATATATATATATTTATACAAGTCTAAATTGAAAACTACGTATAAACCTTTGATTGCGTTGGATAAAAACCGCAATTGTTATACGTGTGCATGTAAAACTAATTTCGTTGTATAAGGGTCTAAATACAGCGCAAACAATATTTTCCAAAAGACCAAAAGAGTGAAAAAGTATATTTAAACAAAACGCATTCGCCAAATAATATAATATGATATACAACTCGTCTAAACATCAACTCAACAATGTTAGATATGTAAATTTGCTTTCTCAATTTTTTTGTTCTTCCCTCGCCGGGATTCGAACCCATGCTACTGAGAGATCGTGACACGACATAGACTGCACTGTATCTGACGCGCTAGACCACTCGACCACCTTGCCTCACAAAAATAAAGCTATCGGTGACCGGGTGTTACCTTTCCTCGTCAGTTTTCATCTAGCGTCGTAATACGGTAAATGATATATAAGAAATGAAGATGGAATTGTCACAGATCAGCTGAATCCCGACACCAGAAGAACAAAAAATTTGCTAAAGAAAATTTACAGATCCAACATTGGTGGGTTGATGTTTAGACGAGTTGTATATACAGAATGTACACAGTTATGTATCACCATCAATGCTGTTAATCAGATGGATGAATCTGTTGTAGAGTTTTCACTGATTTAGACGTCCTTTTATATATATATATATGTTAGTTTGTAAATTACACCCAACAGTGTAACTATATACTTTTATGATTACTTTGATTTTTTACAGAAGGCATTATTGATCCAACTGAACAGACGTTTCCTACTTCCGGCAAAACAGTGGATAGAGTTGCTTGTTCGGCTGATATGAACGGACATTGCTGCAAGGAACGTATAGATATAAAGATCAAGAATTGTGGAAAATATTTTGTTTACTATCTAAATTCAACAGATGGTTGTCCTTCGGCCTTTTGTTTTGGTTGGTAGAATAAATTGTTTGCTACTTTTCCCAATAACGGGTTATAATTCCTTTGACAATAATTTTATATTTTTCTATTTTAAGATAAAAGAAAGCATTAGCTTTAGAAAAAAGAAATCATGTTTTCTGACGTAGTCTTCCTCTCGTCAATTCGTTAATAAGGTCTTTCCACCTTTCCGTGGAAAGACCTTTTCATTTTGTTCTGATAATTATGATTATTAGATCTATCCACTTTTTCACCAAGTTTATTTCTTGCGTATCAATTTTGTTTCGTATAATGTCGCTTAGATGTTTGGTATATGATAAATAACAGTTAGTGAGCCTTTGAAATTCACCCTGCGTAACCGAATACTTTTCTTTGTAGGAGTTATCTCTGCGAACACTGTGTTTCTTGTGAGTGCCTATCCTTTTAACTTTAAAAGAAAGCGATCATATTTTTTTTATAAAATTGCTCGTTATATCAAGTATATCCTCAGGATGATTTGTCCAATTTTGACCGAAGCTATACGAAAATTATATATGAGAGTTATTTCCTCTTCAGTTTTTGACATAAGGAGCATGTAAAGGTACAGCATGAATGGTAAGAGATAGACCTAAGGTATACCCTCGGGGACTAATAGTCCACCAGCAGAGGCATCGACCAAGTGGTAGTAATAAAATTAACGGTACCAATTTTCTTGCACCAGATGCGCATTTCGACAATACATGTCTCTTCAGTGATGCTCGTGGCCAAAATATTTGAAATCCAAAGCTTATATAAAGATTAAAACTACACTATCTGTTATCAATATATACCGGGTAACCTTATCAGGAGCAACTGAAATCACCATATTGGTATTTTTGTAATAAATTTGTACATGTAATACGATTGGATTAATTAACTTAAGTGGTTTTATGCATGCGGGCTTCAGTATGAGTTTAACTCATAGTTTGTTGACTTGAATAGTTTATAATTTTTTCATATCTGATGGATAATCGTTTTATCCAATGTGGATTCCTACAGGGCCGCAGTACTCTTGATCATCTTGTTCGATTCGAATCATTTGTCCGTAATGGTTTTGCGAAAAATGAACATGTTGTGTCGGTATTTTAGACCTTGAAAAGGCCTATAATACTGCATGGAAGTATGGTATTTTAAAAGATCTATTTAATTTGGGGTTGAAAGGCAATATGTCAAATTTTATTTCGAATTTTTTGTCTAACAGACAATTTAATGTTTAAGTAAATTCGACCATGTCTGATATGTATGATCAAGAGATGGGTGTCCCTCAGGGCAGTATTCTATCTGTACATTGTTGAGTCTTAAAATCAACAGCCTTGTTGAAGTTTTATAAAGTAATATTGAAGGTACATTGTACGTTGTTGATTTTTTAATATGTTACAGAGGCAAAAATATGAATAACATAGAAAGATAATTACAATTGTGTCTTTGAAAAATTGAAAAATGGGCCTCGGAAAAAGGTTTTAAATTTTCCACTTCAAAAACGGTCGGGATGCATATTTGTAACAAAAGAAAATTGCAGAGCTCACTTTGTGCGGAAACCGAATTAAAAAGGTTGATAAAACCAAATTTCTTGGGTTAATTTTCGATAAAAAGTTATCCTTTATCAAAATGGTAAAATCGAGATGTTTAAAAGCATTAGATATTTTAAAAGTTGTCGGCAGTATTGACTGGGGTGCTGATCGCAACATTTTACTTAATTTATAGAATTCTTTAGTTAGATCTAAACTAGATTATGGCTCTGTAGTGTATGGCTCTGCAAGGAAGTCGTACATACAGATTCTCGATGCTGTGCATCACCTGGGTTTGCGTCTCTGTGACTTGGCGCATTTAAAACCTCACCAGTTGAGAGTCTGTATGTAGAGGCTGATGAGCACTCACTCTCTAACAGACGTTTGAAGCTTGGACTTCAATATGCTGTCAAACTAAAAGCATATCCAGATAATCCTGCCTACAGCTGTGTTTTTAATCCAATTTATAAAGATGGTTTTGCAAAACATGAAAATAAAATTCCTCCGTTAGGTATACGTTTAAAACCACATTTAGCTACTTTTGATTTGAAAATCTGTTGCTCAAGTTGAAACTTGCAAATGTCCTCCATGGGAACTTCCCAAACCAAAAATGATATTTGATCTCCATGAACACAATAAAAATGAAACAAATCCTCTTTTAATTCAGCAACACTATGCTGAAATTAAAGCCAATTATTTAGATTTTTCAACTGTCTATACTGATGGATCAAAAGATGGCGACAGAGTTGCATCTGATGCTGTCTTCAGAGACAGAGCTGCAACTATTCGTTTGACATCTGATGCATCCATATTCACTGCTGAAGCAGAAGCAATAATTTTGGCTTTGAAATTTATTACTTCTTCACATAAATCCAAATTTATTATATGTTCTTATTCACTCTCGTGCTTACAAGCTATACAAAATACTAAAATTAAAAACATAGCAATAACTGTTTGGAAATATTAAATCAAAAGTTCATAAACAGAGCATAGGAATCTATTAGAAATATGTTTAGCAAGACAAAGTTTCTAGCTTTGGTTACGGAAAATTGAATGATTTATGTATCTGAGTTGTACTAAAAAAACCAATAGTGAATCCGAAAGACACTGGTGAAACTTAACACTAGAAAGTTGGTCTTTCGAGTGTTCATATACCTACATCAAAGGTAATTTCTAAAGACAGTTGTTTTATCAGATTTAAATAATACACGCTTTTATACAAATTAATGAAATTTTGGAATGTGTATTAAGATTGTTTTTGTATTTTATAATATCTTTTGTGTGTATTTTTAATTTTGTGCCTTGAAATAACACATTGAATAATATGTTTGTATTTAGGTGATAAACTGCCGTGCCCTGAAGGTGAATCCTCGGAGACTGGATTTTATCCTGGCTGTGGGAGTAAGTAGTAATTCCACATCTTTTGGCTTAATTAAAAAGATAGAATGATGGATAAATATTCATGTCGAAATGTTAACAAATTACCTTTTAAACTCACGAGAACCACCCTGCAGTATGGTCTACTACAACCAGCCATGCGTCAAAAAGGAAGTTAACATATTCCATGTGTTTCCTTAAAAGATAAATTTAACGATTTGCGCGCTTATATAGTAAATTATTGTTTGTTGGTGTAGATCATGTTTATATCTCCGTTTTTATAAAGATAAGATCGTTGGTTTTCCGATAAAATTGTTTTATAATAGTCAGTTTGTGGTACTTAATAGCTTGTTGTTTGACTGGAACAATGCCCCGTGTTGAATGAAGGCCGAACTTTGACCTGTAACTGTTAATTTTAAATGCCAAAAAAACCTCATTATGAATTGGATAAAGCATTGTCACATATACCACATCTTATTTTGTACAAAGTGTCAAAGAGACAAGGGAAACAACGTTGGAGAAACAGAGAACCAACATATAACACAAGAACCTAAAATAAATACACATCAATGATTAGCTCTAACCCAAAAAAAACTTTAAGTGAAGATATCCAAAGGTGATCTGGAAGGATGAGCCGTTCATGTTTCTTGTAAGACACCCGGCGTGATGCTAGTTATAAGTCCTGTCCTGTGAAGGAGGAAAGACATCTTTGGCAATTCAATTGAGACCATGTAATGCAGTTGATATAATGTCCTCAGAGCATAACATGTTTTATAGTGTTAAATACTGAAAAATAAAAAAAAAAATATTGAAAGCGTTGAAAAATTAAATGAAATTGGATAGAAGTCAAAATTATGTTGCAATTAGAATTGCAAATTTTCTTCATTTTTTTTTTTTTTTTTTATTTAAATTTTCAAAATGCTCAATGCTCTACCGTAGTTTTGTAGTGGAAGAATCCGTAAATTAAGAAATTTACTTTCTTAAAATGGGTCTTTTTATTTAATATGACATAAATTTGTAGAAAACGGACTATACCATTGCTAACTGCATGAACTTAACAGAATTGTAAATAGTGAAAATAATAAATGAAATAAAAGTTACATGAATAAGTGACAATATTCAAATAATGAAATGTAATATAATGTAAATAATGTATTGATGCTGATTACTAACACTATTGTATGTTCAATATTTTGTTTTGAAGATTTGTATTTATTTTGAGAAACACTCTCTTGCACCAGAATGCTTGGTTTTATTTCATTTTATCATTGAAATAGCACCAATATATTATTGGCTCATATTTGTTAATGTTTTCTGAAAGCTTAAACCTTTACTTTTTTATTTCATTTTGTTGAGATAATGATAAATTAGACTACTTACCGGGTTTGTACTTACAAGAGCAACACAACGGGTGCCACATGTAGAGCGGGATCTGCTTACCATCCCGAAGCAGTTTAGATCACCCCCAATTTTTTTATAGGGTTCGTATTGCTTAGTCTTTAGTTTTTGATGTTGTGTCATGTTTTTTATCACTTGTCTTCTTTTTTTTTTAAGCCATGACATTGGAAGTTTGAATATCCCCCTGGTATCTTCCGCCCCTTTTTTAAACAGGTAAAAATCAGATTGGTTATAAATGTGCTTAATGTTTTAGTCTGTTTTTTTCCTAGCTCGCACTGGTTGCTCGAAAGCATAATCGAGTACACACAGTATTGTATATACGAAAAATATTTACGTGAAGTAAATCTAAATTCCAGCTAAAAATCCTGCAAAACACCTAATTATGATTTATAAAATTAAAACATACGTTGACATAAAGTCAAAGCAGGATTGACTGCGTTAACGTTTGTATTTCGTTTCAGCGTATCCGAATGTAACAGTGCCACCACCCATAGTAACAACTGATTTGCACGTCGAGACACTTTTTAGCCAGGAAAACCAAGCATATCAAACGAATCATACAGTTATGTTTCAATGTCAAACCAAAGAAGAGACAAACTATACGTATGACGTTCGATGGTATATTAACGATTTTGAAATAACTGAGGCTACCCATATTGATGTTCCAGGTTATAATCTATCTTTTGCCACAATGCTTCGACAACATCATTGGGAAAAAATATTCAAACCAAATATGATGGTATGATACTATTGAGAATATCCAAACTTTTATTAATATGTCAATAAATTTTCTTTAAACTAGTCAATTCTTTCACAGTTTTATGAAAAGTTGAGGAAAAAACGTTCCTCTTTTGTTAAAAACTTTAAAAATTAGATATTCCAACGAAAAACGCGTATACATATAAAGTGAAGTCATATTTATCAGCTCAGACATTTATTTCAGCAAATTTTCAATATATATCGATATAAATGTCTAGAAGATGTTCAAGTTTTACAAATTTATTAAATTTGTTGATGTTAATGTAATCTATGGTATTTGAAAATATTTTTACATTTTTTGTTTTAAGATATTAACAATACACCGATATACAAAGTAAATCAAATAAGGGGGGTTATCAATAACAGGCAAATTCGAATGCTCGGCTAATAACAAAACTTAATTAATAAAAAGCAATTGTCATACCATGTCGTGGAAAATGATTGATAAAACCTTGTTTTGAAACCACTATATTTAATCACTGCTCCAACGTTGCTCAATTTATTGTTTTGGTCATAATTTCTTTCTTTAGAATTAAGACTTCTGAAATCCGTAACTTTAATATATTCATTAAGTTATGCATTTGGTGTATGATTATTTTGCATTATAAATGATAATAGACCAATTTACTTATTTATATTAACTGAAGACTAAGGTATGTGACTGATGTAAAACCCATCGACGAAATCTCACGGCTTCCGGTTCTTTGTTAAAACAAAATTAAAATTAAAATGTTTTATTTTATTCATTGATATGAACGTATTGTTCTTTTAGAAAATTATATTGTTCTATAAGGAGAAAATTGGTCGTTTTTTTTAATAACCATTAAATGAATTAAGTTGATTATCGTTGGTTACCTAAAAGAGATAGATTTTCTCGCTTGAGCCAGTACTGCGGACGTGAGAACGTGAGAACGTGAGAAAAGCAATCGATTTGAGAAGACCAATTCTTGTCTTTTTTTGCAGTTTTACAGATGACGTCACATTATTAATTTAATTGACAACGGGCACATGCATCATCAGTTTCCAGCGACTATTTCTTATATAACTCGACTCCGCTGAGAAAGAAAATTGTCAGTCAGCAAGATGAATGGAAAATTTTGTAAAATAGAGATAATTCAATTTACCACGTTTAGAAAAATGTTGTCATTGCCAAATGTAAACACAAATCATACTTTAAATTTTGTTGGGGAAATTGTAGCTACTTATTCCCATCTCTATGCTCTTCACTTTTCCGTTTTCCAGTTAAATGTATGCGTGATATTCAAATATTTTTGGAAGAATAATGACACTCTTGCTTTAGTTTTTAATTACATTTTTGTTTTAAGAAATTGCATTTGCATTGCTTTTTGTTCTTCTTTCTAATCTGGTCAAATGGATCGTTTAATACTATGAGTCTATTTTTGAGATCTTGATAACATAGTTCCAATATTTGTTTTTTATGTATTGTATTGTTCTATATGTTGTTGCATGGGGAGTGATTTGGACGCCCCGTCAAATTATGTAAATGTCTGTCAATAGTAAGGAGCCTGTCATTCAGCGGTTGCCATTTTTTGTGGTTATAATATTATTATTTTTTTCATTGTATTGTCCATAATAGTTATCAAAGGTACCAGGATTATAATTTTGTACGCCAGACGCGCGTTTCGTCTACATAAGACTCATCAGTGACGCTCATATCAAAATATCATAAGTCAGGGCGTTAGTTTTCTCATTGTTTTACATTTATCCTTTCGGGGGCTTTTACAGATATGAGGAACAATCTTATTAAACACGGAGTATAAAATGCAGTCTAATTCTTACAGTACAATTCTGTCGAACAAATCACATGCGCAGATATCATATAACTGAGTAGCTAAATCACAGTGTATTGATTTTTTTTTAATATGTTAAGGATCGAAGATCATGAGCAATATTATTAATACAAACACATTTAGGACGCTATCTCTTATAAGTTTTAGCGTTTTACTCCTTAATGTCAACAATAAAATAATTATATGAATTGGTGCGTATTTTTGAAATTAAACAAAAACCTAACCAGGGTCGGATTCAATGGAGTGCAAGTGCTTACAGGATTAATGTCAAAAATATATTACATTATTTAACACATAAATACAATAAACATATGATGAAACATGTGTAACCTGTGTAGTAATATATTTAATAGTACAAACAATATATATCCGAGGACAAAAACTAAGATCAGCAGAAAAAGAAAAATCATTATTTTGCAACCAGACCTGTCTGTAGAAAGCTGATACAATAAAAGAAATTTAGGATAAATCAAATAGCTTGTAACTCATACAAAACAGCTATACGAACTTGCATTTCAATGATACCGAAAGTAATTTTGCATGGATGTTTACAATGATTTCAGTAAGGTTTTAAAATTTTATTTTTAGGTCCAGTGTTCCGTTCAAGTACGAGAAAAGTCCTTCACTGCCCCTGGTCAGAGATCATATTCAGCATATTTTTTTGCAGGAATAAAAGTAAGTTGATAATATTTTTTTTATTCCTCATTTTCCATGTCGGATATTAAACTTTAAAATCGATAACGAGTTCATCGTAAGTTAAGATAACTGTCAACTTGCAAAAGAAAAGCGCACAGATCAAGGAAGGAGGTATTTGGCCTGTGCTGTTGCAAAATAGTAAGTTTTCAATTTTAAAAAGTGTAATATCATTGATTTTTGAACCAGTTTAAACAATCTAGACACTTTCATACAGATAAGTAGGATTTGATGTCCCTTTGACAACATGTCGAAATTGACGAATTTAGCCTTATTGTCATTTAACTTAAAATGATCAAATCTAAAGTCCTTATATGAATATGTATGCAAACATTCAAGAATTCAAAAACATTAATACTGATATTTGATAATGTCAATGGCAATCTGAAATCTGCAGTAGTAGGGTGTTATACTTCTATGTCCTTTTTTATATCTGTGCCATATCTCGCCAAACAACCGCAACTCTAAAAAAAAAATTGACTGAAAGGAACATATGAACTTATGTGATGTGGGATTATCTTTCAAATTATGTAGTCTCATAATTTTATATTATGAGGTGAGTGGTATATGTCTAGAATGCTCATAACTTTTTTGTTGCACAATAACTATTTCTTGGATATTAAAGATATAGAAAACAAATTAAAACTTATAACTATGAGTTGTTCTTGAAATAAGGTTGATTGGCTGGGGGTATTCGACCAATTGACCACAATTTTGGATGTAACCGAAAAATGAAGCTGAATTTTTGAGAGACAGTCTTGTAACAGATTACCTACGAAACCCATCAAAGAGTTGTAATAAGGGTTCTAAGCGTGGAAAGAGGACAGTACGTCGTTTGCGCAAAACAATGGAATTATGGCTGCCATTTATACTTTCCACATAGCCAAACTGAACTGATGACCAACTTTTCCAAGCGTTTTACTGTCGGTCGGAAGACAACAAAGGAATTGCAATATTGCTATATCCCGGCCACCTTCTGGGACATTTTTTGCTTTAGTTAAAAATCAACTTGATTATTTGATGGTGTTATGATTGCATTACCTGTAACCTGTCATTCAAATAGGAACGGTTATATTTCATGATTGTGAAGTGAAGTTCCTTAGACATATAAGGTGACTAATATGGTTCGTTTGATACAACGAAATTCAATGACATCTTAAATGCCCAATTATACCCGATCTACTTAAATTGAAGATGCAAAGATTGTGACTTCTTCTTTGAGCATTATACAATCATTTGGTTCAATATAGGGAAATGATTTGCATTCTAAAACGGCATTAATGTTGCTGTATGCCTTCTGTTATTATATGCATTTCTGTTCCATTATATACTTACAAAATTATAAGATTTCAAATAATTCGCTCGTGTGTGTAACAACGTATTAGATTTTAGCGAGAGAAATTTATGTATTACTGAAAAATTATTACACCAGGGTTTTCGATTTCACAAACTGGTCAAAACATTTACTACATTTTATCACCGGTATAGGGAAATAATTCGTAAATATAACTCATCATGCAGACATCTTCAACTATTACGTTCAGGTATTTCACATCCAATTTTTTATGGTAATATTCTTATTAAGCACAAACATGTCAGTATTCACCTCAAAAGCTTACAAAACCTTTAAACAGACTTATTAAGAAGGGATACAGTTACGATATTGTTGTCAGGTCATTAAAAGAGGGACGAAAGATACCAAAGGGACAGTCAAACTCATAAATCCAAAACAAACTGACAACGCCATGGCTAAAAATGAAAAAGACAAACAGAAAAACAACAGTACACACGACACAACATAGAAAACTAAAGAATAAACAACACGAACCCCACCAAAAACTAGGGGTGATCTCAGGTGCTCCGGAAGGGTAAGCAGATCCTGCTCCACATGTGGCACCCGTCGTGTTGCTTATGTGATTACAAATCCGGTAAATAGTCTAATTCGGTAGGTCATATTCATGAAAGGGAAGGGGATTGTAGTTACGACGTAAGGAACATATCCGATATCATTTGTGAAACGGTTATTCCATAACGGTCAACCAACTCGTGATGGCGTCCGTAAAATTTACGAAGGGATGATTTCAACTTCACCATTTGGAACTCTTGGTTTAATAGCTTCCTTGTGAGCAGCAAACCTCTATCAAGAAAATCATGATAGGAAATGCAAGCACGGGAATATCGTATCAATTGGGAGATATATACCCCGTATGCAGGTGCTGCTGGAATGTTGCTACTTAGAAATGGAAAGTTCACAATTGGAAAGCTGAAATCATCTCTTTTGTCGTAAAGTTTTGTTTTCAACCGACCCTCATTGTCAATTTCTAGATGTACGTCAAGATATGAAGCCGACTTTACTGTATCTGTAGTATCCTTTATCTCTAGTTCGATTGGATAGATGCGTTCCACATAGTCACCAAATTTTGAATTGTTTAGTGAAAGAACATCATCTATATAGCGGAAAGTAGAGTTAAAGGATATTGCTAACTTCTTATCTTTCTTCCTAAGAAGTTCCTGCATGAAGTCAGCCTCATAATAATAAAGAAACAAGTCAGCGAGTAGAGGGGCACAGTTTGTTCCCATTCGAATGCCGACAGTCTGTTGAAAAACACGTCCTCCGAACGTAACAAATATGTTGTCAATCAAGAAATCAAGCATCTTGATAATATCAGTTTCAGAGAATTTTTTGTTTGAATCAGAGTGATTCTTTACAAAGTAGGATTTATCCCTCCCTAAGACAAGATACTTGTATCTACGTTGGCCATTCTTTTTTATGAAGCAAAGTAATACTAACTCTTTCAATTTGTCTTTTAGTTTGGAATGTGAAATACTTGTGTACAGAGTAGAAAAGTCAAATGTTTTAATACTGTTACAAAATGAAAGAGAGTTAGATTGTATGTACTCTAAAAGATCTTTTGAATTTTTAAGTATCCACATCTGATTCACGCCACCTCTAGAATAGGCAGTTTCACAATAACTTTGAAGCCCGTCTTTGATTGCTGATAAAATAGATGTTAATAATTTAGAAAGAGGTTTCGTGGAGCACTTGGAAGACCCAGCAATATACCGTTGTTTGTAAGGACACTTATGTAGTTTAGGTATCCAAGACAGTGATGGAAGATCCAGTTCTTCATCTTTGGTTGAAATTCCAAAGGAACATAGAACAGACCTATGATTATCCAGGATTTCCTCTTTGGTAAGTGTCGTGAGGGTATATGTTGAGTTTCCAAGTGAATTGTCAATACCTAATTCGTTTATCAAGCAGTTGATGTAGTGACTTTTACACACAAAAACGATGTTATTTGGGGCTTTATCTGCGGGGACAACAACATATTTGTCATGGAGGTCGGATAGGTGTTTTGCAACATTTGGGTCTTTAAAGATTGACGTAGCATGGGCATTGATGGACCCATCCAGTTTCTTAATTCTGATTTGTATCAACGACCTCACTGCCTTAATCCATTCGGAAAGAGTGTCTACGTCTTCCTTCTCGCGCTTAGCCCATTGCCTGGCATAATCCTCGACTGAATCCATCAAAATTTTAAAGTTGTATTTCCAATTGATGGATTTAGGCTCACGATATTTGGGACCTTTCGATAACACATTTCGTAGAGAAGTGTTATTAACAATGTTAAGGTCACCGGTAATAACGTGGCCAGCAGGATTATATGTGAATTTGGAACTAGCACAAGTGCAATCAGGAGGTTTAGACTTGAAGTCGTCAATATCGAGATCCTGCAAAACGCGTTTGTAATTGAAAATTTTAGTTGCAATAGGTTTGGTATAGGTATAAGAAATTATTGGTACAGACTGGTCTTTGAAATAAGGAGGTATTTTCGATTGCACTAATTTATGATGAAGGATATTGCCTAGGTTGACGCCATCGAGACCTTTGTTGGCAAAGGAAAGATTAAGAAAAGACCTTTTCTCTTTTTCATCTTTTCCAATGCGAACTGGCTTGAAAAGTCTGTGACTTGCAATATCCGAAATTATAGCTTCAAGTTTGTATTGGTTTGAATGAGGGTTTGTAACAGTGGATTCCAAACATAAATTGAACAGAGAATGAAGTTTTGAAAGGGGTAATGAATAAAGTTTCGTGCGAATGTGATGAATACCTAACGGCTTTTGTATGAATGGCAGCAAGTCATTAATAGAGACATCATGCAGAGAAGGTGATGTATAATGACGATGACCATGACTGCGTCTACGTCGAGGAGTCGAGTTGAAAATATTCATCACATTCACCGAGTTACACGAAGGACTAGATAGAAACCTATACCATCAATTTTGTCATTGCAGCCATAAGGTGTTGCAGTTCCCAATTGTCTAATCCAGTAGTCTTCTTTTTGTCTACGGAGAGTCGTTGAAAGATTAGGATTATTAGAGCTATGGTATATCTTTTCGATAATGCGAACTGTCATAGAAACGATGGAATGATCGGGCTGATTGAAATGCTGGTATAGAATGTCGTTAGCATTAAGGTTAATGTCTGATCTATGACCGCACATACGTTTGTTAAGCCTTCCTTTCGTTTCACCGACGTATACCAATCCGCAAAGGTTGCACTCTAATCCGTAGACGACATTTATCGATTTACAATTCAGATCATCGTAACTTCTGGTAAAATATGACATTAAAGATTGCATATTTTGGCTTTAATATTGATTCACTTATAGGTTCTTTGCATCGGAACTAGACACATTTTTTTTAAACAGTTGTTGGCATGACACGAGTTATGTTCTTCTCATTTATTTTATGATAGTATGATACTAAACCACTAACGTGAGGGATTGTCCCTGACATTCATATGATGAAAACATAATCTTTAAATCAATTTAATTGAGGTCTGGAGCTGGCATGTCAGTTAACTGCTAGTAGTCTGTTGTTATTTATGTATTATTGTTGTTTTATTTATTTTCTTTTGTTACATCTTTTGACATCGGACTTCTCTTGAACTGAATTTTAATGTGCGTATTGTTATGCGTTTACTATTTTACATTGGCTAGAGGTATAGGGGGAGGGTTGAGATCTCATAAACATGTTTAACCCTGCCGCACTTTTGCGCCTGTCCCAAGTCAGGAGCCTCTGGCCTTTGTTAGTCTTGTATGATTTTTAATTTTCGTTTCTTGTGTATAATTCGGAGTTTAGTATGACGTCCATTATCCATTTACTAGTATAAATATTTTTTAGGGCTATCTGAAGGACACCTACGGGTGCGGGCATTCTCGCTACATTGAAGACCCATTGTTGCCCTTCGGTTGTTGTCTGCTCTATGGTGGGGTTGTTGTCGCTTTGACACATTCCCCATTTCCTATCTCAATTGTATGATACAGTTATAACAAATATTTACTATACACTAATGCAGTGCATTTTTACTGAGCTCCGCTAGGGACATGCAAAGAAAAAATATATATTGTGCACACAACATAATATGTTGTGCGCACAAAATAATACATTGTGCACACAGTTTAAATATATTGTGCGCACAATTTAAGTAAAACCGTTTTTACCTTACCTTGACCTCATTTCATGGATCATTGAACAAGGTTTAGTTTTCGTATTTAAGTTGACATCTCAGATACCATATGCAATCACGCTTCTATTTTTGGTTGCATGAAACTATTTTGATGTCTACATGTCCATCTGGTAGGTGACATCTCACCTTGACATCATGTTCAGGGTTTAGTGGTCCGGTATTGTTAACGTTTTGTGTTTTGGTCTACTTCAAAAATACTATAAGTATTTACGTGGGGTTCGTGTTGCTTATTCTTTTCTTATTTAGTTTTCTATGTTGTGTCATGTGTACTATTGTTTGTCTGTTTTTCTTTTTCATTTTTAGCCATGACGTTGTCAGTTTTTTTTTAATTCTGAGTTTGACTGTCCTTCTGGTATCTTTCGTCCCCCTTTTACAGTAGTTATAATGTTTGTATGGTGTACATGTCTATCTGGCAGTAAAAATCTGACCTTTATCTTATTTTCATGATTCCGATGATTGGTCAATGTTATTTGATTCTTGTTTGGTCTGTTTTTCAGATTTTATAAGAAATAAGTGAACAATATTCCGTTTATTGAATGATTGTAAGGTATATATATATATATGTCTGGTCGGTATCATCTGACCTTGACCTTATTGTCATGGTTAATTGATCCATGTTAAATACCTCACATTTGGTCTGGTTTTTTTTAAATATAATAGATAGTAAAGATATAGTACAACTGTATTTTATAAATGAAACAAGAGGCTCTCAAGAGCCTGAATCGCTCATCTTGATTTTTTGGTATTTATGATTTGTTTTAAAGTTTAAGTGTCCAATTTCATTGTAGTTTGGTTTTTTTTTGGTTTAATGTTTGAAGAAGCATATTTTGGAATAGCTTCAGTAGTTTTAGAGGAAAAGATTTTTTAAAGTTATAAAACATGATAAACAAATTGTGTAAAATTATCGTTAAAGGGCAATAACTCTTAAAGGGGTCAATTGACAATTTTGGTCAAATTAACTTATTTGTAGATCTTGCATTGCTGAACACATTTGCTGTTAACAGTTATCTTTATCATTAATGATATTAAAGATATTAACCAGAAACTGCAAAATTTCCTTAAAATTACCAATTTAGTGGCAGCAAACCAACAATGGGTTATTAGATTCATCTGAACATTTCAGGGCTGATAGAACATTACCTTATGAACACATTAACACCATGTCAGATTTGCTCTAACTGCTTTTGTTTTTGAGATATAAGACAAAAACTGCATTTTACCCCATGTTCTATTTTTAAGCCATGGCGGCCATGTTTTTTTATGAAACGATAATAAAACACAAACTTTATTCTAGATACCCTTAGGATCATTCAGCTTAAGTTTGGTTGGAATTTGTTCGGTAGTTTCAGAGGAGAAGATTTTTGAAATAGTTTACACCAGACGGACGACGACGAATAATAAGCTAGCGAATAATACGCCAGCGAACAATAAGATGCATGCAGCTAGCGACCAATACGAAAACGCGCCAACCTGATTATACATAAAAACCGAAGACCTGCACTAACACGAAACGTCCTATGACATATAATGACAATCATTTCCAGTAGGACATTAGATGCAACTTCATTTTAACACAAAGTTTATTTAGAATTCGTGCATTGATATTACTTATATATATTTTTATTAAGTCGATCATCTAAAATTCCTTTTAAAATCTAATCTTTTTTTCATTTTAGTTTTCTCTGATTAAAGATGGGGTTGTCGTCTTAATAATAATAACTTCTTAGACTGATCACACCGTCTCATTTCAATAACGAACAGTAAATTTTTGGTAAAAACCGAACTTAAGGTCAACTTCAGCATAGACTATATGACAAAAACATGTATCATAAAAAGATACGGACGGATGAATGAAAGCAAATACTTTTACAAATAATGACCATCTTTTTCTTGTCGACGGGGCATAACAAATAAAAGTCTTATATTGAACATGCTAGCATGTCAGTCTTGTGTCAACAAACATAAACACAATCTTCAGATTTGCCGACATAAAGTATAATGAATGAATACAAAAAGTAGTTTTAAAATTGTTACAAGAAAATAGGTAAACTATTATGATCAAAGTCTACATAAGTTCGATAGTGACCTCGCTCTAATGCCAAGTCTGTTTCAAGCCGTTCCAAAAATATCGATACAAAGTGGCAGCTGCATTTTACACACGAATTTGTTTGTAAACCAAGTTTCAGACGAAATAAAACGGAGCTTCTTCAGTATTCGTTAGGTTTCAATAAGAAACGATGCAGTTATGTTTTTTTGCAAAAAGTTCGAGTATTCTAGTCCATCTCAAAAGAAACCCTTTCCTATTTTTCCATTTTGTCACTTTGAAAAGGAGACATAAATGCCCCGTATCATTTGTAAGCTCCGTGATTTTGAGCGGACAATATTGTTAAGTTTTACACAGAATATATTGGAGTTGTGCGCATAATATATTTAAATTGTGCGTACAATATATTTAGGTTGTGCGCAAAATATATTAATTTGTGCGCACAGTATATCTTTTATTCTTTGCATGTCACTCGCGGGGATCCGTACATTTCAATCAACTTGATAAAGTTTGTTTTTTTACGTAAAATGTAAAATAATCGACATCAATGTAAAAATTAATACCTTGATTAAACATCAAAATCATTATCACAGAAACATGAATTTACTTTGTTGGAGTGTCACAGTGGTATTTCTAACAATTCAAACGAAATATAAGGCCTAACGCCTAATCTAACGGAGTTATTTGAAGTTCATATACAGCCTCTTAGGACATTTCATTCAAAATCGTCAACTCAGATGTTATACATTTTCCATTTTTTTGTTTGTTTGTGTGTTCCAATGTCTGTATGTCCGTTTACATACTCATTTGGCTACAACTCCCAGCGAAGATTGAATCACTTTTTACATGTGGTATCTTTGCTTTTCGATACACAACGGAACATTCGAACGGTATGGACCTACATGATAACAAAAAAGACCGTAATAAAATATTTAAAAGAATCAGATCTAGAAAACCTTAACCTTTATGCTTAGTGCTGATTTTACCGCAAATAATACAAATTCACAGGACGAAACAAAACCAATAGCAATACCAAAATGCGGAAAACATTTTAAAATCATTTTGATTGTTATCCATTTGCATCAAAACATGACTAATTCCTTTCATATTGAATCCCATCCTAAATATCTTATCAATATCTTATTCGGAATGCATACTCATTGTTGTCGAGGAAGACGTGAACATGTATACACATTGACAGTGCTCTTTGAGAAGATCAATCAAGTACTATATAAAAAAAGTATGTTGAAAGGGAACAACGCACAAAAACTGATTACAAAAGATTACGAAAACAAACGATCTCTCCGTTTTCCTTTGGTAGTTTTTTTTTCAAACATTTGCCAAACCTCCTGTGATTCTGATTTGAAAATTCTGATTTTGCCAAAGTCTTTTCGAACACTGTTTTTACTTGACTGTCATTAATATTTCTGATACGGAAATGAGTGTTCTATTTATACACTACTATTCTAAGAGATGACACATACAAGCGATGTGGGTGCAGATTGGGGATATAAGTGTATAGGACAGGCTTATGATTTTTCACTTATTCACCAATTATGTGCCTTCCTATGGGTCTGATGATGCCTTGGTGGTATTAAACCACCTTTAATTTACGTAGCTGAACACTTGACATGGATCTAAGTTATGCCGAAATCCTCAAATATATTCATTGACTGATTAAACAAAATAATCTACTTGCTGAATTCTTATACTTGGAACTGTTCGAGAATATTGATTAAATTGTATTAATGGATTTAATTTTGATGAATTGAATGCATAATCTGTTGCTTAATACGCGTCTAAGGAGGAAGGCTTCAAGTTGAAACACGATAAATCGTGTTTTTTTTTGTAGAAGTTGAATGGCACCAAGCAAGGTAACTGCTGATAATTTAACGAAATACGTTTTGATCTTGGATAATAGAACAAGTGTGTCAAAAACGTCAATTTTTTACATTGTCGAGTTAATTGATAGTAAATTGATTTTAAAAGATTTGTTGGTCTGAAATTTTAAATAAAAAGCTTATCTTTAATTTGAAAATATAGAGGACAAAAATGATAGTGTTTGATCCTTGACTTTCTTTGATTCAATCTCTCAACAAATTTCTTTTTGACGACATAGATATTTCAAAAGTACTTATTTTAACAAATCAAATAATAAATAATCTGGCTATAAAGTATGTTTGACGAATAAAATATTGAGTCTGGTCACTGTACTATACTCTAAATATGATAAAAATGAATATTTAACCATTTCTTATTATTACAAAAGAAAAATTTGTCTTTTTGTTTTAAATCTTTCCAATGCATTATAATCTATTATTTGATATTTTAATCCTTTATCAATCATTAAATACTTTAAAGCATTTTGTGGTTATTTAATTGTATGTATTATATAAAGGGAAAGGCATACTTTTTTTGAGATCTCTAAAATTATTTAGGTCAAAGATAAAAGAATATAAAACAAACCTGTAAACAAACAATTCAGATATTCCCAAAGATTCAGCAGTAACTACTGCAAGATATCGAGCAATTTTACATTTTCTCGAGAATTTAGAATTAAGACTACTCCGTAAATAAGTTGAAATGAGAGTGCCTACAATAGTAGAAATGTCCGTCCAAAAAGATAATGTGACCAAAATCACTATCCATAAAGGAATATATAGCATATCTTAATATTCTAAATAGAGAAACAAAAGTAATATTGGTAGCATAATACAGGTAAACTATTAAGTTTAACAGTATACAAACTGAACTAAATAAATACCCTTCAATTTGTTACTAATAATATCATTAACACGAAATTAGATGTTTTCCAATAAATTTCTTCCCAAGGGTGAATAGAAATATGGTCCTTTGGTCTTCTACCGACCGGCAGTAAAACGCTTGCCGAAGTGGGGCGTCCGTTTGGCTGTGCGGGATGTATTAAGTTCGCAGTCACATCCGGTCAGAATGGGGACGCTTAATCCGATGTCTCGTGTACAGAGAGTGCCACGCTCTTTGTACGTTAAGAACCCTTGCAACAACTCTGTGAGGGCCCGTAGGTGGCCTGTTGCAAGGCAAAATTTCAGTCCCTATCCAAAAAACCCTCATTTTCCAGTGGCAGTTCAAATTTCCCCGACCATCATCCCAAATGGCCTCTATTATGACAAAACCTACCTATTGTATTTATTGTGAACTTGTTCTCGTCCTGAATATGGATGAAATATTTGCCACTGGACGTTAAGCAACCATCAATCAATCAATCCAATAAATTTAAACAATGCATACAAATTTATCTTATTCCACTCTCAACAATATGTATATTTCATAACATTTCTGAATCATTGGACTGAAAATTCAGTTATTTTATACAACAGCAATCTATCGATAGTCAACTGTCAAAAAATTATTAGAATGATATAAATCAATACTGAGCTCCAAAAGGAATCAGGGGTAGTTTATGTACAAAATCTGTAAAGGTATCTATGATGAGTGTATTAACAACCACTGGGTCGATGCCACGACTGGTCGAGTTTCAATTCCCCGAGGGTATTGCCAGCCAAGTAGTCAGCACTTCTGTGTTGACATGAATTATCATTGATATGGTCATATTTTTAAATTAACAGTTAACAAGATTTAAGAATGTCTTAAATACTAAGGCTGTTCTACCTCAGGAATAGATTACCTAAGCTGTATTTGGCAAAACTTTTAGGTATTTTGGTCCTCAGTGTTCTTCAACTTCGTACTTTATTCGGCTTTTTTATACTTTTTTTGGATTCGAACGTCACTGATGGGTCTATTGTAGACAAAACGCGCGTCTGGCGTATATACAAAATTTAATCCAGGTATCTATGATGAGTTTATTCTTGTATCTAAACTACCTAAGTCATATTGGTCACCCTATTCGTAATTGTAACCATAGTTCTAATGGAATGTCTACTTCATTCGTGGTTTCTTATTACTGTGGATTCATTTTTATTCGTGGTATACCAATTTTCGTGGGTTTCGTGGGTCACAGCGAACCACGAATTTAAGAACTCAACGAAGAATAATCCCCAGAAATTTGTATGGAGTTGGATGTTTATTTCCGGTTATGTTATGCAGTTCTAGTATAGTGTTGACTAGCGATAAACATTGTAACATAACACGTGATTTTGATTGAAAGAAGATACAAGTATTTTGATTAAATGTATAATAAATATATCGAATATCAGTGATAATTTACTTATAAAATTGATTAAAACTGTTCATGGAAAATAACTGCAAGTTGTTAATTACCTTGTCATAGTTTGGTTTACCTGTGATTAAAAATCAATGGGATTAAGTACGGGGATATTGCCCGTAGGTTATATTGTTTATGACAGGAACATTTATTTTCACACCTTATACTTATATCACTGTTTATCATATCGTGATTATGGAAATTAGCTTTCAATCATGCCTCATAGAATTCAGACAAGAATTTATAAATTGTAAAACAAACAAATAATTAGTTGTCTCTGCCCTTTATTGTAATCGAAGTTATCAATGAACACTTTAACCTAGAATGACCAATTAAGCGAGGATTTTGACAATTCAAAACTTTTTCAATGAATTCCTTCTTTTTTGTTTTGTTTTATTATTGATCGAACCAAGGATGTTATATGATCTCCTAAATCAAAAAGAAATCCACGAATTACGTATCTAATTTTTGTTGTTGTAATCAGCGATCCACGAATTTACGTATACCACGAAACGTCTTTTTTTCTCTATCCACGAAAATTGATACCCACGAAAATAAATGAATCCACAGTACTCCGTTGTAAACAACGTACAGCAACGAGCCTGTGTAATTAATAACTTCACTTATATTTGGAGAATTAAATTTTAAAAAAGTAAACAGAAAGATTTATATTTTCGATTCATGTCTTATAGTTTTGGAATATAACCATAACCAATATAATAACTTTAAAATATTTATATATTTATAAATTTAATTTGTTGTAGGTTAATCAAAACGTGTTTCATATCGAAGAGGGTGCTAATAACAGTGTATCAGTGCCTATTGAACTGACTATTCCGGTTGGGTGTACTTATCCTACCAAAGCTAACAAGTAAGAACAGGCTTAGTATAATCTACCTCCAATTTAGATTTATGTAAAGCGCATATGTGAATTTTCACTGTTGCGTTGATTAATTTGCTTATGTTTTGTTTTTGTTTCTTTTGATAATTGTATTATTGGATGCGTAAGGTGGCTTCAGATGTGTGTAAATGTGTCATAAAAATGTGGAAATTATTTATGAATATTTCTTTTTTATTTTGCAGTGAAAGTTTTTTGATAAAACTGTGAATATCTATGTTTAATTGTAATACCTTTATTTAAAAGAATACACTTACAAGTACATAGAATATTGTCAATAACTAAAAGGAAAGTTCTCAAATCAATAATGTCCGTTAACGATTTTAAGTCAAAATGAGAATGCTAACGGTATAAATGAGGTAAACAGTATGAGAAAGAACGACTGACAAGAGACAATCTAATTCAAAGGAAGGATTTATATGATTGCATCCACCTTGAATCTGACAATGATTTAAGAGCTTGAGAATATCACGAAAAGCATTGATAAGAAACCGACTCGTCAGCTTTTGTTATTTACCAAATTATATATAAAAAGGCATAAAAACAGAAAAACCCCTTCAAAACGTTAGTTTAACTTCTTGTATACTGTTTCGCCAATAAGTACAAAAAATATCATTCATGTTTAAAGTAAATGTTTGACGATTAACTTACAGTACTGGAAACATTATGAAAACTAAATGTCTTCTGAAATTACTGACTGGTGTCCCATACTACGAGGATAACTTAGGAAACTGTAAAAGTGGACTGTCAGATGATAAACTAGTATTCGATCCGCAGAATTGTGGTGTTGTCTTTCCACATACAGACTGGCAAACACCACAACCAGTGTCTGTGACTGCTGTGTCAGACGGTATTTTAAATATCATAGAACGGCTAGCAATTCTTCAATTATACCAGCATGAGAAAGGGTCAACTAAGTTACCAGTATTAGATATTTGGAATGGTATTATGTTACCAGCAATAAAGGTATTATATTCTTAACAAATACGTCTGGTAAAACAATATATTTTCACGTAAGGTTTTTTTCAAATTATTTATCATGATATCAACCATGCAAGTCATTTGTATAAACAACAAAAAAATGAATATTGATGTGAAGTGTGAACCTATCGTTGATACAATTACAATTGCAAACAATCTTATTACGTGCGTATGTCATTTGCGCTGATTTAAAAAAAATGTTAAATGTTTCATTTGCGCCAATAAGTTCTTTCAGTAGCGTCTATTTCATAACTTTTTTGTCACTTGTTTCTATGCCGATGAGTTGACTTTTTGATCATCGATTGCGGGACCTATCGGCAGGTTTGTGTCTTGAAACATACTAACATAGTTAACCGATGTACCACCAAGTCATGTAAAGCCATAGTCGTCACGAATTTTGATGGTCGGACTTGTGTTAGAAGGCAGACCGAGAATAACTTTTCGACATTTGCAAATAATTTATAATGTTTTTCTAATGTATAATGTTTTTATATTCGGTAAAAAATCTTTGTTCAGGTGATAACTCATTTGTCACACGTTACAGTTTTTGTTGTACCATAGAGGTACACGTGGAAGTTTGTTTAACTTTTTTTGTTTAAGTTCCATACAGCTACGCGTAAAAGAGAAACGAAAGATACCAAAGGGACAGTCAAACTCATAAATCTAAAAAAAACTGACAACGCCATGGCTAAAAATGAAAACGACAAACAGACAAATAATAGTACACATGACATAACATAGCAAACTAAAGAATAAACAACACCAACCCCAGTGACTGTTTGTTTACGACCCTGAATGTGTTTGTTCGTGCTGCTAACTGCAACAGAAAGCCTGGTATCCTTTTCCATTATAATGGTTTATATGTATCGAAATGGTTTCATTATCCTATCTAATAAAGCCTAGCATACTGTTTTCCATGTTTAAATTGTGTTGTCAAAATTAATTTTTGAAGTAAATATAGGTTAAAATTAATAATCTTAACTGAGTTTTAAAACTTAAAATGAAGTAATGACTAATATATTCCTAATTACTAATGTGTTTTAAATTAAGAAGAGTTATTGATCAAAGAAAAGGAAAAAGTATTGTTTTTATATAACCCTTAAGTGAAACAAAAATAAATATCAACACGCATAGAAACGACCTATTTGATAACAACTGCAATATTATTTACTTGGTGCTTTCAATAATGGTGAAAAATTGAGGCTTAAACCTGGTTTACATGCAGGCTAAACCTTAGAAATAACAAAATGGTTTAAAAACAGGTTTTTCGACGATATAATAATGTTTATGATATTTTAAATAGGAATTCTGATATTTAATTCGAATATTTTTGTATTAAAGACAGAACAATATTAGGCCGAGTCGAATACTTTACAGTTTCAGTCTTATCTGAACAACGATAATCTGTAATCGACGAGAATATTTTATCTTCTATTGAAATATTTGTAACTGCATCTCTCGAGCTCATAATTTAAATGAAACGAAACCGTTCAATATGTATTGCCACTCACATAATAGAAATCCGAAGTAGTCAAAATCTTCAGTAAATTGGTTGGTAAATAATCTTAATACATATTAAATTGGTACACTGTTGTACATTTTCATCTATCTATAAGGTTATTCACTGTTTTGGAATTGTGTTGGTGACAGTTTTGAAAAAATTATTGTAAACTGTAGAAAATTAATAGGTAGATATGGTATGATTGACACTAAACAACAATCTACAAGAGACCGAAGAACGTGGATGCAATCTTATAAAGTTCACTGTACGACTTTGAACATTTAGGAAACCTTTACTGTTTCGTAACCTTTTTTATAAGCATTACAAAGGGGGATGAAAGATACCGAAGGGACAGTCAAACCACTAGATAAAAAATAAACAGTCAACGCCATGGCTAAAAACGAAAAAAAATAACAGACACATAACATTAAAGTACACAAGACACAACATAGAAAACTAAAGGCTAAGCAACATGAACCCAACCAAAAACTGGGGTAATATCAGGTGCTCCGGTAGGGTAAGCAGATCCTGGTTCACATGTGGCACCCGTCGTGTTGCTCATGTTATTACAAATCCGATTAAAAGTCTAATTCGGTATGTCACATTCCTGACAAGGGAACATGAAGAACATATCCGATATCATCTGTGAAACGGTTATTCCATAACTGTCAACCAACCCGTGATGGAGTCCGTAAAGGGATGATTTTAACTTCACCATTTGGAACTCTTGGTTTAATAGATACCCAGTGAGCAGCATCCTATATCAAGAAAATCATTATCGGAAATGCAAACCCGGGAATATCGTATCAATTGGGAAATGTATATGTCGTGTACAAGTTGCAATTTTATACAGATTATAACATGTACAAAAAATTTGGTACATTTTACAATTTGTACAATGCAAAAATACAAGTTATAACATGTATAAAAGTACCTCATACATGAAATAACATGTACAAAATTTTGCCTAAAAATTTGAAAATAAAAATATGATTCTATCATTACAACATATGCCATTCACCTCAATAATGATTTGATCATTTTTTTGTTATAATTGTCAATTCATGTTTTTGTGATACCTGTTTGATACATTTAATGACCAGATAGATAGTTTTTCCAAGTGAATTGTCAATACTTTATCAAATAATAAAGATTTACTCACGAAGACGATGTTGTTTGGAGCTTTATTTGTGGCGACAACAACATATTTTTGCATGTCGGTAGAACAAGTGTTTTGCAACATTTTGGTCTTTGAAGATTGACGTATCTTGGTTATCGATAGACCCAATTAATTTCTTATTTCTGGGAAGCACATTTCGCAGGGTAGTGTTATTGACAATGTTGAGGTCACCAGTAATAACGTGGATAGCCGGATTATATATGGATCGGGAACTAGCATAGGTGCAATCAGGAGGTTTAGACATAAAGTCGTCAATACTGAGATCACAAATAATGCATTGTGGTTTTGAAGTAAAGGTTCTAGATACTAACGTTGTGTATCTGAAAACGTGTTTACGTGTTCTTTTGATTTGTCTTTGAATATTTTTAACTGTGTCCAATTTTGCCAATATTCTTTTGGCGTGGCTCGGTTATTATATAACTACCGCTTCTGTGTTATGCTATGATCATTTTTGTATTCTTGTCTTTAATTTTTGCTTATGTACTTTAAAATTTGGTAATAGAGTGATATATGCCATTGTTTTTTTTTTCTTTGTTTCAATATTTCTTTTGTTTTTAAAGGAATAGAATATTGTACAATTTTGACCGTTAAACCCCATTTTTTTTTTAATTTATTGTGGGTTTCGTGTTTCTTAGACTTTAGTTATGTTTGTTAACTAATGTGTGTCTGTATTTCTATAAGACCTTTTCTTTTTTAGCCATGGCGTTGTCAGTTTAATTTCGACTTATAATTTGTATGTCCCTTGATGTCATTCGCCTCTCTTTTTACCTATCATGTATGGTTTTTTTTCAATATAATGGAAGTACCTACAATTGTCATACAATTGGGCGTTAAGTTAACTCAAAAACCAGGTCTAAATCTTAATTTTCTACAAAGGGAAATGTCTGTACCATTCATGAATATGACAGATGTTTTCCATTCGTATGATGTTTTTTGGGTGTTTGAGTTTGATTTTGGATAAAGGGCTTCCTGTTTTGGATTTTTCTTGTTGTTCGGTATGTTTTGTGTTCATTTACTTTTTCAAAACTAATAAAAATTATAAACATGAGACAAAAATGTAAATATTATTAAGGTGTTATTTTGCATTTGTTTTGTTGGTGCAACTATTCGTTTTTCCTATTTGTTTCGGTTAGTACAAGATTAGGGTTCTTTAGTATAAGAAAATGCAATGTTGTTATTCCTTTCATCTATATAACTCCTCCAAAACAATGAAAACATATATAAAAAAAAATGGAACCACTGTCAATGTCTGTTTGTGTTTTCTTTAAGTATTGTCTCCGAAAAAGAAAACAAACTTCTGAAAATTGAATGGAATGGGTTTTTATATTCCTTTTTTTAATAATATAAGCGAAGAAGATGTTTATAAAAGTTTTAACAAAATGCAGATAATCACCAGTGAGACTAACATCAAATAATGAAAACAAATATTGGCTTTTTATGTTTTTGTATACTTATATATCAATTTGAACTTATGTCAATAAATGAATAAAATATCAGAACATGTTTCAATTTTTTTTATCAAAAGAGCAAAGGTTTCAACGCAACTCAAAATTGTATTATAATCATTTGCTGGAAAACTGTTATATTAAGCATTTCAAACTCATCGCATTCTATCGCTTCATAAACTATTCAAAAGAACTGCATGAACTGTATAATAATCAAGTTATAAAGTTAAACAGTGTGTCATTCATATAAGTGTGTGTTTGTAATAAAATGACTGAAATAAATGCACATACAACTTATTAAGGTATGTATTGTTTTGATTTAGATTGAGTCAAAGCTGGTATATTTTTATTCATTTACTTCTTTCTCGACTATTTGGCAAACATGCAAGATAATACAATAGGTTTGTGAACAGGCACCCTATTAACAATTACTTTAAAAGTGAACTTCTGATTATAACACTTAATATGTATAAATAATATGTTTTAGTTTATAGTAATAGATCGAGACGAAGTTACCCTAGGCAGTACCTGTCAATCCAACAACGATCCACATATGGTAACATTTGATGGGAAGTAAGTATTATATCCGTACAAAGTGTACTACAGCAACATACAAACAAAAACACTGTTTATACTATGTTGTAACTGAAACTTTCAAGATGTTAAGTATGAAACATATTTATTATAAAATGTTAGTAATGTCTAAAGTGGTCATACTAAAATGTTTATTCTATATTATATAATATATTTAAATGTCTCAAAGAATGTGGATCCTACTTTTTTATATTTTTTTTTATTATTAACAATTATTTTCTACAAACATAAAATTCTTTAAAAATGTGTACATTTCAAATGTAAGGTTTTTTTATCATTAAAAGGACTTTGATGGTGTATTTTATCTCTTTCATTTATTTATAATACTTATATTCATTTTTCATAGGCACTATGAATTGCAAAAAACTGCAGGAGAATATGTGATGTATAAACATACAAAGCTTCCTATAAGGGTAAGAAAACGCAAATTAACATTTGTTTGCTTATATAAGAAGATTTTGTTTGTCTTCCTTATTTGTCAGATAAAACTGAGAATGGAAATGGAGAATGTGTCAAAGAGACAACAACCCGACCATAGAACAGACAAGAGCAGAAGGTCACAAATTGGTCTTTAATGCAGCGAGAAATTCCAACACCCGGAAGTGGTCTTCAGCTGGCCCCTGAACAAATATATATACTAGTTCAGTGAAAACGGACGTCATACTAAACTCCAAATAGCATGCGGTAATAGGAGATACAACAAACAACTTGGTCAAACTTGACACATGGAATTCACCACTAACAGACAAAACCTTAACCGATTGACATCGTAGGAAATATTTAAAGTAAACGTGACTAATTTAATTATTGAAAGTATAGAACATTTCAAACGTCTGACACAAACCAAACAATAATTTATTTTCAATAAATAACCTTTTTATATAAAAGCAAAATAAATCATGAGACGGTACATACAAAAAATATAACAGATAATACATACTCGAGCTTATTTCTCATAAAAATAAAAATTGGAAATGTGTCAAAGAGACAAAAATCTTACCAAAACAGCATATATAAAGTATATATAATAACTATGATCCCGAAATTTCTAGGAAGAAGCCTAGTTCTTGGTACATCCCGATTTTCGAACATATACATTTGTATAATCTAGTAGTAAAACAGAGTTAAGCATACGTAATTTACAAAACATTAATGGAAAAATAGAATGTTATCATTTTCGCATCCAATATGTGAAAGAGGCAATTACTATAAAAAAAAGATCGATAAAAAATCGTTATTCTTACAAAAATGTCCACAGTAACATACATAATTTACAAAACATACAGAACATGAAAAAAAAACAAGGAAAACCAATAAGACCCTACCTTAAACCCATTGATTGTTACCATGATATCCTCGCGACTACCAACTTAAACTATACGATTGACAATTACATGTTTTATGAATATATAAAGTAACAAGTCCGTGTGTCCATTGTACCCCTGTATGTTATATGTTTACTTGTATATATAAAAAAATACATTTAAATTATTACCCCTTGGTAGTTGATAAGATGATGTCAGTCACAAATAACAAGTTTCATAGACGGGGCCGACCCCCAGTGAAGGCATAAAGAAATTACAAAAAATAAAGGTAACTTTTAAAATTAATTCCGTTGATGAACATCAGTCAGTGAATTAGTCAATTCAAACTTAAAATTGAATTAGGCACACAAGGAAAAATGTTGAATACAAGTAACAGCTTTAGAAAACCATGATTCTAGAAAAAGAATTCGCGGTAAAAGAAAAGGTTGTCGTCACGAAAATGGTTTAATTTCAAATAAATCGAAAGCTTACTATTAGTAAGTGCATATTGTTTCACCTGTTTTTTGTTTTTGTTGATCGATAGCCATCATATCTTTTTTGTGTTTCATGTTCAAAGTTTCTTTTTAAATTGATGTATTACAGATACACAGTGTTTATCAAAGATGTAACCAACAACGAGCACTTTGTAACTGTGGAGCTGCTGTTAGGAGTGGTAATAGTCTATTTGTAGCAAATTTTTGTTCTGGGAACAGATCTGTAAAACAGTTCATATGTAATGAACATGATATCATAGTAGAGGAAAAGACAAATGGATATTACGTAAGTTCTAGCCTTGCTTTTCAAATATAACAATAGAATTGTCAGTTTGTATTTATTTGTACATAAAAACGAAGAATTTATTTTTAAACCTTTAAATATTGAAATATGTCAGAGAACATGATAGCATTAATGTTGTGCTTTGTAGACCGTTGTTTTATAGTTTAATCGTTTTTTGTTTATATCCACAATATTGTCAGTTTTTTATGGACTTTCGAGTTTAAATTTCCCATGTGGAATTTATAGGCTCTTTTACTAAAATCGAAGTTCAGACATTTTGGGGGTAAATTTTGGCATATCAATAATTTTATGTCAGTGGATGATTTTGCAATTTGCAAAATGATTGTTGTGATTTTGAGCACTTATACTAAGGCTTTTCTACCTCAGGAATATAATACATTAGCTTAATTTAACATTATGTTTGATTTATGATTTTACAAAATTCATTTTAATGTTTGAATGATAACACTCCGGAATCAATTTCTTCAATCTATTGAACTTGCGAATCTAGAAACGATTCCTATGTGTATTAGCGATTTCTTCTTTTGGAAAAAGTAAAATCTTCGAGGAAAATTAGAAACGGAAAGATTCTAATCAAATTGGAAAGTTAAACGCGAAACCACACCAAACGAATGAATAACAACTGTCATAGTCCTGAGTTGTTAAAGGCATTTTGTTATGAAGAAAATGGTGTTTTCAAACTTGATTTGTACCTAGCTACACCTCTCAATTGTTTGACCTGATCCATGAAAAAATGGACAAAAAATTACCATTTGTAAGAACGTATAATATTTTTTCTATGAGTTGTTAGTTTTTATTTTATTTACAGGATTAATATCTGCATACCTTTCTGTTCATTTAGAAAATCTTAATACATGCATAACTAGTAACGAAACACACTGACTATCAATAATTTACCAGTGATGCACTGATTACGTTCTTTAAAATCGTGGACATCACTGAACACACATGTATAACGAACGAATTGGAATATATCAACACCATTTGATGGATTCAAAGGAATATCGCCATCTAAAAAATGAAAATAAACAAAAGGGAATGAAAAATAGTCTCTTTAGCATGAAGTTTCCCTTCTAGAAATTGAAATGTCTAAATCTGTCGAGGAATATATTCAAAATGAACAAACTGTTTATGTTAGATTTATTAAAAGTAAGTTCCTTTGGGTAAATTTTGGTAGTATATTTAGAGAACCCCGGATTATCTAACGAAAATATATCATAAAGTTAACGGTTTGTATTAACCAACTATAACAATGTCGTGTCTTTAATAAGTTTGGTCATGAACTGTATTTTAAATTTTTACTAAATTCTTTCATAGATACAAAGATTCTATTTGTAAATTTGGCTATATTCGAAAACTTTTTAAAAACGGTTTTGTACGCCCTAAATTTTACGGTTATAATGTATTCAAAGCGCGGAAATCACTATGTGATCCGTGTTAACTCATGTAACCTTTAGACAAACATATTGGTACAGGTCATCTCACCAATGTTGTAATTAGATCTTTGAATATAGTTTACATTGGCACAAATATCGAGTTTGTCATCTGCAAATTAAAACATAATTGAATTTGTATTATTTTAAAAAGGGATTTGTTTGTTCTGATGTATGAATACACATCCAGTTCTAATTACTTTGAAAATTATAAGCTAATATGTGTACCAAAACACAGGTTACGGGATCTACGATTGGGGAGAATCATGTAATTTCCAATATTCCGTTGCATATTTAATACTCAAGAATAAAGTTTAGCATTTGTACAATATTGGTTTATTTCAAAAGCTTTTTTTTCGAATATTTGTCTGACAGAGTATAAGATATTTGATGTAAGAAGCTGCACTAAGATATTGGTTGTGAATTTGTTTTATGTATAACTTGAATTTATAAATCCGTTGATTTGAACTGTAAATTAAAAAAAAACAATAATTCCTCACTGACATATTACTTACAACCAGGTAATTTATATAACACCTATCATTTTATTGTACTGATGTGTCATCATAGGTTCCAACTCTCTAATGCAAAGTTGTTCTGCAATAGAATTTGACTTTTTATTTGAAGGTTTTTATTTACCTTTTTTCATGACGCTTTTTAAATGTGCAAATATTGGTAAAGCATTGACCTTGAGCAATTTTCAATTGAGAGTTTGTGGTAAAATAATTGAGTAATGCGCTAAGGACTCTCCTAAATCATAATTGGTTTCTTAAATGCACAAACCAATGTTTTTTATATCTAATGTAGCCGGTTGCATAAAAATCAGTGCATACATCTAGTGAAATACTTGGCAATGTTAATACGATATAATGATATGATTCAAAAAAAGAATTTATTATAACCAATGAAGAGAGGCTATAGGAACTACACACCAGTTAAACTACAAATAATACAAATAAGACATCGTTTAAGTAGTGGTCTAAGTAGTTCATCTATGGTGATCATTTTGCAAATAACTCTGAAACATATGTATGTAACACCCAGAAACGCGTCCTTCTCCCAAAACGTGTGCAAGTCCCCAAACGTGTCCAAGAAAAGTCTTTTTGTAAAAGGGCGCCAAAGTGTGTCATTTGTATAAACGCGCAAATGTCTCCATTTTTAATAAATTTATTTTTTAACAGTGTTTTGTCTATTAGCTCAAAGACATAATTTTGTCAAGTGAACCTGACGTCACCGATTTAATCTGGTTTAAAATGGAATTTAGATTAACTTATCAGGAATAGCTTATATTTTTCTGTTTATTCGAAATAACAACGAAATAACGAGAAAATCTTGTGAACACCGAAAAAATATTACAGTCATAATAATAAAAAATATTACAGTCATAATAATAAAAAAATATTACAGTCATTTCCTCAATAAACACCCAAACGTGTCCATTTTCTAATAAATACCCGAATGTGCCCAATCCCCCAAACATGATCATATCAATTTACAAACGAAGGTGTGGTATGATTGCCAATGAGACAACTCTCAATTAAAGACCAAATGACACAGAAGCTAACTAGTATACATGTAGGTCACCTTTCGACCTTCAACAAGAAGCAAAGCCCATACCGCATAGTAAGGACCCGAAATGACAATTCAATAGTTATCAAAGGTACCAGGATTATAATTTAGTACGCCAGACGCGCGTTTCGTCTACATCAGACTCATCAGTGACGCTCATATCAAAATATTTATAAGGCCAAACAAGTACAAAGTTGAAGAGCATTGAGGATCCAAAATTCCAAAAAGTTGTGCCAAATACGGCTAAGGTAATCTATGCCTGGGATAAGAAAATCCTTAGTTTTTCAAAAATTCAAAGTTTGGTAAACTGGAAATTTATAAAAATGACCACATTATTGATATTCATGTCAACACCGAAGTGTTGACTACTGGGCTGGTGATACCCTCGGGGACGAAACGTCCACCAGCAGTGGCATCGACCCAGTGGTGTAAATAGTTATCAAAGGTACCAGGATTATAATTTAGTACGCCAGACTCGCGTTTCGTCTACATAAGACTCAACGAGAAACAAACAGCTTAATTTATGTACCAAAAATGATCAAAAACCCATTTATAACACATAAATAAACAACGAACACTGAATTACAGGCTCCTGACTTCAGACAGAAAAGTGGACACGTTTTGTCGCATAACAATTATCGGACATTGAATATTACAGACACGTTTGGCGAGAAAAGACACGTTTGGGGTACCGGAAACGTTAAGGGGGATGAATACGTGAGGAAATGTTACATATATATTAGATTTTGATTCACAATCATGCTGGTAAGTTTTCTTGTGGTTCCTGAATGCTTATCTCCGGATATTTAACATTTGTCAACCTATATCTACTGGCCAACACGATATATCCGATGGTATTGAAGTCGGCTTTATCACCATCAAACATTTTCTTTGTATACAGAAAAAGCTCTTCTGTTTTGCATCTAAATTTTCTACTATCATATTTCTTTCGAGTCCAAATTATTCCATTCATCTGTTTGTCTTTTTGTTGATGTGAACGAAAAGCATAAACTTCAACTTCGTATTTGAGTTGTTCTTCCAGCTGCTTATATTTGAGAGTCACTCTTGATTGTTGTCAAGGCGTATCACAAATGTTATTTCAACTGATCTAGCGGAGCTTAGGTTTTAATTTGCATTAGGACAGTCTATTTGAAGATGTGTGTGATAAGGATGATTGCCGTTATAATTATTATTGGTCTCTAATCACCTATCAGTGTCATCAATACAAAAGAATGACTGGACACTTCATTGATGCGTTTATCCTAACACACCTATTTATAGATTGACTGGTTTATTATGAGCGAACCGGTTAAACTCCGCCCAGTCAAAACAAAAATACAAAATTTAATTCTGGTACATGTATCTATGAAGAATTAAATTAAATAAAACTAAACACACGCGCAATTCGTATACATAAAACTCAGTTAATTATTGTAATTTAAAAATAAATTTTATGTATAAAAACAAAAAGGTAGAAAAAAGTATATATACCGTTGTATTTCACCACTTACAACGTTCCTTTTGTAAATTGTATATATATTGTGTATAAATGATATATTTCGTGAGGAATGAAACCATTTCAATGTAAAAAATGTGGACAATGTCAAGGATTTCAATTGCACCGATATTTTTTTATCTAAGTGTTCTTATATATGTTGCAGGGACAGCTCTATTTTCAGTGATTTTGTAAAATCACTAACAGTTTCAGTGGTTTTGTAAAATCCCTTAAATTGTTAGGAATTTTACAAAATCACTGAAAATAGAGCTAGGGAATTTGTAAAATCCCTGATTACAATTAAGTATAATTTGCTACTTGAAATGTGTTTTTTCTTAATTCATAAAAGGATATTGATCGCTAATGATTTTGAAATATATTCGTTAATAAACACTATGACTTGGAACTAGTGTATAATGATAATAATAATGACTAAAAAGGCATATAAACGGATATTTAGACCACTGTGAATATACTTTTCTTGCGTGGCAAGTTTAGGTGACATCTACTGTTACATAATGGCTCCGCTTTTCGATACATGTTTGTATCAACTCAATTTGTCTTCAGAAAATTTAAATCTTTGCTTATTATAGACTTGACGACAATACCTTTAGTTTACTGTAGCAGCTCTACGGTGTTTTTTTTCAGTTAGCATTCCTCCCATAGTTCCTTGTATAGTTTTAAAGCTTTGTATGAAACATTTGGATACTTTCTATTTGCGTTATTTTAATACCACCATGACATTTTGTTATGTGAATTTTCTGAACTATGCTGTACATGTCTTCAATTATATTTTTAAAACATCTTCCTCTGATGAATAGCGTTTTTTAATGATTTTATCAGATCTCCACATTGAAGAACTTCATATCTACATTAAAGAGTTGAGAAAGTTTTGAAACTTATTCAAAGTTATATCGCTTTGTGATAGAATACATGTATCTAATATATATTACCAAAGTAAGTAAAAAAAAAATTATTTTTGCTTGAGAAGAACCTATTCATAAACATGCAAGTACAAAGAAGACAAATTATTCTTACCCATATTTTCTGTTGTCTTTTTTATTATTATTATTTTAATAAAAATGTTATTTTGTAGGCATCAAGTTAATAATGCAACACTTATTTGCTTTTTATATATCAAATTTCATGCAGCAATAAGATGATCTTGCTCTGATTAGCATGTTATATTTGCCACTGGATCACATACCCCAACCCACTTAATTGCTTATACCTAAAAGAGGGACGAAAGATACAAAAGGGACAGTCAAACTCATAAATGTAAAATAAACTGACAACGCCATGGCTAAGAATTAAAAAGACAAACATACAAACAATAGTACGCATAACACAAAATAGAAAACTAAAGAATTAGCAACACGAACCCCACCAAAAACTAGGGGTGATCTCAGGTGCTCCGAAAGGGTAAGTAGATCCTGCTCCACATGTAGCACACGTCGTGTTGCATATGTGATAACAAATCCGGTAAATAGTCTAATTCGGTATAGGTCACATTCATGAAAGGGAAGGGTATTGTAGTTAGGACGTAAGGAACATTTCCGATATCATTTGTGAAACGGTTCTTCCATAACGGTCAACCAACTCGTGATGGCGTCCGTTAAATTGACGAAGCGATTATTTCAACTTCACCATTTGAAACTCTTAGTTTAATAGATGCCATGTGAGCAGCAACCCTCTATCAAGAAAATCATGATAGGAAATGCAAGCACCGGAATATGGTATCAATTGGGAGATATATACCCCGTATACAGGTGCTGTTGGAATGTTGCTACTTAGAAATGGAAAGTTCGCAATTGGAAAGCTGAAATCATTTCTTTTGTCGTAAAGTTTTGTTTTCAACTGACCCTCATTGTCAATTTCTAGATGTAAGTCAAGATATGAGGCCGACTTAACTGTATCTGTAGTATCCTTAATCTCTAGTTCGATTGGATAAATGCGTTCAACATAGTCACAAATTATTTAGTGAAGGAACAACATCTATTTAAGCGTAAAGTAAAGTTACTATAAAGGATATTGCTCACTTCTTATATTTCTTCCTAAGAAGTTCCTGTATGAAGTCAGCCTCATAATAATAAAGAAACAAATCGACAAGAAGAGGGGCACAATTTGTTCCCAGAGGGACATATGTGTTTGTCTTGTCTTATAACAGCAATCAACCTAATGTTCCATTTCTATATTTGATTTTTTTTAAATTTGATATAATTGGTTTTATTTTTAAAGATATTACAGAAAAAAACCTACAATAAACAGTAACTTTCTTTCAAATAATGTAGTTATACAAGCTTGCTTTGTCTTCTTTCTGTTGCTCATTGATCACAGGTTCCAAAATTGCATCATATTTTCTCCCGGGTTCCATGTGTTGCATTATAATTTTACCTCAATTATTTGAAGTAACTTTTTGTGTGTATGTTTGTTCTTGATTTGAAGACATCTGTGCCTGAGCCATTGTTCTCCAGTAGGTCAGTTGTATAGTTCATGAAAACTTCTCACTTAATATTAAAATAAAGGCAAGATTAACCTCAAACGTATTGAGTGTTACTGTTTTCGGCTTTTTTCACAGAAATTCTCAATAAAAATGTATAAATTTATTTTACCAATTCCCTGAATTTAATCAGTGAATCTGTAAAATTAAATTTTAACTATTTCACGGATTTTGTAAAACCACTTTTTATAAATTCACTAATTAGTTCAATGATTTTACAAATTCCCTTAAACTTCACACATTCCCTGTTACATATATATGTGTATGTATATAAATAAAACAAACGGGAAGATAATGTATGATAGCCAATTAGAAAACTATCAACAAGCGACCAAATGTAGATGTAGACTTGTTCTCCTTGACTATTCCTGTTAAGCGATATAAGCCATGTTAGCTTACCTTCAGTTTACTGAATTAATATCTAATTCATATCATACTATATCGGTAATGGTCGCTATTATCTGTATTTTTCCTTTGATCATTTTGTGATCATTTTCATATCAGTCGAGTAAAGTGAGAATGAAAAGTATCGCTAGTTTCTAATGTCCTTAGCAACAGTGTATTAATCCACATCCCCGGTATAGTGTCGGCCAATCAGAAAAAGTTTAGGGTGAAATATAATAAAACGTTATTGGATGACTACGATGAAGAAATGTCAACAACAAAAAATTATTTCTAGTAAGACGTTTTTAAAAATATGTTACCGTGAATTTCATTAACTAATTTGTAGTTAATAAAAGTAATCAAATTATGTTTCTAACATATAAAAAAAATGTCCATTTCTACTTAAATCTACTATAAATTATCGTTAGTCTGTCTGCATAAAATTGAGAATGGAAATGGGGAATGTGTCAAAGTGACAACTACCCGACCAAATAAAAAACAACAGCAGAGGGTCACCAACAGGTCTTCAATGTAGCGAGAAATTCCCGCACCCTGAGGCGTCCTTCAGCTGGCCCCTAAACAAATATATACTAGACCAGTGATAATGAACGCAATACTAATTTCCAAATTGTACACAAGAAACTAAAATTAAAATAATACAAGGCTAACAAAGGCCAGAGGCTCCTGACTTGGGACAGGCGCAAACATGCGGCGGGGTTAAACATGTTTGTGAGATCTCAACCCTCCCCCTATACCTCTAACCAATGTAGAAAAGTAAACGCATAACAATACGCACATTAAAATTCAGTTCAAGAGAAGTCCGAGTCTGATGTCAGAAGATGTAACCAAAGAAAATAAACAAAATGACAATAATACATAAATAACAACAGACTACTAGCAGTTAACTGACATGCCAGCTCCAGACTTCAATTAAACTGACTGAAAGATTATGATTTCATCATATGAACATCAGGCACAATCCTTCCCGTTAGGGGTTTAGTATCATACCATCACAACATATATGAGAAGAACATAACCCGTGTCATGCCAACAACTGTTTTTAGAATAAATGTGTTTAGTTCCGATGCAAAGACCTTATCAGTGACTCAATATTAACGCCAAAATATGCAATCTTTAATGACTTGACAACAGTATCGTAATTATATCCCTTCTTACAAATAAGTCTATTCAAAGGTTTTGTAAGTTTCTGAGGTGAATACTGACACCTTTGTGCTTTATAAAGAATATTTCCATAAAAAAATGGATGTGAAATACCTGAACGTATTAGAAGTCTGCATGTTGAGCTATATTTACGAATGATGTCTTTATACCGATGATAAAATTTAGTAAATGTTTTGACCAGTTTGTGATATCGAAAACCCTGGTGTAATAATTTTTCAGTAATACATAAATTTCTCTCGTTAAAATCTAAAACATTGTTACATACACGAGCGAATCGTACAAGTTGAGATATATTAACACCGTAAGATGGTGACAAGGGAACGTCACCATCTAAAAACGGATAATTAACGATAGGAAATGAAAAATCATCCCTTTTATCATAAAATTTAGTATTCAGCTTTCCATTAGTGATATAGATATCAAGATCGAGAAAAGGGCAGTGGTCATTGTTAGTATTAGCTTTATTGAAAGTAAGTTCAACAGGATAAATTTCATTAATATACACACTGAAGTCGTCATTATTGAGAGCCGAAATATCATCCAAATATCTAAAAGTATTGCTTCGATGGGTCTTTGCTTATTTTTGTCATAAATTGTAACTCATAGCAATACAAAAACAGGTCCGCAATAAGTGGTGCACAGTTGGTCCCCATTGGAATTCCGATATTCTGACGATATACGGAATCCCCAAAGCGAACAAAAATGTTATCTAGTAAAAATTCAAGGGCATATATAGTATCAAAGCATGTCCAATTAACATAGTTTTTTTTGTTTATTGCTACTAAAAAAATGACCTAAAAGAGTTTTAACATATATATTCACATTCTGATTTTTTGAATGCCCATTTAATTAGGTGTGTGAATTTTTTCTAAATGAGAATGTGAGGCAATGTGGTATACAGGGTAGAAAAATCAAAACTTTGAACAGATTCAAAATCACCAATATAAGCATGCAATTTATCAAGTACTTCCAACGAGTTCTTGACACTCCAAAAGTAATTTATTCCACTATTTTCGAAGGCCTTATTTGAACAATTTATTATCAGGTTTTTAATTGTACCAAGTGTGCTGGTAAGAAGAATAGACAATTAAGTAGTTGAACAATGGCTTGAAGACGAAATAAATCTATATTTGTAAAGGGTTTTGTGTAGCTTCGGAAGCCAATACATAGTTGGGACTTGCATTGTATTTGGCTCTGCTTGTAAAGCGGTAGCTAAAAGTTTATGTTTGTTACAGATTTCGTTTTCTGAAAATGGAGTCAGTTGGAATGTTGGTGAATTGGTGATTTCCTTTTTCAGAACCTCAATGTAAAATTTACGTCAAACAATAATAATATTATTAGCAGCTTTATCGGCCGGGACAAAAACAAATACCTTGGCTAGTTCTTTTAGTTTATGTTTGATACGAGAAATAGGTTTATTGTGGTTATTGTTAATAGTAAAATGTTCTTTAAAATGTTGAATACGTATATCAACTATCTTCATTACTGAATTAAATAAAGAGTCCAAAGATTTTTTGTCAGCTTTTCCCCGTTTTATCCATTTCATACAGTAAGTATGGAGTGAGTCGTGGATGATATTACGACACTCATTCCAATTAATAATTGACGGGGGACGATATTTAGGTCCTTTACTGAGGAATGATTTTAACTCTCGGTCTTGAACAATGTTAAGATCTCCTGTTATAACATGGGAAATGGGACCATAAATATATTCGGAATTACTGCAATTACATGAAGTATGTGTATTTTCACTGATATTAACATCTTTACACAATTGACTCTAATTAAACACAAATTTCCGGGTAGATTTCTTGTATATATAACAAATAAGAGGCATGTTTATTTCTTCGCCTGCTTTAAAAATGCATACCCAATGCTCAGTCTTGGAAACGTCGGAATTATGGGACTCGGATTTTGATTGAGATACATCGCTTCAAAGCATAGACAACTTTGGATATCAGGAACTACTGAAACTGAAAATCAAGAAGACACAACTTAAAATATGAATCAACCATCCGCTTAACCACCTAACATTGTATTGTCATAATTCAACACTCCGGATGATCAGTTGAAACTACTTTTTTCTAATGAATGAACAAAGATGTGCGACTTCATATCTATATAAAATAAATCTGTGCCTTTAAAAAAGTACCAAAAAAAGAAAATTCATTATGATCGTATAACATATATGTTTTGTTGGAATTTGAATAAATTAATATTCGAAAATACACATAATAGCGATAAATAAATTATTATGTTTCTTTTTAAATAAAGGCAACAGTAGTATACCGCTGTTCAAACTCATAAATATATGGACAAAAAACAAAATCGGGGTAACAAACTTAAACCGAGGGAAACGCATTAAATATTACAATGTATAAGAGGAGAACAACGACACAACACTACAATGTAACACACACAGAAACGGACCAAGCATCAGACAAATCCCACGAGAAAAACAAATATAACATCAAAGCCAAATACATGAATTTGGGATAGACAAGTACCGTGACACGTCTTATCGCAATGTGAATTTACACTGTAACATATATAAATAAAACAAACAGGAAGATAATGTATGATACCCAATTAGAAAACTATCAACAAGCGATGATGAGATAAGAATGAGAAAATGCATCTTATTATAAAAAAGAACTATAAATATTACGCATCTTCATTCTTGTTTTTGTTTTAGTTGACAGTTCCGTCAGGTACAAGACTTGATATATCGATGGGGAATGTTTATCACTTCTATGGAATCAATCACTTTCACTTGAAAGGTTCATCTTTAGATTATGACATGACATTGGGACTATGTGGTACATACAATAAGAAGAGGAGCGATGATTTTAAACTTCAAAATGGCTTTCAGAATAGCAATGCAAACATTTTTGCTGAATCTTGGAGGTACGTTTGCCCCGCATCTTGGCGTTATATTCATTTTTTATATTATTTTGGTGTACGTTTCAATATTTGTTTTATTTTATTCGTCAAATTTATTTATTCGTTTATTCATAATTTTTGAAAAAATGTACATTTATAAATATATTCCAAATAAACTAACGAAGTTAATAACGGTACATAATTGCAACACTTTATTTTTTTAAATTGCAATGACTTGTTACAATCTGCAGGCGCATGTAAAATTTCGTGAATTATTTTTATTTTTTAACAGGATTAAAACTAATAGTAGTAGTCTTTTCAATTTTGAAAAACTTCCACCGATTAAATTCGGCGCAGGGAATTATTGTACATGTAAAACAAAAAGTATTGACAACCAATTTACAGCCCCGGAATATGTCTGCAATCTAACTGATGCAAAGACACCATGTCAAACATTAACCCAATCAGTCTACCCCGGGCCATGTAAAACACATGCACGCCGTAAAAGGAGCTTTGAATACAAAGATGATGAAGAGCCTGAGGATATTGAAATTCCGTTAAACGATCCTCAGAGTGGAGATGTGAGTTTTATTTATATAAAGAAAAGTTCTATTCCATTTTATTTGAAAAATAAACATTCATAGGCAACAAAGGAAAAATGAATCTATATCTGCAAAAGATTGTCGAACTAATTATAATGTACGCTGTCTGTGAAGGGCCAATCGTTATTATAAATAGTTGGCAGATATTATACAAATATCAATAATAAAAGTGAATGTATTAAACTGTTATAAAAGTCCAAACTATGCAAATTAGAAACAAGATTTCTTTAGATAAATTAAAGCAGCTTTAATAAAAGCTATCATTAATTACAGGTAATAAGAAAAAGTTATTATAAAAAATGTAATGTATTTCAAATAACTTGCAGTGTAAAACAATACTTAAAAAATTATTATGCAACAACAGTTTGATTTTTTTTTATTTAAAGATTGTATTGTCTACTCAAAATGCTTATGAAGGGATAAAATAACAAGGAAAATACAGTTTCTATAGGCTCACAATACTAGATATAAGGTCACTCAAACCATAAAGAAAACAAATTTATTAACTTCACAAATACGTTTTCATGACACGTATCGATAAAGTCGCAGTATTGTTTTACATCCCAGCTCCTTTGTTCTAACAGGATGATTCTAGCCGGATTACCATTACCAGATCACCTCAGCTATAGTTTCTTTCTTTTGCATGCTTTCCTTTGTTCTGTGCCATTTTGGCGGGAATGTCAAGTTCACTGTAAAACTTATAATTAATCATACGGAAAAGACTATCTATCAAAATTTACGTAGAAAAATCCAGTGTCTATGATGAGATTCGAACGCAAGACCTTTAGCATATCAACCCAAAACACATACCAATACACCAGGACGATTCGATATCAACTATCAGAAATTTAACATACTTAAAGGAAGCAAGTGGGGCGCGTTGGTAGACCTTTATTAAGTGGTATTTAAACCTTTTTTGTAAATAAGCGAATTGTCAAACTGATTGTTCAATTTGATTTTACACTATTTCAAAAGTGGGGCGAGTCGGTAAACAAGAGTGCGGCGATTTTTGTATATAGTAGCGATCTAGTGTAGGCCGATTGGCCAGTTGGGCGAGTTTCATGGTTTCATATCTGATCATCCTGTTGAGGGGGTCATAAAGGGTATACATTATATAGTAATATATAAAGTATATTCTAATGGTTGTGTGGCGTTATAAACTATATTTTATAAAATATAATTGTTTTTTCGTCTAATCTAAATCAGCTGGGATGTAAAATATTTATACCGTTCGGACTTGGTGTGAAAGTGTTTGATCACCTTCTGGCCTCCGGCCATCGGGGTGATCTTACACTGACACATTGCGTCCTCGTGGGATACCTATTACTTACACTCTGCAAGTAAAAAAGAGAGTGACACTGTAATGATCAACGACGAGTTAAAATCAATTTTAATGTTAACCAGATTCGCATTTCGACAATACATGTCTCTCTGGTGATATCGCGGCAAAAACATATTTAAAAATCCAAATCTTATTAAAATAATAGAGACTGATGAATTCAATACTTTTTGAAACCTATTTTTCAACAGTTTCCGTATCATCAAGAAATCACAATCGAGAACATTTTGACAGGGAAAGCAAAAAAAAATGAAATAGAGTCCCGTTTTTACAATATGCATGTGCTGCTGGAATGCTCATGTACAGCAGTATCATAGATTCACCTTTTTTGTTGCAAATTCAAAAGTTCATAACCGATCCATATTTGCAATTTCAAGAAGTTACTGTATGTATCTTCGATGTCAAGTTCAATATGAAGGATGCTTTAATATACTAATAGTCACCAATATTGAATAATTCGGTGACAATAACTGCGCAGCGGAAATATTTTTTGTGCTACCTTCTTTCATACTTCTTGAGAAAGGAGTAGGTCCAGTAAGACCCCTTTTTGGCCCCAAAATATAGCAGTTTTACAAAATTGTTAAAATGTAAACTTTAACTTATTCATTGTAAAGTAGAATGCTTCTGCTACATAAATATGGGATGTTTTTGACAGTACAATGCACATATATCGGGTACAAGCATCATTAAGTCAGGCAAAATTACTGAAATCCTCACAATTTTAGCATTTAAGTTAAATCTTAGACGGTTTCCTCTTAAATGAAAATGGCCGCAATTGTGTTCATTCTTAATATTAAAATGTAAGTTGTATAGATGATAATACATAACATATATAAAGGTTGAGGATGAACACGGATGCGGCCACTTTCATTTTTGACAAAAACTATCTGAAAAGTGACATTTTTTGGCATATTTGATAGATTTTTCATATTTAAGCTTGAATTGGAGCATTTTTAATGCGCAAATCAGTTAAAATCTTTCACATAAACTAATTGAATCAGTTGAAATAGACGCTTAAGTGTTAAAAAATTGTCCAAAATCATTCATCAGATGAACCTGAAATTTGAGGCCGAAATTGCCCCTTACCGGACCTACTCCTTTCTATAAAAACTTTTCATTTGAATCAAAAAAGATTTTTCTTTTTAATTTATTCTTTCCGCTAATAGTTTAAATGTGTTGTCAGGTTCAAGAAATAAAAAAAAGAAAACTTATCCTTTCGATTGGTCTGAAAATTAAAAATTGTATAAAAAGTAGAATTATGTTTATGTTCTTTTACAATAACATTGAAATTCAATTGCACGTATTCCTACAGATCTTGGTATTTTTATATCCATAACTTATTTCCCTAAAGTAGATAGTGTATTAGTATATTTTAGTATTTGTTGTTAAGATCATTCAGTTTATAATTTCAATCACGGTTGTAAGTGCATTTTGCATAACTTTCTTTCAATAAAAATAGAAAAAATAATATAAGTTGAGATACTTAAAGCGATGTTAATGATTTTTTCCTGATACTGTCGATGTAAACAGTGGGCAGGTTCGCTTCAGTCCAATTTTATTGACCATAGGACTGTCAATTTTCCTGTCGAAAGGAGATGGTTCTGTTTTGGCATTCTGGCCGCCTTCGCCAATGAAAACTGGTAGTCATGATGACAACAGTACAATAGTGTCGAATGCAACGTTACAATGAACATTCGTCAAACGATCAATCAATTATTCAATGGGCTATAGTTTGTAAACTTTTAAACAAAACTACACAGTCAGGAGAACATGCCAGGAAAACAAATATTATCTTAAATGATATTTCCTCTACCAAGAAAATATAACTAAAGAAATACAGAAGGAACATCCGATAACGAAAATAAAGACATGAAAAATATAGAATGATGGAGAGTTCATGTGCAAAGTACAATGAAAAATATTCTGTCGTAATAAAAAAAAAATCAAAGATCACTAAAATCAATTGCACGAAAATGAAGAGATAATAGATTATTACATTGGTTGCAATGAATTATATTGATTTCCAAGTTAGATAAAAACCGATAATTTCACATGTGAAATAAACGTGGTTATTTCACTTTCTGACGTCATACAACAATAGGCGTTGTCAAGACGTCGATAACGTCGGATCAAAAAAAATTGTCAATGCGTAGGAAAAAGATATAGTTCCTTACATTTTCTACATTAATTTCATAAAAAAAAAATTTGTCGATGTAATAAAAAGAAAAACTAATCGCCGTATTTGAATATAAAAAATAAGACAACTTGTGACCGAACGCCGCTATGGATTAAACTCGTGCTGCGCACTGCAACAATTGAGTTACAATACTTTTCCACCTGAGACAGTTAAATTTTGACATTTGAAGCGCGAGTGTTGCAGAGAGAAATATCGTTGTACATTAGTTATGGTGTCGGAATCTGTTCTAATGATTTTTAATCTTCTTTTTCAAAGATTTATTAGAAAGTTGTGTTCTTTATATATGACGTCATCGGACATGGTCGTCTTTTATCATGACTTCACAATATGAAAATTCAGAAGAAATTTTGACGTCTAAAATTAATATCGACCAATCATTTGGCAACCACAGATATTTCACTAGTGCGGAGAATTGTTTTAAATATATAAATTTATCTACGTGATATTATGACAGTGAACATTTAGGCTGGAATGTGGGGAACCACGTGATCAATAAAAACACAGGATTTTTAAAACAAATTTCAAATTATTTAATAATTACAAAAAATCCAAGGTATGTTCTTAGTAGTTTAATAAATATTTCGTTGAAACAAGAAAGACATATTGAAAAAAAAACTAATACTAGTAGGTCTCATTAAGTTTGTTAGTCACCTTAAAAGAAATATTCTAATGCAATTATTTTGTAACAATTGTTTTGATTGGATTACAGCAAGCGTAAAATTCTCTATCTCCTTGTCTGTAACTAAGGAAGCCGACATTTTGAATTTCGGAATGTATTGACATGTTATTTCTACAATCATAAACAAAAAACTCACTTGTTGCGCCTAAAAATCTTCTTTTTAAGAAATTTTATTACATTCTGAAGCGACACAGAAGCCAGAAAAAGCCCGTTGTTTATGTTTGACGGCGGACGCATAACTATGACGTCACGTAGTGTAGGGACCAAAAGAAGATAACATCTTTTCGCGGAGTTTTCTTTAATGAAGATTTTACACTGAAATTATGATTGAAATTTAATTATGAACTTGTTTTGCATTAGAATAGAGATAACTGTATTGTATTTGAAGCTTTTCGGACGTCCATCGGTAGTTTTACTGTCGCAAATTAATTCGTCATTCTGTTCGTAATAGTTATCTTAAATCATACTTATTTTGAATAATGTCTTTTTTTATACGTTACATTTCACTTTTATGTTGATATCTGTTTTATTATATATTATAATTTTGTGCATTCGGTTCTCAATTTCTTCTTCTTTTTTTATCTGATCTTTTATAACATTAAAACTGAAAACATTTTAGTAATTTTTAAACATTTTCTTAACAAGATCGGGCCTGTTATTTCATGTATTTGTTTAGATAGTATTTTACTAAATAAGATCCTGACACAAAAAGACAAACAATTGTCAAAAATTAGTTTATTCATTTATTTGTCGAAATGTGGTCTTGTAACAATTACTATTTATTAACAGATATATAGCAGACTTGATATTTTTTACACATATATATTTAGCCCGATACAAGTTGGAAAAATGGATGGACCATGGAAACGGCTTTACAACACTGCAACAATGCTTTTTTAGCAACAACGTCATTCACAGTATGTAAAGATAATGTTCCGTCTATACCACCAGAAAACTTTATCGATAATTGCGTAGTAGATATTCAGGTGAGTATTAACTGCTTTTTGGGAAAATATTATAATTTAATAATTTTGGTTTCTTCAAAAGAATTAATCGAACAATCTCCTGGTGAAGTGTGTAGTGTTTAAAATATTTTAGTGGGTTTTTTTCGCACTTTTGGGATCAACTTTATACAATCTGTAACAGGTCAGGACCACTACCTAATATGGAAATGCATAAATTAGCATACTTATGTACTCGCACATGTAATTGTTTATTTACGTATAACGCAAATATTTTTTACCTGGGTTTTTGACGAATCAACTAAATGAGTAACAATGCATGATGGACTACTACGTGTTTACAATCATCCGAGAACACGTGTTATTTACTGAAATACAACACTTTTTTTCCTGAATTGTGGGATTCACAATTTCGCTTAGATTTTCATTTTGTGCATCCATATTTATAGTCCTTGATATAAAGTACTCGTTCCATGCTCAGATTAACGAAGAGTTGTTTCTTTGCGAAGAAACCAGCGTTTGAATTTAGTCGGAATTTAACCTTGATATGATTGATGATTACACTAAGATTTCAGATATTCGTCCACAATACAGCAACGAAACAACAGAGAAAAACACTATTGCCCATAAGTTAAGCTTTCATTGAGAGAGTTAAAAAAAATAAGGGAGTGTAACACAATTGTGTTTCATATCATTAATTATCAAGGAGTATTAATTAGGAAATTTATTAAAAAGGAATTAAACAATTCAATGACAATCATGTACGCTTTGGACACTTAATAACGATCTGTTCAAATATTATAGACATATATACCCTGAAGCCAATGAATGACCATGTCTACTGTGAAATGACATGTATCCTTCAGGGGTTTAATTGCATAGTTTGACAATTAACCATAGACTAGAATGATTTAACATCCAGACGACTATGTAATCGGCCTACAGCTATTTGTATGGACCACTGGACTATATAAGATTCCTCAATGGACTACAAGGAGAATTCGATTAGACCACAATTCGATCGGGACAGATTGGTACAAGAGATTGGTACCGGAGATTCCGCCAAGGTCTCCCCCACCTCGTGGGCAGGCTGGAACTCATGCGCTTATTATCCGAAGTACTCTAACATGAACGAACAGTTATATCACTATACGATCACGTGCCCGTGTGAGATATTGACCATTCGAACAATTTAACTTTAAAGACAGTTGTGAACATTTGAACTTTAGAAACATTCTTGACTTTGTAATTACGTAATAAAATATATTTATCCTATTAATGACTTCGTCACAGGAGCAATGCATTGTGTGGGTTCGTACAAAAGAGGAAAACTTAGAGTGTGTCTATTTAATATCCATTATATTAAAATTTCTAAGCTTTAAACAAAATTGATGTGATACATTTTTTGAATTGGGGTCGGGTATGTATTCATTTGTTTGTCTTTAGATAACTAAACACGTGTAATCACCAATCGGGCCTATTTATGACCGACTATATGGTATGGGTTTTTCTCATTGTTGAATGTCCACTTTATTTGAACTTTAGTTGATAGCTGTCTCATTCGCAATCATACCACACCTTCTTATTATTTTTATATACACACACCTTTCAGAAAGATTAGTTTTCCATTATCTTGAAAAGAGATATCTACTATACTTAACACTGTGTGATATTTTTATAATTATAAATTGACAAAGCATGTATTACACCTATATCAGCTCTCAAATTTCATCAAAACTGTTGAGGACATTTCCTAATTCTTGTCTGAGAATGTTAACAAATTCAATTAGTATTGCTTTTTTGGCATATTTCAGTTTTTTTGCCTTTTTTTCTAATTCAAACAGTTCCCTTTGTTCTGGGGGCAATAAAGCAATATTTTCATCAATCATAGCAAGCAGCTGTTGTTTTGTTTTGTTTTCATCTTTGCAAATTTCGTTTTCTTCTAATTTAAAAGCAGATATTGGAATTTTTGAAATTTTTAATGGACTTGGATATTTGCCGATCTTTAGAAAATTATTCATGATGTTATCCATATTATTGTACGACAAGGACGTGAAATTTTATATATTTTGTGAACATTGCAGCGTTGGGTCTAAACCTATGATGTTCCTCTCATTTATTGGATATAGGTATTTTGTTTTTCTCAGTTCTGAACGAAATATGTCCCTTTCGGATTTAAATTCCTGTATTTGTCTCGGTTGCCTCGTGTGTTCAATTCTTCCAAGTAAAGAGTTAATGTTCCCCGTCAAAATTTCAAGCGTATCGTAATTCTTCGTTACGGTTTCCCATTTGATGCTGTTAGCTACACCAGAGATATGGTTTTTAATGTTCCGATTGTATTCCTCTAAAACGAAATCTAAACCCTGATGAGCATCGATCCGACCACTACGGGAAAACGACTCGTGTTTATTCAGACAATTTAGAATTTCTGGTGGCATAAGGAATATATCGCAAAGTCCAAAACTATCAATTAACATGTATTTTGTGTGGTGTCTCCCATACCAAATTTGACGAAATATCTTTCGAGCACTTTCTATAAGAACACAGTTGTTCTCTTTCACACCTTTGCGGAACATGAATATGGATTCTAAACATGGTAACATTAGATTACAAATGAAAAGCAAAGTATTGTCATTATTATCCTTTAGCCATTGGACAAAACTATTAAAATTTTCAGCAACGCAACTTTTTTTTGTGTTTCTAAAACTATATACCAATTCCATCCAGACTGATTCCCTAAATTTGAATAAATTGTCGAAGGCAATATGATGATCTGAGCATCTTTTTGCGAAAGCAAGGGCTTTAGGGGTTTTATATCCCTGAGTTTCGAAAAACCTTTTTAATATGAAATCAAAAAACATCTCTGTAAAGGATTTTACCATGTTCATCTCCTCATGACCTAGACCTATAAGTGGGACGACCCAAGAATACTTTTCGGGTTCCTCCATAATAAGTTGCCAAATAAGTGTCATAGGAGAGCCATCGCATACAACATACACAAAATGACGTGATCCTGTACTAACTCCAGAATTTATAGCAATTTTATCTAAAACCACTCTTAGAGAGGATTTTGATGCAGGATTTACAAACACTTGATCTATAAGACTAATTTTTGAAGAAACATCTGTCGGCAGTGGCGCCGATTTTGTAGTGAACAACCGATGCACAAGTGATGCAGAATTGCTTTGAATTGAATCTGTCTTGCTTTCTAAAGTTACACTACCATCATCCGCGAAGTTTTCTGTGTAGTTAATCAACTTAACCGTTTCTTGTTTTTTTTCTCTTACAATCTTAGTTGATATCGCCTCCTGAGGTAGTGTCCCATTTCTGAGATTAATTTTACAAACATCACATTTTATCTTGTTTTTACCAAAGGTTTTATTGCACTGATGGCACTGAATAAACTTAGATTTGAAATTGTCATCCGTGATTTTGCTTTGTATTGTGTCTGTTTCTGTATCTACATTATATCGTTGTAAAACGGTTTCTAGTGTAGTTTGTAAAACGTTAAGCGAGTCTTGTTCAGTCGGTTGTACTTCTTCAAAAGGTCCTAAATTTTCAAATTTTCGCTAATGTCGTGGGTCTAAGACTTCATTTTTTTGACAATTAAAACCATTTAATTCTAATTTTATAATGTTTGTCATTACTTCTAATGTCTGTTTATTGGCATTTTTAGATAACCAAACCTTTTGTAATCGCTGATTATTGTCGAAGGCATATACCAAGTCAGAAATTTCATTCATAGGGACACATGGGTTCGGTTTCAATGTCAGCAACCAGTTTTGTAAAAATGTGTAACCACCTGATGGTAAAGTGTGGGAAAAAATATCAACTGCAGTTTTACTTCCTGTTGAATTATACAATAAAATCAAGGGAGCAAGTGACATGGGAGAAATATAACGCAAATGTTTTGCTGAAAACAACAATTCGATTGCCAAAGACTTGCGGAATTGGCGTTTTTGAAAATTTCCATGAGTATCAACATCCAAAACAGATTTGGTTAAACAATCAAGTACTTTTCTGACTATAGGCGTTTGTTTTTCAAGTATATCATTTGGAGAAAGTCTCGATAAACCATTTGGATCTTTAGAATAATCGCAACCTTTTAAAGTATCTTTTTCTTTGAGAAAAATTTGTTCAATAACCTTAATACGATCTTTCTCATTTTCAATACTGCAAAGGCCTTCGATTTCTTTCCTTAAACTATTAATGACCATATCTTTCTCTGAAATAATACAATGCAAGTTTTGTATTTGTGAGGACAATTCTTGAAATATTGGTGACACAGAATCAAATTGACCACCAAATTCTTTTCGAGCGAGGACAGTCGCACAGGTTTGAACATCTACATCCACATGGTAAATTGCGTCTGTTTGAACCACTCGAGATAGTCTGTTATTCATAGGAACACTGGTGGATGTGCTATCATTATTCCCCATCGTGTATTTGGCTATTTTAGAAGGTGGTATTTGAATATCATCTGCATGCTCCTTTTTTCTCTGAAATTTGATAAAGTCAAGTATTAAATTGGTTGCAATATTTCTTTAACAAGTCATTGTAAAGACATTATATTTTTTAACTTGTAGGTAAAAATATAAGACAAAAATATCTTTTGTACTATACATTTTCTGTATGATTAACATTGTGTAAGGAAAAACCGCGACATTGACATAAATCGGTTGTATGTTCAGCGACAAATATTACATTACATTTATGTTGGTAGGATAACTATGAAAATCAACTTGAGAATATTGCGACGCATTAGTCGGATATAAGCGTTTGAGCTGATGCCAGTTCTATTTTCATCATACATGTAAATTATTCATTATGTATTGATGGAAATTTCATTAAATTATTTGGAAAGTCAAAATGTGTATATCGAATTAAACGAGAAGACTAAGTCTGTGAATACACATTCGAAACCGCACAGGATAATATATCGTACAGTAGGACTGACATACGGACGGCCGGACGGAGGGTGAGTCGGACTCCGAGACTGACAGTTGGACGAAAGGGCAATCACTATGAAGTTCTACTTTACCATGTAAGCGGGGGAATATATATACATATGTAATCTAGTGATCAAAGAAACCCGTTTGAAAAAAAAAGTTTCATGTAACAATGTTAAGTTGAATAAATTATGTATTACGGTGGCAGAATGCGGCCATGAAAGAAAAAATAAATATGGTGTCCATTTTTATCGGGGCCTTTTATAGCTGACTATGCGGTATGGGCTTTGCTCATTGTTGAAGGCCGTACGGTGACCTTTAGTTGTTAATGTTTGTGTCATTTTGGTCTTTTGTGGATAGTTGTCTCATTGGCAATCATACCACATCTTCTTTTTTATATTCCCTCAAGATACTATATCGGTCCCTCAAGATGCTATGTCGTTCCCACAAGATAGTTATCTCGTTCCCTTAACAATGCAATATCAATACAATTGTAAAACTATGTTGAGGGAACAACATAGTATCTTGAGGGAACGAGATAACTATAATGTGGAAACAACATAGTTCTTGAAGGAACGACATAGCATCTTGAGGGAACAACATAACATCTTGAATGAACGACATAGTATCTTGAGGGAACGACATAATATCTTGAGGGAACGACATATCATCTTGAGGAAACGAGATAACTATCTTGTGGGAATGACATATCATCTTGAGGGAAGGAGATAACTATCTTGTGGGAACGATATCGTATCTTGAGGGAACGAGATAACTATCTTGTGAGAACGACATAGTATCTTGAGGGAAGGAGATAACTATCTTGTGAGAACGACATCGTATCTTGAGGGAACGAGATAACTATCTTGTGGGAACGACATAGTATCTTGAGGGAACGCGATAACTATCTTGTGGGAACGACATAGAATCTTGAGGGAACGAGATAACTATCGTGTGGGAACGACATAGCATCTTGAGGGAACGACATAGTATCTTGATGGAAGTAGATAACTATCTTGTGGGAACGACATCGTATCTTGAGGGAAGGAGATAACTATCTTGTGGGAACGACATCGTATCTTGAGGGAACGAGATAACTATCTTGTGGGAACGACATAGTATCTTGAGGGAACGAGATAACTATCGTGTGGGAACGAATAGCATCTTGAGGGAACGACATAGTATCTTGAGGGAAGGAGATAACTATCTTGTGGGAACGACATCGTATCTTGAGGGAACGAGATAACTATCTTGTGGGAACGACATAGTATCTTGAGGGAACGAGATAACTATCGTATGGGAACGACATAGCATCTTGAGGGAACGACATAGTATCTTGAGGGAAGGAGATAACTATCTTGTGGGAACGACATCGTATCTTGAGGGAACGACATAGTATCTTGAGGGAACGAGATAACTATCGTGTGGGAACGACATAGCATCTTGAGGGAACAACATAGTATCTTGAGGGAACAACATATTTTTTTTCTTTCAGGGCCGCATTCTGCCACCGTACTTATGGCTTGTAATTTATGTTTCATATTTATTTATTTTAAAACTATTTTTGTATTGATTAGCATGTTTAGATAGCCTAAATAGGCAAAACGGTACCCAATATGATCCGGAGAATTCAAAAGATATATCACACAAGTCAGAAGGACAGCAACCAAACGATAAAAATACCTATCGGGTATTTTGGGGATAAATTTGCAACAAGCGGATTTCCTCGATTTACCAAAAAATATACACAATAGATTTTACTGTGCCCGCTTTTAGTCGAGCCTTCGACTTTTGTCGAAATAAATATATATATAAGGGATCCTACATTCCGTTTTATCGGCGTCGTCCAAAAATATTACGTTCGTTTTTAAAGTTTTGGAAACTTTGATAACTTTCTTAAACTATCCTTGATTTCTACCAAACTTGACAAAAGTTTGTTTATGATCATTAGATAGTATCCAGATATATAAATTTGTTAACAAAATCCTGTTGTCCGTATTTAGCTTATAAATTGATTAAGTTAAGGTTTCTGCCAGTTAACATAATATTCACTCTTTGGTTAAAACATTTTATATTTCAATAACTTTCATAAACTAGCATAGATTTCTCCCAAACTTGGACAGAAGCTTGTTTATGATCAAACTCAGCTAGTATTAAAAAAGAAATTATTAAACAGGAAATCATATATATTTCCAGATTTTCCGTATATAACTGATCTATGGACTTCCAGTTAACATAACATATATACAGTCTGAAGTTAAGGTTCTTATAAAACATTTTTTTAAATTCATAAAAAAAAGAAGCTGAAATACTGGGTTCCGCGGAACCCTTACACATTTTTATAACATATTTTTTTAGAATAATAAATATGATGTACTTACTTTTAGATCAGGTCCTGACAAAAAGTTTACACATCCAGTGCAGATAAGTCTGCGTCTGTCGTAACACCCATATTGCTGAGCAGCCTGTAACGCCACCGCGGGGACATGCTTGAAATTACGTAGTATTTCAGTGCCATGTTCTTTGTGTTTTACGAAGCAGCATTGTTTTTGAAATGGCATTATACTTATACAAGATACGAAAAGTACAATAGCATAAATCGATATATAGATAAACGTGTAACCCATTCCTTCAAACCGTAATGACAGGTTTAAAAGAACTCAAATGATTTTGATACTGGACAGTGGTCACTCGATTTGAAATTTCACTGTTTCCCGTGCAATTAATGCACAGGTACGATGCATAACAATGGCCATAACCTGTTCAACTACATTTTACAAGGCAAAAAAGAAAGTTGACTCGTGAAGTAAAAAAACAATATTATTTTAATCTGAGCATGCAAATTGAAGATTATGTTATATATTTTACATTAAATATATTCGGAAAACAAAAACATGCATTTTGAGAGTCCCAGACACTATATAAATTGACAGTTTTCCCATCTATTCCACGTGTTTTAGAGTGATAGTAAACACGTAGTAGCCCACAATGCATTGTAGTTCATTGAGTCGATTGGTCAGTTTTTCAAGGTCATGTTTACGATCTATTTGGGAAATTAGTATGCAAATATATTCTGACGTCAGGAAATCTAGAGTTCTCGACCTGTGTAAAGATGCAAAACATATTTTACAATAAATTCAATGGGTTTGATTTCTATATATGTAATCGTTTTGCAACTTTGTTGTTGTGTTCATCTGCAGATAACAGGTGATACCCAGTGGGTAGATGTCAGCACAGACAATTATGCATCTGCTTGTCTTGGTGAAGCAATGAAAATGGAGAACTTAACACAGGCAAATGCTGTAGTGGATGGTGTTACAGAAACTATTTTTGATTTAATTGCTTCATCCACATGCCCTAAAAATTGTTCTGGAAATGGAATGTGTACGAATGGTTGGTCTTATACTAAAGCATAACACGGGTTAGCAACATAAATTGTCAAAACTAACTAGCAACACAACAACCTAAAAAGGACACAATCGGTCTCCATAATTACACAAATGCAAGGTGTCAAAGAGAAAAAATGGGGTAACCGGACTCGTTCTCCGGCCATGTTATAAAAAGCTTTATTCACAACACATTCTATTATAAAAGATGTTGCATCTAGCACGATTATACTGTTCGGTTTTTACAGTCGAACAAATATGATAAAACATATAATGTTCTTTTCTAATAATAATAAGAATTAGAGAAATATCTTTAATTAAAGGCGTTCACATGCTGTTCAACAAGTTATAAGCGCACACAACAATACAAATTATCTTAAAATCATCAAACATAACTCGTACAGGTGATTTTTAGTGTGACACAAATTTGAATTTGTAACAGTATATGAATAATTGCCCGAATCCTCAGGAAATAATATGTTGTTGTTGTAGGACAATGCAACTGCACGAATGGATATTTCGGTTCGGATTGTTCTCTGGAAAAATCACAAGCACCTGTTTTGGCACCAAACTCCTTCAATGGAGTTTGTGATTCTAGTTTACGAAGTTGTCAATCATATATTGTACCTGGAATACATTTTTTAAAAGGAAATCTCATATGTCGTTTTAGACCTTTCAAGGTAAGTTAAAAATATAAAATTGCATGAATACTATGATCCACAAATTAATTTTAGTGAGAGTTTTAGCTGGCTATAAACCAGGTTTAATCCTCCATAAACTACTAGAACATAGCATAAGAAAATACATGTACTAAGTCGAGAATATGACATGTGTTATCCATTTGTTTCATGTGTCTGAGCTGTTTATTTTGCCATTTTACTTTTTAATACGATAGAAATTATTTAATAAATATGTCCCTTAATCTGGTCTTTCTCCAAATTCTTTTGATTTTGAATCTGTTCACCGACGGCCGGATGTTAAATTTGTGTATTGAGGGCCACTGAGTATTTCCTTGTATTCATTTCAAGTTATGTATTTTTTCACGACATATATCAATTCACCCATTTGAAAACAAACCCCAGAGAATAAGAACCGCAATGTGTTTGTTCTTTTATAAAATTGAGAAAGGAAATGGGGAAATGTCAAAATTTGCACATATGCATTTGCTTGAAATCCAATTTATCAAACATTTCTCTTAATATAATATGATGTGTAACCCATTCTAGAAGTAAAATTGACTTGATAAAATAGCTATAATCCAACAATTGATATATCACAAAATATGAACGAGTATAACGAGCAACCCATTAATTCACGGGTGTATGCGTAATGCATGATTGAATGTTAACTGTTGTTTGGTCAATATTTGAACTCCTTTTGTTACTTGACAAGGTTTTTTTTTTTAATATGTGACATTTTCAGATTTTTTCCTCACAACCTTTTTTTCATTGGTCTTTACAAGATTCAAGATTCACAATTATTGATTAAAGACTCATGATTTTTTTTATCCAATTATGGACACTAAATGGTCATATACACAAAATACATTATTTACAATGATTATCAATGATTATCACAGCATAACAAATTAATATTAAAAGTGCATTGGTAGTGCATATATGATTGTACTTAACTGAGGCAAACAACACATCGAATATACTTTCATGGAATATACCAAGTACAATTTAATATAAGCGTACTTTTTGGAGGGTTGTCTGACATAAATTAATTTATCTAAGTCAGTGACAATTTTATATCTTCCATAGTCCGCAAAACTTGCTAAGGGTTTGATGTGTGTTGTCCACAAATATCAATATCAATATCTATTTATGAAGGACATCAATAGAAAGTTGTGGAAAATTTTCGTCCTCTACGTTTATGCAGGGTTCAAAGAGCCAGTCAAGATATATAGTGAAAACTTACCGGAAAACGTTGAAAAAGACCCCTGCTATCTCAATATCCATAAATTTGATTGCCTTTTAGATTTTCTCTTTGTATGTGTGCTATTAAAAGTATACTGACCGACATTAGAAACGCAACACTAGATTATTCTTTGTAATTCCCATGTTCAAATATTCATTTTTTTGTAAACAAACTTTTGAACAGAAAGTTCTTTCATTTCTTCAATGTTTAAAAAAATGCCAGGTCGAAAGTTGAATTGATTACGTAATTTTCAACGTTGAAATATTGTGCTATACACTAAAACCTTGGTTTTCCCCTTACCAATGAACGCGTACTCGTCAGAAGCAATGACTGTCTGTAACAAACGCCAAAATGATTATCAGAAAGGTCAACCAATTCTGTTCGGCACATTTTGGGTTCCGATTTTCACTTTCTGGTTTTACTGTTGTTCCACCCATTACAATTGGTTTTGGCTTTAAATGTTTTTCTGCATTCGATTCTTTGGCAGTTCAGTTAATTAGAAACATTTATGGCATAAATCTGTGCAAAATGACATTCAGCCATTTGATTAGCATTTGACGTTACGGCTGTAGGCCTGTCTCGCAAATGACGTTGTGTAATCAAATTCTATTAACGTTGCATTTTCTCACTACATGTTGATCTGGTCATTGATGGTCTTCAACAAATCCCTTTTACCGGTATCATTGTCAAATGACAGTTAGACGAGTTTCTGGCGTCAAATTGTCTGGTTGAAGCACGTTCACGTTTCCTGTTTGCAATATGCTGATGGGTTGATTCAGTTTTTTATTCCTCAGTCTTTGCAATATGGCGATGCAACATTTTTTAACTGATTTAAGAGTGTCCAAGGATTGAAAGAACTGTTTCACAAAGAAAAAAATGAAAAAACCTTTTATTGGCTCGAAATTTCGCTTTTTGAAATTCCTGCGATCTCAATAATTCGGTATATTTAATAACCAAAGGTAAGTCAGATGTTGATTTTTTTTCGAAAGAGAAGGAATTATGACAAGTATGAATAGTAGTTGTATGAGGATCAAACATGATTTGGTGAAAACAATCTACAAAATGAGTGTTGCGTTTCTAAAGCCAGTCAGTATATATCCAAGAAAAATGACATTTTCGGTATCTACGGAGGGTTTAAAGTGTCTTATTTTCAAATGATAATCGTCAAATTTCAAGTAAAACGGCACATGACGTTGGCTAGATCTTTTTGATAACTTCACCTGCATCATTACCAAAATTCCTATTCGAGTCATTTGTATCTTTATTTTGATTTACGATCTGCAAATTGTATAAAGATTGAAAGATTAGGGAGGTGTGGCCATCGCCATGTGCCTTTTAACCTAAATTCTCGACGAGTTTAGCTGAAAAGTAACAATGTAAGTTAGGTAAATTATATGATATAAATCATTCTAGAAAATTCTTTTTATACGATCTGTATAGACATATAATCTAAAAGATCATTCTATATCATGGGCACTGAAAGTCCAGGGGGTATCATTGTCATTAAAGCGGTCTCTGGTAGGTTTTCACAAAATATTTTGATTATTAAACTGGCACTTTGAGCCCTCCGTAAACATAGAAGACAATGAGTTTACAAACATTCCTTTTGCTGTTAGATTTATCTGTATATTATAAAACAATATAAATAGACAAATGTTATATAGAATTAGAATTTAGATTTTGAGGATGTATTAGTTCTCGCCAAAGTGCATACTTTGTTCCGTAAGTTAGATGTATTTCTATCTGTATCCATCTGATGAGTTAAGCTTTTATAGTTTGTCCTCATCTTGTTCTGTTATACCGCTGTCCCAAGTTAGATGTAGGGTTGGTGACCACAAAATAATTCATGATCACCGCTACATATTGTATGTTCTTGTCAACAAAAAGGAGCCTGTAATTCAGAGGTTGGCATTTGTTAGTGCTTTTCGTTTGTTGTGTAATATGGTTTGATCGTTAAAGTGCCGTTACACAACTATCCCATGCTGAGAGGAAGATCCGCGCCAAAAAACTCAGATATTCGACTATACAACATTCTGTATGTGACTGTCCAAAGTCAGGATAGTAGTTTTCGTTTGTTATATTTCTGTTTTTCGTTTATTATTTTGTACATAAATATGACCGGTTTTTTTTGTTTGAATTGTTTTACCTTTGTAATTTCGGAGCCTCTAAAATCGGACTGTGCGGAATGGACTTTCATTGTGGAAGGCCGTACGGTGATCTATTTATTTATGTTTGTGTATTGGCAATCATACCATATCTTCTTTTTTTTATAATCAACTAATCAATTTTACTAAAATCATTTTAGTGACAAATTCACTAATACTGTGTTATAATGTAGTCGCAGTGGAAATAGACACCCCAAGATTATGTGCAGATGACATATATATATATATATGATCATGTTGTACATGTAATTATTCTTTTTCGTTTATTACCTTCCAGATTATCTTAAATGAAACAGTTGACATTGGTATAATAGAGGAAACACCTGGAAAATATTTTGGTCCATTTTATATGCACTGTCCAGCCCCAGGATCAAGACGAAAACGATCGACAACAGACGAAAATTCTGCTTTAGGTTATCATCTCAGCGTTTCCAACGATGGGAGGAATTTTACTGAAGAACTAATAATTCTGATTTATAACAAACAATGCTTGTACTGTAATATGACAAGTATGGAATGTACAGAACTGGTAAGCAGTGCTGATAACAAATTTTCTTTAAATAACACCTTAAATAACAGAAAATTTATATCATCCAGTTCAGCTTATTTCTGTCATGATTCATTTGAATTTGTTTTGTCAAATCAGTGAATTCAGTATTTTTTCTAAATTTTTCTTACTATCAATATATCTAGAAAATATCAATATATTTATCTGTTTAAAGAGCAGCAAAAACACTTTAGATTGTGGTTTGTTTAGAATCTGATACAGGCAATGCAATTTTCCGTAAGAACTTCATTCAAAGCTAAAACTGTACCGCTTTTATTATGGAGCTGGAGTTTTGTAAAGAAATATAGTCTGGGGTGGAAATCTCATATGCACTGCCATGTTTTTCAAAGGTCAAAATATCTTACTGCGTGGCATATTTTCTGTATTGATATTCCTCGAATTTCTATAAGAATTTAAACTTGTACTTAAATTATGTATTTTCCCTCACTTTGGGTCTTCCACAGATTTCAATTTGGCCGCTATTCGTGTATATTTATGATGGTAATATTTCAAACTTAATATGTCTTTACGCGATCATATCAAAACTGTACCTAAACAACGCAAAATATATGTGAATATTATATTTCTTCTTTAAAGGGGCGACAGCAACAGCTGTAATTACGAAAGTGCAGCATATACCATTTGTTTTAATAGAAAAATCTTGAAAAAAAAGAAAATTCTTACAACAATAGTTATTTATCAGAATTATAGCCGAATATCGCTGCATTTGTTATTACTTTTCTTTTACGGGACTTTTATACCCTACACTTTAAAAAAAATTGAAAACAACTTTAATCAATGGCAGCTTATCCTAAATGCATGTATTCTGATTTGAAATGTCTAGAACCTGTTTGCAATTATTCTGATAACAAATTGAAATCACTTCAGAATACTATAAATGTAAATTTTAGTAATCAACCATTACAACATTCAAGATTATATAAAGTATCTAATCCTGCCTTCGTTTCAAGTCTACATCTTACTGTATGATTTTTTTTATCTTCAAAAGTTCACAATTTCTGCACCAATTGCTCAGATAAAAAAAATTCACAATAATGATAGGAAGCAACTATTTTACTTCAAGGGGAGGAGGGTTATGTGTTTTTGTCTGGTTTTTTTTCGCGCAAGTGCTAACATTTTCGTTCACTTTTTTGATGATATACATCCATACATTTTTTCTAAGTTTTAACACTATAATAATGTATGTGGAAAACATAACCACAACCCTTCCACCCTTGAAGCATAATGGTACTTACCTAAATATATACCTAACAAAATTTGGCTAATATATGATTAGCAATGTTTAAACAAAGCCATATTTACTGAAAATGTTTCTATGACTTTACAAGTCTGATATATGAACTAACTAAAGATTTTATGGAACTGAGAGATTGAGCCTGAGACATCTATGATGATAAAATCGTAGCATTTTTCATGCTAAATTATGCTAAATTATTTTTTATGACACAGGGGCTAGGTATTTTTCCCTGTTTCTTTGCCCCTAGAGCCTCAAATTTGCAAATAGTTCTGTTGTTTCTGTGAATATAGAATATTCCGTGCATTTCTAAAACACACTATTGTTAAGTTTTGTATATTGAACTTGTACTTTTGATACCATGGTAAAATAAAAGCATAATCAGGTGTTACAGCTTACTGATGGGTTTGACAAAACAACAATATTAATCAATCAGAGTCATAAAAAAAGGATTTGTAAGTCAATGACAGCAAGAGTAAAAATAAGCACTGCTTAAAAACAATTTGATTTACAAATGTGCATATATTTTCACTGAACTAGTACAAATGTTTGATAAACGGTCAGCCGAACAAGCCTTAGAGACTCATTGGTGTCTCTTTGACACCTTCCCCATTTCCAATCTCATTTTTTGATATAATTATATATTATGAATTTACCCTGCATACAGGGCTTTAACTTAACTATGCATATGGACGCAACGTTAGATATTGCTACTACCACGAAAAATAGCGTTAAGTAAATATTTGACCGGAAATTTTTTTATAGAAATGCTGAAATAAATATTTCAAATTATACATGAAAATAAAGATTGATTCTTACATTTTCACATTATGATAGAGAAAGAATAAAAAAAATGATATTCATAGGCTTAGGAAGACACAGATTATCCGAAAAACGTTTACTTAGCGTTGTCCCATGTAACAAACTCGGGACATAAAACTCGCACAATTCGCGAAATGTTCACGCAACTCTTCGAAATTTTGCATGAACATTCTTTGACGCGATATATTTCAGTATTGGTTAACATGGCTGTCTCCATTTAAAATTTGCATACATATTTTCAAAAGAATATGATGTACTGAAATGTCCCATCGGAAATTTAATTTGGAAACTTCAAACATTTCAGTTCAAAAATAAAATTTTGACAGAAAATTCATAAAATTGTAAGCATGATCGTTTTGTACTAAGTGTAAGCTTCCAAAATTCGAATTGAAAAATAAATTGAGCTACATATTCAATTCAAAACAATAGATTTGCAATGTCTTGCGGAAATGTCCGAGTTAAACTTTCATGCCTTCACAAAACTTTTACGGCAAAAAAAACAGAGATTTGCTTTCGTGAAGATTATTTTTCGGCTTTGATAACCATACCAATAAAAAGTACTTTTAAAGTTGAAGTTGGTACACCAAATAGCATTAACATTATAGGGTTATCTATAAAAAATACGGATTAATGAAAATGTCTTGCAAGTTTGTCCATTATCATAATTTGACGTCGCCAGAAGCGTTATGCTAGCTATAGGGACGGCATAAACTGCATTCGCTTGTTCCTTCCTCGATTAAATATAAATGTCCTGCTTTCAACAAAACGAAATGATGCACACATTACAAAGACGATACAAAAGTAAGAAAAGTTCAGTATCATAACTATAAGCTATTGCATGTTGCTGCTTGAATAAAATCATACTCGGGTTGAATATATAATGCCGCAATATTCCTCCAAAAATACATAATTACTAGCAGTAAAATTGCATTTCCTATGTTAATTATAAAATCATATTGGATTGGAATCTCACGGCATTTACACTTGTGTGTTATACTTTGCATTTACCAAAAAAGGAAAGCAGGAAGAATTAGATAGTGTGCGTTTTCAATTTAAGCAGAGTTATCATAGTAAAGTCCCAGGATTTTTTTCAATCTTCATGAAATATTTATAAAACTTTATAGAATCATATTCAAAACAGTGTAGCTGTGGCCATTGATTGACGACCTTAAATTATCCCATTGACTGGGGCAGATTAGGTGAACGTGTGTCTGTAACGACAACTGCTTACTATGTACTTGTTAAACTGTGGGGTCACAAAAGGTTCTCAACACCTAAATAAAGAAATTAGAAAAACTAATCAGGAATAACACGATGTTTTGATTTATATCAATAATATAAATCAAAACATAAAGTTATTCCTGATTAACTTTTCGAATAATTTTAATATTAAAGGCGTTTAGAACCTTTGGTGACCCCACAGTTTAAATTCTATAATAAGTAAGTAGTGAGCAGTTGTTGTTACAGACACACGTTCACCTAATCTGCCCCAGTCAATGGGATAATTTAAGGTTGTCAATCAATGGCCACAGCTACACTGTTTTGAATATGATTCTATTTGTCTTAATTTTTTTATGACTCTGAGGATAAACCAGGTTTTGGTGAAATTCTACATCAGACTACATGTTATCTTTTTTCACCAAATTTAAAAGTCATATTTTAAAGTAGATCCGAACAAAAGGTTTTCGAGTCTCATTATATTGGCTATCATTTTACTAGTATATGATTTTTTAATATATGAGTTAGTCTGCATGTGATTTGTGTCTCCGGTATGCAACACTTGTGTTAATTTTAATGACATAAACTATAAAAATGCTTGTAGAAACATATTTTTCACATTCGATTTGCTGAACTATCACTTTAAGATTTAAGACGTCATTTTGTCAATTAATAATATATCGTAATATCAACATAATAAGAGCCATATGTGGTGTCGGATCTGCTTGCCCTTCCGGACGAATATGTTCAACTGATTTGAGATAATGGTTATGCTGGAGTGTTGCCCAGTTTTTATTTTTTTTCATATCTGGTTTGTTAGGGACTGTTTTAAGTCGTTTTTTGCAATGAGTTTTAATTGGTTTTGTGACTTTTTAATTGAAAATTGCATGTAAAACACTTTTTACTTGAAAATTGTATGTAAAACACTTTTTACCAAATGAAAACACTATATAAACACTATAAAAAGTTCTATTGATGCTTTTTATGGGAACATGCAATGCATATAGTTCATTAATATATTATTCTTTATCTTAGACATTGTTTGAATAGCTGGAAATACGGACAAAAATACCAAAGTTGGCAAAACATTCTGCGTAAGCCGGTGCAAGGGGTCGTCTTAAGTTTGCAGTGAGATGGGTTTTTTTTTGTGTCTTCAGGGCCTGATTGTGACTTTCTGATAAAAAGTAGCAATAAAATGTTCCTTTTCTTTTGTGTCTTTGCTTTTCAGTGCATGATTTTGCACTGTTTTTGTGTCATGGATGATTATCACTTATCTTTGGTTTTTTTTTTTATTTATGAAATGAACTGAAAGTAAAATGAAGACAACATATCACCTTTGTCATTTGTATTTTTACTGGGTATGCAGAATATTCTGTTAAAAATACTGATAAGTTTTTTTGAGATACTTTACTACAAACTGTTTTCTTATTGACATAGTGCTAATACACCCATTTGAATAAAATTTAACACACTACCATTCTTAAGATTTTCAAAACTTCTTGATTTAATATCAGGTGAACAAGTCTTGATGTTGCAATATTATGTGTATTTACTTTGATTCATTATCATAAAATTTAGAATGGAAATGGGGAAAGTGTCAAATAGACAACAACCCGACCAAATAAAAAACAACAGCAGAGGGTCACCAACAGGTCTTCAATGTAGCGAGAAATTCCCGCACTCGGAGGCGTCCTTCAGCTGGCCCCTAAACAAATATATACTAGTCCAGTGATAATGAACGCCATACTAATTTCCAAATTGTACACAAGAAACTAAAATTAAAATAATACAAAACTAACAAAGGCCAGAGGCTCCTGACTTGGGACAGGCGCAAAAATGCGGCGGGGTTAAACATGTTTGTGAGATCTCAACCCTCCCCCTATACCTCTAACCAGTGTAGAAAAGTAAACGCATAACAATACGCACATTAAAATTCAGTTCAAGAGAAGTCCGAGTCTGATGTCAGAAGATGTAACCAAAGAAAATAAACAAAATGACAATAATACATAAATAACAACAGACTACTAGCAGTTAACTGACATGCCAGCTCCAGACTTCAATTAAACTGACGGAAAGATTATGATTTCATCATATGAACATCAGGCACATGCATTCACTGTAGCTGTTATCATTTTTTTTTTTTTATATAACCGGACTTAACTAGGAATTCAAGGATACGTTCAGACCAAATATATAATGTATTAATTAAGCTTGTTTTTTTCTTTCGTCTTGTAGGATACCTGTCCAGTTTACTTAGGTAATTATCTGTATTATCTATTATAAAAGGAAAAATTTCGGATTGGAAATGTAAAAAAAAAATGAATGCAAAGTCAACATTGCATTTATATAACATTGAGTTGTTTTTAAATGTAGTAAAGAAGAAAGGGACATCGTATGTAATCGGTTCCGTCTTGTTTTAACAAATCCATTTTTTGACAGTACATATGTAGAGAAGAGTAACCGTTTCTTTTCTGCAACAGCATAATCCTTACTTTAAAACCTGTTAACTGTACACATCAATTTAGTTAACATTGTAATCAAATGTTGTATGATATAAGTTTTACCATCCTTTGGATCAACCCGAGTAATATGTATACATGTCTTTGCATCATTAAAATGTTCTTTTTTTATACTGGAATGAAATATTTTGAAATGTATAGCATGTTGTTACAATCTGCTGTCTTTTGTAGTGCCTGTTGTGGTAATAAACTCAGATAATAACACTCCCCTGATTGCTGGATTATGTGGTGGTTTTGCAACTTTGACTATTATATTACTGAGTGTCATAATTATGAAGAAATATTCAAAGAGGCAAGTATCAAATTATATCAGATATTTACATCCGTTTAATAAAACGTATGCGACATCAATGAATGAAACTCAATGAATTACATGTTATTAACTGGCCACGATGACATCAGCAAGGTTATTGTTCCAGAGATTGAAAATAATGACAAGAAAAAGACCAAAAGTTAACTTATATAAACTACTTTGCTGGGCGCAGCTGGATACAACCACAGATGTCCAACCCTAAACAGTTGGGGCAAACTTGGACACAATATTTATGCTTGATACACGTCTACTTAGGATTGTAATTAAATATTTGACACACTGTAGGTTTCTGCCACGGAATAAGTGTGGTCAAAGTAATTGAAATTGGTTATATGATTTGAATTCATATTCAATTGAAGATTTGTTGCTCCTGTGCAATCTGTTTTCAGACTTGAGAGGGGAAATTGCCCCTTCCCCCCTTTTTCAGAAAAAAAATAAAAGAAATTTTCTTTTTAATTTTTTTTCAATCTTTTTGAGGAAAAAATGTTGCCCCCATCCCCTTTAAAAAATATTTGTTTTCGGCCCTCAATTCCTTAACGGTTAGGATTGTCATCCCAAAAAACAATCCAAACCTTCCTTTTGTGGTATCGAAGCTTTTGTTTAAACTTCATACAGATTCATACACTTTAAAATTTAAGTTATTGTCTGGAAACCAAATGTCTTCAGACAAAGACAAGGACGACAATGATTATACTTGTTTGGTTGTAAATAATTGTATATAATGGCCATGAATATATATAATTCCTTTATACTGATTTTGTCTTATGAATGACTCTAAATGAATAGGGTTTACGAACATAAGCACTCAGTTTAAAACATTTCTAGTTATAATGCATTTATATTACAGGAGCAACCAAACCGAACCTGCAATTGCAAATACAGGACCAATGAAAACAGCTTACTGAAATGAATTCTGAGTTTATATATATAAAACATGAATCATTATCAAAATCACATCAAGAAAAGGATGACTTTTACTTAATTTATAGAAAATTGTTAACAATGAATTTTTATGATGCATAAATTGATTGGTGCATAGGCCTCTGAAAATATTATTATAATTATGTTATATTTTAAAATTATCATTATTATTGTATGTTACTATGTATATATTTTTCTCCTCTTTTTCACAATTACTTTCAAATAAATATGGCTCTTATAATATGTATGACCTGTTAATTTCATCAAATTATAATCATGGTGGTTTTAGAAATGTCTGTAATATATAACAGTTTATACCAAAACCAGTCTTGTTGCTAATGCACATAGTTTATAACACAATTTTTACATTATCACTTTCTTAGTGGGGAACAGGATAATGCAAATACAATAGATACTCAACACCAAATATTATCTGTAAACCAGATATAGATAATCAGCTCTTTTAACTTTCAATATAAAAAACTTTATACAAATCCAATCAATACAACATCCTAAACAGCTCAATAAATCTTCTCTAATCTTTTACTTTAAAATAATTCTGGTTAATGTAACCTGAATTCCATCTGACTGATGTATAACCAGATGCTCCCCAGGGCGCAGCTTTATACGACCGCAGAGGTCAAACCCTGAACAGTTGGATTGTGATTAAATAGTTGACACAACATAGGTTTCTGACACAGAATGAATGTGGTCTAAGAACTTAAACTTAAAAAATTTAAATTGGACATTTACCTATTATGGTCCAATATCCAAAATCTAAATACATGGTTAGATTCAGCATAGGTAAATGTCCAATTTAAATTTTTTAAGTTTAAGTTCTTAGACCAGATTCATTCTGAGTCAGAAACCTATGTTGTGGAACCCCAAGAATTCTCATTTTTTTATGAAATCAAATAATGTTCAATTTTAGACCCTTTAGACCTCAATATGGACCAATTTGACACAACATAGGTTTCTGACACAGAATGAATCTGGTCTAAGAACTTAAACTTAAAAATTTTAAATTGGACAATTACCTATTATGGTCCAATATCCAAAATCTAAATACATGGTTATATTCAGCATATCATAGAACCCAAAGAATTCTCAATTTTTTATGAAATCAAATAATGTTCAATTTTAGACCCTTTAGACCTCAATATGGACCAATTTGATAACCAGATGCTCCGCAGGGTGCAGCTTTATACTACCGCAGAGGTCAAACCCTGAACAGTTGGGGCAAGTATGGACACAACATTTAAGCTTGATACATCTCTGAATTGGGATTGTGATTAAATAGTTGACACTACATAGGTTTCCGACACAGAATGAATGTGGTCTAAGAACTTAAACTTAAAAATTTTAAATTGAACATTTACCTATTATGGTCCAATATCCAAAATCTAAATACATGGTTAGATTCAACATATCATAGAACCCAAAGAATTCTCAATTTATTGTGAAATGAAATAATGTTCAATTTTAGACCCTTTAGACCTCAATATGGACCAATTTGATAACCGGGCCCAAATATTAAAAATCTAGATACATGGTTAGATTCAGCATATTTAAGAACCCCATATATTCAATTTTTGTTGAAATCAAACAAAGTTTAATTTTGGACCCCGATTTGGACCAACTTGAAAACTGGGCCTATAATCAAAAATCTAAGTACATGTTTAGATTCAGCATATCAAAGAACCGCAAGAATTCAATTTTTGTTAAAATCAAACTAAGTTTAATTTTGGACCCTTTGGACCTAAATTTAGACCAATTTGAAAACAGGACCAAAAATTAAGAATCTAAATACACGGTTAGATTTGGCATATCAAAGAACCCCAATAATTCATTTTTTTATGAAATCAAACAAAGTTTAATTTTGGACCCTTTTGGCCCCTAATTCCTAAACTGTTGGGACCAAAACTCCCAAAATCAATCCGAACTTCCCTTTGTGGTCATTAACCTTGTGTTAAAATTTCATAGATTTCTATTTACTTATACTAAAGTTATTGTGCAAAAACCAAGAAAAATGCTTATTTGGGACCTTTTTTGGTCCCTAATTCCTAAACTATTGGGACCAAAACTCCCAAAATCAATCCGAACTTCCCTTTTGGGGTCATAAACCTTATAGGGAAAATTCACGATTTTTTACTTATGGTTTAAATATGTTCATTATGACATAATATATATATTCACAAAGTTTTATCGCTATATGTGCAGTAATAAAGGAGAAATTCAATAATTAATGAAAAAATATCAACTACTTCCTGTAGGTCGTGACGTTTTCTCCTGATTTTTGCATGCCGGGATTTAAAATACAATCATTAAAAGTCTTGGTTTTTAATCATATTTTAACGTAATCGTAAGCGCGCCGATGACTTATGCTTTATCTAATAACCATCCGATAATAAGAAGATAAAACGCACAGACGTTCAATTGTACTCATTCGTGAGATAAATTATCTATGTTAAACGTATATATTCGAATTATTTTTGTAGACAACACAAAAAGTTATAAATTTATTTTTAATAAATGCATTTTCGGACTGATAAGGTGAACAAATTAAAGTACAATAATCTGTAAAGACAATATGTTGGTGTACTATTATTGACCTTTTACTATCTCTGCTATGGCTAGGTTTATACGATGTGTGTATTCACGGTTCTGTGGCAATACTCGTAGATGGCTTGTTGAAAGGTAAATTGTTATTTGCACTTCGGTATTTAACCACGCCTCTAGGGCACACCTTGCCAGGTGTGACTGTCTATTCGGATCAGTGGTAGCATTTAATACACACATTAAAAATACATATTCAAGTTGGTGACAAATAAAAATTGGTCGCCGTGGAATTATTTATTTATATTTGGTGCTATTATTTATTTGAATTCAAATAAGTTAATTTACTAAGAAATACACAATTTTCGGTTAAAGACGGGAAACTTAATTCATATGTCAGAATGAAATGATATACAAGTCTTGTCCTTGATTTATGTCTCATAAAAAAGGGGGACTTAGAAATTAGAAATAGCTTTACTAAATCATTTTTATTTGTCTTTATTAGGCGAAAAAATGTACGAGAACACTTACATTTAGACTTTTGAAAGCCATGTATTAATTAATATATGAAACTATCTGAAGATAACTCTACCGAAGCGGAATATAATATGTACGAATAAAGAAAAAAATATTTTTGTAATGGAATCGAAAAATTACGAATAGATATTCTTTTCAAGTGTGATAAACGTCAACCAAATTTATTCATAATGAGGAACGTCCTTATTAAAATCTGAGACAACTATAATAATCGTCGTCTCCCAACGTATATATATACTTAAATAACTATTTGATCAACGATGTTTAAAATTAAAAGACAACGAATTTAATGTTATCTTTCCCTATTTTTGAATGTTATTATAAGTCTGTTCAACTTGCAAGAATACCCCTAAAGCGGACAAATATCCGACAAGCAGTTTATTCTTTAAATTGCTGTCATTGAATATCAAGAAAGAAAATAAATCCCGAAATTGATACTCAATAGTTTTCCTAGAAAATATTCACATTCCTTGGGGATTATTAGTGTACGTCCAGTTGCATATATTTTACATGAATGTTGGAACAATTGTGATGATGACGAATTTCGTCCTTTATTCGAGAACAATTTAATTGATATATAAATCTGTGAGTTTACTATGTTCTTAACTTCGATGAACCAAAGCAAGTTATATATTGACCTGTATTTAAATCAAATTGTTTCTTTTTTTTCTTCTTCTTCTTTTGGTATACAATAGTCTATCGAATTCGTTGATTACATACTGTTGGCATACATGGACTAGTCTATTTACAAAACTTTTACCACAATTTACACAAAATGTATGTTTCTTTCTTATGTTCAATGTATACATGTATACATATTTTAAATTGCGCTACTGACTATAGTTCCGTAACTTTCTACCAGGCGTATGTATACACGAATCGTCGACAAGTGCGCACATTTTTTTAGATCAATAATTCTGTTATGTTCCAATCTGTCCTAAACTATTGACAAAGAGTATATATTACATTTTCCCAAATTAACCCTTGGAAAAATATGTAAATAGATTTGTATTTCTTCAATTATTTTTTTTTGTATTATTTTTTTTTTTATAAATAATATTCTTTACACCAGAAATGTTATTTATAAACAAGCGTATGAGTTCAGTAATGACTAGTATATTATATCACTTTCGGACACGCAAGACAAAAATGTATATTATACATGCACCTGATAGTTCAAAATGGAAAGTTATAAGTAACGGTCGTGTACACTGATCAATACCTACAGAAGTGAAACGATGCATGAACTTGCAAGCCCGCCGGACAGGAAATCGATTGAATACCTGGACGTGTCACCTTACACCCCTTCCAATACCTTTGGGAGCAATACCTTTAGCCATGCTGGTGATCAGATAAGGGAAGATCCGAATTTATTTAAATAAAGTTTATTACTTGAAAGAATTATGAACGAATTAGATTTTCGAAAACAATTTCCACGGAACACTTATTTATCATTTTATGATTTGAACTTTGACTTTTTAACTAATTACAATATTATCAGTTTAAAAATAACAGACTATATGGTTATTTAAAAATATAAGACCATTTTCCGTATCAAGTTAGTCAGTCAGATAAAACAACCGTACGATTGACAAGATATCGACACGCAATTACGACTACATCGTTTACTGTAGTTTTGTTCCTTTGTGGTTTATTGACATATCGGGATTTTTCATCGGAGAAGGTGACAAGATGGCGGAGAGTAGAGAACTGATACTCAAAATTTAAAATCGATGGTGATCTCTTATTTAGCGGAATAAAACTTTAATATCTATAAATTTGAGCATTTTTATACAGAATGGACATAATATCAATTTTTGATTTTTTTGCGAAGTTTCCCTTTAAGTTAAAATTTCATAGATTTTTGTTCACTTATAGTAAAGTTATTGTGCGAAAACCAAGAAAAATGCTTATTTGGGCCCTTTTTGGCTGCTAATTCCTAAACTGTTGGGACCAAAACTCTTAAAATCAATCACAACCTTCCTTTTATGGTCATAAACCTTGTATTTAAATTTCATAGATTTCTATTTACTTATACTAAAGTTATAGTGCGAAAACCAAATGTCTTTTGACGACGACGAGGACAACGCCAACGTCATACCAATAAATGACCAAAAAATTTTCAATTTTTGCGGCCGTATAAAAATTGTTAAATTTGACATACATACACATAAGGTTGGCTATATAGACCCTGACATGCCTAATGTATAACAAACAATGAACAATAAAAAAATATGACAGAAATTAACCATCAACAACAACTGAACTACATAAAAAACGTGGCCGGTTTAAATACTTTTGCAGGTACTAAACCCTCCTCTTACCTGGGACTTGGTGTAATAGTACAACATAAGAGCAAACTATGAAAATCAGTTGAAAAAGGCTTAACTAATCAGATAGATACAAATGGAAATATATATATTTTTTTAAACAGAGTGGACATAGACAGGTATTTACACATACCAAAAATAAAGACACAATTTGAAATGGATTGCTGAAGGTTAATATAATGATTCAATCCTGGCTATACAGCTTTATCCACAAACAAAAACTGACTGCCATGAAAAAGCCAAAAAAGGGTGGAAGTGGTGTTGACACCAAAATTTTATATAATCTTTTCTGTGTCCCTGGCAGTGTTTTGGTATTTCACAATAACCATATGATATAAAAAAAATAAAAAACTAAATAAAAATATTATCATTTTTATTATTATTTTAGATCAAATACAAATAGGTCTCTGAGGCATACATAAATTGTAATGTGCTGTCTGGTCCCAAAAATCTGTTCCTTTCCAACCACACCATCCCTATAAAAAATATAAATATATATGATTAACATGCATAATCCTTCATACTAGTACTTAGTGTCAATTAAGAAAAGAATTGTTAAGCAATCATATCTTCATATTATTGGAGATGTAGGATAAACACCGATGGGGCATAAAAAAAAACATGGAAAATCAAAACAATAACATGTCTACAGTACACAGATGCCCCACTCGCACTATCATTTTCTACGTTCAGTGGACCATGAAATTTGGGTCAAAACTCTAATTTGGCATTAAAATGGAAACGATCATATCATAGGGATCTACTATCGTAGGTGGGGCATAAAAACATCTTGAAATCAACATACTGTCTTAAACAATAGTTACAATGGTTAGATCTAAATTGCCACTTAACAGAGTGGTAAAAGTAAAGCTAACCAAATTCTTACTTAATCTGAGATACGTGGTAACAAGCATTAGAATAATTTCATAACATTTGGTATGGGCAAACTAAAGTTAGAAAACAAATACAAATTTTGTAACGTACAGACGAAAAAGTTTGAAACTTACTGCCACAACCACTACGTCTAAATGTATATTGCTTTATCTTCTTAATTAGCTGCAGAACTGAAACTACTTCTTTTGTTAAAACAAGTTTTAGAATTATTTAATCAACATTTTTTATAGGCAATTCCTCTCAAACCCAGTAATCTATTTTCATAGGTCAGTCTCACTAACACATAATTACATCCTTCTTATTCAATCGGAAACTTCTGCTCATTCTTTTTATATCAGTAGTTGTATATTAAGGATTCATTATTATTCACTGGATATCAATTTTCGTTGGTTTCCTGGGTACTGGTGAACCACAAATCTAAATGTTCAACGAATAACATATTTTCAATAGGCTTTGCATGCAGAGATTGGCAAAACCAAGAAATCAAATATCCATGAAAAAGCAAATTTTCAGCAATTCACAAAAATTGATACCAATGAAAATAAATGAATCCACAGTATGTCTGCAAAAGAAAATCTTACCTTATCTTGAATAACTTTCAGCTCCTCTGCACCAGTAAAATGAGGGTCTAGAATCAAAAACTTCAAATCCCCTGTCACATCATTAAAATCTACTCCTAATATTGTGTGTGCTAATACCCCTCCTCCTGGAAAAGATTACACAAATAATCAATGAATGAACTGCTTCAAATAGAAATCAACCTTGTGCAAGTGCAAATTACATGTTCATGTATACAACTCTGATTGGTTTTAGGAACTTTCAACATGTTCAAATACAAAATGAAAGACAAAGTTTGGTCTGTGTTATATGGTTTTTATAGCATATATATATATCAGACTCAGCCAACATGTTTAAAATGTCCAATCTTCATATTGTGATCACCAGCTGACATTTTACAATATTATTAATTCGTATATTTTAACAAATATGATTCGTTTAGGGATAGTCACATGTTAAACTATATTTTCAAAGGTAGAGAGAAAACGGCGGATAGCAAAAAGCATATTGACTGGCAAAAAGAATATTAAACGGTTATTTTTAGAATATCTAAAAACCGATATACTTTGTGACGTCATGTAATGAATTTCAGGATATTGTTTAACGTTTTGAAACAAATGATATCGGTGATCGATTATTTGACGAAAAAAATCTTCAAATATATAAGATGTCCACAAAAAAAGTAAATGAAATAACAACTAATATATTGTTATTGTCAAGGAGACAATGTAATATCTATAAAGTTCCAACAAACCTAAATGACGATTTTGTTACAAAAATGGTCGGAAATTAATAATATAACAAATATAGCCTTTATATGAGGTCAATACAGGATATATCGACCTCGGACTTCGTCCTCAGTCAATATACTTCTTTCAGGTCAATATATCCTTGTATCGACCTCATACAAAGGCTATATTTGTATAGTATCAATATATGCAATATGCAGAAAACTTGATAATCAGACTTAGTATATAATATTTCAACAAGTAGCTATAAAAAAGAGAATGTGGGTTTTCTGGTTCACCTAGCAAAGGGCCAACTCAAATTCATTGTTCTTTGTACATGTACAAGTATAAATACTATCATATCAGAAATTTTGCTGAAGGATGTACTTAGGTGATCTAAGGTTAAATTAAATTAATCAAGAATTCAAAATATTCTCTAAGCTGGACGAGTATTAGTTTAGGATCAAAATAAGCTAAAAAATATTGATTGGTCATGGAGCTCCTTTTCGAGATATTTGATTTATAAAATATGGCGGGGAAAAAGCTGACTCAGACTTTTACCTTAAATTTGCATTGGTATTATTTGGGTTTCAAATCAAAAGAAAGAAAATCAAGAATCTGCTTAAATTTTGTCAAATGACCTTTTATGAGCTATTTAAAAGTCTTCTGTTAAAAGATAAATAGGTGTTATGGGGCAAAATAGTTTATCTTGGTTCATATGGAAAAACACCAAGGAGTCCTAACATTTGACACTTATTCCAAAACCTCACCTAAGTACATCCTTAAGTTCATTTACTGTGGATTCATTTATTTTCGTGGGTATCAATTTTCGTGGAAAGAGAAAAAAAGACGTTTCGTGGTATACGTAAATTCGTGGATCGCTGATAACAAAAACAAAAAAAATTCAGATACGTAATTCGTGAATTTCTTTTTGATTTAGGAGATCATATAACCTCCTTGGTTTGATCAATAATAAAACAAACAAAAAAGAAGGAATTCATTGAAAAAGTTTTGAATTGTCAAAATCCTCGCTTGATCATCTTAGGTTAAAGTGTTCATTGAAAACTTCTATTACAATAATGGACAAAGACAACTAATTATTTGTTTGTTTTACAATTTATAGATGCTTGTCGGAATTCTATAAGGCAATCAAAACTTTTTGATTGAAAGCTCATTTCCCTAATCACGATATAATAAACAGTCATATAAGTAAAAGGTGTGAAAATTAATGTTCCTGTCATAAACAATATTACCTACGAGAAATATCCCTGTACTTAATCCTATTGATTTTCAATCACTAGTAAACAAAACTATGACACGGTAATTAACAACTTGCAGTTACTTTCCATGAACAGTTTTAATCAATTTTAAAAAGTAAATTATCACTGATATTCGATATATTTATTATTGATTTAATTAAAATACTTGTATCTTCTTTCAATAAAAAACACGTGTTATGTTACAATGTTTATCGCTAGTCAACACTATACTAGAACTGCATAACATAACCGGAAATAAACATCCGACTCCATACACATTTATCGGGATTATTCTTCATTGAATTCTTAAATTCGTGGTTCGCTGTGACCCACGAAACCCACGAAAATTGGTATACCACGAATAAAAATGAATCCACAGTATTTCATTGTTAGTTAGATTTCCACAAATTAAAACCGTTCAATAAAATATAAACCTACCAAGAATAGTACTTTCACATATTCCCTTGAAATTGTATTTCGAGACAAAACCATGAAATTTTGACCCATGAAAAAAAAGGTTTCTACAGCATACAGAAACACTGAATCCTGGTTTACCGTTTTGTTTTTAAATTTCAAAACTGAGAATGGAAATGGGGAATGTGTCAAAGAGACAGCAACCCGACCATAGAAAAAACAACAGCAGAAGGTCACCAACAGGTCTTCAATGTAGCGAGAAATTCACGAACCCGGAGGCGTTCTTCAGCTGGCCCCTAAACAAATATATACCAGTTCAGTGATAATGAACACCATACTAATTTCCAAATGGAACACAAGAAACTAAAATTAAAATAATACCTGACTAACAAAGGCCAGAGGCTCCTGACTTGGGACAGGCGCAAAAATGCAGCGGGGTTAAACATGTTTATGAGATCTCAACCCTCCCCCTATACCTCTAGTCAATGTAGAAAAGTAAACGCATAACAATACGCACATTTAAAATTCAGTTCAAGAGAAGTCCGAGTCTGATGTCAGAAGATGTAACCAAAGAAAATAAACAAAATGACAATAATACATAAATAACAACAGACTACTAGCAGTTAACTGACATGCCAGCTCCAGACTTCAAATAAACTGATTGAAAGATTATGATTTCATCATATGAATATCAGTCACAATCCTTCCCGTTAGGGGTTTAGTATCATACCATCATAACATATATGAGAAGAACATAACCCGTGTCATGCCAACAACTGGTTTTTGAATAAATGTGTTTAGTTCCGATGCAAAGACCCTATAAGTGAATCAATATTAACGCCAAAATATGTAATCTTTAATTACCTGACAACAGTATCGTAACTATATCCCTTCTTAATAAGTCTATTTAAAGGTTTTGTTAGTTTCTGAGGTGAATACTGACATTTTTGTGCTTTATAAAGAATATTTCCATAAAAAATTGGATGTGAAATACCTGAACGTATAAGTATTTACCACATTTTAGGCAAGGATGCTATCTTAATTCATCAAAATCAGAAAAGAGTTTCATGATATATGCTTGAATCTAGAAATATATGATGCTTAAACTGAAAAAAAGTTATCAGTTACTTATATTTTTATGTTTTCATTGAGAAAGTTTCAAAATTACATATCAAGATTTATTTTACCTTATAGAGTGTACAATGTAAAATGAATTTAATTTTGCTTGTTTTAGAGGTAAAAACGTAAGGATCACTTGTTTGCTTCCCATTTCAAGAGCACAATTGTCCATGGCTGTCAAGTAAAACTAAGGTCATGAAGGAAGATTCAGTTTACTTACAATTGAGCAGACTTTAATCATGTATAGTGACTACACATTGAAATACTGTAAATCAACTTATTATAGCATTTTCATGATTTTCTAATTAACTACCTGTAGCTTAATGAGGAAAGATCAAGTTTTATAATTGCATGACGATTTATATTTGTCTTATTTTTCTACTCATCAAAAAAGTTGGTTTACAGTAATTTGGCTATAAACCTTTAAAAATATCCAAATCTTATAAAACTAATTGATACTACAAAAATTTGAGAATAAACCATCATTTGATAAAGGTTCCACTGTAAACATGGTAAACTTTTAAAATGGAAATGAAAATTTCTATTTTTGTTTAACAAATGTGTGTAGATATTTCTGACACTTTTCCTTATAGTTGTATTTTCTGCATGATCACCAAAGAATTCTATAAACTTCCTCCAATATTAATAACACTTGTATAAGTAACTAACCAATCATTATAGGTGTTCCCTGTGTTGTAAAATGCTGAGCCAGTTCTCTCCCTTTGGAAGACAAATCAGCCCCTGCACTGACAAACATTATCTTTGAGGTAACCTAAAATATATGAATAACCAATACATTACAAAAGATAAATGTGTAGAATTAAAGACAGTGTGTGCCAAAGCAGAGCCGATTTAACAAAAAAGTATCTTCCTTGAAAAGTATGTCATATTCAAACAAGTCTGTTTATGACTCTTTGGAATTTTAGATTCTATTTTCTGACTAACAAGTGGTTAAAAGTCATGCCATGTTGCATTCAGAAATAGCACACCAAATTCTTGCATTTATTTCACAACTTTGTCTAGTGGTTAAAAGTCATGCCATGTTGCATTCAGAAATAGCACACCAAATTCTTGCATTTATTTCACAACTTTGTCTAGTGGTTAAAAGTCATGCCATGTTGCTTTCAGAAATAGCACACCAAATTCTTGCATTTATTTCACAACTTTGTCTAGTGGTTAAAAGTCATGCCATGTTGCATTCAGAAATAGCACACCAAATTCTTGCATTTATTTCACAACTTTGTCTAGTGGTTAAAAGTCATGCCATGTTGCATTCAGAAATAGCACACCAAATTCTTGCATTTATTTCACAACTTTGTCTAGTGGTTAAAAGTCATGCCATGTTGCATTCAGAAATAGCACACCAAATTCTTGCATTTATTTCACAACTTTGTCTAGTGGTTAAAAGTCATGCCATGTTGCATTCAGAAATAGCACACCAAATTCTTGCATTTATTTCACAACTTTGTCTAGTGGTTAAAAGTCATGCCATGTTGCATTCAGAAATAGCACACCAAATTCTTGCATTTATTTCACAACTTTGTCTAGTGGTTAAAAGTCATGCCATGTTGCATTCAGAAATAGCACACCAAATTCTTGCATTTATTACACAACTTTGTCTAGTGGTTAAAAGTCATGCCATGTTGCATTCAGAAATAGCACACCAAATTCTTGCATTTATTTCACAACTTTGTCTAGGCAAGACAAAAATAAGGAGATGTGGAATGATAGCTATTAAAGAGACAATCATCAATTAACAGGTATAAGCATGTATAGATTTTAAAAGTTTGTTTTGCCTTACCCCAATTAAATGGTCCAAAACATAACTGCATTCCATAGACCCAATCCACTGTCTGGACCCAACAAACTTTGGTTCTTTATCTCCTACATCCACTAATGCCTACAATATGTAATTGTAATAATTTTACATACACCTTTTAAATCTGTGGATTCATTTATTTTGGTGTACCACTTTTCAGGGATTGGAGAAAACTTGCATTTTCATGGATTTTGCCAATCTCTGCATACAAAGCCTATAAAAATAGATAATTTGTTAAATATCCACCTCTGCCAACGAAAATAGGTATACAACGATTAATAATGAATCCACAGTAGTTATCAAAATTAGCTTCAATTTATACAGATTTACAGATTTTCATATTCCATCCAATTATGCATTCAGTTTAAAAAGTAGTTCCAGTACCATGATGCCTGAAATATTTTAACAATTAAACGAGTCTTGCCTTGGTAAAAGGCGAAGTTTAATTGTAATTTTATGAGTTGTGTAAACACTGAAGGGATTAAATGAGATTGTGCTGCGCATGTGTGAACTTCAGTCTTCAAAGTAAAGTTTTATCAATATGACAAACAACGAAATACATATATACATATGACCCACAATAACTACATATTGGTCTCCCTTAACTAGGGAGGGAGGGTGTGGCATTTAATCCCTTCAGTGTTTACACAACTCATAAAATTACAATTAAACTTCGCTTTTACCAAGGCAAGACTAGTTTACTGTGTATAAAGAATATGTATTTCGTACCAAATTGTTTAGAGGGAAACATGAACCGTTACTTTTAAGTTATGTGAAACCACATCAGCCTGTTTCAAGAGATACAATTTCTAGATGGATAAAAGTAGTAATGGCAAAAGCTAATATTGACACAACAATTTTCAAAGCTCACAGTGTTAGATCTGCATCAGTTTCTAAAGCAAAGATGAATGCAGTGCCTATTTCTCGCATCTTACAAAAAGCAGGATGGTCAGATGCAAAAACATTTGCAAAATTTTATAATAAAAAGATTGAAAAAGATGAAAATTCTTTCAGCTTTAATGTGTTGAAGAATTAATCATAAGGTAAGACATTATATATTTCTTATCTTGGTATTCAGTTTTATCATTATGGCTTTAAAGTCTCATTTGGTCCCGGAAGTGTTACAACGAAATAAAATTTAACAATTAAACTTCGCTTTTACCAAGGCAAGACTAGTTTAATTGTTAAATTTTATTTCGTTGTAACACTTCCGGGACCAAATGAGACTTTAAAGCCATAATGATAAAACTGAATACCAAGATAAGAAATATATAATGTCTTACCTTATGATTAATTCTTCAACACATTAAAGCTGAAAGAATTTTCATCTTTTTCAATCTTTTTATTATAAAATTTTGCAAATGTTTTTGCATCTGACCATCCTGCTTTTTGTAAGATGCGAGAAATAGGCACTGCATTCATCTTTGCTTTAGAAACTGATGCAGATCTAACACTGTGAGCTTTGAAAATTGTTGTGTCAATATTAGCTTTTGCCATTACTACTTTTATCCATCTAGAAATTGTATCTCTTGAAACAGGCTGATGTGGTTTCACATAACTTAAAAGTAACGGTTCATGTTTCCCTCTAAACAATTTGGTACGAAATACATATTCTTTATACACAGTATATACACAAAGTCTCCTATCTGGAGGGTAAGCCTTTATATTTACAGTTGGCTCCTTATAACCAGGTCGGCTTTGTTTAACAAGTTCATTCAAAACAAAAATAAATTCTCCCTTCACTTTATGTACATGATTAACATTCATTAAATGAATTGATTGAGCTCGAGCTGCATTTGTCAAAGCTATTAACATCGTAAGCTTTAATGTTAAATCTTTCAATTTTAAATATTTCACTGGTGATAGGCTACGCAAAAAATTAAGTACTTTACTAACGTCCCATGTAGATTCATATCTAGGTCTGGGTGGACGAAGATTAAAAATTCCTTTCATGTATCTTATCACCATTGAATGACGTCCAACTGGAATACTGTCAATAGTAAGTCCTAAAGACGAAAGAGCTCCTCGAGCTAGATTTAAACTACTATAACCTAAATTACCTTCCTTAAATAAAGTTGTAAAAAATTCAAGCACTGTTCCTACAGAAATTTGAAAGCAATTAATTTGTTTTTTGTTACAATATTTGAACCATTTCCTGATATACACTTGGTACTGTTTCTTTGTACTTGATTTCCAAGACGACATGAGTATGTGGGTTGTTTCTTTAGAAAATCCTCGTTCTCTGAAGCTACTCCTGACACTGGACATGCAATTAGTTTCATTTTCTTGTGTAAAGGATGAACAGATTGTGGATCGTGAGGAAGATTCAAAATCTTCTTGTTCTTTGGAAGAACGATTGGATTTACTGCATTAGTCTCGGAAACCAAGTTTGTGTCTGCCAAAATGGAGCTATTACTACTCCTCTTGCACCGTCCTCTCTGATTTTGAAAATGCACCGCCTCAATAAACTGAAAGTAGGAAACAAATAGACAAACTGAAAATATGACCAATTTATACTAAATGCATCAATAAATGCAGATAATGGATCTGGCTTCCAAGAGCAGTAATTTTCTAATTGGAAGTTTAATCTAGATGCAAACAAATCAATGTCTGGTCTTTGCCACAAAGTACATAATTGGTCAAAAACAGACCTTTCCAATTTCCATTCTAATTTGTCATCAAATTCTCTAGATTTTTTGTCTGCTAGATTTTCTTTGCCTGCTATATGAGTGCATGTCAACCAGATGTCATTATCTTTACAAAACAACCAAATCTGTCTTGAAATTGTATTGCAATCTATGGACTTTGTGCCGCCCATATTTGATATGTAGGCCACTGCCGTAGTATTGTCTGTAAGAACCTTTACATGCTTATTTATGATCAGATGAATAAAGGATTGTAATGTAAAATATATAGCTAATATTTCTAAATAATTTATATGATTTTTTGATTCTTCATCTGTCCATCTACCTCCAATTTCATTATCACTTAATATGCCACCCCAGCCTAACAATGAGGCATCTGTCTGAATCACAATTTGTGGACTGCCATGGCTTATATGTCTTAATTCAGTAGACACATTAGCAACCCACCATTCTAAATCTCCTTTCATCTGATTAGAAATAAGCATGCTTTGTTCAAAATCTCCTTTTGAGTTTTTTAAAGCTATAATTTTTTCCTTTTCAAGGTTACGATAAAACAATTTACCGAATTCAACGGCAGAAAAAGAGGATACTATAAGTCCAATGACTTTTGCTACATCTCTAATCTTAGCTAAGTTTCTCTGCAGTAACCATTTACATTCTTTTACTAGGTTTTGTTTTTTGTCTGCAGTAAGGGTTATAATCATATTTTCTGAATCAATAATGTTACCCAAAAATATTATTTGTTTTGATGGTTGAAAAACAGATTTGTCTTCATGTATGACAAATCCTAATTTTGACATTAATTCAACTGTGTCATTTACATTTTTATTGCATTCTTCTATAGTCTCTCCTAATAAAAGACTATCATCTATGTAACCAACATTCACATGACCTAAAACTCTAAGACTAGAGTAAACAGGTTTTAATAATTTAGTAAATATTCTAGGTGCGGAGGAAATCCCATTAGGTAAGCATGTGTATTGAAAAAGTTTTCCGTTCCAATAAAACCGTAAAAACTTTTGATGTTCCTCTGCAATTGGAACACTATAATAAGCATGTCTCAAATCAATAGAAGCCATATATGATTTGCTAGTTACAAGTTTAATGGCACTTTCAAAAGTGTCCATTTTAAAATGATGATACTCAATGTATTCATTTAACTTCTTAAGATTCAAAATCATTCTATATTCTCCATTCTTTTTTGGCCTTAAAAATATAGGCGATAAAAACTGGTCTTTCATTGATCGAACTTCTTTGATAACATCAATTGCCAGTAATTTTGAATTTCATTTGAAACAATATCACTTTCTTTTGAGTTAAAGACAGATTTTACATTAAAAATGTCTTGCTTAGGTTCAACATTATCTATGAACTCTATATGACAATGGCTTACTATATCTAAAATAAATTTGTCAGAGGTAATTTTTTCCCATTCATTGGAAAACTTTTTCAATACACCAGCTTTAAAACAATGACTTACTTCATTTGATGTATCTAATACTTCTGTGGATTTCCTCCTCTCTGGGAGTTTTTTGGAATAGGGCCGGAACCTCGACCTCTTCCTCCTCGGAAGCCACCTCTTCCTCCACGGTAGCCACCTCTACTAAATGTACCTCTGTGGCCTCCTCTACCACCTCTGAAGAAGCCTCCGCCTCTACCTCTGCCATTGCCAAACTTCAACTTGTTTCCCACTTTGGAACAATCTTCAATGTCCTTTGCAACTTTGGAGACATCATCTCCAAAAAGGTTGTTTGTGTAAGGAACAGAGTGTGAGCAGAGAGGCACATATTCTGCCATCATTTCGGGTTTTAAAAAATCCCTTCTAGTCATATTCAATTGGCGGTTTGCATGGCCCAACAAAGCCAATACATCATTACATCTGTCAATGCATTCTCCACTACCGGAGTTACCATTGGCATTGTTGTTTTCGTCAAGAGCCATTTTGTTGACAGTTTTTGTTAGAATTGTTGCTGCTTTTACAATAGTTCTTTCAAGAAATTGTAATTTTTTATCAGCAGATCGTGCTCCTGGTGAAATTACATTCCACATGAGCTGGTTTATTCTTACTATAGACAAACCTTCACAATTTTCAGGTCTGGCATTGTTTTCATCTTTAGTTAAATCAGAGTATTGTTCCTCATTCATACCATTCCTGAACAACTCATTGACATTATTTGCCAAGACCTCATCAATTTTGACATCACAAATTTCTTGAACCTTACATCTCTTTGTCATAGATGAAAACCTATTATCATCTTTGTTCTGCTTCTTTGCAGGTGGTTCACTTTCATTGTCTACATTTTCCCCATCATCATGGGGGTTTTCTTCACCTTCATCATAATTATCATCATAATTATTAACCTCGTCATACTCTTCAATATCTTGTACCCTGTCTTTTAAAGACTTTATATCGTCAGATTGCCTTTTCTGACCTTCTTGGATTGAGACCAACATTGACATGATTGCATCATGATTGTCTACTTTTGCAGAGGTAGAAGGGCCAGGGTTTTGAGTTTCAGTATTACTAGTAACCTTCGCTGGTTTCTTACCCTTTACACTTGAATTTGAAGTGTTTGCTCCGCCACCCACGGAAGCTTTTGACTTTGTCGACTCATGTTTCCTTTTACCAGCCGCGCTGGAAACGGAATTAATCTTTTCGGACAAGAGTTCATCTTCGTCCGTATTACTGATGTCTTCATGCGAAGACTTTCTTTTTGAGGCGGACCCCTTTTCTATCATTTTCTCCGCCATGTGTTTTCTTTATAACCGGTTTACGGCAAAGTGCCGAAAACAGGTAAAAGTCGTAAATGTTTCCCGAATTACATCCGGTGATTACTAACTTTTATTTTATTTTATATCAAATTTTATTAATGATAAAATGAAAACCAACTACGTTGATTTAATTTAATCTGAAGTTAGGACAATTCAAACTACGTCCGAACTGCTCAAGAGCTATCAGCACACTGAAGTTCACACATGCGCAGCACAATCTCATTTGGTCCTGGAAGTGTTACAACGAAATAAAATTCTGTATATAACAACAGTCTGAACCAGGATGATTGTGTTTTCCTATACTGAAAGTTCCAAAATTTTTACATGAGCTCATTGTTAAACAATTGACAATAAAGTGCTGCTCCAGAGTTCTATTACTCCTCACTGCCATGTCAGAAATTTATAAAACAATTAAAGGGAGGTTATTTTAACTGCCACCAAAGTTCCATGAAAACTGCTCAAAGCATTTTGAGTTAATGTCTGAAAACAGGAAATTCTTTTTTATATATATATATATATATATATATATATATATATATATAATGTCTAAAAATAGCAACAATCAACATTCAATCTATTTAAGCGTGGATCAATTTGTGAAAATAAACTGATACAGTTACTGAATTAAAATTATATATATATATATATATATATATATATATAAATAAAATCCCATAACTCTGAAACATAAATTCGAAAATTTATAAAAAAAAATGAGTTCATTTGGATGGATGGAGAGACAATAGTATACCATAATACCTCCCGTAAACAAGTGTATAAATATGCAAGATTGATTGTTGCAATTACACAAAATACTGCATACAAATATTGCTATCAAATTTTGTTTTTGTGTGTGAAACCTTTCCAGTTACATTTTCCACATTAAAACAAACATCAGAAAAATCTCTGAATAAGCAGTAACTTTTATAATCATTCTTGGGAAAATGGACAAACCCCAACCTGAACATGAACACAAATGTCTAATTATTACCTGTTGTATTTCTTTATGACCTGGTATAGGTTTCTCAGTATAACCTTGAAGTCTAAACCAGGATATAAGAGTCTGTAGAGATCGGTAAGCACATCCCCACTTATTGTCATCAAATCTGTCCTGCATGTAGTGATGGTAGCTGTATAGTCCTTGTACAATATATGGAGTACCATCTTTCACTAGGAGAAAACATAAAGAGAGTTAAAAAAAATCATTAGTTTTCAATATTTTCAATGAACTGTGAAATATAGGTTCAAACCATAATTTGGCATTATGCAACTCACTCATCATTTATATTTAAAAAGTAAAAAACAATGTTAAAGATGGAAAAAAATAAACATTCCCCCATATCTTTCAAAACATTATGAACCAACATCGTCTTACCCTTCTGGAGCCATGGAGACCACCATGTTTTTTGGTGTGGTTCATGTTGCTCAGTCTAAGGACGCCTCCGTGTGCGAGAATTTCTCGTTGCATTGAAGACCTGTTGGTGACCTCCTGCTGTTATCTGCTCTATGGTCGGGTTGTTGGAAGGCACATTATATTAATAATACATGGGTGATGGGAATCAGAGCAACTTTTCACACTATAATTCACTATAATACTCAATTACAATTGTCTGGGTGGCGGGTGCTGACAAAAACTGCCTTCCAACCCCCCCATACATTTTTTTCTGGAATAGCCCTGTTTATTTTTAACTTATGATTTTGAATGTCCCTTTGGTATCTTTTGTTTTTGTTTTATGAAATGAATTTTGTTGTATGTTTATAAAAAAGAAGATGTGGTATGGGTGCCAGTGAGACAATTCTCAATCCTAGTCACAATATGTAAAAGTAAACCATTATAGGTCAAAGAACAGCCTAAAAGATGGAGTCTTGTCTCACACAGAACAGTAGGCTATAAAGGGCCCAAAAATAAAAAGTGTAAAATTATTCAAACAGGAAAACCAACATCTAATCTATATAAAAAATGAGAAACAAGGAACACTTATGAGCCACATCAACAAACGACAACCACTGAACATCAGATTATATGTTAGCTGTTTTGTCAAAGCTTTCCTACCTCCAGAAGCTGATAAACCTGCATGTGGATTTATCAAGTAGCCATACTTTTCAAGGTCTTCCAAGAACATGTGATTATTGTTTCTTCTGAAAACTGGTCTATCATCATTGAGACAAAACTTTTTGTGCAAATCTCTTCGCTTTTCAACTGAAATTATTATTATAAAACATTTCTGTTATATAATGCTTAGATTTTTAATTAAAAAGAACATGTCAACAAACACACAACTATATTTACATGAACAGTCATATACAATGTGTATTCTACTTTTAATTTTAATATTGTTTAACTAAGTGTTATGAAAGTTTTTCTTTACTTAAACATGAATAAACTGAAAAAACATTTTTTCTCTTTCAAATTTCTTTTCTGTTTACATTTTTTGTTTGCTTTTAAATACGCTTAATTATCAAAACATCAATTTTGCATTCATCAATCAAATAGACATACTGCCAATTCTTCTAATTACATGAGTACTGATTTTCAGGATTGGAGTTAAATTGTATTCCATTTTATACTTTATTTCATTGTTTTGTCAAATTTTACATACAAACCTACTGAATATTTATACTGTAGACATTAAACACTTAAATTAGAATGTTACTTTTATCAAAAGAAAACACCAAAATTGGTACCGATCAAATTATTAAGGTGGTACCCAACACTTTAACTAAAATTAATTTGGCTCGTTTAATTTTCATAAAATTTTGACAAAGTATTTACTTTGACCCTTTTACAAAAATATAAAAATTTCAAAAAATTTGAACCAACTGTTTTATTAGAAAAATTACACTGGTTATATAGCAGTTTGACAAACACTTATTTTGATCATTGAGAAGCTTAATATTCCCTTAACAACACAACGTAATTAAAACGTTTAGCTGATTATACAGAGTTATCTCCCTGTAGTGTTAGGTACCACCTTAATAGAATCCACAGTACTAAATAAAACCAGGTGCTCCGCAGGGCGCAGCTTTATACGACCGCAGAGGTCGAACCCTGAACAGTTGGGGCAAGTATGGACAAAACATTCAAGCGTGATACAGCTCTGAATTTGGATTGTGATCAAATTTTTGACATTACATGGGTTTTTTTACACAAAACAAATGTCAAGATTTTACAAATCAATTAAAGATTTCTTCTTCAAACTTATTTAAATCTAAAATTAAATAGTTGACACAGCATAGGTTTCTGATACAGAATGAATGTGGTCTAATGAACTTAAAAAATTTTTTTTGCCTTTGAGCAATTCACTATGCTGTTGAATATTAATCCTCTCAAAAAAATGTTTGAAGAAATTTTCTTTTTATTTATGAAATCTGAAATGAGAAAAATTTAACCCCCCCCCATTTTTTTTTCACATCCCCGTTTCCCTTTTTCCAAAACTGATATCAATTCAAATTTCTAATGGAGTTTGCAAAAATAACTACTCTTTTAAATACATCATAAAATATTAAAATGTAAAATAAAGTGCTTGTTATCACTGAATGGTAAAGATTGGTTGGTAGTAAAAGTGAATATAAATTGTTTATTGTATAAAACAATAAAAAAAAACTTCATCAGAAACATTTTATATTGGCAAATTTCCAATGAAGTTATTTACATAAAGTTATTGGCAAATAAAAATAGAAAATGACATCATAGTCATGTCTGGCAAATGTCCAACATACATTATCTAAAAACATTTTAGATAAGATAAGGGAAACAAGAGGCTCTCAAGAGCCTGAATCGCTCACCTGGTAAACAATGCCTTCGGCCATGTTTTTTGACGAAATAGAAAATAAAACACAAACTTTATTTTATACACCCTACTGATCATTCAAATGAAGTTTGGTTGAATTTGGTTGAGTAGTTTTAGAGGAGAAGATTTTTTAAAGTTAGCAAATATGATGAACAAATTGTGAAAAATTGTCATTAAAGGACATTTACCCCTTAAGGGGTCAATAGACAATTTTGGTCATATTAACCTATTTGTAGATCTTACTTTGCTGATCATTTTTGCTGTTTACAGTTTATCTTCATCTATAATAATATTCAAGATAATGACCAAAAACTGCAAAATTTCCTTAAAATTACCAATTAAGTGGCAGCTACCCAACAATGGTTTGTTTGATTCATCTGAAAATTTCTGGGCTGATAGATCTTGACCTAATGAACATTTTTACCCCATGTCAGATTTGCTCTAAATGCTTCCGTTTTTGAGATATAAGCCAAAAACTGCATTTGACCCCTATGTTCTATTTTAAGTAATGGCGGCCATGTTTTTTGACGGATCAAAAATCGAAGCACACACTTTGTGCAGGATAATCTAAGGAACAATCATTTTAAGTTTCATTCAAATCCATTCAGTAGTTTCAGAGGAGAAGATGTTTGAAAAATTGTTAACGACGACAGACGACGACGACGACGACGGACGCCAAGTGATGAGAAAAGCTCACATGGCCTTTTAGGCCAGGTGAGCTAAAAAGCTTCATCAGCAACATTTTATATTGGCAAATTTCCAATGAAGTTATTTACATAAAGTTATTGGCAAATAAAAATAGAAAATGACATCATAGTCATGTCTGGCAAATTTCCAACATATATTATCAACTACTATTCTATACAAAGAAAGATAACTCCAATTGAAAATTAATTGCTATTGCACAATATTGTGCAATTAGATATTTCTTGCTATTGTGCAATACTGTGCAATTGAAAATTTTTTGCTATTGCACAATACTTGATATGGAATCCTGATTTTGACCAACTTGAAAACTGGGCCCATAATCAAAAATCAAAGTACATGTTTAGATAAAGCATATCAAATAAGCCCAATAATTTAATTTTTGTTAAAATCAAACTTAGTTTAATTTTGGACCCTTTGGACCTTAATGTAGACCAATTTGAAAACTGGACCAAAAATTAAGAATCTGCATACACAGTTAGATTTGGCATATCAAAGAACCCATTTATTCAATTTTTGATGAAATCAAACAAAGTTTAATTTTGGACCCCCATTTCGACCAACTTGAAAACTAGGCCAATAATTAAAAATCTAAGTACATTTTTAAATTCAGCATATCAAAGAACCCCAAGGATTCAATTTTTGTTAAAATCAAACTAAGTTTAATTTTGGACCCTTTGGACCTTAATGTAGACCAATTTGAAAACGGGACCAAAAATTAAGAATCTACATACATAGTTAGATTCGGCATATCAAAGAACCCCAATTATTCAATTTTTGATGAAATCACACAAAGTTCAATTTTGGACCCTTTGGGCCCCTTATTCCTAAACTGTTGGGACCAAAACTCCCAAAATCAAACCCAACCTTCCTTTTGTGGTCATAAACCTTGTGTTTAAATTTCATTGATTTTTATTTACTTATACTAAAGTTATTGTGCGAAAACCAAGAATAATGCTTATTTGGGCCCTTTTTTGGCCCTTAATTCCTAAACTGTTGGAACCAAACCTCCCAAAATCAATCCCAACTGTCCTTTTGTGGTCATAAACCTTGTGTCAAAATTTCATAGATTTCTATTCACTTAAACTAAAGTTATAGTGCGAAAACCAAGAAAATGCTTATTTGGGCCCTTTTTGGCCCCTAATTCCTAAAATGTTGGGACCAAAACTCCCAAAATCAATCCCAACCTTCCTTTTGTGGTCATAAACCTTGTGTTAAAATTTCATTGATTTCTATTCACTTTTACTAAAGTTAGAGTGCGAAAACTAAAAGTATTCGGACGACGACGACGACGACGACGACGACGACGACTACGACGACGACGACGACGACGACGCCAACGTGATAGCAATATACGACCAAAAAATTAAAATTTTTGCGGTCGTATAAAAAGTGACAAAATATGAGAATATAAAAATAAGTAGATGTATGTGGCATGATTGCCATTAAGACAAATCTCAACAAGGTACCAAATGACATAGATATTAAAAAAATAAAGGTCAACATATGGCCTTTGACAATGAGCAAATCCCATGCTGCATCGTCAGCTATAACAGGCCTCAAAATCACAAATTTAAAACAATTTGAAATGAGAAAACAGTCTAATTTAATATGTACAAAATAATGATTTACATTAATTTTTACCTAAATCATCATCAGACATTTTGGAAGGATATGTTACAGTAAGAAAAGTATTCAGGCCTAATGGCTGGAAATGGTAGGGTTGTGGTGTCTGGAAAGCTCCTCTCTGAAACAAACAGATGTAATTCATATTTATTATATTTTGACAATATTAAGACACTAAATATTAACATCGTGGTAATTGTGCTGATTTATCAAAACGTGAATCAAAAGAGATTCAGTTATATTTGTAATGTTTATCTATCAAAATAAACATTACAAATATAACTGAATCTCTTTTGATTCACGTTTTGATAAATCAGCACAATGGAATATCTTCTAATGAGCTCATCAAAGATACCATGCTAAAACTTTTGAACGACTCATGTCTGTTTCATTTACAAAAGACTTATCAGCAAAATATTTTAAAGGCCAAATAGAGTTTGTTTGTCGTTCTTCAACATATGTTTTTTTAATTGTCCCTTTTTCTAACAAAAGTTCTATAAATGCACCATTGGTATCTTTTTACTTTTATTCTGAAAATAATTTCAAAATAGATGGCCATTGATCAGAAAGAACTAGATATCATTGAGATGGGAGCCATCTCTGTGGGCCCCGCTGTGAATAATGTGCATTAAAAAATTGTATCTTTACCATAGGACATGGGTTTGTCAACTGAAATCAAAGTTTTTGACTTTGACCTTTGACCTAGGAAGTTGTAAATAAATTATGACACACCCTTTGGTGTTGGTTTATAAACATGTCAAGTATAAACTTTGAAATGATAACGGTTCTCAAGATATAGAGCGGACACGATCTTTCCCATAGGACATGGGGTTGTCAACTGAAACCAAAGTTTTTGACCTTGACCTTTGACCTAGGAAGTTGTACATAAATTATGACACACCCTTTGGTGTTGGTTTATATACATGTCAAGTATAAACTTTGAAATGACAATGGTTCTCAAGATATAGAGCGGACACGATCTTTACCATAGGACATGGGGTTGTCAACTGAAACCAAAGTTTTTGACCTTGACCTTAGACCTAGGAAGTTGTACATAAATTATGACATACCCTCTGATATTGGTTTATATACATTTCAGGTATAAACTTCAAAATGATAACGGTTCTCAAGATATAGAGCGGACACAATCTTTACCATAGGACATGGGGTTGTCAACTGAAACCAAAGTTTTTGACCTTGAACTTTGCCCTAGGCAGTCGTTCATAAATTATGACACACCCTCTGGTGTTGGTTCATATACATGTCAAGTATAAACTTTGAAATCATAACGGTTCTCAAGATATAGAGCGGACACGATCTTCACCACAGGACACAGGGTTGTCAACTGAAATCAAAGTTTTTTTACCTTGACCTTTGACCTAGGAAGTTGCACATACATCATGACACGCCCTCTGGTGGTGGTTAATAAACATGTAAAGTATAAAGTATGAAATCATAATGGTTCTCTAGATATGGAGCGGACACAAAAGTGTTACGGACGGACGGACGGATGGACGGACAGACTGATCACTATAGGGTACCCGCCTAAAGGCGGGACCCTAATTATAAATCCTATATACAATTCAATTTCATTTTTTATCCTGATAAAATAATAAATGTGTTCCATACAATTAGGAATTGTCATTATATGCACTACAGGCCCGTAGCCAGGAATTGTCATTATATGAACTACAGGCCGTAGCCAGGAATTTCCAAGGGGGGGTTATTTGGACCCACGAACTCGACTTTAACAGTCAAAATTCGAACATAATGTTGACTTTAACAGTGCTTATTTGTTTTTAAGGAGGGCGGGGGGGGTGTTCATCCGAACCCCTCGAACCCCCTGGCTATGGGTATGCACTAGTCATTGAGAAGTATCTGCAAAAATTTCATAGAAATGTGATGAATCTAAATAAAATAACAAATGATTTAATTTAAGATTGAAATTATTTAATTAGCAAAGCAGTGAAACTTATTATACACTTCAGTGATCACACTGGTTCAATATAGTTAGTATATACTTTTAAAATTGAGAATGGAAATGGGGAATGTGCCAAAGAGACAACAACCCGACCATAGAGCAGACAACAGCAGAAGGTCACCAACAGGTCTTCAATGCAACGAGAAATTCTCTCACCCGGAGGCGTCCTTCAGCTTTTGCATTGAAATCTACTCACTAGATTATTTGGTTGTGATACATTTCCTTCTTTGTAAATTGTTTATTTATACTATAGCAAAGTTTTATCTTTACTATTTGAGTTTGATATATCGTTGAAATTTGTCACCCTCCTCCTATAAATTTATAGTTCAATAGGCAGATGTTTGTCTTAAAATTTGTTAATATATTTATGTTTATGTATTATCATTTGTGTAATGTATTATTTATGTTATATTATGTTTTGTAATATTGAGAAAATATTTGTAAAAGGCAATAGACTTCTTTCTATTTCACCCAATAAACCACTTTCGAGTTTGTCTGTCACCGAAAAAACTTGTCAATTATACGCGCCTTTATGAAGTCAAATACTAGAAAGAGGGAATCACCTGTATCTCTGCACTATAAATTTTCATTACACATCTTAGTCATCGTCATTGTTCAGGATAAACTAGAATTAATATTTGTTCTGTAGGTACTTAATCACTGTTCCCTATCTATTGACAGCAGTGCTGAAAGACAATTATGAGAATTCAATTTGCCGTATGATTCATGCAATATAGCTATATAGTTTTCTAATCACTCGCTCAACATTGGAACGGAAGTGACAACACCCCTAAACGCACAAGTGATGTTCACTAAAACTTTTGACGGAAATGCATCAAACTTGAAAGTTGTCTATTGATAATTTACCTTGGAATGTTGCATCATGCTGTTGGTCATTGCCTTTAACTGACGACAAACACTTGTTGACATAGCAACAGCTAGTTTACTAACAGTAGTGTCAGTTGTCACGGTGGATATTGCGTCAATACGTAGAGTTATGTCCACTGATTTAGTGTTAACTGTAAAATAAAAACAGAAATTGCTAATTTGTAAAAGTGCATGCTGTCATGCTCTTTATAGTTTTAAGCAGAAGGTGCATGATTTTTGTCTGCTGTAGATATTTTTTAAGTTTGAAACATCTTCTTTTTTATATTTGAGTGTATTCTTAAACGAGTCCTTAATTCATCGTTCGTTTTAAAGTTTCATAATTCAGTAGTTTGTGTAATGCTGGTTGAGTTAGATACAGTAATTTCAGACAGTTTGGGGATTTTTTATTATTACAAAAATTGAGATGATAGGTGTCGTAAAAATGAAAACTTAAATGATTTAAAATTTTTATAACATTAATTGTATGCAGCGTTTTCTGAAATTTCTAAAATTTACATGATTAAAACTTGCATTTGTGTAGAATGTCTATCGAACAAATTATAAAAATAGTTTCTTGATTCACATTACATTGTACTATATACCGTTTTACTGCATGTAGATTCGATTGTGGGATACCAGTTTTGGGGGATTTCTTGGGAACAGGTGAACCAGAAATTTAAATGTTTAAAAATAAGACTTTGACAAAATCACAAAAATCAAATATTCACAAAACAAGTTTTTATCTATCCACAATAATTGGTACCAGCTGAAAATAAATGAAACTATCGAAGTAAAATTTAACTTAAAATAATACCCAAAATGATCAAGATTTGTAAAAATTGTAAAATCTCATTTGCATACCAATATTATGGTATATAACTGGGGCACAAGGTGGGATATCTTCATCTGGCGGTGTTCCACTTCTCTTTAAGAATGTAGTAAATTGTAAAGTTTCCTGAAAAAGAATAAACATCAACAAACATGTTTATTCGTCAAAAAAAAATAAAAATGTTAAAATGTAGGCAAAAATCTAAAAAATAAAAGGAAAAATTGACCCAATGGTGATAGTTTGAAATACAACCAGGAGCTTCACAATGTTGACAGCTGTACCCCCTATTTTTGACATTTTGTCTTATTATGTTTGTATGTTTTGTTCACACATAGTTGTCAATATTATGAAGTTTGATGTGACTGTCAAACAAGTGAGAGGTTTAGCTGCCTATAAAACCAGGTTTAAGTCACAATTTTCTACATAAGAAAATACCTATACCAAGTCAGGAATATGACAGTTGTTATCCATTTATTAGATGTGTTTTTTAATTTGCCATTGGATTACAAACTTTCCTTTTTGAATTTTCCTCAAAGTCTGGTACATTTTTTATTTCACTTTCTTAAAAAAACTAGTTTAGCAGAATGCATTGAGCGTATAGGTGAAGGGAGAATCTTTGGTTAGCTAGCTTGTTAGCTGAGCTGAACCATGAAGTCATTGTTAGGTTAGGTATACTACCCTCCTTTTAGAGTAGTCAAGTCCTACAGACAGTTAGAAGATAGATTGGTTATCTGTCAGACTAGTCTACTCTTTAAGGAGGGTAGTTTTCCAAACCTAATAATGACTTCATTGTTCAGCTAACAATCAAAGGAACCAAAGATATTGCCTTTACCTACACACTCAATGCATTCTGCTGTATAAATAACAGTTAAAAAAAAACTTTTAACATTTTATATCCTTTAAATAACTTAGAAGAATAGATATTGGGTGGAAGTATGGGATGCAAAAATCCCATGAATTATTAAAAAATAAATCAGCTAATTAATTAGGACATGCAAAATATATTAAAATAAACAAATACCAAATGTTTATCTTTCTTCTTTCTCGTCCTTTTGAATATCCCACCATCCTCCTCTATTAAGTCAAACAAATCAACACATTTACTGTCTTTAGTTATACCACATGACTGATTTCCACCAATCAAAACATTGCTCTGTTGAAGTTTATACATTATACAGCCAGACTTTATTATTTTATATTGTCTGTCTATTTCTTTATTCAAGCTCTTTTTCCATGACTCTGAAAAAAATAAAAGAACATAATGTTTTATCCAAATAATATTATTTAAGCACTTTGTTTTGCTAAAGCGGAAATACTTATATCTTTATATAGATAGAAGACCTAGATGAGAGCTGACATGAAATTGCATAGCAACACGCAACTAATAAATTATGTCATGCTAAATGCATTATTTTATATATATCAATGTATACTGAGATAAATGGAAACAGACTTTGTCACTGATGAAGAATCATTAAATATAACTGTAAATTAAACAAAAACAAGAGGCTCCTAAGAGCTTGATTTCTTCACCTGTAGAAATATGACATTTCATGTTGAAAAAAAACCAATCAATTATACAGCATTTTTTTGGAGCATTGAATAAGTTCAATCAAGAGAAAAAGATTATATCCTTGGTTCAAAAGGCACTTGCCAATGTAATGATTGTAGACCTAAATTACTTGTTTCAATTTCATTTTTACCATTGCCATTTTTCAAGATGATCAACAAAAGAGTTCATAAAAGTTATCACTAAAGAACAATAACTCGTTTTTGGATCAGTATTGAGTTTCAGTCAAACCAGAATTTTTTTAGATCTTATTTTGCCAATCTCTTTTCTTCTTTAAAGTACCTGTTTGTTTTTTCAAGTTAAGAAGCCAAAATAAGTTGAAAATTGTCTTTCAAGGGAAGTAACTGATATTTATGGATTCATCCAATGGTTTTGATCATACTTTTTGGCAAATGTGTGAATGTATAAGTAATATTTTTAGCTATAAACAATTTCAACCTAAATATAATAGTTGTTGAAAAATAAATAGGAACAATCCGAAAAAAAAATTCAATAATCTTCCTTTTAAAAAGAGCAATTACTCCTGTAAAGAGAAAACTGTTTATTTAGATGGAATAGGATTAATGGGAAGTATATCTTGACATTCTGACATTTGACGCCTGAAGGTAAAGGGCATTCTACCCTTCTATTTGTTTACAGTACCAGAACTCTCCCCTACCTTCACTGTCCCCTATATCTATCGTCACATCAATACAACATGTATTCCTGGCTTTGACACATGTATTTATAACACTCTCGTCTGTAATGTTTACAGTAACAGAACTCTCCCCTACCTTCACTGTCCCCTATATCTACTGTCACATCAATACAACATGTATTCCTGGCTATGACACTTGTATTTATAACACTCTCGTCTGTAATGTTTACAGTAACAGAACTCTCCCCTACCTTCACTGTCCCCTATATCTACTGTCACATCAATACAACATGTATTCCTGGCTATGACACTTGTATTTATAACACTCTCGTCTGTAATGTTTACAGTAACAGAACTCTCCCCTACCTTCACTGTCCCCTATATCTACCATCACATCAATACAACATGTATTCCTGGCTATGACACTTGTATTTACAACACACTCGTCTGTAATGTTTACAGTAACAGAACTCTCCCCTACCTTCACTGTCCCCTATATCTATCGTCACATCAATAAAACATGTATTCCTGGCTATGAAACTTGTATTTATAACACTCTTGTCTGTAATGTTTACAGTAACAGAACTCTCCCCTACCTTCACTGTCCCCTATATCTATCGTCACATCAATAAAACATGTATTCCTGGCTATGAAACTTGTATTTATAACACTCTTGTCTGTAATGTTTACAGTAACAGAACTCTCCCCTACCTTCACTGTCCCCTATATCTATCGTCACATCAATAAAACATGTATTCCTGGCTATGACACTTGTATTTATTACACTCTCATCTGTAATGTTTACAGTAACAGAACTCTCCCCTACCTTCACTGTCCCCTATATCTACCGTCACATCAATACAACATGTATTCCTGGCTATGACACTTGTATTAACAACACACTCCCCTACCTTCACTGTCCCCTATATCTATTGTCACATCAATAAAACATGTATTCCTGGCTATGACACTTGTATTTTTAACACTCTCGTCTGTAATGTTTACAGTAACAGAACTCTTCCCCTCATCCGCTGTCCAAAAGTTGAAATTATCTTCCGATAAAACATTGGTCAGGTTATCTGGTAAGGTTAGAATAAGTAACTGTGAAAACTGTGTAGATAACTGAAATATACGAGAAACATCATAAGGAACATAAATGTACATTTAGAATACAGTTTAGCCTTTTTCAATTGATTCTTATAGTTCGTTCTTATGTTGTGCTATTACACCACTACCCCATGTTAGGGGAAGGGTTGGGATCCCTCTAACATGTTAATTCATTCTATGAATGCACCTGTCCCAACTCAGAAGCTTATAATTCAGTGGTTGTAGTTTGCTGCTTATACATATTATTTGCTTTTTTTTTTATACATAAATTAGGCCGTTAATTTTCTCGATTTACATTTGTGATTTCAGGGCCTTTTATAGCTGACTATGTAGTTAAGGCTTTGCTCATTGTTGAAGGCCGTACAGTAATCTATAGTAGTTAATTTATATGTCACTTGGTCTCGTGTGGAGAGTTGTCTCATTGGCACCATACCACATCTTCTTTTTTATAGCTAATAAGTGACTCTATTTATGGGTTTTATATATGGTTCATAGTTTTGTAGTAATTTTTCAACTTTCAAATATTTTGACTTTAACCATTATAATACTCATAATTGATACATTATTATTATTAATTGTTATAAATGTTTGAAAAATAAATTCAAATTAAGGGCATCCGATACAGTTTCAAGGGAGTTTAACTCTTGGCGCGACGTTAAGCGTTTGAATTCCCGCAAAACGTCACTTTTCGCGGGATGTAATGTGTGTAATTTTCCGTAATAAGAAACGTAATGTGGAATTTCGATGTTCCAATTTCTATTTCTCCCGCATGCTAACTTCTTCGCCATTAATACTAGTGCCTTTGATTCTAACAGGATAACAGTCTAATACCATCATAAGAAATAAAACAAGTTACTATTTCTTTGAGATCTTCAACAAAATAATGTAAAGTGAGCAATCTCAAGACGACTAACCCTTCTGGTGTTACTAATATCATGCATGTCAATTATCATTTTTATTATCATTCATCATCCATGACATTGTATTGCAGCACAGGAAACCAATGATATTTTAAAACTAATACCGAAAACGTAGGAACACGCCGCTAATATAAAAGAACAAAGTTCTTATTTCCTCAACGTTGCACATATTTTATCTAACAAAAGGCAATAGCCCGCAACAATATGTTTATACAACCGTAATTTTTTTTACGGGACCTATTATGGTATACAAATGTCCGTCGTAAACATGGAACAGCATATTATCCAAATTTCATTAAACTGAACATGGTTGTTTTTTCAGTCATGGTGGTCAAACGATCTGTTTAATTTTTGGTTAACTTTTTGACTTACAGGGCTTTGTAACTAAAACAGTTTTTTTTTACAGTTCACGCTGTAACTCAAAAACGATTTATGACTATTGCATAAAAATTTACACACTTCTTATTTATATTAATCTGAAGATCTGTATATACTTTTTGAGGATGATTCAAAATTTGATTTTAGAGTTATTGAGTTTATGACAAAAAGAGTGGGTTTTCACATGTCGCGCCGTATCTCAGAAACTATTTATAATTATATATTGCATAAAACTTCACATACTTTTTAGTTAAATTATTCTTAAGATCTGTATACTTTTTCGTGATGATTCTTTCATTCATTTTTGAGTTCTTGAATTTTTATTGAGCTTCAATTTGGCATGTTTGGGGATCATATAAAACATGTTGTGATATACAAACTTACTTTTGAGCAAGAATAATGAATGAGTCAAGATTTACTTAGCATGACTTACTGTACAACCCCTGTCACGGTTATTTTAAAAACATGTATAATGCTTTTTAATAACACGAAGGGCGTATCATGCGCTCGTAGCGCAGCTGTTTATTTTGTTCTTTATATTTTTTGTAAATATATTAGAGAAATGACGGGATGACAGCAAATACAATGCAATTTCCAATATAATCAATGTTTCATAATGGCATAACTCTTTTAAATAATAGTTGATATGCACTGATTTTCGAACGTGTCCATACAATATCAGTTTTATAAAAAGTTGGCAAGAACTGTTCACCTGAAAAATGTAATTAACCAGAAGGACCAGAAGGACAGACAGAAGAATGGACGTGCGATATTCTATGTACGCGCTTTGGTGAAAAAAATATAAAAGTTATTTACCAATAAAATTACGCTATGAGAGAAGGATTTTAATCGCGACAAATTCAATCGGTTTTGCCAAATCGAAAATTTCAAAGTTATAGCCTTGGCTCACACTGAACAACAAGCTATAAAGGGCCCCAAATTTACTAGTGTAAAACCATTCAAACGGGTAAACCAACGGTCTAATCTATACATGGACAAGAGCATTCTTTAGGAAATTGAAGATTCTCCTTTATAAGAGTTTGCTTTTGTTTTCTGACCACATAAAACAGAAGATGTAGTATAATTGCCAATAAGACAACTCTCAACAAGAGACAAACATGACACAGAAATTAACAACTATAGGTCACTGAACGGTCTTCAACAATGAGCAAAGCCCATCCTGCATAGTCATCTATAAAAGGTCACGAAATGACAATGTAAAACAATTCAAACGAAAAAAGTAACGGCCTAATGTATGTGCTGCAATTTGTGTACAAAAAAAAGAAGTTCCGTTTGCAGGATAATGCTGAGTTCACACGTAATTCGAATTCAATTTGCATTCGAAATGTTTCACATCCTAACGTAAATTCTAATTCGAATTGCAATGCGCGCTAAATTTGATTTACTGTCCAAACGACGTGAACTTTTAATTCGTATCAACAAAAACGTATTTATCAGTGATTAAAACGTGAATAAAAGGATTTTAAGGAATATTTGTAATGAAACAGCAGCCCACCAAACAAAACAAAACAAATCTAGAGGTCAACATACGGTATGAATATAATATACCAGTGTGTACAGTAAATGTACCTGTAGGCCAAGTTCTAAATTGCCGGGTCTTTAATTTTAGAAGCCGTAAAAGTTATCAACAGTCCGTTATAACTTTTCTTGGGATGTTTCTCACTTAGACCACAAACAGAGAGAGGTATTTGTTATTCACATGATTTTATTTCCGGAAACAATAAAACCAATTTATAGATAGTACTTTACAAGCAATATTTATACATCTGAAAAAATGTCGCCGGTAATTTGCAGAGATAACGTCGAAATTGTCTGCCAGCGACGTCGTGCACTTTAGCGCTGACGTTAAGGTTACAAAGGGGGGACGCAATTTTTAGGATAAATCGTTTATCATGGAATCAAGCACGGTGACCTATATTTTTTATTTGAGATTTAGAGAAAGCATGACAAAATGCAGTTTATGCAGAAAAATGATAAAAATGACATTTTCAGAAACAGTTTATTTCCATTTTTTTGAGGTTTAAAAAAATACCACTTTGAGCATCTGGTCCGCAATGTCAAGCAAGGCTTGAATAATTGTATAGTTATTCGTATAGTGATTTATTTTTTTCCTTTTTGTAACTTATCACAGATTCAGATTGAACCCGATCTCAATAATTTACGACGAAAAATATCTGCTCCAAAAATTTTATAACATTGCCTAATTGTTTTACAAAATTGCACAAATCCCCAATTTTCAGCCTCAATTTTCTCGAAAACAAGCACGGTGACTTATGTTTTATTTTGTGTTTTATTTTATAACTCGCCAAGGCCTACAACATATTACAAAATTATAAAAATGACATTTTATCGAGAAACTGTATCGGATGCCCTTAAGGTGGTACCCAACACTTTAACTAAAATTAATTTGTCTCGTTTAATTTTCTTAAAATTTTGACAAAATATTTACTTTGACCCTTTTACAAAAATATAAAAAAATTCAAAAATTTTGAACCAACCGTTTTATCAGAAAAAATACACTGGTTATATAGCAGTTTGACAAACACTTATTTTGATCATTGAGAAGCTTAATACTCCCTTAACAACACAACGTAATTAAAACGTTTAGCTGATTTTACAGAGTTATCTCCCTGTAGTGTTAGGTACCACCTTAAGGAACACTCTCCCTCTTGCATAGTTCTAATTCCTTGTATTGATTTGGCACTATTTTTTGTTCATTTTATGTTTAGTTTGATTTTTCAAATATTCATGCTTCATGCATCACTATAAAAGCATCAATTTGTAAAAACATGTCTAAGGCAGTAAAAATGGTACAAGCATCATTAATGTTATTATATATACTCATCTGTGTTATATTCCATGTTACATACCTTTTTAAGTAAATCTTTACTTTTGTGATGGAAGTAACCCACTATGAACACACCTGAAAATGAAATAGAGATTCTTATGTTATTGAGACCAAATGAGTGATACATGTCGAATGGAAAATAAACAAAATAGTTTTTTGTGTCAAAAAATTGCAAAATTACATAGTATAATATTATGTATAACTAGATTCTATATATATACAATGTATTATCGGATATAGGTCAGTTCAAATTCTCAATCTTTTTTTTATCATTTAAAATATATTTCACACCTGTCCTAAGTCAGGAACATGTTGTTCAGTCATGTCAGTGGTTGTCATTTGTTTATGTGGTTCATATGTGTTTCTATTTTTTTTATATAGATTAGGCAATTTTCTGATTTGTTTTACAGAAGTCATTTTAAATTCCTTTATACTTGGGGGGCAGGACCTTTTTCAGGACGTCAGAATCAGGTGTTTTTAAGCTCAGGATTTTGGGATTGATCCATTGGGGATCCAGGAATTCTTTTTTCGAATTTCGGGGTGTCGGGATTTAAATTTCTTTAAATTCGGGCCTTGGGATTTCATGTTTTAAGCCTGAGATATCGGGATCAGGACCCCTCCGACCCCCCTCTTTATAGCTTGCTAATACTGTTGGGTATCTCAGCAAAGCCTCTTTGTTGAAAGCCGTACATTCAACTATGATTTGTACCGGTAACTTTACACATTGAAACTTAGTCTTAGATTGAGCGGTCAGCCTTAGTCTCAGTTGTCTAATTGGCACTCATACTACATCTAATTTCTTTTTAGAGAGCTCCCTTACACAAAAATAAATACTTACCTCCAGGTAGATATGTATCTATGTCTTCCAATTCTGCTAACACATTATTGGACACACAACGAACACATGCAGAAACTGTCAAAATATCATCACTTGAGTAACCTATCAATAACCCTACAGCTTTGTCATCTTTACTAATCTGTTGTAATTGCTGAAAAGATCAAAGTTTAAATGGTTTCAGTATACAGCATAGGTGGGTGTATTTTTCATATATCTAACATTTAATTTTGTCTTTGATATTTGCTTATTATAAATATTTTGGGTAGGTGCCATCACACTCTATCTTTTTTTTTTTTAATTTACAGTCAAAATAAAAAAAAATAATTGTAACCATAAAAAGTTATTTTCTTTAATTCTAGCTATAGTTTTTGGAACATTATAAACCCATGCATTTATAGTTGCAAAAATTACAAATGTAGAACATCATATTGAATTTTGACAAGTAATGTATCTTTGGTGATGTTAGGAATTGAAAAGGTATTTGGAAGGCCATATAATTAACCTCAATTCAGGATAGACTCTTGAATATTGTTCAGTCAAAATATGATGAACGGATCATATAAACCCGTAGGCAAATATAAGACCTCTTATGAGAGGGGTCTAAACACCTAAAACATTTTCCAAAAGACCAAAAAAGTGTGTATTCTAACAAAACGCAATTTATAAAATTAGTTTAGGATATCCAGATTTTGACAGTTAATATATGTTTACGAACTTCATATGAATTTGTATTATGCATGCTTTTTCAATGGAAAATGTGACGTCATAACAAAATTGAGAATGGATGTGGGTAATGTGTCAAAGAGAAAACAACCCGACCAAAGAGCAGACAATAATGCATCTTTAAAGCACAAAAACCCAAGAGATTAGGATATATAATATCGGGAAAAAATGGGGCCAAATTGTCTTGGTTCTGAAATGTCCCAATCCAAAAAGGGTTTATGATATATGTCTTCTGACCTTCTGATTTGTCTTGGTAAGGACTTTCTATACAAAAATGACTCATCTCTATTGATTTTAACTGATTACTAAGCTGCCTGAAAAGCTACATGAACCACCCAACAATAAACCAATTTTGTATCTCTGTTATACAATGCTAGTAGTTTAATATTTGCATATTTCAGAGTATATTGTAATTAATTATATAATTATTTTAAGTGGTTATAATCTAAAATCTGATTAATAGCCATTTACAAGATGGCTGCTACTGAAAATTCAACTGACAAATATCGCACATCATGTACATTGGGTTTTTTCGTTTGGACTATTTTGTCACGACTTCATGACAAAATGGGTGTGTTAAATTTTCAATGTGTATAATTTTCTCTGAATGAGAAAATAACGCAAAAATAACTGTGTATTATATCATACATTTTGTATCTATGAAAGTAACACAATATTATTGAGCTTTATGTAAATTATGAGGTATCTTTTGATTGATATTTGATTGATATCGAACTGTCTTTTTCGTGTTTCGAAATGTCTTTCATAGAGGATGAATATATGACCTAGTGTCAATCTATCCGTAAGGAAGACGAAGTGTCTAGAAATTTCTCCATCAATCATGTCATTCATTACTCGACATTAGAAAGGGGTTACCATATTGACGATGTTACAGATATCTTAAAGGCTAACTGTATAGATTCTCATATATGGTTTTGATGGTAAAAATTAAAAGAAATTAATTAATTATCACTCTGTTTTGTCAAACCTTCGCAACAGACGAGTGACAGATGATTATTCGTGGCATCTTCTCCTAACACTTTCGCCTGAAATCCACACTTCCGGTTTTCGTATGCGTATGAATCTCAAATTGAAAGTGAAAGTAAGAAAAATAACCTTAATATTTGAACTAGTTTCAAGAATTAGCTGCATATTTATACAAAATAAATAATTTCAGTATGACCTATTCAATTGGAATACTATAAATGATTAGTAAAAATAAATAATTTCTATCTTAAAAGTACGAAATAATATATGCACTATATTTTTCATGTGAAACCTTTTCTCTTTAGAAGTCGTCTGCTATACTTTCACTTTGTCCTAAATGACCACAGCATCTGACCATCGTTTGACATTTACCCAGTTGCTAAGTTCAACAGCTTTGTCAGCATGTATAAGTCGGACTCTAACTGCACCACTAGATGTTCTCAAAATAACAAAACAAGTAGGCACAGTTGAGTCGAAAAGCAGTCTGCAGAGTCTATGTAAACATCTGAGAAAACATGATGGGGTACGCGGATGCTGGAAAGGAAATATGATTGGCTGTATAAAAGTCTTACCTCATTCCTGGATTCATTATCTCATTTATCAACAATTAAAATGGGAATTTTCAGATGAGCTTGGTAGATTGTCAATAGGAAAAAGACTTTCCACAGGAATTGCTGCAGGAATTGTGTCTACTGTAGCTGTTTATCCATTAGATGTTGTCAAAACCAGAACTATCATTCAACCATATGATAAAACAATATCAGCATATAAAGGAGTAACAGATACATTCCAAAAAATATTGTTAAACGAAGGAAAGGGCACTTTTTACAAAGGACTGCTAACCACTCTAATTGGTAAAAAATATGAATAAGTAGGGGGAAATGAGAGCGTACAAAGTGTAAAGCAAAATACAGACCTTTTAAGAATTTTCTGAAGACAAAAACTTAGTATAAAAAAATGTTGAGCGCAGCCTAATACGACCGCAGAAGTTGAAACCCTGAACAGTTGTGGCAAATTTGGACACAATATTCAAGCTTGATACTGCCTGAATATTTGGATTGTGATCAAATTTTTGACATCATATAGGTTTCTGACACAAAATGTGGTCAAAGATCTTACAAATCTATTGCACAATACTGTGCAATTAAAGATTTCTTTTAAAAATTTGAAATTTGAAAAAAAATATGAATCCCTTAAAAAAATCATACTATTATACTATCCCCCCCAAAAAAAAATTGCGGTCGTATAAAAAAACCATTCCTATGTAAAAAAAAAAAAAAAAACACCATCATCATAAGAGTTTTGCCTCTTTTTTTCTGTTTTTAGTTTTTAAAATGCTCTCAATAATTGTGAGTTTTTTATGATAAATGCTGGAATCCACATGCCCATAGCTCAATTTAAGCAAAATTTTAATTGGATTCTGTTAGTATTTAGAGAAGAATTTAACCAGCCAAAAATAATTTTCCAAGCCTAGGTGTTCCTGTGGTTAAGCCTGTAAGAAGACCGAGTTAAATGATAATTAAGTGATACAAGATGTGATTTCAATTAAGCAATACACAAAAGGAGTTATATCATGGTGGTGTAAAGCAACCAAAAATCCATCAATCAATCATCTTTTTTTTTATTTGCTCTTTGAAACTGATTTTTCTTTTGATTTTTGTATCAAATCAAATTTTATTATTTTTACTTATTTTTTATTTTTGTTTTCAGGATCTGTACCCTATGCCATTACCACATTTTTAATGTACGAAATTCTTGATCAGTTATGGATACAACCGAGATACAATCAGTCAACTGTTGAAGTTATGCTTCATGGATGTCTAGCCACTGCTGCTGCAATGACTGTTTCTTTTCCATTCGATGTTGTCAGAAGGAAAATGCAGGTATGATGCCACTGTATCAGATTATATAACCATTGGTCGTTAATATTTGAGCTTATTTGTAATAGTTTCATTATACAAGTAAATGTTTCATAAAAATCAATACTTTTAATTGACTGTTGTAACGTGTAACCGGGCGATCAATGGATCCGTATCTGAATAAATCAGGATTTCAAGTGTTCAACTCAATTTTTCACCACAACCAGTTGTCCTATTCAAACAATCAACACATCCATAAAAGGATTTACAACGAAAAATATATGCACAGCACAATGCACATAAATCAAAATTCAAGGCGAAGTTTCTCATTCACAATATATAAACACACTGTATCATAACAAAATATATTTACACAATGTCACTATGCAATCACTATGCAACATGTATCAGACCGATTTATTCACAATGTCACTAACAGATTATTTGCAACATGCATACGGCCCTTTATTACACCATGTCACCAACAGATTACTTTGCAACATGCATCAAGTAAGTATTACACAAAACGTATGAACACAAAATCACATATATATACAACTTCTATTTACAACGTCCATCAATATGTAGTATCACCTTGTTAGTCTGCAACTAACCACAATAACACAATGACACAATTACACTTGCACAATGTTTCAACTCACAAGGAATATATATATATATATAACACAGCTGAACTCACGCACTAACTATCCCTTTGAGTTCCCACACAATGAATATTATCCAACTGGTAAGGTTTAACACAGTGCACTTTCACTAATACACTTCCACAATGTAACAACTTGCAACACCAGCAAGTAAACACCTTGTATTCTCATTAATACAATAACCACTTATATATATCAGATTCACTTTATACATTGTATCACAATCACTATTGCAATATCCACATATAAATCCGAACACTATCTATATATCCTTTGGAATCACTTAATTCACTCTACTTACCAGTTGGAAAATAATCCCTGATGTTATCACTTCAACGGTCCACATATAACTGACAAAGTTTCTCTGTCTTGAGCTGGCTTATATACTACCATATGGAACGGTCCATTATACGTGAAGGGGTGAAAATCAAGACTATACCAATTTTAGGGGTGTTTTTAGTAATAGATGGTGCTCCAACTATGGAGAAACTTGTATACATATAGAAGCACAATTAATAAGGAAAGACAACTGGAATTTCACATCGAAATAAATAAACTATGACCAATTTTTGTTACAACTGTCAACAAAAGTGAGTATTTGAAAAATGAGATTTCTCATTAAAATGCAACACTATTGACTGTACATGCTTCTCAACAAATTGATATTTTATAGTGTGTCTTTTGATGTTATAATGTTACACTACTGTCACAGGTTAGGGTGAAGGTTGGCTTCTGTTAAAATGTTGAAACCCTGCTGCATTTTTATGCACCCTTCCTAAGTCAGGAGCCTGCATGTTGTTCAGTGGTTGTGGTTTATTATAAGTGTTTCTCATTTCACGTTTTATATATTTGATTATAGATAAGGCCATTGGTGTCCTTGTTTGAAATGTTTTACACAAATCAAAGTTAGGGCCCATAAAAGCTTCCTGTTTATTGTAAGACAAGGCACTGTGTTGAAAGCCATACTTTGAACCATAATTGTGAACATCTTATACCTTGTGACGTACATTGGCACTCAAACCACATCTTCTTGTTTATAAGAACAACAGGCACTTGTCTCAAAAAAATATTTACCTTTATACTATAATATAACATTTTTTTCCAGACACAAGTGCCTGTGATATGAACCCTGCTTTGTTCTAGGCCAACACTCTGAGCCAGATTTTGAACATTTTATTTCACAAATAGTACACAGAAAGAATTTTTCATCCTACTAGGACACAATGCCCTGAAACATTTTGTCAATTTCTTATTTACAGGCACAAAGTCCAGTTTTGGTCAATAATGGTGGAGTGGATGTTACATTTAAAGGAGCCAAGGATTGTTTACGAGCTATAGCACATTTCCAAGGAATTAAAGGTTTTTGGCAAGGATTGACACCTGCCTTGATTAGGGTATTTTCATATTACATGTAGAATCATATCAAAGATCTATTTAATATCTAAACTTACATTAAATTATACTTTTTTAAATCCTTATCAGTCTTAAAGTTTTACTACAAAAGGTCATTCTTGTGCATTGTTTGAATACAAATCACACTTTTAACAAGAGGCTGTCACAACGACAGCAAACCGGATTTATTAATATTTATTTGTGTCCTGGCAATATCACAAGAACCATTACTGATGAATGGTGAAAGTGAAAATCGTCAATATCAAATTTGACCTCCATTTTGTCATCAGTATCAACATATTAAAATTTGAAAAGCTTAGATTGAATGGTTCATGAGTAAATGCAACAACGTGAATGGAAACACCATTTTACAATCTTTCAAGAACCATAACTCCTGAACGGTAAAAGTCAAAATCGTCATTATTGAACTTGACCTCTATTTTGCCATCAGTAACAACATATAAAAATTTCAAAAGCTTTGGTCGAATGGTTCATGAGAAAATGCACCGACACGACTGGAAACACCATTTTTCAATCTTTCAAGAACCATAACTCCTGAACGGTAAAAGTCAAAATCGTCTTTATTAAATTTGACCTCTATTTTGTCATCAGTAACAACATAATAAAATTTGGGAAGCTTTGGTTGAACGGTTCATGAGTTAATGCACGGACAACATTTGATTGCCGCCCGCCCGCCCGCCCGCCCGCCCGACTGCCCGACCGCCCGCCCGCCGTACATCCCCAAATCAATAACCGACATTTTTGTCACAAAAATCCGGTTAAAAACAAAACAATTCTTAGAAACCTACATGTTATTTGAGTTTGATTGACATTTCTAAAATGAACTTTATATTTTTTTTAAATTATTATTTGGATGTAGAGTTGTCTCATTGGCACTCAAACCACATCTTCCTATATCTATTTATAAACTGTTGCCAAAAACTAACTTTTGGTAGAAGACTTGTATACATGTAAATGAGGGGACTTAGAAATCAACCCCATAACAATGATATTGAATTTTGAAAAATGGACAACTGAATTTCTGCTGATTTTGACAACAAATAACATTGGTTTATAACAACATAATTTGATTGTATAACAACTACTGTAATCGAATTAATTTTCATGAGCAGTTTATTTCGAGACTTTGGAGGAAAGAAAAATAACACATAGATATATAGGAAGATGTGGTGTGAGTGCCAATGAGACAACTCTCCATCCAAATAACAATTTTAAAAAAGTAAACCATTATAGGTCAATGTACGGCCTTCAACACGGAGCCTTGGCTCACACCGAACAACAAGCTATAAAGGGCCCCAAAACTACCAGTGTAAAACCATTCAAACGGGAAAAACAACGGTCTAATCTGTAATAAAAAAAACAAAAAAAAACGAGAAACACATATAAATTACATAAACAAACGACAACATCTGTATATCAGATTCCTGACAGGATTAACATGTATAAATTGTCATAAAAGCTTAAAAATTGGATCTTTCCTTATCCAACTAGATCCAAAAAAAAATTAATAGCCAAATTATCTCACCACAAAGTGGAGAGAAAGGGCTAAATGAACAATAAGTTTCTGCTAAAAATAAGTTTATCTACAGTATATTGTAAATTCAGAAATTATTTGACAGAAGTATTTATTATTGCGATTTTGTCAAATTACACTTTAATGTGATTTTAATTTTTGCGATATTGAGAAAAATCCTGTTTAACTCACATAAACAAAGAGTTTAAATTATTGCGATCATAACCCCGTCACATATTTCACAATAATAAAAACATAGAAATAATTTCTGAATTTACAGTATATTATTGCTGAGATGACTTTCCATAGTTTATGATTTCAGGTGTTTCCATACCATGCTTTGATGTTTTTATCCTTTGATTTATGTAAGAAGATATGCTTATACCAAAATGGATATTCCCAAAGTATGATTGACCATGCGATGGACCAGAATATTGATTTAGATGAACTACAAGAAATATTAGACTACGACATTGAACTTCCGCAGGATTAAATTTCAAATGAAAGTTGAAATAAAATTATCACCAGCTGTAAGAGAATAAATACACATATAACTATGAATTGGTGTAAAATAACAACTCCCATGTCTATATATATTTCTATTAAAAACATTTCAATTTTGTTGAAAGTTTCAACTTATTTCACAAAAATTCCATTTTTAACATTATATTTATTTCACATTAATTTCAATGCTTCATGGTAACCCAAATATTTATACATGTGTAAACCTGTTTTATGACATCAAAACTAGGCAAGATAAAATTGAGAATTGAAATAGGGAATGTGTCAAAGAGACAACAACCTGACCAAAGAGCAGACAACAGAGTATGATTCAAACTCTTGCAAATTAGTTCTAAATGCTGTTAAAATTTTTCACCAGATACATGCTAACGAGAAAACACTCTGTAAAAGACCAAATCTCATAAAACAAAAGTTAAAATGTTTAACAAAGTCCTTTTCACAGAAACTATTCACTTGTTCATGCCATGCCTCCAAAACTTCTGGCCAAGAATATTCCATGTTTAGGTTAATCCAGAAAAGTGCTTTGAATGCAAATTTTAGATTTCTGATTTTTATTTTCAGCATTTTTTATTATGGCAATTAACAAACAGCATTGTAAGTGGTCAAATATATATTTTTATACCATAATTATAAAATTACATATATTAAGCAGATTGATCACAATATTTTATCATATAATATGTGAAAATATTTGTAAGTACATAATTGTGAAACTCGTTAACAAATGAGGCAATAACTTAATATACAATGAGCAGTCTTATACATTAGCATATTATGTATTTGTTTTCACATTTATTCCAGTTAAGTTTTATAATGATTGATTGTATGTATGTCTTGCAAAACAGCATGTGTACAAAACCCAACAACTTAACATTTAGAAATTAGATTGAATATTTGTTGCTGTTAGCACCTACAGCAGCCACTATCATGGCCAAACCATGGTGGAATCTCTAGTCCACTAAAACCAGTGTCTAACAGACCTTGCTGAGGAGGGTTTAAACTCACAAACAAAAGGGTTAACAGGCTAGTGGTCATTGTAAATGACCACTCACACCACCAAGGTCCCTCTAAAATTTAGAAACTGTCATACCGGTATATGACTCTTGAAATATTACCTTTATGTGAAAAAAAATACGATCAACTTTTAAGGATTAAATATAAAAAAGAAATATCAATTGAAAATAAAATTCTCAATAATGATTGTCCTGGAAAACATGCTTGTTGCTCATTTAATCTAGATAATCTTGTGTTCAAATGTAAAATCCTGCATCAGTGGCGGATCCAGGGGGGGGGGGGTCCGGGGGTTGGAACTCCCCTTTTTTTTGGACAATCAATGCATTTGAATGGGAACATGTGGTTGGAACCGCCCCTTTGTCCTGGGTTGGGAACTCCCCCTTTTTAAATGGCTGGATCCGCCCATGCTGCATCCATCTAAATTAATTTCTTTAAAACTAACTTTTAATTCAAGCAATAAGCTGCAGCTATTTGAAACACTACTCCCTATAAAAGCTTAAAGAGATGGAAAAGTATAAAATTAAATTTTGGATGATACAACTGTTAGAACTTGTTTTCTTGCTACAAGTAAAAAAAATGTTATATGAATTATCTCCCCTTATCTTGCTAAGTTAAAAAATAGAATAAAACCAAAACAAAAGTTTGGTAAAAAAATATTAATTTTGTTTATCGAAATAACCAATGATAACAGTCCTATGCATTAAATGCCAGTCTGTCTCAAAATTTACAGATCTATTTAAACAAAGAACTAGACTGATTGTGTACTATTATTTTACAAAATTCAAGATGACGGTTTATAGTTTAATCTATTGAAACATATATTTACTTACATGTTTCATTAATTATTAGTGTACAATTTCTGCTTATTTTTTTTTTATCTATAAAATACAGCTGACCAGGTGAAACCTGTATTGGGGGTCAAGGTCATCAAACAATCCCAAAGTATTATAAATTGTCATGGATGTACTATTTCATTTCCATTCATATTGGTTATCTGTACATATGTATAAAAAACATCTGAAACAATAAGTATGCATAAGCACCTTTTCAAAAGGTAATCAACAATAATAACCAAAATTTAAATTAATACAGCATTACACAATTAATTCAAATTATAAATTATTACAAAAATTTCAACATTTTGGCTGTTTTTTAATATTTGAATCATTTATACACAAAAGCAATCAAGTATCAATCTTAAAAATGCATAAAATGTTGGTTTTTTTTTTACAATACATGTCACACTTTATGTCTCTTTAGCACTTAATATTAAGAGCATACAGGCGCGGATCCAGAGGGGGGGTTCCGGGGGTTGGAACCCCCCCTTTTTTTTGGACGATCAATGCATTTGAATGGGGACATGTAATTGGAACCCCCCCCTTTGTCCTGGGTTAGGAACCCCTCCTTTTTAAAATGGCTGGATCCGCCCCTGTATGCACTAATCTAAAGTAATTTTCATGAATGACTTACATCTGTCGACAGAAGGTTAATTGTACATATATGGTCATGTATTCATTAAAAATCTACCAATGACTTTAGAGGATATCTCTCCAGTCTTTTGTTTGTATGAGTTTTTGTGAACAAAATATTTGGTCTTCTTAAAAAGAAATTCTGCTATCATTATTGTTATTGCAAAATATCAATATTAGGTCTGTCATGTGCCCAAACTTTCCGGTAACTATGGGTTGTTTATTTTGTTGGGTTACTTTCTCAATAATCTTTACCCCAATTCTATTTTTAGTTTTATACATATATCACAACTGAATATGTTTTATAAAAGTTCCATGATTTGAAGCATCAGCGAATACAAAAACTTCTTTTGATAGACCAAAAGTCTATTTTCACATTACCAATTTTTAACTCGTGTAAATACTTTTTTGATATTAAAGCAGTGGCGAATCCAGGGAGGTGGTGGTTTGACTCCCCCTTTTTTGTTTATGATCAATGCATTTGAATGGGGACATGTGGTTGGAACCCCCCTTTTTTATCCTGGGTTGGGAACAACCCCCCTTTTCAAAATGATTGGATCCGCCCCTTTAAAGTAAGGTTCTATTTGATAGAACTTTCTGGTACATAATCAAGTAAGGGCTACTAAAAGAAATAAAATCAAACTTACAATTGGTACAATTGTAATGTTGATTTTACTACTCTTACTTACTTGGCAGTATACTATTATGTCTGACCACAGAGAATGTAACCTGTCAAAAATTATGAGCTCCAGTGTCATAAGTCAATAATATATAAATTGTCTATTCAAGATTATTAAAAAATCACTTATTTCATTATAATTTACTGTGGATTCAGTTATTTATGAAGGTACCAATTTTCGTGGATTAAGGAAAACTACATATTTGTGGATATTTAATTTCGTGGTATTGTAAAAATGTACATATAAGTCTATAGAAAATTTGTTATTTCTTGGTTCCCCAGTATATAAAGAGAGCACATTACATTTCTGTAAGGTATCGATGTACTGACAAAGTCAAAATAATTCAAATTGTGGAAGACTTCAAAATATACATTCTTGTAAAAATGTAGAAAAATAGCACTACTAATATAAAAATTAAAGCTTTCAGTGACAAATTAATGACTATTAACATATATAAATCATCTTGTGGCGAGAATACTAAATAATTCTTTATCATAAAATGTATACAGGTAATTAGATAATGGTGTATGATGATACGGATAGAGTTTGATGAATATAGAAATTAATGGGCCAAAAAATTGAGAATGGGAGAAAAATAATGGGAAAAAAAGTTGAGAATGGGAGAAAAATTGCAAAATATATATAAACAATAGAAAAAAATGACTGAAAAATTATATGAAACAGACATGAAGAACAAAATCCAGATCCCTGTTTATGAAATGTATCTAATAATAATACAATGTGTAATATAGGCGTTTAAAATACATCATCATTACATGTACAATGGTATCATAAAACTGGCACAATAAGTCGTAAACAATCATAAAAAAGCTGGAAACAATATGGTCCATTTCTATAAGGAATGACAATAAATGTTTTCCTGAGAAACCTGGGAATTTAATCACAATAGTCAAGCAATTTTCAAAATCTTAATTTTATTAAATTAATAGCACTATAAAAACAATATATCAATATTACATCTGACATTTGTTTTTTAAAATTGTCCTAACACCAATTTAATACTTTATATTAAATCATATATGTTTACAAAGTCATCTGATGATGTTGACCTTTATTTGTAGCTGTACATAAATATTATTTTGTAAAGTTTTATTTGTTACTTTTATAGGAATTTTATAAGAATGTTAAATATTCATGTCTGTAAACGGCTTATAACACAAGTACAAATACTGAACTTTTTTACTGGCATGTTATTACCCAATCATAACTGCTCTACAAAAATAGGCCATCAATAGACAGAAACATGATTGTATTTTGTTTTTCTGTAATAAAATGTTTGGATTTTCCATGTACTATAAGCAGTTTCATACAAAATGTGACAAACTTATTTGGCTTGAATACAGGATTTGAGGTTAAAAGGTTGTACCCTTACAAGTTCTAGGAGCCAGATGAAACAAATCGAATTATTTTTCCCACAAAATTATATCCCAATGACTGAATTTGTTTCTGCTACCACCGCACCCCCCCCCCCCCCCCCCCCCCAAAAAAAAAATAAATAAAATAACCATGATGAAATTTTCCTCCAATTTTTCTTGTTAAGGAAATTTGAATATATAATTATCTTACATCTGACGTGAAATTTTGTTGCAATCAACCAAACAGTTGTACAAAATGTACTAAACAAAATCACGGACAAGGCAAAAAAATAAACAGGGTGGTTTCTATATGTATGCACCCAAACTTTGTTTTTTGCAGGAATAAAAGCAATAATAATACATCAAAATGATGAGCCAAGTGAAGCATTATCAACAAAAATATAAATACTAAAAAGTTGTTAAGCTAAAAGTTTGAGTCTATCTTGTGAATTTGGTCTATATATTCATAGAACCTGATACACATTTCACAATTGATTATATAAATGTTATGATTTAGATATAAATGAACCATCAAAGTATCTATACACATTAACCTTAATTATAGGATTTTGGGCAAAACAATTATATTATTTCTTTTTATACTTAAATACATGTCGAGTTGCACTGCAGAAACTATTACACATATTTTTGTTAACATGTTAAAATGTTTTAATTCTGTTTGCATTGTCCAGAAAATAATTAACACATGTACATAGATGTATACAACTGCTTCATTTACATCAAGCTATTGAACAAAGTTCACACATACACTTTTGTATCCTACAAATGAAAGCTGTGTCCTTTTTTCGTTAGATAGTGGCACAGTTTTAAAAGCAGTCGCTTTTCCAAAAAGCAAGGTTTTATCAAATTTTTATCTCTACATAGGTCAATATAAGATTACCATACAATTAAATCACAGAAATATACTGATTTGGTAGAGACTCAACAATTTGTTCGATATATTCAGAGTTGATGAAGAGGAATTTGAAGACCTACTCGGACAGAGGTCACACAGGACCAATAAATGGATAGTTTCCTCTCTCCATCAGGCCACCTAATGTCTGTAATAAATCTTGAAAGGATGGACGTCCATCTGCATCCTGAAAAGAGAAGGTCAATAAATTATTGTATCCTGATTTCTCACAATTTGATTGGATGACATTGTCCTAATAAAAATCTCAGTACCAATTTTATTGTGTCAATTGGAATTATCTCCCTTATACCATTTGACCTGATAAAAAAATGGTTTTTTTTGTGTTGCTTTATAGTCTTAATTCTTTTCATTTTCACAGTTTTAGATTAAACATCTAAATACATTTGGTTGATATTGTTCTAATAATTGAATTTGAATATAATAATTAGTTATATAACAAAATTAGGATAAATTGCAATTGTCCTTATATGGAATTTATTGGCCCAATAAAATATAGTATTAGGACAATTGCATACTGTGTAACTAATATTACTATATAGTATTTCTGACTATTAACATGATTAAAGTATTAAGTTTGTATTGAATATCTTTCAGAATTCTAAATAGTTGATAAGATCTATCAGTATAGCTGTCATTTAGGAAAAAATCTTCGTCCTTAGGGTATTTTTGTGGATATATTTAGTGCAAAAAAATCATAGAAAATTTCATTCATTCCAGTTTGTAAACATAAACATTCTTTGTTTTATATATGCAGAATACACATAGAATATGTCATAACCATATATCAAAGTGTCCACAAAACTATCTTTGTTCCTCCATTCATGAAAATTAGTTTCTTTTTAAAAATTACTTTGTTTTGTCTGAACCACATTCATCTCATATTCCTTTTTCAAGAGAGATGAGAATATTTGCTCATATTCAGGATTACTGAAAACAAGACTCTGATGGAATTCTGAAAATTCAGATATTATTGTGATATTTTTATTATTACGAAAAATGTGACAGAGTTATAATCAAAATATTTTGATTTTTTATATGAATTAGTCTGAGCTTCAATCAACCCATATTCCTTCTTCAAGGGAGATGAGAATATTTGATCATATTAAGGACTACTGAAAACAAAGATCTGCTTGAATAAAAACACATTTGATTACAAATCATATACTCACATGATTAAAGCACTTCATCATAACTTGATAAACCTTTTCTGGACAACTTTGAGGCTGTTCTAATCGTCTACGAGACTGACAGACGTAATCAACAACATCAACATTCTTCATTTTATCATATGGCATTTGACCTCCTGTGAAAGTTTCCCACATAAGCACTCCTGCAATATAAACATAAAATTTAACCCCTATTGCGCCTATCCCTAGTCAGGAGCCTGGGCCTTTGTAAGTCTTATATGATTTTAAATTTTAGTTCATTTATATATTTAAGAGTAAAGTATTATGATGTCCATTATCACTGAACTAGTATGCATTTTTGTTTGGAGGCCAGGTGTGGGATTTTCTCGCTGTGTAAAAGGTGGCTTTTAGCTGTTCTCTGCTTTTTGGTCTGGTTGTTGTCCCTTTGACACATTCCCCATTTCCATTCTCAATTTTATTTGTCACCAAGGGCAAAAATTTGAGTCAGATAACCAATTTATGATAGTAAAATTCATTCTTCATGAAAGCCAAGCTTAAAATACAATACATTAATTGCCTAATTGTATCATCATCTGTAGTCATGCACACTTTAATTTGCAGGGGCTTATTCTAATGGAAGGTCTATAAAAAAATTCATAATTGGCCAAAATAAGGTGAAAAAACTTTGACATTGCCCTACCTTTTAAATTTTCCAAGTGAAAAGAAAAGTCATAAACCACCAAGTGATGATTGTTGGGTGGGATCTATACAATTAGATGTCAGTCACCCACCCAGAACACTAAACCAAACTAGAGGCTCTAAAGAGCCTGTGTCGCTCACCTTGGTCTATGTGAATATTAAATAAAGGAAGCAGATTGAAAATTGACTACAAAGGTCAATAACTCCTACAGGGGTCAATTGACCATTTCGTTCATGTTTACTTATTTGTAGATCTTACTTTGCTGAAAATTATTGCTGTTTATAGTTTACCTATATCTATAATAATATTCAATATAATAACCAAAAACAGCAAAATGTCCTTAAAATTACCAATTCAGGGGCCGCAACCCAAAAACAGGTTGTCCAATTCATCTGAAAATTTCAGGGCAGATAGATCTTGACCTGATTAACAATTTTACTTCATGTCAGATTTTCTCTAAATTATTTGGTTTTTGAGTTATAAGCCAAAAACTGCATTTTACCCCTATGTTCTATTTTTAGCCGTGGCGGCCATCTTGGTTTGATGGCCAGGTCACCGGACACATTTTTTAAACAAGAAACCCCAAAGATGATTGTGGCCAAGTTTGGATCAATTTGGCACAGCAGTTTCAGAGAAGAAGATTTTAGTAAAAGATATATAAAATTTACGAAAAATGGTTAAAAATTGACTTTAAAGGGCAATAACTCCTAAAGAGGTCAACTGACCATTTTGGTCATGTTGACTTATTTGTAACTCTGACCTTGCTGAACATTATTGCTGTTTACAGTTTACCTATATCTATAATAATATTCAATATAATAACCAAAAACAGCAAAATTTCCTTAAAATTAACAATTCAGGGGCCGCAACCCAAAAACAGGTTGTCCAATTCATCTGAAAATTTCAGGGCAGATAGATCTTCACCTGATTAACAATTTTATCCATGTCAGATTTGCTCTAAATGCTTTGGTTTTTGAGTTATAAGCCAAAAACTGCATTTTACCCCTATGTTCTATTTATAGCCATGGCGGTCATCTTGGTTAGTTGGCGGGGTCACCGGACACAATTTTTAAACTAGATACCCCAATGATGATTGTGGCCAAGTTTCAAATAATTTGGTCCAGCAGTTTCAGAGGAGAAGATTTTTCTAAAAGATTACTAAGATTTACGAAAAATGGTTAAAAATTGACTATAAAGGGCAATAACTCCTAAAGTGGTCAACTGATCATTTTGGTCATGTTGACTTATTTGTAGATCTTACTTTGCTGAACATTATTGCTTTTTACAGTTTATCTCTATCTAAAATAATATTCAAGATAATAACCAAAAACATCAAAATTTCCTTAAAATTACCAATTCAGGGGCAGCAACCTAACAACGGAATGTCAGATTCATCTGAAAATTTCAGAGCAGATAGATCTTAACCTGATTAACAATATTACCCCATGTCAGATTTGCCCTAAATGCTTTGGTTTTTGAGTTATAAGCCAAAAACTGCATTTTACCCCTATGTTCTATTTATAGCCATGGCGGCCATCTTGGTTAGTTGGCGGGGTCACCGGACACAATTTTTAAACTAGATACCCCAATGATGATTGTGGCCAAGTTTGGTTAAATTTGGCCTAGTAGTTTCAGAGGAGAAGATTTTTGTAAAAGTTAACGCCGGACGCAGGACGACGACGGACGACGACGACGACGGACGCCGGACGCCAAGTGATGAGAAAAGCTCACTTGGCCCTTTGGGCCAGGTGAGCTAAAAAAGGCCAATCATGTGACCATGGGGTAGCATAAGCCATTCTATTATCATTTATAATAAAAATAAAATATTTGTTTAAAAAAACTGTTCAGTTACATGTGTTTAAAGTATGGTCCTGAAGTATAGATTATGGGTACTCTTGTTGTATATCATCTTAATAATATACTATAGTATTCTATGAGTATAACTTTTAAGGTTTGATCTGTTTTTGGTAATATCCATTTGACGTGGCTCTGTACTTATACGTCCAGTCATTGTGTTATAGTGCTTTGGTAAATTTTTGCATTCTTGTCTTCCATTGTTACATATTTGTGTGTTTATAGTCATGAAGATTATAACACAATGTTGTCTGCTTTACCCTTTATTTTTTACATTTTTACCTATTATATTTGTTTGTTTTGTTTACACATCATTGTCAATATAATATCATTTTATGGGACTGTAATACAAAGGTTTAGCTAGCTATAAAACCAGGTTTAATCCATCATTCAACGCCTGTACCAAGTCATGAATATGACAGTTGTTATCCATTAGTTTGATGAGTTAGAGCTTTTGATTTTGTCATTAGATAACAGACTTTTCTTTTTGAATTTTCCATGGAGTTCAGTGTTTTAATAATTTTATGTTTTATACATTTGTATACATACCAAATGCCCATACATCAGATTTACTGCTAAAACGAGTAAAATTTAATACTTCAGGTGGTGCCCATTTTACTGGGAATTTTGTTCCTTGAGAGCTTGTGTATTCATCATCCAATACATATCTGAAAATATGAAAAAAAAACATTTAAAAACATCTATACTACAAAACTACATTATTGTCTGACATCTTAACTGGTTCTCAAGTAGTCATACATCCTTTCAAGACCATACATGTAATTTTATATAGATCAAATTTATTCTTCCAGTGTTTGTTCACTGGTATTAATATGTCCGTTGATTGAGTTAAGCCATTTCAATAGATATTTCAGAGTGTGTCATTATATATTGTGATGTTACATTATTGTTTCAGATAAGGTAGAATGTTGGTACCTATTAAAACATTTAAAACTGCTGCAAGTTTTTGCACCTGTTCTAAGTCAGGAATCTTATGTTCAGTTGTTTGTTGATGTGGTTCATAAGAGTTTCTTGTTTTTCATAAAAATAGTAGTTAATAAGAGTTTCTTGTTTTTCATAAAAATAGACTGTTGGTTTTCTCGTTTGAATGGTTTTACACAAGTAATTTTGGGGCCCTTTATAGCTTGCTGTTTGAAGTGAGCCAAGGCTCTATGTTGACACAAATTGCGACTTAGATGGAGAGTTGTTTCATTAGCACTCATACTCCATCTTCTTATATCTATGTAAAGCACTGTGATGTATGATTGTTTTGTGTATTTCCAAAGTGTTGATGGATACATTTTGAAAACAGGAATCAATTTGAAATTGCAACAACTGTAAGTTAACTCATTTTTAAGGAATTGGCATTTGCCAAGTTTGTTGATGGACAGTGAAAACTTAACGGCATATGCATCATCAATGAGAACCCTAATTACCGTAAAGTAGGATAATTTTGCTCATAAATGTTTCTTTCATGCAATGTTTATAAGTAAAATTTTGTTTTGTAATAAATCATGAAGTTATTTTTTTTTCTTCTAATTGTTGCACATTTTGTCATTTTAGGGCCTTTTATGTATTGTTTTTGATCGTTGTTGAAGGCCCTACAGTAACCTATTACTACATAAATCTAGGTCATTTGGACTCTGAAGGATCTCCTTCTCATATTGAAGAAAATAAATCAAGTTTTTTTTATTACAAATGGAATCTTTTACAGGTTTTTACTAGTTTAACTTCCTGTCAAACATTGCTTGCATTTTAACGTTTCAAACAAGAACAAATTATTGTAAAAAGTACAAAATTTGTCAACATTTTATGAAAATTAAGAGCCAAATTTATTTTAGTCAACATGTTTTGTACCCCTTCAGTGCATGCCTTACCTTGCTAAACCTGACACTTAAACTAACCTGAACTTACCTAGCTAAACCTGATACTTACCCTAACCTGAACTTACCTAGCTAAACCTGACACTTACCCTAACCTGAACTTACCTAGCTAAACCTGACACTTACCCTAACCTGAAACTTACCTAGCTAAACCAAAATCAGCAACCTTTACAACCATGCTTTCTCCCACTAAACAATTCCTTGCTGCAAGATCTCTATGTATGAATTTCCGTTTTTCTAAATAAGCCATTCCATTACACACTTGAGAACATATGTCTAATAAAGTTGCAGTTTTAGGCATTAATCTTGCCTTATGTCTTCTTAAATAAGTTAAAAGTGAACCTGTAAATTTCAAAAGGAAAAATATCTACATTCATAAATTCTTTCATCAAAGTACTAAATTGAGTACAATTTTACTAGCATGACTAGTAATTTGTTATAAAACATAATTTTTTTTTTATAAAAGATGATCAACACTTACTACCAATACTCTGTGTCTATCAATAAATCCAGTTTACAATATTTTGATTTGTAGTACATGTACTATTAAAAATGGGGTACTGTGGAATTCCTACATTTTCGTGGATTGAGGAAAACTTTCATTTTCGTTGATATTTGATTTCAAGGTTTTGCCAATCTCTGCATAAAAAGCATATAGAGAATTTGAAGTTTGTTGAACATTTGAAATCGTGAACCAGTTCATCTGTTCTCACAAAACCCACAAACAATGGTAGCCAAAAAATAATAATGAACCTACAGTATGTACAACAAGAATGTGTCCCCAGTACACGGATGCCCCACACGCACTATCCTTTTCCATGTTCCATGGACCGTGAAATTGTGTAATAATCTAATTTGGCATTAAAATTAGAAAGATTATACTATAGGGAACATATGTACTAAGTTTCAAGTTGATTGGACTTCAATTTCATCAAAAACTACCTTGACCAAAAACTTTAACCTGAAACTCCCACTTAACTTTTCTATGATCAGTGGACCGTGAAATTGAGGTCAAAGGTCTAATTTGGCTTTAAAATTAGAAAGATCATATCATAAGGAACATATATACTAAGTTTCAGGTTGTTTGGACTTCAACTTCATCAAAAACTACCTCAACCAAAAACTTTAACCTGAAACTGGACAGACGAACGAACAAATGGACAAACGGATGAACGGACCCATAGACCAGAAAACATAATGCCCCTCTACTATCGTAGGTGGGGCATAAAAATATACAAAAGCTAAAATCCTAACTTACATTTTTTCATAACTTACCATATGGCATTAATTCTGTTACAATAATAAGTGGTCGTCTTTTAGTTACAATACCATACAATTGTACTAAATTTGGATGATTTAATTGTCTGAAAATTAAATGATTATTTCTCAAATAAACAAGACTTAATAAGACATTTACTACCATTTGAAAAATTGCTTCAAATTTGCGAATTTCCTTGGTATTGTCACATTTTGGCGTGTATTGAGATGTTGATGTTAATGCTGTTTATTTTGTTGCTCCGCTGAATTAAATTCTGTGTCTATCAAGAATACCCTTTTTGTTGTAAACTTTATTGTTGCTGTCACTCCTATTTGATATAATAAAGTTTATTGTTTGTACAAAATCAGGTTGTTTGTTTTCTCATCACCGGTGACCTATAATGAATAAATCTTATGCATTTGGTCTCTTTTGATATTTGTTTAATTGGCAATCATACAATACCTCTTATTTTCATATTATTTAGTTTGGAAGATATAGACCATACAATGTGGCTATTAGTCCATTGTTGAATAAACACTGCAGAATAAGTTTTGTAAATTTGTGTTTTTAGTTTCTTTCTTCAGGCGGAAACCCGGTTGAAGTAGAACAAAAGAATTGAAGCTCTTTGTTTGAGAAGGCAATAAAAGCTTACTGTAATGTTTACTATAGTGACGAAATTTTTAAAAGTTAATAGAAACAAATTAAATGACAATTTTCTCCTCAATTACGAAGTGTTTTACTTTAAAAACACCCTTTGTATAAGTTTTCAATTTATCTAGTACAAATTTAAGCAGAACAATTAGATATCAAGTCGACGACATGAGTATCTTTCAAGTTGGATGTAGAAAATGCATAACCTCTGAATTTTTTTTTAAAAATTACCACGGACAGAAAATGTTTAATCTATTAGTTCATTAATTTTCGTGTCTGCCCTTCCATTATGTGACTTGAGAAAAAATTCCAAAAAATGGGTAACAATTGTATCTAAAAGAGAAAATTGAGTGCACCTTTTTATGTAAGGGCGTGTTTGAGTTAAATAGTTTGTCCTTAAAACATACAAATCAAGAATATTTCACACATCTTCTTGCTTCAGATTCTATCATTTTTATATATCAAAGCTACATGTTAACTTTATAACATAAAATAATCACAGTACTAAAAGATAAAATATATGGGTGACGTGAAATACCTATCTAATGAATCACAAAAACAGAGTAGGTGTGTTCGAATAGCTATTTTTATACTAAAAGTACTTGACAACAGTCTTTCAAGTTGGATGATGAAAATGCATATCTTCGTAAAATTTTATTTTTTAGTGTGTGATAACTAGGGTTTATAGTCTTTAACCACTAAAAAAATCTAGTCAGCACTTCCATGAAATATTTAATTAGAATTTTTTAAAATGTTTATGAATTTTGGAAAATTCCACCTGACAACCGATCAGACAATAGTTTTAAGTTCAAGCAATGCAGACAAGATTATTAACTGATGCTCATTAGCAAGTTGATACATTTGTCTTTCAAAATACAACTGACATATGAGGATAGTAATGGTGCAATGTAGATAAATTTATCGGTTTCCAAGAGCAAAATTGGCAGCACATCACCCCTACAACGGCTTCCATTTCTACGATTTCGAAAATGAACTGGCGAGGGGAGATAATTTTGACAAAGTAGAATCCTGACTGTCTTGTTGACATTTACTCAAAATTTCCATTTAATATTTATTACATATTTTAATTTGTTTTCTAAAATCCTGACAGTGTGTTTACCATATAACTTAGACTATATCAAACTCCTCCTTCAGATTGTCTTCAGACAGATTATTTCTTGATTTTTTTTAACATACATATAAGACTTGTACAAATTTAATTTTCCTGTCTGTAAAAGTTATTAAAGACACTATGATTCAAGTTTTTATTCAATATAAATTATGATCATTATAGTTCTTGATTGTTCTTATTCAATTTTATCATTTCTGGAACTAAAATTCTCTATATTAATTTTTTGGCAACCTATTTTATCTTTTTCTTCTTTATTTTTTTGTTATGTAAATGTTTTTAGTTCTAACACAATGATGAATGAAAGCTGCTTTCAGCGTGTTCAAATTTTTCATGTTCTATTTTTTATTTTCTAAAAGCCTGTCTTCTTTCTATTTGTATTTCAGACTATCGTTAGTTAATTATACAAGTTATATTTTTGCTATTTTTGCAATTTTTTCAAGTGTTTTCAAATTTTTACAATACCTTATCCTTCCGGAGCACCCGACATCACCCCCAGTTTTTGGTGGGGTTCGTGTTGCTTAGTCTTTTTTTTCTATGTTGTGTCGTGTGTACTATAATTTGTCTGTTTGTCTTTTTCATTTTTAGCCAGGCGTTGTCAGTTTATTTTTGATTTATGAGTTTGACTGTTCCTCAGATATCTTTTGCCCCTCTTTTAAGCCCTGTTATGAATCTTATTTTTTTAACCTCCTTTTGTATTTTAGACTTACGTCATAGTTCTTGCTTCCTCTATAAAACTATCTTCAGACATTGTGCCTTCCTTCATCATTTTAACTGCTACAACCTTTCCTTTCCATTTACCCTGGTTAACAGTCTGAAATGAAACATTTTTTTTCTTCAAATTACAATTAAAATTTAATTCATAAATTAGTACAATGGTAAAATTAACAAAGACACTTGACAATAATATAAACAACAATTGTTTTCAAATTACAATTTAATTTATTTCGGGTGCTATATTTAGCAACGATGAAATTAACAATGTCAGACAACTGAATATTTTATTTTCCTATATTTTTTGTTTGTACAAATTTTCCTAAATAAGCAATTTTTTTGAAGATCACAAAAAACATGATTTCCACAAAACATGCTAAAAAAGAATAATAATTAACAAAGAAAAATTACTCTTGACACATATGGGACACAACTCTTGTTTAGGAGAAGAGGTCCTGCAAAGTTATTTCACTCTTATCATGCTTATTGCTCTTAATACAAAATAAATGTTTTAGTTACTTTCATATTTTATAACTTAAACTTTCATTTTTATTATTGTCATGTAGAGCTCCTTTTGTTGAATAAAAACTCAATAAACTCTGTCCCATATTTTTCTAGCATAATATTCCATACTTACACCAAAACATCCAGCCCCTAATTGTTGTTCTATTACAATTTCTGTTGGATCTATTTCATATTTACCTAAAACAACAATGCATATATCATATAGTTTCATCAATAACAAGTAAACAGCTAGTGCATGATGCTAAAAAAAATATGATTTGAATACATCTTCTAAATTCACCTTAACTGTATTTTGTGACTAGTTATATTGTTCAAACACATATATATTCAAGCACCTCAGGATACAATCAATTTGAGGTTTGTTCATGACCATCATATATCATTTTTTTTTTTAAATCATGAATTTTTGTTACATTATTAATAAATTTCATGAATTGATAAAATCTTCCAAATCATTTTGGGTTGCACACAAAATATGGAAACAATTCCCATTATTATAAACAACCAGCAAATATTGTCACACAAAAAAAAAACACAAAAAAATATTTGTAAGTCGTGGACATTTCAGTATCAGTTACGATCAATCGTGAGATTTTTTGGTAAAAGAGTTGCAGATTAGAATGGAATTTGAACCAAAGTTTTTCATTGGCTCACATACATATATATATTCATATACAAAACATGATTGTGTCCATAGAACACAGATGCTCCCCTATCACTATCATTTTCAGAACTTTAATTTAAAAATTGGAATAATCATATCAAAGGGAACATGTGTTCTTAGTTTTTCAAGTGGATCAGACTTCAACTTCATTAAAAACTACCTTGACCAAAAACTTAAACCTGAAGCAGGACGAACAGACACTCAGACTGAAAAACATCATACCCCTAGTTGGGGCATAAAAACTTACTATGACCAAATCCTGCAGTAGCTGGTGCTGTTTTCCCTCCCTCTGGTGCTGGGGGACTTCTTAATCGTGTTGATAATCCTGAAAAATTCGAAAAATCAATATTAACAACGAAAATAAATGCAGGCATAAACAGTAAACTAAATAAAAGATAAGTACACAAGTTAGGAAAAAATGACTTGATTTTAACACATCTATGGTAATTTTTTTGTATTTGCTACTAACACTCTGCATTTTGAAGTAACTAAGTGCACACTAAACGGCTCAGATTCAAAATAAGACATTAAAATAGAATGGAGTCTTCCTACAGGCTGCATGTAACTTAAAGAACTATCATTTTCTGAACGGCTCAGATTCAAAATAAGACATTAAAATAGAATGGAGTCTTCCTACAGGCTGCATGTAACTTAAAGAACTATCATTTTCAAAATCTGGCTCAGAGTGTCAAGTCAACAACAAAGCATGGTAAATCATGTATACAAATGGATGCAATATATTCTTTATATGTATTCACATCATATTATCATGTTCTCATCCTGTATTTATAAAAAAGAAGATGTGGTATGATTGCCAATGAGACAACTATCCACAAAAGACCAAAATGACACAGACATTAACAACTATAGGTCACTGTACGGCCTTCAACATTGAGCAAAGCCCATACCGCATAGTCAGCTCTAAAAGGCCCCAATAAGACAATGTAAAACAATTCAAACGAGAAAACTAACGGCCTTATTTATGTAAAAAAATGAATTTGCATTATATTTGCCATCGGAATATTTAAAACAGTAATCCATCCATACAGCAATGAATGGATAGACTACAATGCTAAAAATCTATCCCCTACCTGCTGAATCATGTTTGTGATAATGAACTAAATCCTGAACTGAGGGGAATGCATGTTTTTCTGCTATGTAAAACATTCCTTCAGTATTTTTCTTTATATGATAATGTTTAACTGTTCCATCACTGAAAATACAAATTATAAAAATTCTAATGATAATTTCTAATACTTTTATAACCATTTTCCAATAATAGGGCACTTGAGAAGATGGATTGCGAGTACTCTAAAATTCAAATATAAAACAACATCTTAACATTTTACATGTTTATTTTTGTAAAGCAATTTTTAAGAAAAAATAAAAGCATATTATTAAGCAAAACAAAAGCTTGCATACAATAAATTAACTTTCATCTTGTTCTAAACACTAATAAATCAAGTTTTATTCCAATACTTTCTTTGTAAAAATCGAATTAATAACACTATTGTGTATGCAGTGTTATTCTATATGTGTTAACTGATATAAATTGATAAAATATAAAAATTTCCAAGTAGGAAGCAAAAATAATTTTAGGTGTGTGGCTTATTTGCTACTCTTTCCTCTACATGTCTTTTTATATATGCATGTATCCTATAGCAATTGATTGACCATATGATTGTTTCGTAAATATTTAATGTCTAGCAGTCACATGCATATATGTATTTAATGAATGGCTATTATCTATTTTGAATTTATTGAACCATAAAACTAATTTTTGACTCTTCACATTGAATAATCCGCGAAGCGGATTATGTAAAATGTGAAGAGTCAAAAATTAGTTTTATGGTTCAATAAAATCAAAATAAATTATTGCCATTCATTATAAATAAATTTCTATCAAAAATAAGGCTCAAAGAACTTTTTATATTATTTATATCAACAATAACAAATGTACACACATGTTGGCGTATGAATACACAACGTCAGAGTGGGAGTGTCGCCATCAAAATTGACAACATTGAAAATAAAACTAATAATTTTAACCAATCAGAAGACAGTAAATACATCAAATTTATTTATATATATATGAGAATGATAACATTTTGTATTATAATATAAATTTAATCAGCTTTTGTTCCAAGACTGATATGCTGTCAGAGTTGACCTTTAACTTTGATAGTCAGTCTTTACGCTGAGTGGCAGCCCAGACAGCCCAGGCTAGTAAAATTGCTCTCGGGCCTGTAAAAATCATATCTACAGGCCAACAGAATCTAACTTAAAATTTTCAAAAATTGAGCTCCGGGCCTGTAGTTTTTATAGTTCATCGTGAAGACTGGATAGTACATACTGTTAGCAGAAAAACAAGTCACCCTAAACAGACATGTTGCTCTAAATGTAATTAGATAAGTGTTTCCTCTTCCAACCCAGTATTGCATGCTCCAGTGAAGCAGAAAACACCAATTTTAAAGTCTTAGGTTTTATCCTTCTAAATCAAATGTGCAACCTCAAGATCAAAGAGGGAAGCAATTACCAAAAGTCCACATACCGGTAGGTGTTGTCAAGATCAAAGAGGGAAGCAATTACCAAAAGTCCACATACCGGTAAGTGTTGTCAAGATCAAAGAGGGAAGCAATTACCAAAAGTCCACATACCGGTAAGTGTTGTCAAGATCAAAGAGGGAAGCAATTACCAAAAGTCCACATACTGGTAGGTGTTGTAAAACATTGACAACTATCAACATACGTGAGACTGATCAAAATGATACATTAAGGTGGTACCCAACACTTTTACTAAAATTAATTTGGCTCTTTTAATTTTCATAAAATTTTGTCAAAGTATTTATTTTGACCCTTTAACAAAAATATTAAAATATAAAAAAATTTGAACCAACCGTTTTGTCAGAAAAATTAAACTGGTTATATAGCAATTTGACAAACACTAATTTTGATCATTGAAAAGCTTAATACATGTATTCCTTTTACAACACAACGTAATTAAAACGTTTAGCTGACTTTACAGAGTTATCTCCCTGCAGTGTTAGGTACTACCTTAATACTACAAATTAAAGTTTGTCTAAAGCTCAAAACATAGTCTTCAACAATACATTCAGTATGTCGAGCTTAAAATCCAAGCAACTTTTTTACAAAAAATCTTTGGTTTAAAGTTATGCTGAAGTGTGTATGACTTCCAAGTAATTTTTTAAGATTTTTGGTGAAAAGAGCTGTTTAAAAAAATTGTGTTAATAAATTTAAAAGAGACTATAAAACATCTGCTATTAGCACCACATTTTCTGAAAGTAAAAATATTATATGTTATTGCATGAATATTGGGGAATATTGTCCCGAGTAGAACTTTATATTGTACGAGCTTACAAGTGCAATATATGTTCTACGAGGGACAATATTCCCCAATATTCATGCAATAACCCTTTTATTGTATAGCAATATTATATTTGAAAGTAAAAATTTTTTTAAACTAAGATTTTGTCGTTGATGACGTCATGAATTTTGAAGATTTATTGCACTAGTGCAATATTAGAATTTATTGCACGCTAACTTTTGGTTACTTTCTGTGGGGAATATTATATTGCTATACAATAAATAGTATTATGTACTGTAAATTTAGATATTATTGCATGGCTTTTTTATAGCAATAAGAAAGGACACAAATATGAGATTAGTTAATGTGATTTCAGGAACATCTTTATACAGATATATGTCAGTGATATCGTTTGCCTTAAATCAGTGGAGAATAAAGGCTTTTTCCCCTGGAGAAGAATCCCAATTTGGAAAAAAAATGGCTTAAAATTATTCCCCAAAAGACAACTTTTTTCCCAAACAGAGCAGTCTCAGTAGTAATTGTGCATGAATTCAAACTGAAAAACACTCATTTATACATTTTTCATGCCTAAAATGACTGTATGTGCAGATATGAGGGTCTAACTATGTATCATTACTGACAAAAAGGAGTCTCATTCCAAAGCAGGACTTGACTCTTGAAAGGGGGTCTGTAAATCGAAGTTTCAGTCAAATTCATGGTTTATTATAAATTTCCCAATTTGATGAAAATTGCGCATATTTTCCCAATAAAAAAGGGTAGAGGTAGTTTTGAAAAAAGTCAACAATATCACTGTATGTATCAGATATCCAACGTGAGTTCTTATTTTTGTGATGCTCATTCAGTCAAATAAATAAAAATCTTGCAATAATTTCTAAATTCACAATATTAAAAGACAACCACCAACTAGGTTCCATGTACCTTTAAAGTGTGTAGAAAGTGTATGGAGGTTAGAGCGGTGCTTGAGTGAAGAGGGAACTATAATTCTTAACAATGACATTAGCTATTACCATTACACATAGTATATATAAATCAATACAATAATTCTACCAAAACCATCACCAGATCTACCAATACTTAACATGTTTACAGAATACTAAATGGATGCAATAATTCTCAAGAAACCATCACCAGATATCATAAACCAACGAATACTAAACATGTTTAATGTCTAACTAAAATACTTACACATAACTATAAATAAAACAAAATGTTTATAAATATACATGACTTAATCTTATAAAAATTTCACATTTTCTTCCTGAAAAAGAATCATTGAGATGACAATGAGAAATCAAACTTACAACAACCAAAACAATGAGAAATCAAACTCACAACAACCAAAACAATGAGAAATCAAACTCACAACAACCAAAACAATGCGAAATCAAACTCACAACAACCAAAACAATGAGAAATCAAACTCACAACAACCAAAACAATGAGAAATCAAACTCACAACAACCAAAACAATGCGAAATCAAACTCACAACAACCAGAACAATGAGAAATCAAACTCACAACAACCAAAACAATGAGAAATCAAACTCACAACAACCAAAACAATGAGAAATCAAACTCACAACAACCAATACAATGAGAAATCAAACTCACAACAACCAGAACAATGAGAAATCAAACTCACAACAACCAAAACAATGCGAAATCAAACTCACAACAACCAAAACAATGAGAAATCAAACTCACAACAACCAAAACAATGCGAAATCAAACTCACAACAACCAAAACAATCTCACAACAACCAAAACAATGAGAAATCAAACTCACAACAACCAAAACAATGAGAAATGAAACTCACAACAACCAAAACAATGAGAAATGAAACTCACAACAACCAAAACAATCAAAACAATGAGAAATCAAACTCACAACAACCAAAACAATCTCACAACAACCAAAACAATGAGAAATCAAACTCACAACAACCAAAACAATGAGAAATCAAACTCACAACAACCAAAAAGCAACTCAGATAACATGTTTTCAAAAAGAATTTGATTAAGAAGAAACTGGTTTTCTGTTTTTACTCTTTGGTTGGGTTGTTGTCTCTTTGACACATTCAAGTTCCCCATTTCCATTCTCTATTTTAATACTTTTAATTTTCAGGGCAATTATGGGATGGCCTTATCAAATAATTGTCATATTAATAATTACTTTTCATGAGTTTTTCCATCATAAGTATTTGCTACAGAAATCAAACAAAAAAAAACTTAAAAAAAAAAAAAAAATCACAGAATAAGGCCTAAAATAAAATATTGTTTGTTCCCCCAATCCCGACCGACCCTGCAAAAATGGTGCTACTCATAAAATTTTATTGTCAAAACCAAGTCAAATTTTATTTTATTCATTTTGGATTATCAGGCTTGCCACTCATCCGATAATGTTCAAGCATTTTGGAAAAATAAAATTATTTTCCTACCTACCTGCCCACACCTGGCTTGGCAGGGTCGGGATTGGGGAAACAAACAATATATTAATTTAGGCCTAAGTGGAAAAGAAATATGAATTCACAGAAGATGCGAGTAGTTATAGTGTATAAATTACACCATTGCCATAAAATAAGTACAAAAATAAAAATATGAATATTATAAATTTTCTGTAAGATTATATAATTTTAATGACTGGCATATATGCTTCTACTTGTAATGGATTTCTAGACTTCACTCAAATTTATTTCATCTTAAGTTATTAGGTTCTTGGAAACAGTAATTAATAATTATCATTACAAAAAAAATATATCAAGAAGAAACCTTAATGTTTTCAGAAGCCTGCTAGACAAAAACGCTAGACTATAGACTATATTTTAATCCTCTTCCCAAATGTACAATTACTCACAAGATGTATTTATAATCCATAAATTCAGCAGAAAGATGATCAGTGGTATTTGACTATTTCAAACATAATTTTAAAATTATTTGACCTAATGTTAAAATTATTTGACCTAATTATTAAATTATTTGACCTAATTATTACATTTTTGTATTTGACAAGAAATTTGAATGAAGTCTGCAAAGGGGAAGTTTGCAATAAAGCAGTATTTTTAGTACCTGAATTTTGACATAATGCTTGACCTACGCCTGCAAGTAACATTCACAGTATGGCCAAATTATATGAATATGTATTATCTTATTTTCAGCATAAACACAAATAGCCTTAAAATATATTATAGTTCTTTTTTGTTTGTTAGTAAGATACCAATATAAACATAATATAAAGTCTAACCTAATGAGATAAGGCTAAAATTACTATGGAATATAGCATGACCCTTATCTAGGGATAACATATCAATTCTTTAATTATGATCATGAAGTAGCAATTTTCTTTGATTACAAGGGTACATTTAAAGTTAAACCACGATTCTAACCAGATGCTCCGCAGGGCATAATTTTATACGACCGCAGAGGTCGAATCATGAACAGTTGGGGCAATTATGGACACAACATTCAAGCTGGATACAGCTCGGAATTTGGATTGTGATTAATTAGTTGACGCATCATAGGTTTCTGACAGAATGAGAGTGGTCGAATGAACGTAATTTTTTTTTTCTTTTGAGCAATTAATTCACTATGCTGTTGAGTATTAATTCTCTCAAAAAAAATATTTGAAGAAGTTTTCTTTTTAATTTTTGAAATCTGAAATGAGAACAATTGAACCTCCTCCCCCCCCCCCCAATTTTTTTCACCTCCTCCTTTCCCTTATTCCAAAAATGTTCTCAATTCAAATACTAATGGAGTTTGAAACAATAACTACTTATTTAAATATATCATAAGTAAAATATTAAAATATAAAATGTCATACAGTCATGGTTAAATATTAATATTAATAATATTAATTCATAATAACTTCCAAAAAAAATAAATGAGGAATGTGTCTGAAGGGACACAGACGATGGCTCTGCTAGCATATAACGTTATAAAGGGACATAACTTTAGAACTGTAAAAGTGAAGCTGCCCAAAATTGAACTTTGACTGAGTTTAGAGGTAATAAGCATACACTTTTCATTAAATTTAGTTCAGACAAACTTAAGTTAAGAGAACAGAAACTAAAAAATCTTTAATTTTTCCACTTGTAAAGGGGCATAACCCTAGAATGGTAATCAAAGTGCATGTAATCACTGAATGGTTAAGATTGCTTTAATCTATCAGTTGGTAGTAAAGTGAATATTGCATTGTATATTGTATATAGCATTGACTTAAGTTGATTCAACTACTCTTCTGGACAAAGAAAGATAACTCCAATTTTCAAGGAAGATTTCATAAAGTATTGGTTTTAGGTGAACTCCAATTTATTGTCTTGAAACAACAAAAATGCATGTTTTTTGCCCCTTTTTGCCCTTTATTCCTAGACTGTTTGCCCCATAACCCTTAAAATATATCCCAACCTTCTACTCATGGTATTACACATTGTGGTAAAATTTCAGAACAATTGAAATACTTATACACAACTTATTGTCCTGACACTAGATAAATGCTTATTTTGGGCACCTTTGGGCCCCTAATTCCTAAACCTTAGGCACCACAACCCCCAAAATCAATCCCAAGCTTTCTTTTGTGGTTATAAACATTGTGTTAAAATTTTATTGATTTCTATTTACTTATACTAAAGTTATTATCCAGAAACCATCCGTCTTCGGATGTCGCTGACGACAATGTGATACCAATATACAAAGTACAAAAAAGCTTGTATCTAGACCAAGGAGTCAAATATCTATGACATTTTTTTACACACAAACATTTGTATCTATTTATTTTTGCATTTTTTTTCTTTATGTGAAAGTCATGAAAAATTAGTAGGTTATTACAGTATTCCAATAAATCCAATGTGCAGCTTGTATTAATAATTAAGTACCAATATGAAAGTGTTAACATTCAAAATATCAAAAATATTAAAAATAGCAATGTACAATCATATTTATGCCACCATAATCAAATTGGAAGCTTGTACAAATGTTGTATTAATCTATTAATTTTATACTAATATGAAAGTTAATATTTAAAATAGCAATTTACAATCATATTTATGTCACTTACAACCATGACAATAATCATATTTATGCCACTTACAACCATGACAATAATCATATTTATGCCACTTACAACCATGACAATACCCACCTTTCTGAAGTATAGAGAGACAAAGTAAACATTCCGGGTGTACTGGATTCCCTCACTAAGAAACATCCTTCTCTTCCTTCCTTTCTTAAAACCTGCTCACTCCTTTCTCGAGAATAACTCTTACAAAACCAACTAAAAATATTGAAATTTTTTTTTACAAACATATTAAAGTATATTTTCTTTAACTTTTCATTAAATAACATTCTAATTTTTTTTTCAATTTTGACATCTGAAGATTCATTCACTTCTTACTCAGAATTGATTAAATAGACTTAACAATCTCTGTTCATTTAATGGTCCTTATATACGTATACTGTAATTCTAATACTATGAATCCATGGAAAAGTTAAGTCGAGGGACCTATATTGTCCTTGAGTAGTAACAAATTCAATGATTTTTCAAAGCAATTGAAAGATTCAGGGTCCAAAATAAATCCCCCAGTAAGTTTTCATATGTAATAAATAAATAAGGTGTTTTATTGTATCTAAAATATTATTTGAACTTCTTATGTATAATAAAAGTAGCGTCAATGTAGTTCTGATTTTTTTCTTTGAGATACATCTAACGATGTCACACCTTGAAGAATGTGTATGTTTTCCTGATGGCAAATTGACAGTTTCTAATGATTTTTGGTTTAGAATAATGTAGTTACTGAGTAACAATAATGTGGCATAAATATTTTTTTTGTAAAAGCAATATTGAAAACAATATCTTTAGAAATTTTACCATGTGAAATGACACATGCTAGGAGCTCGCTCAATAACCTGCACACCTCCTAGAAATTAGAGAATTGTATTTGGCAGTTTGTGTATTCAAACATAAATCAATCTTTGCATGCTTTACAAGCAGTTTAATACATACTCAAATATTTCTAAATCGAACTTTTTCTTTATATAATTAGCTGGAATATATCCTTGCAACCTGTAAAAATAAAATAATACAAATATTATCATGATTATTAACAGGACATTTAACACTAAAACCAACTATCAGCCTGGAATTTTCATAACATTGTAATGAAGTAAAAACATTTGCCCCAAATCAAAATGTGTTATGTACACTCTCGAGTAACAAGTACAGGAATGGAAAGCAAATATTTCTTTTAAAGTTAGGGGCCTCGGTGGCAGAGTGGTAGTAGTTACTACTGTAATCCCTAGCCCTCGTGTGGGTGCACTTGACTCCAATCTTAATTGACTAGGATTGTCAATTTTCCTTTTGAAGGTCGGTGGTGTTTCTCCTGAAACTCAGGCTTCCTCCACAAATAAAAACTGGCCATCACGAAATAGTTTAAATGCGATGCTTAAAAGTGACATTAAAACACAAAAAATCAATCAATCCATCTTTTAAAGTTATCAATTAGAAATAACAAATGACCAATTAGAAAAGACATTGCCTTCACCTCTTTTCCAAGGAATGAATCGTTTAAATATTTGAATTTCTTTACCTAAATGAAAAATTGACCCACCAGGAGGGGCACTTATAAAAATGTAGTTTTGATATTTGAACTACACAGACACACTAAGAGAGGCTTTTAACTTTCTATAACTTACCCTGCCTTGTTTTGAGCTAGCCACCAATGATCTCTGGTATCATCCACAACTTCATATTCTTCTCCCTATAGAAAAACCATAATAAATTCAATACAGACACAGATATGATTATACCAAACCAGCATACCATATAAATAATTCTGACTAAGTTTGAAGTTCTAGTATATATATTACAAATATATAAAATTATTCCATTTGTATAATATTTAAGTGCGTTTTCACTTTATGAATTGAAATTTGAATAAAAGAATTGGAAAAAAAAAACATTCACAGCCCTGAACGTCACACTCTTTTACAAGTGTTGTTGTGGTAAAATGTAAAATTCCTGAGTATCATATCAATTATTATCACTTCAGTTCTTTCTTTAGACTACACAACCTAATCTTTTCTTATACTTTTAGATAAAGGAAAATAAAAAACTACCAGCTGAAGTTCAAGGTCACCATTTTCTACAGGAGTAAAGTTATAAATAGCAATATATAAATCTACCTGCTGAAGTTCAAGGTACCCATCTTCTACAGAAGTAAAGTTATAAATAGCAATAGAAATTTACCTGCTGAAGTTCAAGGTCACCATCTTCTACAGGAGTTATGTTATAAATAGCAATATAAATTTACCTGCTGAAGTTCAAGGTCACCATCTTCTACAGGAGTAAAGTTATAAATAGCAATATAGACTTTCTTGTCACGGGACTGATTATTGTCCTCAGGTTTTGGCGGGAGTGGTTTGTTTATCACAGACTGCTGTTTTGACACAGACGGTACTGTTGCATCATCTGAAAAGTTTCAAAATCAGACTTTATAATGATAAAATTAATGGTTTGATGCACTAATAGATATTAAATAAATATTGGTACATGTAATAATATAAATCTTAAGGAGGTACAGAACAACTAAGGGAATTAACTCTTTCATATCTAATTAAATTATTCCTGTAAATTGTTTGGTTCAAATTTCTTGATTTTTTTAAGGTCAGAAGTCTTTTGTTAAAATTAATGAAAATTATGGTAGCCAACTTCAAAGTGTTATGTACCCCTTTATTTAAGTTCTATCTTCCCTCAAGCTATATATCATATAAATTCATGAAACTCTTTGTATTTTTTATGTTTGAATCATTTCCAAAATGCAGTTTCAGTCAAGCTTAGTATGTATTTGCAAGTATACTAAAATTCTCAATTCAGTATGGGAGGTTTGAACAAGTATTTATTTTCTTTCTCTCTTCAACCCTTAGACTGCTTTGCGCGACTATTGTCGTTCCGATTTAGCAGTCTGCTACTACTACGCGAGACTACTGTCGTTTGTGTAACTTGTTTTTTTATGTGGCTACTATGGAGGGGCAGGTTTCAGTAAACATGAAAGGACAGCACTAACGACTTGTATGGGTTTCGATTGGTTAATAGTCAGCGGCTTTTAGAGTTTCTCTAAACCAGTTATCATCAATAAAAACAAGAATATTTTTTTGTTGGAAAATGAGCCGTAATGAAGGATATTGACTGGAGTGACGACAAACAAATTAATGAATTTTTCAATGATGGCCATAGTGAAGATAATTTTGAGGAATTTGGTTCTGAAGATTTACGAGATATAAATCGTAATATACTTGCTAACTTGCCAATGTTTGACTTTTCACTGGAGAATGACCGGAATTTCTCAGACGATCTCGGAAATTGATGGTCACGTCATAACAGTGATGTAGTAAATGCCCCGTTTACCGGAGAATCAAAACTTAACAATGTCATGCAATAAATTTGCCGCAGTAAAAGCCAATGATGATAAAAGTTTAAAGGAAAAAAGCTGCATAAAAAAATGCCAACTTGTCACTGTAGATGAAATGAAGGTGTTTTTATCATTAATTATAGCCATGGAACTAAAGTGATATATCCAACAATATTGGTCAAACTCAGAAGTCATGGACACTCCTTTCTTCCAGGATTATATGAGGATGGAAAGATTCCTTGCTATCCACAGTAACTTGCACCTGGTGGATAACGAGAGACAGGTGCAAAGGGGACAGGTAGGGTTTGACCCTTTATTCAAAATTTGTTCATTTATATCATTAATAATGGAGAGGTTTCCCGAAGTTTATTGCCCTGAAAAGGAACTAAGTTTTGATGAGGCTATGTGTGGCTGGAAAGGCAACTTGAGATTCAAAGTTTACAATTCAGCAACAAAATTTGGTATAAAACTCTATGAAGTGTTTGAAGCTAGTAATGGTTATTGTATTGAGTTTTGATGTGTATACCAGTTGTTCTCAAATTGGTGAACAAGCTGACCTTGTTCTTGGTGAGAATAAATGCAATACTACTACAAAAGTGGTTATTAGTTTTTTGAGCTACTGTGGACTTTTGGACACTGGTCACCATGTGTACATAGACAATTATTACGTGTCCCCAGAACTATTTAAAGAACTTGAAGTATTACATACTCATGACAGTGGCACATTGAGAAAAAAGTGCTTGGGGGTACCCAATTAATTTAAAAAAAAAAACAATCTGAAGCTGAAACGTAAAGAGGTTATATTTAGACGGAGGGAAGGTCTTCTTGCTGTAAAATTTCAAGATAACCAAGATGTATACATGCTTTCTACCATCCACCCTGCTACAGTCAGTGTTCTAAACAAAAATGATCGAAGGACAAATAACCCAATTGTTAAACCAACATGTGTAGTGGACTACTGCTCTTTCATGGAAGGTGTTGATTTGTCTGATCAGCTGAATCAGTACTATTATTGCTTACATACAACAAGCAAGTTGTATAAAAAACTCTTCGTCTACCTGTTGAACTTATGTTTAATAAATGCTTTTATTTTGTACAAAAAGGACGCACCAGACCCGGTGCCACCAGTAAATAAAACCAGAAAAGAGCATAACATTTTCAGGACATCTGTAGTAAATGCTCTCATTCAAGAGGCTGTTAGTGCTCCATGACCGCAAAATTGAGATAGGGAGAAAAATCTTAGGAGAAAAATGGACGCGATTACTTGATAGTCATTTCCTGCATCATATTCCTGCAAAGGAATAAGCAAAATGTGAACAACCCACTAGAGACTGTGTAACTAAGAAAAATCTTTGAGAGAAGCATGTAAACAAAAGCAAACAAAGTTTTGTGTCATTTATGCAAAGTTGCATTGTGTGTGCCTGATTGTTTTCAGGTGTACCACACGAGCCAGAACTATCGAGCAATCCTCTTACCTTCAGGTGAAAATTCTCGAGACTCTAAATAAACATTATTGTGTCTTGATCAGTAATTTTGAACATTAGTAACATTCATTGATTTTACAAAGTATTGTGTTATATTCATACTGTTTTATTTACACTTTAAAGTGTTATTTGTCCTCAACGAGTTTTTTTCACTAACCTGTGTCATACCTGTAGTATTACCTGTGACTTTTACAAGTTTTTTTGCCAAATATTTTTTGGCAAATATCTATAGCTACAAATGTTCTTGTTTTACAAAGTTTTGTGTTTATTGAATTGTTAAAATGTATCAAATTTTACCTTTGTATACCATTATTTGCACCTGCACAGGTAAAAAATAACCATAGACACAAACAAACACAAGAAACAAATAAATAGCTGCGCCATGAGCGCATGATACGCCCAACGTCTTGTGTGGAAGTTTTATGAAATAATCATAAATAGTTTCTGAGAAAGTTTTAAGCAATAACCATATATTGTTTTTGAGACACGGCTGGACATGTGAACCCCTCCCCCCCCCTGTTTTTTTTTTACAAAAAACTAAATATCACTAAAATAAGATTTTGAATCAAACCAAAATGTATACAGATCTTTAGATTAATATAACAAAGAAGTGTGTACAGTTTCAAGCAATAATCATAAATTGTTTTTGAGATACGGCACGACATGTAACAAAAGCCCTCCCCTTTTTTACAAAATACTCAATAACTCAAAATTAAAATTTTGAGTCATCACCAAAAAGTATACAGATCTTTAGATTAATATAACAAAGAAGTGTGTAAAGTTTTAAGCAATAATCATAAATCGTTTTTGAGATACGGCGCGACATGTAAAAAAACCCTCCCCCTTTTTTACAAAATACTCAATAACTCAAAAATGAAATTTTGAATCATCACCAAAAGGTATACAGATATTAAGATTAATATAACTAAGAAGTGTGTAAAGTTTTAAGCAATAATCAAGAATCGTTTTTGAGATACGGTGCGACATGTGAAAGAAAACACACCCCTGTTTTAGTTACAAAGTGCCGTAACTCAAAATGTTTAAATCTTATTTTCACCAAAAAGTATACAGATCATTTGATCATCATAAGAAACAGCTATTATAATAATAAGTTTCATGAAATTTAGATAAGTCGTTCTCAAGTTACGGTGCCACATGTTTATGCCGGACATCCAGACGGACAGACTGACAGACGGACAGACACTGGACATTTGTATACCATAATTCATCCCGTCAAAATTTTGACAGGTGTATAAAAATTCAGAAACTAAGAAAAAAAAAATTTCATGCTGTATATTTAATATTCACAAAGATAAAGCAAATTTAAGTAAACATGTAAATTTCCTAAATAATTCATATTTTACTCAATTTTTTTTTTAAACTCTGTTTACATGGTTTAAATAGGTTAATTTTGCATTCTACATCTTATTATGACTTATAAGAACTGAACAAGCTATTTGTTAAAAGACTATTGAAATGATACTGATCAATGCTGATAGTCTTAATAGAGATCTGGTCTCTCTTGGAATTATAGTCTATATTTTCCTGTCAACCCTATATTTTATTTATCATCATCATCACCACTATATCCAGGGGCGGATCCAGCCATTTTAAAATGGGGGGAGGGGGAGGGTTGTTTCCAACTTCATGTCCCCATTCAAATGCATTGATCGTCCAAAAAAAAGGGGGGATTCCAACCCTCTGGATCTGTGCCTGATATCCCTAATATTAAGGATGACTATTTACCTTTCTCTGGTGTAGTTAGACTACAGCCTACAGCATTTCTATCAATCTGATCACAGCAGGAATATCGTCCCAATGATTTGGTCCAGACTCCAGGATGGTACTTTGGAAAGAAACAAGCATGCTTCTTCCCAGCAGCTGTAAAGAAAGAAATACAAAAAATAAGTAACAAATTTATTTTCTTTCTCCTTACAAATTGACATCAAATGCTATAACCATGGTAACAGATAGAACATTTCAAACACAATCAGGACAGATTAATTTGTTTGTTTCCATTAAGGTGGTACTTAACACTACAAGGAGATAACTCTGTAAAAATCAACTGTTTAACTTTAAATCACATTCTATTGTCAGGTAAATATTTAGCTTCTCAAAAATCATAGTGAGTGTTTGTCAAACGAGCACAGAATGTTTGCTCTTATTTACCTGTTACACGATAGGACCATTGCGATTTAAACACTATGGACCTTTGTGCTTTAAATTTTGAAACACCTGTATCAAATCAACCGGCCATTTGTGCTTTTTATCTAAAGTTGTCTACCTGTAGTCTTAATCAGTTATATAATCATTACGTAAATAAATTCAATTTATATTTGTGGTTTGTTAGTTTACAATGTTTTACTTTTGATTAAACAACCCGTCAGTAAATAGCTTTAACATTTGTTATATTTTTGAACAGGAACCTCAGTCAAGAATTGAGAAAAAAACACAGTATTTATTAATACCAATCAGGACAGAATACAAGATCATTACCTGAGCTTCAGATATTAAGCAAAAACTGACCTGTGATGACAATATGTGGCTTTTTATCTTTAGAATGTTTACTTTTAGCTATATATAATTATATTAATATGCTATGTAATGACTATTAAACCTTAAACCGGAATGAAAATATTACGACTTTAACTCTGCTAGATTTAACCTTTCCGTCAATAGTCCAGATAAAATTTGAGGAAAGTCATAAGAGGTAAATTAATATTGTAAAAGCACAAAAGTCCTATATAATAAGCCAAAATGCCCTTTAATAAAAAGCAAAAAATGTCCTATGTGAAAGCGCAAATGTCCCAGGTGGTGTCAAAATGCTGTATCTATTGAAATTTTACAAATAAAATATGTGGTTTAAATTTTTATGATAAAGTAAATATTTTGTCAATATTTTATTAAAATCAAAGTTTAAGTTAAGGTGTGTGGTACCACCTTAACCAAACACCTTAAATACCATTTTCTGCTATCTATGCTATATATCCTAGCTACTTGCTTTTATTGGAGAAGAAATCAGGGTTTAACATGTTCAAGAAGAGACCACCATCTCTGACAGGATATCTTGGGATAGACCAAAGACCTTTAAGGGTTAATACATATCACCTCTGTTTACCACTTGTCCAAAAAAATAAGTAAGAAAATGGTAGTTGGCAAATTAAAAATGAACTAAAACAGACAGTTCTTAATTTTAATACATTTTTATGATTCTGCATAACCACTCTTATTTGATCATACTCCTCAACTCTTTGGGGGAAACAAAACTGAAAATTTTATATTGTGGATGCAAAATTGAATTCACAACTTAGCTCTCTTCAGGTTTACCATAAAAATTCCTAAGTTGACTAAAATTATGCTTAAAATTTGGCAATTTACATCCTGGTTTCATCATTGATTATGGTACAGATTACTTAATTAGTTAGACAACACTTTAACTTATCAGGGATGAACAGCTTGTGGTTATAAGCTTTAAATTCATAATTTATCTGGTACATATACATACATTTTGCATAAGAAAGAAAAGATGATCTAATTTCTTGTATAGAAGGAACAAAACCAATCAAACACTATACCAAAGGTCAAGATAGAAACACTTCACCATTTTTTTTTTTTTTTAATTATGAATGATAACCAAATTAAAAGGACATTCCCTTTTGATCTATTAAAACGTCTGACAAAATCAAAGTCCAAAATAGAAAATATTTTCGATTGTATTCAGGGAAGATTTACATGCTAGTTTATTATACATATAATTATACATTTCAACTCTGTTTTGCACTTAAATGTAAGATAACAATGATAACAATGTTTAAAATTACACATATGTATGACATTAAATTTGATTCATAATAAGATGCTAAAAATATATGAAATCAAGATATTCAAATATTCCTGGACAGCAGAGATTATGCCTAAAATGTTACATATATAAGAGAAGATATTTTTTTATAAAACTTTGAATGAAACAGGAACATAGAAACACCTTTTTTTAGAAATTTGGAAAGAAATATTTCTGTCGAAAATTTGTGGCTGTTGAAAAAAGGGTGTTCTATACCTAGTAATTAAGTGTCCACTTAATTATGAAAAAAATAATTGATACTTTAGATTGTAAGAAAAAATTACTCAACAAAGAAAGGACAGAACCTGAATAAAAGATGTATCTTACCATCCCTGAGTATTTCTATCCATTCCTTTCTTTGGTCATCCTTCAGGGCAACTATATATAATGTAAAAAATTCTGCTCCTTCCCCGTACACTACCTGTAATAATCATCATACACATAGAAATATTTTTCCCATTATAAACATCATTATTTAGTACATGTATCATGTGTAGAGGGTTATTTTAAAGTGAACACCACATTTTTTATGTTATTTCGAATAGGCAGACAAAATAAGTCATTTCTTATAATTTAATTCTTAATTCTGTTTCATACTGGAGAAAATCATGAAAAAACATTAATGACATCAGTCACATGATAAAATTATGTCTATTAGCTGATAAACAAAACGATGTCAGCCAATCAGAAGACAAGTTACATCAATGGATACCAATTTTTCGTGGGTACACCATTTTATACATGTACTTTTAAGTCAAGAATATTTGCTTATATAATCTGATGTACAGAAGTACTAGTTGTCGTCTGTTTATGTAGTTCAGACGTGTTTCTCATTTCTCGTTTTTATATAGATTAGACCTTTGGTTTCCTCGTTCGAATGGTTTTACACTAGTAATTTTTGGGCCATTATCATGGGTAAGAGCTTGCTGTTCTGTGTGAGCCAAGGCTCTATGTTGAAAGCTCTACCTTGACCTATAATTGTTTACTTTTTTAAATTGTTATTTGGACATTTTGGATGGAGAGTTGTCTCATTGGCACTAATACCACATCTTCCTATATCTAGGGTATATTTTTTTATCTTACCTGGAAAACATTGACTTTATTGTCTAACGTTCTGTCTTCCACTGCCTCCACTACTTTTATCTTCTCAAGTTTTATTGAACCTTTTACTTTACCTTTTTTCTATTACGAAAAAAAAGAAGAGAAAAATCATGCAAATAGCTATACAGTGAAACCTTGCTAAACCGGATCCTGCATAAATCGAAAGCCTGTATAAATCAAACATGTTCTAAAGCACCATCATATCAAATTGTATGCGTTGAGAACCTGATAAAACCGAATATCAACCAAAACCGATCAAAATCTGAAGTCCTGAAGAGGTTTGGTTTAACATGTTTAAACAGGCTTCACTGTATTAAAATGATTATTCAACATGTTCAACATGTTCAATGACAAATGATTAAAATACTTTTATTTATATTAACTTTAGGGAAATTATTTAATGGTACATATTATACATGATTTATGGTTAAATAAATTCCTTAACTAGATCGTGTTAAATTCTTAAAATTGTTAAGAGGGACGAAAGATACCAGAGGGACAGTCAAACTTAAAAGATTCTTTGAATTGTCAAGATGCACTACAGCTGAGGAACTCCCTATCTTTCACTCTGGACATGTACAACTCACTCTCAGTTCAATGAACTCTTTTCCAATGTTAGGAGTCATCATTCTTAGTGATATAAACAAATTCATTGCACAGTTTACGTTGATTTTGCAAAATGTGCAATGGTTATAACTTATACGTACATGTATATCTTAATTTGTATAAATATAAACAGATTAAAAATCTAAAAGATTGAAAACATAAAATTGAGAATGGAAATGGGGAATGTGCCAAAGAGACAACAACCCGACCATAGAAAAAAACAACAGCAGAAGGTCACCAACAGGTCTTCAATGTAGCGAGAAATTCCCGCACCTGGAGGCGTCCTTCAGCTGCCTTTAACAGAATTGAAAGAAATGTCCGCTGGGTTCAATCTTTTTCAGAAACTCTCGAAAACCACTGAATTACAGGCTTCTGACTTGGGACAGACACATACATCATGTACATAAATAATGTGGCGGGGTTAAACATGTTAGCGGGATCCCAACCCTCCCCTAACCTGGGACAGTGGTATAACAGTACAACATAAGAACGAACTATAAAAATCAGTTGAAAAAAGGCCTGACTCATCAGATGGACAAAAATACAAGTGGACGTGGACGTGGCCGGGTACTTGTACATCCCGACAACAAAAAGACACTAGGAACAGATCTGAGAGTACTTGCAGTTATCTGACACCTAGTTCAAATTAAAAGCCACTAACAACTAATAAAAAAATCATGCATCTAAGACTAAACTAACACCTGCTATATTTTTGGGAAAATAAATACTCTGTTAATGTCTATGGTGCTAATTAAAAATTCTGGGGAAAACATATAAATTACTACATGTATCTAAATTCTTGATATATTTGGAATTGGAATTGGAAGAAATGTATAGATCTACAATTAAATTAATTGCCATTCATTTTTAAAAGCTGGAAAACATTGAAAAAGGTAGGAGGAAATGATTGGTGTGAGTTTGTCTAATTTGGAACTCTTGTGTTTATAAATCTCATTTTATTAAAGTTCTTTAATTTATGCATGACATAGTACCAATATCGAACAGACAAATGTCAAAATATTTTCCTATTAAGTCATGTACAAATGTTATAGGCTTTCCAACCAAGTTTCCTGTTATCAACATGGTACTTATAATTGATTAAAGATTTTAGAAAAATCACAACTGTTCATATTTAATATCAAGGGATTCAAGGCTTCCCCTTTTTAGCACCTCTTTCATTGTTGCTGATTGCTATCAATTTATTGATATTTTGACAAAATTGATACACATTATCATGACTGTGAAGCATGACAAGTTTTTGATATCAAAAGTGAAATCCAAGTATTGTCTAATTAAGGAAAAAGTCAGAGAAACCTGAAACAAAATGAACAAATTCTTTTGCCATTCATGATTTAATCATCTAATTTATTCATGTTTTGTCTATGGTTTGAATCATTGGGGCTCCGTGGCCAGTAGGATTTCTCCTTAAGAAAAGTCACAAGGTCATATCTAAAATTGTCTCATGTTACAAAGTCACTTCAGAGCAAATTTTACAGGTTAAACATGTTAAAGGTCACAAGTCATTTAAGACGAGATGTCAGGTGGCAAGGCCCAGAGTCAAACCTCCAAGGTTGCAGGTCATATTTGCAATCATGGGACTTACTGAAATAAGTGATTTTTAAATCACTTATTTGAGTAGCAAATTCGATGTTTTGTCACAAATTGTGATTTTGTAGTTTTACCAAAATTTTAAACACATATAGGTTTAAAAAATATCTTTTCATTAGCAGTCAGGGTGGTACTTAAACAAGTGATTTCAAAATCACTTCTTTCATGTCTTTGAGTGATTTTGGCTGTGAAATATTTAAAATTTTTGCACAGACTTTTTAAAATCACTGAAACAAGTAATTTGAGAAGTTAAAATTTAATCACTTCAATAAGTGTTTATAACATTTTTGGGATATTTTTCCCACAAGCTTGATTTTTTTATTGGTAAAAAGACCAGAATTCCATTGAAAAAACAACTATGTACATGCAGAAATTGTCATTTGCTTGATAAGCCTGCCAGTTTTTACAGTTTATTTGAATATGCAAAAACTAGAATAATTTGTAGATCAGGACATAACCTTAAAATAAATCATTCTAATTCTAAAGAAAACCAATCAGGTCACCTAATATTGTTGACCTTTGTCTGATAGTAAGAGTAGTTAATGAATATTTGATTACAGAACAATTCCCAAGGGTACTTTTAAAAGCTTTAGGCACTAACTTACTGCCCAAGCGCACTGGTGAAATTGATATCCAAAGATAAAGGGATAATTGATTTATGTAGGAAAATTATAGAAAAGTTTGTGAAAATATGGAAAATCAATGAAATTAGCATTTGAAGATCAAAGAAAACACTAAAATCACTTAAACATGTTAAATAGGTGATAACTGAATATAAAAAATCACTGAAATAGGTGATAATGAAATCACTTGTTTAAGTAGCACCCCTGACTGATTAGTAAAATTGAAAAAAAATGAATTTTTTGCTTCTTCTAAGTATTAAGGTTTATGCCTTTGATGCTATCATTTAGCTGCAAATTTTATTTTAGTCTAAAAAATGCTATAATAATGGCTTTACATAATGATCTAATACTTTCTTAACAGATTTTTCCCAGCAGTGGGAGTATTTTTCCTGTAAAGTTCAAGGTTTCATCTTTCAGATTATGTAATAAAATGCTACTGTTCGCGATAAAAATGTCACTGTTTGGGGGTGTTGAAATTAGTGGGGGTTATTAAAATAATGATACTTAAAGAAGTGATTTTTGGGAAGGACATTGAGGTATGATACTTAAACAAGTGATTTTTATGTCATAATCCTAGATTCAGTACAAGGTCATCACCTGAAATGACCTGGTCAATCTTGACAACACAGATGACGATGGTTCTGATAAGTTTAGAAACATAATTATTAGTCCCTGGATCATTAGTATTCTATATTTAAAGCTACAGTAAAATTAAATCACTTCTTCCAGTGATTATTTTGTACTACTTAAATAGGTGATTATTAAAGAAAGACAACTCTTACTTTCAACCTTTATGGAAATAATGTTACTTGAATCAGTGATTTAGAAAATGACTCATTTAAGTCAGTCCCCTGACTGATTTGACCATGTTGGAACCACATAATTATATACAATTTTTCTTTTACAAATTGTGACTGGGAAAGAGAGTTTTTTGTTATTGGCACTCATACCACATTTTCTTACATGTATATTTAGAATATATTCATCTAAAAGTAAGATATTGTTAGAATTGTATCAGACTATGCATATTCATACAAAGATGAGGGGGTAGAAGGGGTCCTGATCCCGAATTCCCTGGCTTAAAAACATGACCCAATTGCGGAGTACCGGTAAAGGTCCTACCCTCCCCCTCCCCCCCCCCAAAAAAAAAAAAATTATACATGTAATGCAGATAACCAGGAGTCCAAACATTTTTTTTTTTAAATCTTCATCTTACTGTACAATGCTGTACACATGTACATGTCTAACCGTGCTAACCCCAAAATAAAAAAAATTAACCGCTGACAGACGTCATAATTTTAATGTAACTAAATATACACATGTATTTTCCACTTCTGAATTAATATCTATCTTTTCCCAGAAGTAGCTATTTCCTCTAAATTCAGAAGTGCTTTTAACTGTAACAGGAAGGTATTTGTAGTAGGAAAGTCAAATGTTTGTGGCGGCATAAAGTGTTTATTCTCTTCTTTTGTACACATGAACTGCATGCACTGGAAACTGCATCATGATGTTGTTTTAATGATCAAATAATGCATGATCATGAAATTTGTGTACAAGTGAAGATTATTAGGCCAAAAAAATAAACATGTATTTTAACTTAGAAATAGCCTACATTTTGTACCTTAAAACTTTTTTTGTTCATTTTTCAAGCACTGTTAAAGGTAAATTTTCTCTCCTATCGAGTTGGTTCTCCCATGAACAAGAGGCTACCAATGAACCAGTATCAACCATCTGTCTATTTTGAATTCGATTGATCATTGTTGATATTACATGTACAATGTATATGCAACAACAAAAATCTGTGTTGAATGAAAACGGTGTGGGGCAAAATATTTATCATGTTTATCTTCCTGATCATTTTCATTGGACAAATTTTATAATATCTTTCAAGATTATCATGATAATTATGCAAACATACACATGTAAAAATAAAGTTGAATGGTGACTCAGGGGGAACAACTCTAATCTGTATAAAGATCTTATGTTCTGATAATTTTTGCCATGTTTGCTGGAAAGTTTCAATCCTCCTGTTAGTGTTATCAGATTAAATTTATAGATTGTAGATCTATTATAATTAGGTGAAAGCTAAAAATTGGTCAAAAATCATCATTTTTTTACAAAACATTTTGCAAAAACAGTTAAACCATTTACATGATTTAGGTGGTACCAACACCTTGACTAAAATTAATTTGGTTTGTTTAATTCTAATAAAATTTTTGACAAAGTTATAAACTTTAAAAAACTTGAATCACATATTATATTCGAAAATTTCATAGGATATGTACAGATGGACAAACACTAGTTCTGATTTAATATTGAGAAGCTTAACCTTTCCTTAACAGTTAGAATGTGATTAAAACGTTCAGCTGATTTTTACAGAGTTGTCTCCCTGTAGTGTTTTTACAGAGTTGTCTCCCTGTAGTGTTAAGTACAAAGTCAAAAAATGAATTGAAAGTATGCAAGATTTATACAGAGTTACATTTTGTGTACCTCCCTAAATAAAATGAAAAGAACCAATCAGGTCTAACCTATCAAACAATCAGTGGTATTTCTTCTAGGGTCAAGTTCAAGTATATCCCCTTAAGGTCCATCTGTGTGTAGATATATTTCAGACTACATGTACAATGTCAGAATGTGCATTCACATTTTTTCAACTAAGAATTAAATTGTAACCATGGTAACTCACCTCTAATGTTCCATCTTTATAGCTTAAAGTATCATTATCTAATATGAACCAGCGACTTTTATAGTTCTGTGCTGTGATTCTGCTTTTGTTCACAGAACGCTTCATCATGAAATCTTCCCTTTTTGTCGAATCCATTTTTAGGTATTTTTTGTTTTTCACAGTCAAATGACAGTCCAGATTCTACATCATACACATCTCAAAAAACATTTGTTTACAGCAATTCAGTCTGGTCTATTGCTTATCAGCATTTACCACCAAATCATTATATACAATCCAAACAGTCATTCTTACATGTATATTCTTTTTCATGCAAACCAAATAGTTTAACATCTGAAAGGAAAAGTATGTATGTAAAAGAACATGTCAAATTTATATATGTTATATGAAATATACAATATAAGTTGATATAATATTTCCATGGTAATATAAAATGTCAATGCCTTCGGTATAAATATATGTAACTTCATATTTGAATTTTATGATAAAAGGATGTTTGCTCTTGCATGACTCTATTAATAAATGACAAGCTTTTCAAAAGAGTGGCTGCTGGGTACAAAAATTTCAGCAAAAAATTAAACCTTTATTTTTTCATTACAAGTTTTATTTATTACACTATTAGTTATTACTTTATGATATGGTACAAAAATCAACCAAAAAAATTGATTCAGTTTGGCCCCAGATGAATTTTAAAATGTTTATATCGTTGAAAAAGCTACAAATTATCTCCCTTTGCTGTAAAAATGCCATTTTTTGGCATTAAATTTGAAATATCTTTTTTAACTCATCGGTGACCTATATTTTTTATTATTGTTTTCAAATAAGCTGTACATCATCTAAATAATTGTAAAATTTAAGCGATTTCTGTAATTAGGTACATTATATTTTTATTTCTATATTACATCTATATATATATATTTCTCCTATTAGTTCAACAGAAAAAAAGGACATTAACAAAAATGTATGCTTCTTCCAGAGGCAGATTGTGAGCTTAAATGAACGGTGACCCCATCTTTTTATTTCATTTTTCTTTTAAGTATATGATAAAATTAATTTATAAAAAAATATAGCGAAATCCTATATATATTAGAAAAAAAAAGATTTATACCCAGGAGCCCCCTTAATAATGTTATTGATTGATAGCACGAAATGTATAAATAAAGGAACTTATTAAAATCATAACATTAATAAATTGTTTTTGAGATATTTCAGGAAAGGATTATTTCTATATTTTACAAACATTCAACATAAGCACATTAGAAACAACTGATTTAGCAATTTTTCATAAATTAACATGATAAAAGGGGCATAACTCAAGAACAGTAAAAGTGAACCAGCCAATTTCAAACTTCATCTGTGTTTTGAGGTACATGTAATATTTTAGAATTGTTTGACTTGACTTGAGTTATGCCCCTTTTATCATGTTTATCATGTTAATTTATGAAAAATTGCTAAGTTTCATAAAAAAAAAAATTGAAACAAATTAAACTATAAAAAATAAGAGGACATTAACCAAAAATTCAAAAACAGACAGACAAACAAGGGCTACACTTAATGCCCCCACCTCTGACAAAATGACATCCCTAATAAATACATTAAGACTGAATAAGGATGTACACCTTGGAGAAACTAGCTAGGTCATGAATTGATGGTAAGGTTGAACTTTGTCTAAAATATATTAGAGAACACAGGTAATAATCTTTTAACACACTAGTAAGAAGGAAATAGAAAGTTAAACTACTACATGTACTATAATGAATTTAAATGTTTTATGATGGACATATACGCTATTTGAAACTTTTTACTTCTTTTCAAAAAGGTAAATGGCAAATGTAAAATGTTAAAAATACATTTAGGCATTTAGGGTTGGTTAGGGAAACCAAATACAAACATACATCTTTATTTTAGCTACATGTAGGTAAGTACATTGAGATCATTCTAAGGTGTATTGTTGTTTAATTGTTTTTATTATTTTTCTTCTTCATTTATTATGTTTATCATTGTTTCATTGATGATTCTTTGATAGCATGGATAGTGACAACCATCTCACATGTATGAAATAAAAATGAATGATCCGGGGTCATCCGTAGTGTTTCTTCACTTTTAAAAGTATATGAAAATTAGATTGAAAACTTGAAAGAGATACATACTTGTAATTATTTAAGTTATTGAAATAATCAACATGATCAATTGTCACTAGCCCTGCTTGCACATGTTGCACAACTTAAAAGAAAAAAAGTCAAATGGTAATTCAGCAGCATTGGCTTATCTAAGACGGTTTAAAAAATGGACCCCTAAATGGTTGGTGACTGATTCATACCAATCCTTGTAAATATAGAAAAGATGTGGTATGATTGCCAATGAGACAACTCTCCACAAACGACACAGAAATTAATATCTATAGGTCACTGTACAGCCTTCAACAATGAGCAAAGCCCATACCAAATTGTCGGCTATAAAAGGCCCCCGAAGTGACAATGACAATGTAAAACAATTCAAAGGAGAAAAAACTAACGGCCTAATTTATGTTAACAAAATGAACGAAAAACAAATATATATATGTAACACATAAACAAAAAAACACTGAATTACAGCCTCCTGACATGAGACAGACACATACATACAGAATGTGGCAGGGTTAAACATGTTAGCGGGATCCCAACCCTCCCTGTATTTGTTTCCCGAACTAAATTCATTTTGACATGATTAGTTTAAACATATTTTGACATGATTGACAATAAATAATTAAGATTTTGATGCCAATGAAGTTAAAGTCATTGTTAAAAGGTGCTATTGATGTCAGATGCAGTTCTATTATCAAACAATAAATCTTTTGAGCTTCTCTAAACAAAAATATACAGATGTATTAAACCATGTAAAGACCACTAAAGATAATTTAATGGCATGTCAGCTTCAACTTACATGACAAATAGATAAAAAGTAACATACTCCAGTGATTCTGAGGTTAATAAATCTTAGTGATCGAGATGATTAGTGATTAAAATACTTAGGAAGTTGAACACTGGATAGATCCAGGAAGTTAAAACTACTGTTAACCAATGAAAATTTTCCAAATTTTCTCATAAGTAGCTATTGGAAACAGAAAGGGCTTTCACTAAATAAGAATTGCATACACTTGTTACATTTTGTAGTCATCAATGTTTCTTTGATAATACCTTGATAATATTTCTTTGTGGATTAATGAAGACCAAACCCTGCTGCTTTCGGTAAACGAAACTTCCAAAGAAATTGAACCTACCCAGTTACCTCCCTGTAATCACACACAATTTGTTTAACAAAACGAAACATTAATATAAAATATTCTGTATTCTATCATTTGAGGCTATTTTAAATATTTAAAAGCATTTATTTAAATATTTATTAACTAATATTTTTATTTGATATATCAAATATTGATAAAATTAAATAAATATAAATGTTCGTTTTGTTAAAAAAAAAATCAATGAGACAAGTTTACAACACAAAGAGGCTTACTCTTTCTGCACGTCTGCATTTCATCCATCTGATCTCTCTTTGCCATCTTAAGAGTAAGCAGGAAATCTTTACGAGAAACAAAATACAATACTCTTTTATTCTTTCATGTGTAGAAAATGGTACTTGATATGCTATATCCAACCACATAACATGCATAATAATTTATGGACCATTAATTTTTTGCATAAATGTTATTTATAGCACATATACATTCGTATATTATACTATAGTCAGATCAAATCTGTTTTTGTATGTCATATGAATTTGTACTATGCTTGCTTTTACAATTCGTCGTTTCAGAATCTAATGCATTCTGGGTAATACAAGTAATATCGTCATGTGGCCTCAGAACACAATTATTCTCCCCCTTGGCTACAATGCATTTTTTAGTTAAAGTCAAATTGAATTAAAAAGTTTGCACCGCTACAAGCATGAAATAAATTGAACTGCTTATAGACCATTATTATTCTAATAAAATATGCTTGTCCCAGGACAATCCATCAGTGCTTTTTCTTTTGAGGGCCCTATTAGCATGACAATGGTAGGATTTGAATCTTGAATAAATGACCAAGGCTGATTTCTACCCTACTTTCATTTCGGCCAAATCACTACTTTCACTCTCAACAATTATTTTTTTCCACGTGTTTTACTTATTTCAATATATATATGCAACTGATAGGACTACTAAAATAGTAAACATTTCAAAGAAAACAGTTCACAGATTACTTGGGAAGAAATACCCCATATAATAATTGGGAACTATATTCCTAGACCACGAACAAAGGGAATTAATTGTGATCTGAGGCCATGTCATTGTAACATAATGTCCTCCATCATGTCCATGAAATATTGTCTGTCGGACAAATTTTCATATAAAATATTGTCCACTGACAGTATTTCATAATGAAATATTGTCCAAGACAATATTTCATTATGAAATAGTGTCCTTGTCCATGAAATTTTGTCACCTCTTTCTGGAAAATATTTCACTATGAAATTATCATGATTATGTTCATGACAATACTTCACTATGAAATACAATGTACTGGCTTTGAAAATATTTTTTAATCAAATTATTTCACAATTAGCAATAGTACACGCACATTTTTAGATTTATCGTGTTTATAACTGAAATTGTTTTGTATAGTAGAGAATTTATATTATTACTAATACAAATGCTAATAGTGAGTTTCAAATTTGCAAAGAAACATTACAAATTAAATTATTGTCTAACATACATGTAGGTTTCATTTTATTACATTATACTGTACAAATATAAGTAATGTACTGACAATCGCTTAATTTGTAAATACATACACAGGCACATGTCGCAGAATAAAAATCCTATTATACATGAATATATGTTGATAACCTCCCCTTCATGAGACAAAATTCTGGACACAATGTCGTAGTATGTATCTATGAAATATTGTCTCAATTCACACAAAATATAACCTCCCTTTAACAAGACAAAATTCCATAGTATTCTGCTATGAAATGTTGTCTCAATTCACACAAAATATAACCTCCCTTTAACAAAACAAAATTCCATATATAGTATTCATCTGTGAAATATCATCTATATACAGACACAATTTCACTATGTAAATTTGTCCTTCTCTGGACATTTTTCCATAGACAAGGACAATATTTCATGATACATAGTCATGAAATATTGTCTTGTGGTGCAATATTTCATAGGACAATATTTTGCTTTACATCATATGTTTTTGTATCAACCCCAGGACTGAGGAGTGACAAATGTATGACATATTCCAAGTAGATTTTAAAGACATAAAAACTTACTTAAAAAAAATCACCTATTCAACCATTTTTATTTAATGTCAAATATACGCATCACTAGACTAGTTCATGTAGTTGTTGAGAACAATTCTGAGGGTTAACATGAAGTATAGCAATGTTTTCTAACTATCCGACACAGAATTTTCAAGACATGTTGTACAATGTTGGATTACCTCCCTTACACTACTTTTAAATTATCTATTAAAGACTTTATGATGTATCTAAATGGGTAATTAATGGTTGAAACTTCATTTGAAATTTGAATTGTCATTATGACCATATTTTGAGGGAAATAATTTTTTTTTGGAAAAAGGGGGGGGATAAATTTTTCTAATTTCCAGAAACAAAATGGGGGGGGGGTCAATTCCCACGGGTACAGTATATTGCACAAAAGCAAAAAAATTAATGTAATAATTCAAATCACATAACCAATTCTAAGTTCTTTGAGTGCAGTTATTCTGTGTCTTTTTATGTGTCAAATATTTAATTACAATCCAAATTCAAACCTGTATGATCGTTGATGATGTATAAAGTGGAATATTGTGTCCATTTTGGCCCTAACTTTTCAGGGTTGGACATCTGCGGTCATATCCAGCTGCACTCAGCGAAGCAATTTATTTAATTGTGTTTTTATATTGTTTTAGAACATGTAGAATAAGATAATATTAATAAGAAATTGTTTTTTTTCAGGCATTAGAAGATGGCAGAAAATCAGGGAGTGAGTGCTTTTCCATTGCCTCCTATGCAGTATGTACATTTATATACAGATGAAAATGTAAAGAAAGGGAGAGCACCACCTCCACCTCCAATTTCTCAGGTAATTATAGATTCAGACAGCAAGGATACCTCTACCTCCTGTCTCTCATGTAATTACATGTTGAGACAGTGAGGGCACCACATCCATCTCCTGTCTCATATAATTACACATTCTGACAGGCATGACCGGAAGGGTGCAACCGCATCCTTAAATCTTCTGAAAGAACTTATTCAGTCGTAAAGAACACCAACTCTACCTTTTCTTTCTCTCAGGTTATTACAAACTCAGACAGGGTGATTATTATCTTCACCTTTCATCTCTCAGGTAATTACATATTCAAATTTGTGAACACACCCTTTACCTCCAGTCACTCATGTAATTACACATATAGACAGGCAAGGCAACTTCTGGCGTGGAGAGAATTAGGGTAAAGACACAACCTTAATCGTCCAGTCACTCGAGTAATTACATTTTTAGACCTCCGCGACTAGTGTCCAATTGATACATCCTGTCACGATGTGTTTTTCCCCCATTCTTTTGAATTTTGTAGCAGAGTTCATTGATTGATTGTTGGTTGCTTAACGTCCAGTGGCAAATATTTCATGCATATTCAGGACGAATTGTAGCAGAGCAATGACATCATGAGATATACATGTAATTAGACAATATACGTATAGTGTTTTGAAATATGAAATTTATTTGTATGAGGCTTAGAAACGGGGAAATGCAAGGTTTTACCGGGCATTTTCCCGTTTTGTGCTGAATACAAATAAATTTCATATTTTAAGACACTATACGTATATTGTTTTTATACTGAAATCGATAAAAATTTTTAAAAATATGTAACAAATATTGTTAAAAAAAAGTGTTATAACATAAGACATAACAGGTTTAAATTTATAAAAGTTTGACCATTGTTATACACATTGTCATGGTTGTGACGTGACGTTGTTGATGAAACACAGTAGTTCCGGTAAGTAGGCGGAGCTATAGGTTAGTTGAGGTCATTGACGTATAAAGCTAGCGTTTATACATATAGCTTTAATAGTAAAATAGCTGATTGCAGTATAATATATATTGATTTGTTGGTCAATTCTGGCACTGTTGAAAGTAGACTACAGTACACCTTTCACTTAGAGGTTATACATGTTATTGTAATGTTTATTTACTGACACAGATATTGAAACATTATTTTGAAGGTAAAGTTTTCTCCCTTTAGCCATTTATGTATTGTTTGGTTTCGTCTACAAAAATCCCTGACATCGGTGCCCTCAAATAAAAATAAGAATATTTAAAAGGCAAGGTAATCTAGTCCTTGGTAGGAAAAGAGAATCTGTAAATAGTGAAAATTATTACAAGATTTACTATTAGAATAATATGGCCTATATCAGATGGAGTTATTGCCTTTCATTAAGGAATGGCTATAATATTTTTCCTGTCTATGAAGAAATAACATAAAATATTTGGTGCACACAGAATAACCCATGTACAATGTAGCGTGTTATTTTTGAAAGTGTGCACTACATTTTCGATGTTATTTCGAATGGACAGAAAAAAATGTTACAGCCATTACTTATAATTTAATTCTAAATTCCATTTTAAGCCAGGAGCAAATTGTTGAAAAAAGGTTGATGACTTCACAGTAATATGATAAAATATAATGTCTATGAGCTTTACATCCAAAATTAAATTATATCAGCATGTTTATCTAGGTTGTTACTTTTTATGGGAAAAAAAACCCCATGTCAGTGATACTGGCTCCTTTGTGCCTCAAGTTGGTTAAAAAAACAACTTAAATATATACAGAATGATTTTGAACTCTATATATATAAACGCCTAAAAAAGTGTACACAACAACTCCAAATACAAAAAAAAGGTAACTAACTATAAATGTAATTATTTATAAATATTTTGGATAACAGATATCCTTCCTCAGTGAGATTCTGATGTTAAATGAATCATCTTTAAGTCTTCTTAGATATATGAACACACAATTTTTATTTTGAAAAATTAAAAACAATCTGCATGCATCACATAAAAATATTCATACTATGTCATGTACATGTATGTGGCAAATTTCGTCTTATTAATTGGCCATTATATCATTTCTAGGTTAGCAGTCTTTTTGTAAGCCTTTATTTGTATATCAGTATTATTTAGTTTTTTTCTATTGTCAGGACAATTACACTATGTTTGGGGTACCATTTAATGTTGATGATCAAATTATACAACCATTAGAAACTCAAGGATTCCGAAGACTACATCCACAAAGTTTTGACCACAAGAGGGAGCTGAAAAAACTGAATCATTCAATTCTGGTTAACTTCCTTGACCTTATGGATATTCTCATCAAATCACCAGACTCTCAGAAAAGGACCGAAAAATTAGAAGATCTAAATCTGTTGTTTATACACATGCATCATTTAATTAATGAATTCAGACCCCATCAAGCTAGAGAAACGTTACGAGTCATGATGGAAAAACAGAAAAAACAGAGACATGAAATAGCAGAAAGATTCCAGTTACATTTAGAAAAAGTAAAAGAACTTATTCAGTCAAGTTTGCAAAATATCCCTGATGATTTAAGTTTCGATTCTAAAACTTTAGTAAAAACGGAACTTCTCCAGTTCTCATGTCAGCAGGAAGACGTTAGTGTTAAATCTGAACCATGTGACCAACTCGATCGTATGATGTGTGACATTGTAGATAGTATGACTTAATTAAAATAAACATCAAACATTTGTAAATATATATATATATTTCAAAATCTTTTAGAGCTTATTTCCTAATGCATGTAAATTAAGACTTTGGTTACCTTGCTTTCTTTGTTTGTATAAACATTGAAATTGATTATTTGATAATGTCCTATCAAATTTTAATAAGATGTATACAGGTTTAACTTTTCCTAGTTGTATTGTTTTTGGATGTCAATTTTATTTAAATCATTTTGTTCTATTTTATTTTCAGGACAATTACACTTTTGGGTTCCATTTTTGATTACAATGCTTGATCAAAGGTTTTAAAAACAATGCAAGCAAGTCAACCATAGTCTTAATCTACATCCATAGGAAATTAGCTGTAAAAAGAAATAAGAAAATGTGGTGTGAGTGTCAATAAGACAACTCTCCATCCATTTCACAATGTGTACTTATAGTAAACAATAATTGGTCAAGGTACACCAAACTGAAAGCTATAAAGGGCACCAACATACAATGTACGTGAAAATCAAACAGAAAAAAAGACTAAAGCTTTACTTTTATAAACTGGGAAATTCTAATGCAAAGGTTATTTCTACAATTTAATAAACAGTAAATTCAGAAATGAATACAATTCAGAACTTATTTCTCGATTTTGATACATTGGACTAAGTGAGAATTGCAATACCAAGAACTTGCATTCTAAAATCTCATCCATACATGTATACCAGGAATATAATTCAGGAAGAATTTCCTTTTATAAAAATTGTTTACTTCAACTTCGTACTGTATTTGGCCTTTTTAACTTTTTTTGATTCGATCGTCACTGATGAGTCTTTTGTAGATGAAACACGCGTCTGGTGTATGTACAAAATTTAGTCCTAGTATCTATGATGAGTTTATTTACAACCACTGGGTCTATGCCACTGCTGGTGGAGATTTATTTCCCCAAGGGTATCACCAGCCCAGTAGTCAGCACTTTTTGTGCTGACATGAATTATCATTGATATGGTTATATTTATAAATTCACTGTTAACAAAATTTAGAATTTTTGAAATACTAAGGCTTTTCTACCTCAGGCATAGTATACCTTAGCTGGATTTGGCAAAACTTTTAGGAATTTTGGTCCTCAATGCTCTTCAACTTCGTACTTTATTTGGCCTTTTTAACTTTTTTTTGATTCGAGCGTCACTGATGAGTCTTTTGTAGATGAAACACGCGTCTGGTATATATACAAAATTTAGTCCTGGTATCTATGATGAGTTTATTTACAGTATAAATTGAACAATTCTTGTGTTGCCTCCCTGATGATTTCAGCATATAGGGATCTTTATAAGTAGTGAAGTTGAAATCATTCTATGGCAAATTTTACAGACACCATGGGCTATAAATTGCCTGCCCTGTTGAGATTTTTTTGGTGGTTTATCAGATTGTTTTGGCTGTCCCAAACTTTAAAATAAAAATGCATCATGACTTAATAACTCATTACTTTAATTATCAAATTCAAAATTATTATAACATAACACTGTTTGTTTACACTGACATTTTTATTTCGGTTAGGCTTTGTCAAATGTTAAGGGGATTTTTCTGTCCCTGGACAAATCCAGTCTCTTTAGCTCCTCTATGCATTCAATATTGCCAACATTGTCACTTCTATCAGGGACATATAATACGATGTATGTACAGTAGCATAGCTAGACCACACAATCTGCTTTCAATCATTGATGATGATGATACGTTTCAAGGCGCCATAGCACAGAAATCAATATCTCACAACTGCAAGACCCAACTGGTTATTATGCTAACAGAATCAATAGTATATGTTTTATATTTGAATAGAACTGTGTGTGTTTGATTGCTTGCTGTGTTGTACATTTTGACCAAATCTCCTCAATAGATGTAAAAAGTCAAAGTGCCTTTAAAATAATGCATGATTTTAACAATTATTTTCTTTTCAGTGTTTTTTTCTTCTTTTTTATTTTTCAGTCCGCAATAGGAGGCAACTCCCTACATTATCTCTATGTAATTTAGCGCCCTGGACACCATTTCTAGTTGGTTGACTATTATGGAATAACCGTTGTAGACGAAATGCTCGTCTGGTGTATATACAAAATTTAGTCCTGGTATCTATGATCGAGTTTATTTAATTAGACTTCTTTCCCGGTTTGTACTAAAATAAGCTCCACAAGGGATGCCACATGTAGAGCAGGATTTGCTCATCCTCCGTAGCACCTTTGATAACCACTTTTTGGTGGGGTTTGTGTTGCTGTCTTTTTTTAAGTTGTGTTAGTGTACTGTGTTTTTTAGCCACGGCCTTTCAGTTTATTTTTTTGAAATGAGTTTGAATGTCCATTTAGTATCTTTTGCCTCTCTTTTGTTAAAATAAGGAAACAACCAATTAGCCGTTTCAGAATCTAAAGCATCATGGGTAATTTTATTGTTCGTACCCCAAAGTGAAAATAACGTTACGTCATTGGTTGAATTTCCATTGTTTATAACGTTTTAAACCAATCAAAACGCTTTGGTGTACGCTTTTGAAAATATTACCCAGGATGCATTAGATTATGAAACAGCCAATGAGACAGCTATTCATCAAAGGACAATAACCTTAAAAAAGAATGGGTTACCATTATATCTTCAACAATGAGCAAAGTCAATACTGAATAGTGCATTATGTAAGGCCAAAGAAAACAAAATGTAAAATAATACGAAATAATTGTTTGAATATATTAGAGAAATATCTTGAATTATTTACTTTTTAAAGTTTAGGAAATGTGTCATTATACTTGAAAAAATTAAGATTTATTTAATTTCCATCATGCAAAGGATATTTTTCTTGGTACCATGAAACAATTTTAAGTGCCAAGCAACTTTGACATTTTGTTTTCTTAACAATAATTTGATAATCTTCGATAAATTTTGCTAAATTTTGTTAATAAAGTTGGTTTATATACAATAGTTCAAGAAAAATACAAAAATGTTTTTTTTAAACATAACAGTTTTCTTATTCAAAGAAATTAATGAGAAAAATGAGTTGTGACTTTTTGTCCGTGATGAATATGTTTGGCTTGTAAATGAGCGGCCACTACACATCACACTTGTGAAAATTCGAGGTGCTGATGTTGGACCGAAGCACTGCACCGGAAATTGGTTACACTGATTGTTGACACAAAATCTTAGATACTTTTTGTGTGTTTCGTGAATTGGTATGTGGAAATATGCATCTTTTAAGTCGAGAGAAATTGTCCAATCTCCTTTTTGTACTAAGTTAAAGGCACTGTTTAGAAGTGTTTTTTTCTGGAGATTTATAACAGGTCTCAAATCGCCTGTCTTTTTTGGTACCAGAAAACAACGTACTGTAAAAATATAGTTTTTTTGTTTTACAGGTACATTTTCTATAGTGGTTTTTTTTTTTCTTTCAAAAAGTTGATCTATTTCTGTTAGCAGAATAGGTAAATCTTTCGCAGGAACATTTGTTTTCTTTATTCCTGTTTGTGGTATTTTCCCCGAAAATTCCAATTTGTAACCCTCTTTTATTATTTTTTAAACCCAACTGTCGTTTGTTATTTTTGCCCAATTTTGCCAAAAGGTTTTGAACGACCTCCTACAGGTATCTGCGGGATCTGACATAAACATTTTACCTGCTTTTTGTAGTCAGTTTGATCTACCTTTGCCAGGAAAAAAAAACTTTCTTTTCACCATCAGCCTCTTTTCTACCAGAACCAAAACGTCTGAAATTAGGCTTAAATCTACCTTTGTTTTCATTAGGCTGAGCTGCTATCTTTGGAAGGCGAAAATTTGAAAAGTCAGCCTGTATTTTAGTACCAGTTATAATAGACCTTTGCTAATCTACTAGCACATGGGCTATCCCTGACAGACCTAGCACACTAACAGCTACAGTTGAGACACTAAAATAAAGGCAACAGTAGTATATCGCTATTCAAAATTCATAAATCGATTGAGAAAAAAACAAATCCGGGTTTTAAACTAAAACTAAAAGAAACACATCAACTATAAGAGGAGAACGAATACACAACAGAAACACAGCACTAAAATGTAACACACATAGAAGCGAACTATAGTATAACAATGGCAATGTTCCTGACTTGGTACAGGACATTTAAAAAAAAATGATGGGTTGGACCTGGTTTTGTGACTAGCCAAACCTCCCGCTTTTATGGCAATGTTAAATATAACATTAAAATGACAACATTACGTGACAGGACTACAATACAAATAAATGTGAGAACATATAGGACAGAGAAAAAAACGCATAATAGATAACAAAAGGTATCAGGTTAATTATTTAATACGCCAGACTACGCGCGTCTTGTACACACAAGACAAACCAGTAACGTTCAGATCAAAATAGATCGAAAGTCAAAACAAGTACAAAGTTGAACAGCAATGAGGACCAAAAGTTCCAAAAAGTTGTGCCTAATACGACTAAGGTTTTCTGCTTTTGAATAATAACATCCTTATTATTTAGAATAGTTCATACTTTTTCAGACAGTAAATTTATAAAAATAACTATATAATAGATATACACCTAAGTGATGAAACTACAGAATAAATAAGAATGCATAAAACAACCTATACCAGAACATAAAATGTCACAGCCGAGTAAGCAGAAGAGATCAACGCAGGAAGTGACGTCACATTTGAATTTCTAAAAATTTCCCAAAAAATAGGATAGAATTCAAGATAAGGTTCGTAATACTGATATAACATTAAGTAGTAACAATGAAAATTACAATACTGATATAAAATTGTGGTACTAATTAGATAATCAATTGTATTATCTAGCTATGTCGGTGTTTCTTCTTAATCAACCTGTAAACCAAATATATAGTATATATTTAGTTGACCCAAACTAAAATCTAATAAATGAACAGGGTGATTAATAACCTTTATCATAACACACGAATACAACAGAAAATAATAAGATTTACTACAAACGATTAGACATTTGACAAAATCCGACGATAATAACAAATATAACATCAAAACTAAATACATGAATTTTAAATAGAAAAGTATACGCGTCTTATAGCATGTCGAATTCACACTCAGCAAAACAGTCACAATCTGAAATAAGTCACGTTCGGTAATTAAACGATCAACCGACTAATGGCAAACCACAATCTAACACGTGGTAAAAACGCCTTTAGTTCGTTTGGACAAAGACACATCGTATGGATCAACCAATTCGTTATGGTGTCCATAAAATTTACGGAGTGTCATTTTTAATCAGTCCTCCTCATAACTTTGTTGGAGCTGTTTTTGCGGTATATGCACACTCCTGTATATGAAGTCCGTATAGTGCAAACATGCACGAGTAAAACGTATCAACTGAGATATGTAAACACCATACGAAGGGGCAGAGGGTATGTTACTGCTGATCAATGGGAAATTGATAATTGGGAAGTTGAAATCGTCCCGTTTATCATAGATTTTCGTGTGATGTCGTCCATCTCTGTCAATATTGAGGAAAAGATCAAGGTCTGAAGCAGTCCTTCTTGTATCAGTAGTATCCTTAATTTTAAGTTGAAATATAGGTTATTCAATGATAAGACATCATCAATATATCGGAAAGTAAAATAAAAGAATTTCGCAAGGTGCTTTTTCTTTTTGTCTTTTAGAAGATTCTGAATGAATTCTGCTTCATACGAGTACAAAAAGAAATTGGCCAGTAGGGTGTACAATTAGTTCCCATTGGAATACCGACTGTCTGTTGAAATATAAATTATTCAAACTCAACAGTCCAGCATTTTGATAATACCATCATCAGTATATTTTCTGGTAGATTCAGTGTGGTTCTTAAAAAAATATGAATTATTGTAACCCAAAACAAGAAATTTGTATCTCCGATTCCCATTTTTATAGAAAAGGCTCTGTTTAATTTTTATCTCTATTGAAGTCGCTCTTCACTATCCTACTACCTGTCGATACATTTATTTTTGGCATTGCAAAAGTCATGTCTTCTCTGACTGTTCATGACGTTAAAATACTAAATCCTCTGTGATGCGTTTTAGTTGATTTCAGTCTCTGATGCATGATTTTTTTTATTATTATTAATTGTTTTTGGCTTTTAACTAGGGTCAGTAACTGCGAGTACTCTCAAATCGTATTTTCATGTTAATTCGACCTGTTGATACTGTTTATAATGCTTTTTTGTTATTTTATATTTATATGGATCTTGTCTATATACCAGCTTTGATTATTTGGAATATATTCTAAGTTTCACTTCTTCTTACTACATTTGTATAAACAAGATTTACCTGTATTTTTTTAAAACCGGTTTTTTTTCTAAAGTGAATATTTTCGAAGGGTTAAATATTTCGCAGTGGTGACTTGCCATGGCTTTGTTTGGACTTGTTTGTTTGCTTTTTGGCCTTGAATGTTTGTCCCTAATATTTAATTAACTGTGCATTTGCATTCAGATATCGCAGATCAAATTTATTCGTTTATAGTGTATTAATGTACGTTTTTTTTTTTGATTGAGTTAAGCCTGCCAATTGATATTTTACCGTGTGTTTTTCTATGTTGTGATGTTATGCTATTGTTTCAGAAAAGGGGAGAAGGTTTGGATCCATTAAAACGTTTAATCCCGCTGCAAATGTTTGCACGTGTCCTAAGTCAGGAATCTGATGTACAGTTGTTGTTGTTTGTTTATGTAATTTAAACGTGTTTCTCGTTTCTCGTTTTTTTTTAATTTTATATAGATTAGACCGTTGGTTTTCCCGTTTAAATGGCTTTACACTAGAAATTTTGGGCCCTTTATAGCTTGTTGTTCGGTGTGAGCCAAGGCTCCGTGTTGAAGGCCGCACATTGACCTATAATGGTTTACGTTTTTAAATTGTTATTTTGATGGAGAGTTGTCTCATTGGCACTCACACCACATCTTCCTATATCTATCTGTTTAATGAGATGGTGAAATCGATTTTTCAATCAAAAGTCTCCATGTTGCTGCAAAATTGCAAAGATTGTAATCGAAGATAGAATAGTAGATATTTCGAATTTTTGAGAATCCACATCTGGTTCACACCACTGGTAGAATATATCTCATTATAACATTTTTGAAGCCCATCTTCAAGTCTCACCCCCTTGTGGAGACCCCTCGCTCCACATTCCCAAAATGGCATATTGTTATACAGGCTTAATTTTGCTCTATGAATTACAAAATTGAATGCATCTCTCATGATGTTCAGAATCTATATGAATCAATCTGATGTAGCTTTCAGTTCAAAAACTGTAATATTGAATATCAATTTTTATAGCATTCTTAACCTTGAATTACTGATAATATTTTTTATAGTAATCTCAAAATTGTATTGATGAATATCTTTTTATAGCATTCTCATATTAGAACTTTGAATATAGAATATCATTTTTAAGTATTATTATGTTTGAAACTTTGAATATTGAATAACTTTTTTTTATGGCATCTCATTTACACTATATCGTATATTATCTTTTTGTTTTAACTTTTAATATTTGTATGTTCTCATGACATTTTTGAAGGTATACTAATCCCAAATCCTTAGAGGAACTCATCTGTAACCATATGAGTGGACTTTGATGGAATTTTATCACTGGTCATTTCTAAAATTTTATTCATCCCCAAGCATTTCGGGGAAAATTTTATCAAATACAAAATTCAGTGCCAGATTGATAGACCTTGTTACTTACTACTTATAAAAGTACCACATGGGATATCCCCTATGAAGACCGTGCACACCCCGTCTGCAGATGAGAAGCATAGTCTTATATCCTTCGTGGAGACCCCTCGCATCAAATTCCAGGCTGGCCTATTGTCGGGCAGGCAGGTTCTTTCTCACACTACAGGTTGCAATTTGACTTGCTCGGCAGGAACTCCTAAATTCTTAATTATGCTGAGTGTTTCTCAAGGAGCAAATGTTTTGTTATTGAATTTATTCTATTATATTAGATATTGATCATTTGAAAGTGCCTTCTGTTTTGTGCCAGTATGATGTATTTGGACTATGCTTTGGTTTACACACAGAAACACCCTTTATCACTTATACTAACATTTCATTATCAGAGAGTAGGTATGGGTCTATTATGCTCAATTTCATTGGGGACTTTGTTAATTGTGATATTATATTTGAATTTGACTATCAAGAGAGTTACATCAGAACTAAGAAAACTTTGGATCTATAAGGATTAGTTTCATTCCCATACCAACAGGAAATTATATGTATGTTTACATACTTACAACTCCGGTAGCGCCATGTGTCGCCTAGGGCGCGAATATCTTTACATATTAGGAGATAATTACAGATTATAATAAACCACCAATAAAAACCTTCAAAAAGTATGTATACATAATCGGACAACAATTAACTGTAACACAGCACAAAATAAACACCATACACAACTACAAAGACAATATTGTGTGTATAAACTTTGTTAATATTTTAAGCCATATCATGGTTTGCATATACACATGAAATCAACAACACATTCACCCCACAAATAAATATAGATCTACAGTGCTAAATTATCCAAATTTCCATGAATAAGTCTATAATATCCCCGAAAAATATAAGAATATATATATATGGTGACTTATCAATTTGAACTATTTTTTGGTCCAAATAAAGGCATATTAATCCTACTCTTTGTAGTTTTACAGTGATTTTTTTTTGAAAATAAAATCAATTATCCCCGAAATGTATGCTGCATTGCTTTATGTTTTTATTCAATCTTTTTTCAGGAAAATTACTGGTAAAGTTGTTGGATGTTTACTTTTTGTGAACATGCTGTTGATTTTAAGGTAATTGTAACTATAGAACGAAAAAGTCAAAGGAAATGATGATGGTCTCCTAATATTGAACGGATATCTAAGAATGCGCTCTTTGTGTTCCTATGCTACATAAACACAATTTGAATTGCTGTATCCCCATTTGTGACATTTTCACTTGTTATATAGATTTAAGATGATTAGTATCGTTTTCAATATGATGGAAATTTATGACCATTCGTTTAATTTGTTTGAGCTTTTGATTTTGACATCAAACCACTATGTGGAAAACATAGAACCACAACAACGATTAAATTGCAATCATAATTCACATGTGTATATCTTTATTTGACGAAAATATCCTTCCTTAGGCTTTTACTTTACAGCCGTCCTCGTGTCGTTCTTACTATTTGAACCAAGCAGCTGAAATAAATGATATAATAGAGATTAACAAAATTGTAATTTGTTTCATGTCACCTCAAAAACGTTTAATTTTATCCCCGGATCAGATCGTGTAATGTTAAATCAATACCAGGAATATGACAGTTGTTATCCATTCGTTTGATGTGTTTCAGCTTTTGATTTTGACATTTGATAAGGGACTTTCCTTTTTTGTATTTTCCTCGGAGCTCAGTTTTTTTGGTGATTTTACTGTTGAATCCTAGCGAGGGAAGAACAAAAAAAAAAATAGAAAATTTGCAGATTTAACATTGTTGTGGTGATATTTACATATACTTTCTATTTACCTTTGCAAAATTCATCATCCTCATCACTACCATCCGCACAATAAACTTCCTTTCCATCACACAAAGATGAGAAAGGAAAACAATGGATACCATCTCTACATTTAGTGAAGCCAGATGCACAATTTCTCTCTACAATGAAAGAACTATTCTGATTAAAGAAAATGATTAGATTTCTTTTTTAAAATTAAACATAGTATGGAAATGATGTGTAGGAAAATCGATTATTTTAACGATATTTAATAACGATAAATACAATCATAGTGGTGTAACCTGTGTAAGAGGGTTTAACTAAATGATATAACGATAAGTACAATCATAGTGCTGTAATCTGTGTAAGAGGGTTTTTAACTAAATGATATAACGATAAGTACAATCATAGTGGTGTAACCTGTGAAAGAGGGTTTTAACTAAATGAAATAACGATAAGTACAATCATAGTGGTGTAACCTGTGTAAGAGGGTTTTAACGATATTTAATAACGATAAATACAATCATAGTGGTGTAACCTGTGTAAGAGGGGTTTAACTAAATAAAATAACAATAAGTACAATCATAGTGCTGTAACCTGTGAAAGAGGGGTTTAACTAAATGAAATAACGATAAGTACAATCATAGTGCTGTAGCCTGTGTAAGAGGGTTTTAACTAAATGAAATAACAACATGATCGATGTGTATCGACAAAGAATCGTAATCTTGAGTTAGATCCTTTACTAATTGAATGAGTGCAAAGATCGGCATAAAAGAATACAATCGTTGTCGTTAGTTCGAACAATAAAATGCAACTATTCATTATTACTTTCTAAATTGTTAGTTAGTTAGCATGACATACGTATATTGGGTTAATAAATAAGTTTTTATAAAATATGAAAAAATACTGAACTCAAAGGAAAATCCAATCGGAAAGTCCATAATCACATAATCACATGGCAAAATCAAATGACAAAACACATCATAAAACGAATGGACAGAACTGTCATATTCCTGACTTGGTAATATTGTAAAACAGAAATTATTCTCCTTCTTGCAAAGCTTGAATTCCGTGCTGGTATTTGGCATAACGTTTTGTCTTGTATACCGTGCTGATATTTGGCATAACGTTTTGTCTTGAATTCCGTGCTGGTATTTGGCATAACGTTTTGTCTTTTTTTTTGTTATATCCAATCTTTTACGTTTGTATTATGTTTTACCCTTCTAAATACCTGGTATCGAGCATTGTTAAAGATTATCTTCCCTTCTTTTCGTACAGAATGCAATGTATTTTTGTCATAAGAAACATACAAAGGCCATTAACAGTGAAGTATCGACGACTTTTATTATTTGTTTTTTTCGTTTATTTTCATGTTGAACATAGGCTTCTGTAGTCTCTTTAATATTTCCAAAAGATGATTGATTTTGCCATTTTAAACATCTGTTTTGTCTCTCCAATCTTTTATGTTTTGTTTTCGGCAATTGTTGTGCTTTAAAATCAAACTTGTAAGACTAATGTACAAAACTCATACCTTTGCAGAAATCTTCATTTTTATCGCTACCATCTGGACAAAAGTGCCTCCGTCCATCACAAAGGGACACATCGGGGAAACAATGAATACCATCCCTACATTTAGAGTGCCCCGAAGCACATGCATGTACTGTAATGAAACGTTTGTAATTGTAGCAACAGTTTCCTGAATTACTGAGGCCAAGTGCGACGTTGCTAATTTAAAGTTTTCGTTTGAATGGTTTTACCCTTGTAATTTTGGGGCCCTTTATAGCTTGTTGTTCGGTGTGAGCCAATGCTCCGTGTTGAAGGCCGTACATTGACCTATAATGGTTTACTTTTATTAATTGTTATTTGGATGGAGAGTTGTCTCATTGGCACTCACACCAAATCTTCCTATATCCATTATCATTTTTAAAATTTTTATTTACTTGATTTCAATTATGACAATATTTGTCCTTAACTACTGAGTCTAAGTGCAACGTTGCTGATTTAAGGTTTTCTTAAAGTTGCATCATTATTTTTAACATTTTGATTAACCTCATCAAAATTTTATTAAAATGTAAACAAGCTGCTGTGTTGAATGAGATATTCTGATATGACGTGCTTCTTTCGCTTTTGTAAACAACATCGTGACAAAATTCTCGATATATCTATCCTTAGCGCAGACTCAGAGAAACATAATAATGGATGTTACAATATACGTCCCACGTAAATCCACATGTGTCCGAGACTATTTACCAACGCTTTACCGATAAATTGAAATTAGACTACAAAAACTTTAATTCTTATTTGAATGCATAAAAGAAAAAAATTCGAAATCTACAAATCAAAAAAGAATAAAATTCCGCTAAAGTTCAAGATTGCTTTTGGTGCATTTAAGTCATTTCAAAATATGACGTCATACATGTGAAAATGCTGAAGCTGGAGGTTTTTCTGTTACCATTGAAATTCGTATACTATTACATTAAAATGATTCTTTGAAGTAGGTGTTGTTTTTTTATTTATTCTAATGTTTTATTCGCATGTTTACAAATTTCAGCAAGTCAACATGGCTGCTCCTTAGATACGAAATGCCATCTTAGGATTTGATCATAAATTACGAGAAAAACATTAAGATTAAAAATAACAAATGTTCGGTTTAAGAATTAAAAGAATAAAGTTGATTTTTTTCTATCGGTTATTTACGAAGTAATTCCTGCAAGCTACAGCTAGATTTATTAGAAAGTTTAAGCTTTGTCTAACAGGGAGTAAAAACGAACAGCAGCACATACGGCATTCCCACCTTCGCTTCAGTTTTTAAATGACCGTATTTTTCCTATAAAAATTGAAATAATTCATGGAAGGCATACAATTGTTGGAAATTAACACATGACCTGGGCCGTGATATTCGAATTTTATCCTGAGAGTTAGCATGGTTAGCGAGGGATAAAATTAACGCATATGACGGCCCTGGCAATGTGTAAATTTACAACAAGTGTATGGCTTCCATGAATTATTTCATAATCAGACATGTATATGCTTTTATAGTAATTTAAAATTCAATGCGTTATTTCTTTAATGAAAGTTTATTCATTGGTACTTTGAACAATGCCTAATGTAAACAAAGATTTCAATACTCTTCATAAGTCTGCAATTTACTCTTTTTTACTTTCGGAAAGCGAATTTTAATTTATGAAGTAATATAGAAATTTATTACATTTACAAAACTCAGGATCCTCATCACTGTTATCAGCACAATCAATTTTAGAATACCACTTGGTTCCGTCACACAGATGCTTGCGATTAATACACTGGATACCGTCTCGACATTTCACATAGTCGTTGGCACACTCGTGTACTAAAAAGATAAATACAGCAAACAAAATTTAGGAAGACCCTTAATGCAACTAAACTTAACTTGCATCTCACTTTATTTTTTTTATATATAAACCATATATATATTTGGTACTCCTCAGCAAATCCGTATGGTAAAGTTCTGAACCATAACTAGCTCATATCGAATGTGTCGACCGAGGCTTTTCACCAATTGAAAATTTCCTTGAGATCCAGATTCGTTTGAACACCACAGTTCTAGTTTTATGTCAATTATGTGTACTTGCTTATTAGACAAAGAAACTTTCAAGTCTAGTTTAATTAATTGATAATGTCGCATGCCGTAAAAAATAGACCACGCGTGATTAATCAAAAGCATTTGTTCACAATATAGAAAAAAAAACAGATTCACATAACAAGTATTCCGAAATGTTTTCATGTATATCTAAATATTTATCAAATTATTAATCAAATAATTGATTCCGAGTGTATGGAAAGCCTGAATGTAGTTTTGTTGTATTCCATTGCATCTTATTCAGTAGTAGTCAATGGTAGTTGTATTTACATTACCATACTTTGTTCTTTCATTGTGTATGTACCTCCCCATCTTGAGGGATACAAAAACGAGAAAAATAACAGATTTCTTTTTCAATTGCACAATTCTTGTGTTAAAAAAATAATAATGTGGCAGCTAGCAGCACTTGAAAAGTAAACAAGTTGTCATCTTTTGATTACCACGAGAAGACAAATTGCGCTGTAAAAGGATGTGCTTTTATTTTTTTTATTCGAGCGTCACTGATGAATCTTTTGTAGACGAAACGCACGTCCGGCGTATATATATAATTTTAATCCTGGTATCTATGATGAGTTTATTTTTTATCTTTAACCTAGATTTCGAGATTTTCGGAACGTCTGAGTCGTATACAGATTTACATTTATTCAGACATTTCATCAAAATGGCTGCTGAAAAAAGACGTTGAACAGCGGTATGCTAATGTTTCCGTTATTTGTTACCTAAATCAGATAATTAAGAAAATAAAAAAGACAGAAAGCACATACCCCTACAGAATGCCGGATCTTCATCACTCCAATCGTTACAGTTAAACATGGTACCCCTTCTACTTCCACCATCGCATAATCCCCACAAAGGAAAGCATTCATTACCATCACGACATTTCATATAGCCTTCCCCGCATGTCTGGTCTGTTATCAAAGTAATAGAAGAGACAGATTAAGGAAAGCATTCATTACCATCACGACATTTAATATAGCCTTCCCCGCATGTCTGGTCTGTTTTCAAAGTAATGTAAGAGACAGATTAAGGAAAGCATTCATCACCATCACGACATTTAATATAGCCTTCCCCGCATGTCTGGTCTGTTTTCAAAGTAATGTAAGAGACAGATTAAGGAAAGCATTCATCACCATCACGACATTTAATATAGCCTTCCCCGCATGTCTGATCTGTTATCAAAGTAATATAAGAGACATATTAAGGAAAGCATTCATTACCATCACGACATTTAATATAACCTTCCCCGCATGTCTGATCTGTTATCAAATTAATGGTGAGACAGATTAAGGAAAGCATTAATCACCATTACGACATTTAATATAGCCTTCACTGCATAGCTGGCCTGTTATCAAAGTAATAGAAGAGACAGATTAAGGAAAGCATTCATTACCATTACGACATTTAATATAGCCTTCACCGCATGTCTGATCTGTTATCAAAGTAATAAAAGAGACATATTAAGGAAAGCATTCATTACCATGACGACATTTAATATAGCCTTCCCCGCATGTCTGGTCTGTTATCAAAGTAATATAAGAGACAGATTAAGGAAAGCATTCATTACCATGACGACATTTAATATAGCCTTCACAGCATGTCTGGTCTGTTATCAAAGTAATAGAAGAGACATATTAAGGAAAGCATTCATCATCATCACGACATTTAATATAGCCTTCCCCGCATGTCTGGTCTGTTATCAAAGTAATATAAGAAACATATTAAGGAAAGTATTCATTACCATGACGACATTTAATATAGCCTTCCCCGTATGACTGGTCTGTTATCAAAGTAATATAAGAGACATATTAAGGAAAGCATTCATTACCATGACGACATTTAATATAGCCTTCACTGCATGTCTGGTCTGTTATCAAAGTAATAGAAGAGACAGATTAAGGAAAGCATTCATCACCATCACGACATTTAATATAGCCTTCCCCGCATGTCTGGTCTGTTATCAAAGTAATATAAGAGACATATCAAGGAAAGCATTCATTACCATGACGACATTTAATATAGCCTTCCCCGCATGTCTGGTCTGTTATCAAAGTAATAGAAGAGACAGATTAAGGAAAGCATTCATCACCATCACGTCATTTAATATAGCCTTCACTGCATGTCTGGTCTGTTATCAAAATAATATATTGAATAAATTAATAAATTGGTTTACATCGTTATTTCTCATTGTTGAAGGTCGTACGATGACCTATAGATATTAACGTCTGTGTTATTTGATCTCTTGTGAAGATTCGTTTCATTGGATATCATACCACATCTTTTTTTATATTCATGCACTTTGCAGTAGAGGAAAGTGGAATTCTTAATGGCATTTATATTAAAAAAAGAGGGACGAAAGATACCAGAGGGACAGTCAAACTCAACGATTGAAAATAAACTGACAACGCCATTGCTAAAAATAAAAAGACAAACAGACAAATAATAGTACAGAAGACACAGCATAAAAAACTAAAGACTAAGCAACACGAACCCTACCAAAATCTAGGGGATCTCAGGTGCTTCAAACGGGTAAGCTGATTCTGCTCAACATGGGGCACCCGTCAATTTGCTTATGTTATTACAAAACCGGTTAATAGTCTAATTCGGTAGTACGGAACATATCCGATATCAGCCGGGAAACGGTAGTTCCATAACGGTCAACTTACTCGTAATGGCGTAAAATACGAAGGGCTGAAATCAAACTTCACCATTTGGAACTCCTGGTTTAATAGCTTCCTTGTGGGCAGCAGTCCTTTACTAAGGAAATCATGATAGATCAAATGATACATACTTTTACAAAAATCTGGGTCCAGGTCACTTCCATCCTTACAATACGCAGGGACACCATTACATAAGCTATTTGCGTTGAAACATTGTTTTCCGTCCCGACATTTCCTCCAACCATTCCAGCCATCCCAACCATCAAATTCAGGACAACTTTGTTCTGTAATTAGTTTTACAAATACTTATATCAAAAAGTAAAACAACAAAAATACCGAACTGCGAGGAAAATTCTTATGTAGAAAATGATGGAGAAAGCAAGGTTTAACAGCTGGCTAACTCTCTCATTTGTATGACAGTCACATACAATTTTATCATTTTTTACTTGAAATTTGATATTCTATATAAGTTTACAATAAAACGAATATAATTTGGCTTTAAGTGTTCGTTGTGAATTAAGATGAATTAACTTAAGGATTTCGGATGCATAGACATTTATACAAATATATTTCTCAATATTTTTAACAACCCGTTACCTCCTTTCTATCATTTCTTTTTCTTTTTACGTTACTCTAGAGCTAGCTCAAAGTAAGTAGATTTTGAGACAGGGCTATGAATCAATCAAATTAAGGTCATCACTCAACAAATTTTACGGTCGTCATCATGAGCTGATTGGCCATTATGTCAAAAGTGTGTCAGAAATCATATCTGATATTCTTGCACAGTCATAATAACCTTCCATCATTACCGAACTGAACAAAGAGATAACAAGACTGGTGCTGTATACGGTGCAGGAAATTTTACCCTACCGGAGAACTTGATTTCACTCCCGGTTTTAGCGGAATTCGTGTTGTTTCTTATTTATCATTTATAACTGTTGATGTAAATGTCCTTTGGTTTTGTGAGACTTTGTTTACTCCTTGGTTTTGATTGTTATTGTCTTTAGTTGCACGACAATCTGATTTTTTACACGTTTTATAAGATATTATAACATTAAATCGATTAAAATTTATTACGGATTGATCCTCTCATCAGGATAGATACATCATTCTGCGAGTAACCCTGTTTCAAAAACCCAGTTCCGCCGCTGAGAATAGCCGGCATCAAATACTCTTACGAAAATAAAATAAAAATTTGAACTTATAATCAAGAAAGGTCCACAATAAAACACTCATAGCCATCTAATTGTGGTCAAACTATCATAACTTACCTAACAATTTCAGTTTTTTAAACAATTACTTGTTAAATTTGATGAATTTTTAAGAAATGAAAGAAAGTTCCAAATCGTGTCTTTCAAATAAAAGAGTCCTTTCCATAGACCTGCAATCCAACAGAAACACTACAAACCTAATGTTAGTAAAAGAGGGACGAAAGATACCAGAGGGATAGTCAAACTCGTAAATCGAAAAAAAACTGACAACACCTGGCCAAAAATGAAAGAAGACAAACACCGTGCTTTTCCATGTCGGTTTACGATATTCGAATATCGGTAAATGAATGTCGTCATAACTTAAAACACCGTTCTCTTGAGTAACTTTCATCTAGTTCGGAGTTTAACTTTCGAATAATTAAACACGCTCCCTCATGCAAAGCTCTGATTTCTTTCACGGATTTGGCTATACATTTTGGACCTTTTGGATTATAGCTCTTCATCTTTTATATCAACTTGGGATTTTAAATATTTTGGCCACGAGCATCACTGAAAAAACATGTTTTGTCGAAATGCGCATCTGGTACTGAAAAATTGGTACCGTTAATGTTATTATTGCAGAACTGGCAGTAGTTTAATAATGAGTTTGCCTTTTCACAAAACTTTGTTTTTTTTTTTTGTATGTATGAAATGGCATACTCTAAATGGATGTCTTATATTTAGATGTCTGATCTATACTATGGTATAACGATAGTATCAACTTTAAGAAAACTATTAGATTAATTTTTTTGGATGATGAGGAGGACTTACATTTTAAACAAGCAACATTCCAGCAATTTTGTTTTAGAATATAAAAAGCAACATATGTTAAAATCAGGACAGGATTAATATACATGGAATTGCACGAGGTCGCATGATCACCAAATTCATTCATAATTCCAAACGGCGACTGTAGATCATTTTTTCATATAGTTCTGTTAGTGAAATAATCATAATGAAAGCTTGTAGCTCTAGCATTAAATTCAGGAACCTGTTATGTGTACCCTTGTATATTACCATTGAAAAAAAAAGAAACATTTGAACACGTATGATCATAACGTCATGTCTTTGTGTAACGTTTACGTTGACGCTTTTCGACAATCTTGCAAAATTTCACATGTTAAAAAGGAAAATAAAATATTTAAAAAATCAGCATAAGATTTTTTTCTTTTCTGAAATATTAAAATACCGAATAATTTCAATATAAATATCAATGCGTTCGTTTGATATTTATTCTAGTGAATGTTTCACTTGGCTTTAGATGATTTTGGCTATTTATTTTAGGTATTTTTTTATATATAGCTGTTCAACGGTTTCGATACTTATTCATCTTCGGATTTCATATGTTTGGCTTTTCTGGTGAAGCTATATCCAGAAAAGCGCTTCGGACGCAAGAAATTATTAAACGTGTTGTTTTCAATATTTTACATCACTGGATCGATACCTCTGCTGGTGGACTATCAGTACCCGGGGTATCATCAGCTCAGTAGTCAGTACTTCGTTACTGACATGATTTAACAAACTTTACTAAAATCGTCCGTTTATACATTTTGAAATTATCAAGAAACTAAGGTTTCAACTCCCTCAGGCAAAATTGGATTTAGATGAATTTGGCTATTTATTTTAGGTATTTTTGACATATAGCTCTTCAACGGTGTCGGTACTTATACATCTTCGGATTTCAAATGTTTGGCTTTGAGCGTTCTGGAAGAAGATAAATCCAGAAAAGCGCTTCGGACGCAAGAAATTATCAAACGTGTTGTTTTCAATTTTTCAATAGAAGAGTAACTTGTACCTAAAATTTACTCACGTTTACAGAACTCTGGGTCTTCGTCACTATGGTCTGGACAATTATATGTTCCTGCACGATCACAGAGCCATTGAGACATGAAACAGTGTACACCATCCCTACACTTAGTGTAACCAGGCTCACAATTTTGATCTATTACAAAAACAGATACTCAAATGAATGGTTTTACACTAGTTAGGGCATTTTATAGCTTGCTGTTCCGTTTGAGCCTAAGCCCCGTATTGAAGACGGTATTTTAATATCTTAGAGGTTATTCTTAGTTTGTAACCTGAATGGAGAGTGGCCTTATTGGTACTCACACCTCATCTTCATATACTGTTGAGTCATAAGTATTCGTCGGATACCAATTTTCGTGGATTTCTTGGACACAGGGACAAAACGAATTGAAATGATCAACGCTATGCAAATTTTTCTAAAGAAATGCATGTTAACTTTGTCAAAACTACGAATTCAAATATCCATGATTATGCAAGTTTTCCTCATTCCACAAAAATTGGTACCCACGAAAATAAATGAATCCACAGTTATCCAGATACTTAAATTCCCCAAACTGAATGGCCACAGGTACAAAGAGGGTAACATAATAATTTATCTAACTATACATAAAGTCAAATACAGACAACAATGATAAAACAAATAGAAAAAAAACCATTATAATTACATAACGAGTGCTATTCATTTTTTAAATGCAAATATTCTACAAAGGAAATAGCTTTCTGACACCTACATTAATAGACAAATACAATATATATTAAATTCATCAATAAACATTTACGAAATACTGATAACTTTTAATATCAGTAATCCAGATTCAAATGGCAACATTTGCATGTCGATCTTATTGGTTGTATTTTCCCATCTTACATACATATCAATGATAATATATAAAAGTTCAGCCCTTACCTCTACAAAAGTCAGGATCTTCGTCACTTTGATCAAGGCAGTAAGTGTTATCCCCATCACACAGATCTCGTAATGGGAAACATTGAATCCCATCTCTACATTTAGCATGAGTGGAAGGACAAGTCTGTGCTGTATTGTATAAAATTAATTATGTAATGATACAAACTAAATCGTTTTACCTTACTGACAGACAGCATCGTAAATTTAATGATAGATCATATCAGGAATATAAGCGGCATAATTGAAGAAGTATTTTGTGTTTTGTCGTATTGCCAAGCAGGCTGTTTGCGAAAATGCAAAACATTAATATCAGTGGTACAACCTTTTGCATTAGCGACAATCTATACGCGAGAATCACTAACTACTTCATTTAGACATTAAATAAGTATTTCAAACAGATCAAAAGTTTAATGAATCGTTATTGCCTCGTTTTATTTATAACTACCTCTGCAGAACTCAGGATCTTTGTCACTACCATCTTTACAGAGCGCTGCCGTACCATCACATAATGATGTAAGAGGGAAGCATCGAATCCCGTCCCTACAACGGATATAATCATTCGGACAACGTCTGTCTATTTGAGAAAAACATAATTGATGAAATACCGATCTATAGTTCTAGATATTAAACTTATTTTAAATCAGTTTTTTAAACACAATTTTACGGTAACTAAATATCTCTTTTTAAATCTTAGGATTGTTTTATATTTTCAGTACTTAACACGTAAACTGCTGTTTTGATAAGAAGAAAAGGACAAAATATAAGTCTTCATAATTTATTAATGAAATTGAGGATTACACGTCCTTTGAACACACATAACAGAAAGATAGTCAAAGTGGTAAAAAATTAATGTTAATCGGACTACTTTTTTATCATCTAATAATTTCAAAGTTTACAATACTTCTGAATCGAGATTCTTTTTCCGATTAAAGTGTCCAAATACAATTCTGAGCGCGTACGCATGCACGTTATGGACTTAATTTCTTGATTGGCCTTCATTAATGGTATTTCTATCACTAAAATGAATGTGACTGCAATTAAAAGAGAAAAAAAATGTTGGTCGTTTTCATGAGACAAAGTTCGCATTTTTATAATTCATACAAACCTGCAGCGTCCACACTACTTTTCAAAATGCAGCTGTTCACAAAAACGAGAAAAGCGTAGTATACGAATTTCAGTGTCATGTTTGCAACCTAAAAGATAACACTGAAATGTCGGTACACTTGTTAAAAGAAAAAACATAAAAAATACCGAATTCCATGGAAAACTTTCTAAGTCCGTAATCAAATCGGAAATTCAATAGCTCAAACACATGAAACGAATGGATAACAACTGTCATATTCCCGACTTGGAAGAGGCATTTTCTTATACATTATGTTTTTATATGAGCTTTTGGTGCATGGAAGTATTGTAATATATATTTATTTTGCATTGTGAGTTAAAGGTTGTAATCCACACATCTACCTTGGTTTTTTGTTTTTATCTGTATCTGTATCTGTATAGTACTGGAAATGAACTCAAAATACTGAGTAAAATTTATCCAGGAAGTTTGTGTGCGCCCCTGATGTAACTAGTGGCGCGATATAACTGCCTTAAAACTTTCCACAGTTCAATTACAGTTCTTGGCTGTATTTGGTAGTAAGTTCCAATAAATGATAGTTGTGGAAAAAACTAATTTTTATAATTGTCAGTATTTGTTGGTAAAAGTTTTATTTGTTTGACGTTTGAAGTTCTGGATGGTCTATTGTTGAATTCTATGTGTTGTTCAGTGGGGATGACTACCAGGTCGTTCACTATTTTGTATTTCGTTATAAATTTTGACCCAAGAAATTAACAGCCTTCGTGTTTTAAGGGTAAATAATTACATCAGATGTATGTTTCATTATAACATTGTATAATACTTTATTCTGATTGGCTAATTGAACATCACATGTTATTCCTTCAGCAATTGCATACCTTAATAAAAGTTATCATCCATGATAACACGTGGTCACACAATAAAGTGTACAGGTGAACTAAATTAAAAATATATACAATTCGTGTTTCTGTGATCATAGCTAAAAAATGTAATTATAAGTATTGAGTGCTTCTTTTTGTAACTTTATAGGGTTGTAAAAGCGTTGACCGCATACAAAATGTACTTCGGTCAACGCTTTTACACCCCTATGAAGTTACAAAAAGAAGCATTCAATTCCTAAATATTAATCCGACAAAACAAGTACTTATTTTTGTTTATTAGGAAGCGACAGCACGCCTCCGGGTTTGGGATTTTCTGACTGAATAAAAACCCAATCGTGGCCTTGGGTGTTATCTACTCTTTTGTCGCATTGTTGTCTTTTTACACATTTTGCGTTTCCATTCACAAGTATTGTTTTGTTACTGTACTGACATATCGCTTATTAGCATTACACTAGATTTCTTTTTTTTTTTAAAGTTACAGTAAATAGTTGAAATTAGGCATTACACGTAATAATACTAAACATTTCAGTAAATACCTGTAATCACTAGTCAATTTAGTAATTACATGTATTTACTAGTTGTTTCAGTGATTACAGGTATTTACTTATTTTTTTTTTGTCATTTTTACAGCTATTTAGAACATACTCACCCCTTCTCGTCCAATGAAAAGTCAGTTTTTGCCCTCTAATTTTCATAGTACATTGTTTTCTATGCACTATGAAATGCTATACATGAATGACTTTTCATTGTCAATTAATTATTAAAGTTACATCATAGCTCCTTTGTTCTAACAGGGGTGATCTGAGCCGAATCACCCCTATCAGATCACCCCAGTTTGAGTTTCTTTGTTATACATGCTTTCCTTTGTTCTGTAACATTTTGGCGGGAATGTCGAATCCACTATAAAACTTATAACTAATTGCACAGAAAAAGACTATCTATCTAAATTCACGTAGAAAAAAATCCGGTGTATATGCTGGGATTCGAACTCTAGACCTTTATCATACCAAGCCACGACACATACCACTACACCAGGACGACTGGATACGTACAATCAGTAATTTAACATACTTAAAGGAAGCAAGATATTTTTATAAGTGGGGCGAGTTGGCAGACCTTTATTCAGTGGGGTTTAAACCCTTTTCGTTAATAAGTGATTTGTCAGACCGATTGTTAAATTTGATTTTACACTTTTTCAAAAGAGTCAAAGACAAAAAGTCGGTGAACAAGAGTGGGCGATTTTATTTATAAAGTGGCGATATAGGGTGGGCCGATTGGCAGGTGGGGCGAGTTGACATTGTTTGATATCTACTCATCGTGTTCGGGGGTCATAAAGGGTATACATCATATAATAATATATATATAGTATATTATAATGGTTCTGTGGCGTTCTAAACTAGATTTTATGAATTGTAAATGGTTTTCCGTCTAATCTAAAACAGCTGGGATGTAAAATAGTTATCCCATTCGGACTTGGTGTGTCATTGTTAGATCAACCTCTGGCCTCTGGCCATCGGGGTGATCTTACACTGACACACCGCGTCCTCGTGGGATAACTTTTAATGAACTCTTAATAGCTGCACTAACAAAGTATACAATCCCCTAAGACATTTTCCTTGGGAAAATAGCCTACTGATTAAAGATGAAAGAGTAAAGTTTAAAATAAAAACTTTTTGTATTTTGCAAAATTTCATGCATTTTCTAATAGTACACATAAATAGAATACACAAAAAAAAAATGTAAGGATAAATAAAATGATACTTATTTGATTTATATACCTTACATTTGAGGGTTTTATTTTCTTTTTCTTTCAAAAAAACACAATGCCAGACTGCTGATATAAGAGGTCGGTCATTTAACAACTACCAACCGTATCGTATACGTTGACGTATCCGCATCTGCAGATTTATCAAAAGTTATTATGTTATCCCGAGCTTAAGAACACCTTACGTTCGAATCAATCAAACATTCACTTTCAAAATTTGCAATAGTGGTGTTTTGTAAAAATAATGATAAGGGGGTCTATCAACTACTTTTACATGCCCTTGAAAAAGAGCCAATGTAGAGCAGGTACATGAATATCGTACACAATCCTTTAATAATCTAGTTAAAAAATATTTCAAGATCTTACATAAATAAACACACACAAAAAATCAAATGTACTACTTGTATACCTGTAAGGAACTTTAAATATTGTTCATTTGCGATGTTATCATAAGAGGTAATAGAAACACGAGTTGTCTTCAGATGTCATAGAAATACATGTACATTTAATAAAACAGTACTAGTACTGAGTATCACTCTATTTGTCAAATAACAATTTGGTTCTACGTGAGCACAAGTTAGCACACAAATAAACGATTTTACCGTATTCACTCCTATCATGCCTGTAAACTGTTCCAAATATCCGGAATATCTTTAAAAGTCGAATTACATGTTCCACAAAAACTCGGTATGTCCTACTTGTTTTGTTATTTTTTGCATTAGAAATTAATCAGTTGCCCATTTGCATTATTGAAAGTACATAAAATTAAAGCTGGAGATTACATACAGTTTTTTGGTATATCTGCAGATGCGGATACGTCAACGTATATGATACGGTTGATACGTCTTTAAATGACCGACCTCTAGTTAAAGCAAAAGATTGTTTTCGGAGAAACACAATACATTTAAATTTATCAATAAAAAGTAAGCATTTAATGTTGAAGGGTCTGAATTCAAAAATTCATACAGAGAGTTTTAAATTTATAAAAAAAAAATCAAATTTCAAAAAGGGGATTTATATAACATTATGTTGCTTTTAAGATTAAAAAAATCTAAAGATAAATAAGTATTAACTTTTACCTGAAGCAGAAGAAAAACAATTTATCCTTCATAAACTATGTCAGTGCTATTTCATTTCATCCATTGAAATGATCATTACCTATGTTTTATATTTAGTTCATTATAAAAAGTGAACTCTAATTAAGGTTTGAATTTTACATCGGTAAAGGATAGTTTTGTAAGGTCACTCGAAAATGTGAATATGTTCTAAATTGGTCAGACAATACTTGGTCATGTTTTATGAAGATTTAAGCCCTCGGTTTCGCCTTGGGCTTAAAATCTTCATAAGACATGACCAAGTATTGTCTAACCTAAAATTAGTCACTTGATATTTTTGTTTAAAAATTAAAGACTGAATTCAAGATATCAAATAAGAAAGTAAGGGGTAAGGATTTTAGGGGCTTACTTAAAGGATCAAGGATTATAGGGCACATTAAAATTGCATACTCTTTAGTGTTTGTGAATTGAAACTGGAAAATGGTTGTTTTATAAGTTTTGAAACTCCCTAAGAATCATTTCAGCATGCAAGACAATGATATCAATTCAAATTTGAGACATACATTTTTGAGAAATTCATAGGCAACTGAGGCAGCTCCTTTTTTTTTAAGAAAGACACTAGATTATGGCAAATTTGGTTAAATGATCTTGAGAATTCTTAAAATCTCATAATTTTGTTATATTAAAATCTCCATCAGGCATACTCTGCATATCAACTTGTCCAATGACATGAGTTAAATTTCTTTTACAACATAGATTTAACTACGAGGTTTTTTTTTGTTTTTTTTTTTGGAGAGTTGTCTCATTGGCACTCGTACCACATCTTCCTTTATCTAAATACATGATTTATTCTGAAATTTATGTTGAATACAATACCGGTTATTTTACCTTATTTTTGTGATTTTTTTATGATCATCAATGAAAATAACAAACCGTCTTTTGTAAATCTATATATAACTCACACCACCAAAATAGTAGGCATTGCCCAAAAAATGCTATATTAGTCGTTATAGTTAAAAAAATCGATACAACAGAAGTTTATTTATGAAGAAAATACAGAAATAGTTAAAAAAAAAAAAAAGATTTAAAATTAGAATTGGTTGAGATAATAACTGTAATCTTGATGAACAGGAAAGACAGAGTTTGTTTATTTGTAGCTCAAACACTTATTTGTTATATTTGTAAAATTTTAACATACCTTCAGATGAAACTTCAGAAAATAATAGGAGATATGACATTACTTAAAGTTAAATATCACGGTATTTATCCTGGTTGCATGATATACCATTATCATTTAAATATTAAGTACATAATTTTGATCATTAAATAAGCAATTCTGAAATATGGTAATTTGGTGTCTGGTGGAGAGTTGGCCATCATACCACATCTTCTTATTTTTTGCCTATTTATCTAAAGTATCTTAGATAATCGATATCATTCATATCTCAAGGGTAAAATTACAAGGGTCTCGATTGGGTCTACCGAACACAGAATTACGAGGGTCTCAATTGGGTCTACCGAGCACAGAATTACGAGGGTTTCAATTGGATCTGCCGAACACAGAATTACGAGGGTCTCGTTTGGGTCTACCGAACACAGAATTATTGGAGTAAAATATAAGGTTTAGAGAAAAATGGAAAAATGAACAAAAAAGAATAGCAATTAATGTGGTTCGATATTTAAAAGACCAAAGAAAACACAGCAACATTAAATGATAAGACCCGATTGGGTATCGTCATAGGAAATTATTACTGTGGATCCATTGTTGTAAGAAAACAACCAGTAGCAATTTTAAGGAGAACACTTCGGTGTTATTAAAAATTCTCAAACACACAGTTGTGCATCTTGCCCTTAGCAAAAGTTTGAGTTTATTAACATGAAAATCGTTAATAAAGGAAATCAGGCGAAGTTTCGGGTGTATATTTTTTATACTACAAAGTCTTCTCTGATCAAATACCTGATAATAGTTATCAAAGGTACCAGGATTATAATTTAGTACGCCAGACGTGCGTTTCGTCTACATAAGACTCATCAGTGACGCTCATATCAAAATAATTATAAAGCCAAACAAGTACAAAGTTGAAGAGCATTGAGGATCCAAAATTCCAAAAAAAATGTGCCAAATACGGCTAAGGTAATCTATGCCTGGAATAAGAAAATCCTTAGTTTTTCGAAAAATTCAAAGTTTTGTATACAGGAAATTTATGAAAATGACCACATTATTGATATTCATGTCAACACCGAAGTGTTGACTACTGGGCTGGTGATACCCTCGGGGACGAAACGTCCAGCAGCAGTGGCATCGACCCAGTGGTGTAAATAGTTATCAAAGGTACCAGGATTATAATTTAGTACGCCAGACGTGCGTTTCGTCTACACAAGACTCATCAGTGACGCTCATATCAAAATAATTATAAAGCCAAACAAGTACAAAGTTGAAGAGCATTGAGGATCCAAAATTCCAAAAAAGTTGTGCCAAATACGGCTAAGGTAATCTATGCCTGGAATAAGAAAATCCTTAGTTTTTCGAAAAATTCAAAGTTTTGTATACAGGAAATTTATGAAAATGACCACATTATTGATATTCATGTCAACACCGAAGTGTTGACTACTGGGCTGGTGATACCAACGGGGACGAAACGTCCACCAGCAGTGGCATCGACCCAGTGGTGTAAATAGTTATCAAAGGTACCAGGATTATAATTTAGTACGCCAGACGTGCGTTTCGTCTACATAAGACTCATCAGTGACGCTCTTTTCGTGTCCTTTAAGACTTAAGCTCCTCAAGTATTCATAAAATCTTGTCTTCAATTTTATGGTACTGCCGTTGTTTATCATCTTAATAACGTGTTATATTATTCTTTTATTTGTCTTTATTAATAATACTTTTACTGTTAAGTCGGGTTTTTTTAGATATCCTTTTTGACTTAACTCTGTGCTTATGTATCACATCATACTTTGAACGACAAAATTATTTTATGATGTGACTCTGTACCTATGTATCTTGTCATACTTTGAATGACAAAATTATTTTATTTATTAATAGTACTTTTACTGTTAACCCACTTTTTGTGATATACATTTGACGTGACTCTGTACTTATGTATCCCGTCATACTTTGAACCACACTATTATTTTATTTATTATTACTTTATACTGTTTAGTCAGTTTTTGTTATATCTATTTTGTGTGACTGTAATTATGCATCCCGTCATAATTTGAACGACAAAATTATTTCATGTCTACCTGTGCGAATTTCGAACGCCCAATTTTACACTAGTACTCAAAACCCTCCTTCCTTGATGGGTGCACTTTACATAGACAAATAAAATCGTATTATATAATCAAAATGAGGATGTTCATTTGATGTGTGCTTTTTCGTTACATTTGTTGTTTCTATGGTGATTAATATGATAATACAATGTTGACTGCTGTACCCCTATTTTTGACATTTTTAACTATTGTGTCTGTTTGTTTTGTTCAAGCATCGGTGACAATATAAAGGAATGTGATACGACTGTCATACAAGTGAGAGGTTTAGCTAGCTATAAAACCAGGTTCAATCCACCATTTTCTACATTTGAAAATGCCTGTACCAAGTCAGGAATATGACAGTTCTTGTCCATTCGTTTTTGTTGCGTTTTGTTATTTGATTTTGCCATGTGATTATGGACTTTCCGAATTGATTTTCCTCTGAGTTCTGTATTTTTGTGATTTTACTTTTTGATTGATGGTCTCTGATAAAAGTATATCCAGAAAAGTGCTTCATTTATCAAGTGATATTTTCGTTTTCTTAAAACATTTTATAATCCACAATTGGTGCATATAAGAAGTGTATGCAATAAATGACGTCATTATCAAACACTGACCACCTAGCTCATTATGCTCTCAGTGACTAGCAGTATCGAAAAAAGTAAAAAAAAACAAAATACTGAACTCAGAAGAAAATTAAAAACGGAAAGTCTATAATCAAATGTCAAAATCAAAAGCTATAACACATCAAACGAAGGGATAATAACTGTCATATCATTAACTAGGCATTTATGTAGAAAATGGTTGATTACATCTAGCTTGATTGCTTACTAAACGTCTCAAATGCATGACCGTCTCATTACTTTCGGAAACGAAAATAAAACTTTATAAAACTTAAAAGTAATTGAGGTTACCAACTCCCTCAAGCCAAATTTAACTTATCTGGATTTGGCCTTTCTTTGTGGGTCCCATTCGGTCATAAAACATCTCAAGTATGCAAATGCAAGTATTTATGACACTTTATGCTGTTATATCAATACAATTTAAAAAAACATCTGACAGGATATCCCTGAAAGGTTAGTTTTGCTGAACAAAACAGGAAAATTGTTCAGTAAATAGTAATCGATTGATAGTTTGACATGTTTTTGTCCACTACAGATCATAACAGTATTTAATATAATATTTATTTTCCGGAAAATGTTATTCACCTGTTTCAGTTTGCACTTTTTTCAGTTGACCAAGTCTTGACCCTAATGATGGTCGAATGAAACATTGACACAATTCGAATAACTTATATTTATTGTCATTTTTGATCGTTGATGTGACTATTTGTAGTGTTAATGTTCCAGACCGTATGAGAAATTTGGACTGTATGCGTACTTTTTCAAAATACTCATACGGTCGGACCGTACGCGTACGGTCTGACTAATAATAAGAAGTTGGTGAAGTTTATTAAATACAAATGCATATACCAGATCAACATAACGTAACTTTCAAATTGATATAAAAAAAGTGCAATTGTAATTGAAATAAAAACTTTATATTTTAACTATTTAACAAACTTATGCTAATTAAATCTGTTTATCTCTTGTATAAAGAATGTCGATCAGTAATAGTTAACTTTAATTGAATAAAATCACTGATATGGAAGATATCGGAAGTTAACATAATGTGAGAGAACAACTGTTTTCGAATATTTAGCAACTTTACAAAGAAATGCAAATGCAAAGGAACATGCATATAAGCTGCAAACATTTAAATGTAAAAAATATTACGTTACTTGTGGAAGCAAGCGTCATCTTGGGCGAGAGTCCCACAATATATAGGATTCAGATATACAATTAAAAAACTATTCAATTTCAATTGTTCGTTTGTCCATCTTATTGTAATAATAACAATTTGTATAACTAAAAAAAAGATTGAAATAAATGTGTATGGTTAGCTCGTACAGGACAATACGCGTATACTTATACGGTCCGACCGTACGCGTATGGTCGGACCGCACGAGTATACGTATACGGTCCGGACCTTGCGCGTACGGTCCAAATACTCATATAGTCTGGAACATTTACATGATATTCAACTTTGATCAAGTGATTTAAGGGCACTTGTAAAGATAATTAGGGTTTAATATCTACATTAGTCATTGAAGAAGATCATGACAAAGTCCACAACACGTGGTCATAGAAAATTTATGAAAGCCACAGCAAATAACCTACATGTATTTGCTATACAAATTATATTTTTACACCCTTGCTTTCATTTTGTTATCTTTAAGTTGTTTATGATGCATACACATATAAAGCTAATGCGGGTTATAAGAAGGCTATTTCTCACAATTAACTAGACTTTTTTTGAAATAATTGAAAATAGAAAAACGTTCGGATCATTTTTAGAGAATTATTAATAATATTTTGTTCATGGGCAATTATAAGAATTTGGTATCATCCTTAGTATATATGTTATGCTTGGTCTGATACCAAACTGTATCAATTTATTTGAAAATATGAAGTCAAGTTATAAACAGTATTATATTGTTAAATGCACTGTTTCTGAGAAATGCTCACATTATTAAGTGATGTTACTGTAACGTTTATGGGTCATCGTAAATTTCCCTATTTCTATTTTTAGATACTATATATAACTATAGTTGTCCGGTCACTTTTTCGCGGGGATCGTTTTTCTCGTGCTTGGAACTCAATGTCCAGACTTGGATATTTAAACCTCGTCAGGGCAGTGTTTCCCCAAGCATTTCGGGGAACATTTTATGAAATACAGCGCCAGATTGATAGACCCTGCTACTTACTACTTGTAAGAGTACCACATGGGCTATCCTCTATGAAGACCGTGCACACCCCGTCTGCAGATGAGACGCCTAGGGCAGGCAGGTTCCTCCTCACACCACAGGTTGCAATTAGACTTGCTCTACAGGAACTCCTAAATTCTTAATTATGCTGAGTGTTTCTCAAGGGGCAAATGTTTTGTTATTGAATTTATTCTATTATATTAAATATCAATCATTTGAAAGTGACTTCTGTTTTGTGCCAGTATGATGTATTTGGACTATGCTTTGGTTTACACATAGATACCCCTCTTATCACATATACTAACATTTCATTATTAGAGAGTAGGTATGGATCCATAATGCTCAATTTCATTGGGGACTTTGTGAATTGTGATATTATATTTGAGTGTAACTATCAAGAGAGTTACATCAGAACTAAGAAAACATTGCATCTATAAGGATTTGTTTCATTCCCATACCAACAGGAAATTATATGCATCTTTACATACTTACAACTCCCGTTAGCGCCATGTGTCGCCTAGGGCAGGAATATCTTTACATACTTACAACTCACGCTAGCGCCATGTGTCGCCTAGGGCGGGAATATCTTTACATACTTACAACTCCCGTTAGCGCCATATGTCGCCTAGGGCGGGAATATCTTTACATACTTACAACTCCCGTTAGCGCCATGTGTCGCCTAGGGCGGGAATATCTTTACATACTTACAACTCCCGTTAGCGCAATGTGTCGCCTAGGGCGGGGAAATCTTTACATACTTACAACTCCCGTTAGCGCCATGTGTCGCGCAAATATATTTTTATACCAGGAGACAATTACATCGCCCCTAGTTTTTTGGTGGGGTTCGTCTTGTTTATTCTTTAGTTTTCTATGTTGTGTCTTGTGTGCTGTTGTTTGTTTGACTTTTTTCATTTTTAGCCATGGCGTTGTCAGTTTGTTTTAGATTTATGAGTTTGACTGTCC